>CM055279.1:33320553-34520553 GCA_029237695.1 Conchocele bisecta | reverse complement strand
CGCACTGAATAAAGCCACCACATAGTATGTCGTCAATTCTTTAAAATTCTAAGGAACTATTCATATGTTCAATCCAAATGCATTACTAGTAGATTGGCTAAATGCATAGTTCATTAGCGTTTACCTTGTCCAACATGGTAGGCGAAGCTCCGTGCCAGCTCCTGTATAACTGTATATCCCGTGCCCGCGTCGACAGCCCCCTGTAACCAGGAGTCGATGTGAGCTCCCACAATCACGTATTTATCTGCAATACATGTCACTTTAATAAATCAATTACGTTATTAAAACACCACTCCTCTATCATTATCTATAAATGTACCTCGGAAACAAACAAGTCACATCCATTGGCAAGGATATGGGCAGATAATGGGTTGGGGACATGTTATTCTCCGTGTGGAGTGGTATGTACAGTGGGGTCAGCGTGTAACTGCACACACGAACGAACACGACAGGTTGGAACCAACCTGTCGTGTTCGTTCGTGAGTGCACTTACACGCTGACCCCACTGTATAATGTCAGACGATATGTATAATGGGAATGCTATAGAATACAGGAATTAAGCAACATGCAACCAACTTGTCAGCAAAAAAGAAAACGATCGCTTGACATACATGTAGTATATGTTGTTGTATCTACATGTATATGCATTAACTCGTTCGGTGCTTAGATCGCCATTCGTGGAGTGCAAATATGTGTATGTTGAAGCCTGTATGAACACCGTTGTACGCTAACTAGTTTTTGTTTCGTGTTAGACTGGACTTCCTTGTGTTTTGTTCGCGGGCTTTGCGGTTTCCTATACATGAAGAGGTTCCACTATAATGCAGGACTACATGAACAATGTTTGACATTGTTAATCATAGTTATGAACGGCCAGGACAATTAAACAAATGACAGCGAAACCAATCTGAATTAAACATAATGGGGTCTCCGCTGTGGAGCGGTTTCACTGTACATATACTTATTTCATACAACAAATCGTAACTGGCACACACTTACGTAGGAGAAAACACCACACGTGTACCGATATCCAGCATATATTAAGTAGTACAAGATGTAAATGTGTATACGCTAATAAAATAGTGCGCTCCGTCATGTGGTCATGGTATGCATACCAGGGGCACAGGAAGCATCAACAGATTGGTCCGGCGAATCCACTTGGTGCCCCAGCCACCCACCCAAAGTGTATGTTGTTACCACTCAATTGAACCGTCTCGCCGAGACGGTTCAATTGAGTGGTAACAACATACACTTTTTATCAGAAATTAGAAAAAAATGCAGAACAATATTTACATTCCGTTTTTGTTATACATGAGTTACAAATATGTCAAAATTATTGATTTGGCTGTGCCCGGACCTGCCGGGCCAGTTCCGCCGCCCATGCATACTCTGGTGATAGCAAAAGCCGCAACATACACATATAGTTCTTAACGACCAATTCGCATTTGTTTAGTTAATGTGCAGTTATGTACATGTGAAATATGATAAATAATAAAGTAGGCTACGCATACGAACGACTGACATGATGTACATGCACATGCAAGTAATGTTACCTGTTTCGTAATGACCTTTGATGACGGCGATAATGTTGGTGACTATTCGGTGTTGTATAATATTATCCACATTCAATTCAACCTTTCTGAAACAGAAGTAAATACGTTAACCACACAGCATGACATATGGTACATTCCAATATGTGTTTTTTTGCGACTGAATGATATTGAGGCGCTAGCACCTTAACCCTTTCACCCTTAAGTAACTGAATGGGCTGCGATACGTTAATTTTGCAACCAATCCAATCATCACACAATGATTTTCAGACTTGTCCATTTATGAAAAGAGGGTATTTTTTGTTCTCAAAATATGAAAATTACTTTCAAACAGTGCAGATCCTGATGAGACGGCTCGTTACGAGCCGGCTCATCTGGATCTGCACTGTTTGCATAAACCGCTATATCGGGCTGTCGGGTTCAAAGGGTTAAGCTAACTGCAGTGAATAGAACCGTTAGAAGTCACCATAAATGATAATTAGTCATATTGATGTATAATGAGTAACTCTGCAAATCTCCCGTACCCTTCGAGGCAAAGGTGCGTCGATCGCAAGATTGACAACGCTTGTCTCGCTAATTTTCGAGTTATCTCCCTTCGTATTTTCGCACACTGATTTCTTGTCTAGAGCACAGCTCGAACGCCCTTTGGAATGTATTCATAAAACTTCACACATGCAAAATCCACGAGACAAGGTATATCACGCATAATGGTAAGAAAATAAATAAAGATAGCTCGTGTAAGTCAATTTTGATTGTATTTGACATTTATAACGTGTATTACTTTAATGAAAACTCTTGAGGATTCTTGAAATCCCGATCTGGCTTGTTCAGTGTAGCGTAGTCGGGTGACTCGTGTCAGGTTTTATGGCTGGTACGGCTTCTGCGTGTAAAATTCTGCTTAAGTGTCAGTGTTATTATGCGCAGATGCGTCTTAGCTCTGTGTGGGCACTAATGGGATTTTATGAGAACTATAAAACATATTACTTCTTGAAACTAGTGATGGTGAAATTGAGGCACAAGGAGTTCAAAGCCTTGATTATATAATACTTTGACTATAGAATGATTAACTTTTGTATACATGTCTAAAATGTATAAAACACTATCCTATCAACATGCCGATCGCCTGTGTCGCTGAGAGATGAGTGCCTGTTTGTGTTGTGTTAAATGTTCATCGATCATCGCTGTGCTCGTGCAGTGTTGCAGGCAAGATCCATGGTCCAGTGTTAATTTGCCTTGGGTTCATTGATCTCATTTGGGTATATTGGTCTCTTATTAGTCACACAATCGTTTGCAAATGTGCCGGTGTTATGCATAGGCGATCACACCCACGATACGTGTCAGTAGCAAATTTCATCAAAATTGCAAAGTATACTTATCTAGCAAAGTATACTTTGAGGGAGTAATCGTTTTTTTTTCCGAAATGCATTATTTCATATAGAACTAACAAATGCATATATTTGATGATTAAAAGTATGCAGAATTATTATACTGAATTTATTACATTATCACAGCCAAAATGGCTGTGATAATGTAATAAATACAGTATAATAAAAAATAATAAATTGATCCTTAAATTGAAAAGTTCTCCCTCAAAGTATACTTTGCTAGATAAGTATACTTTGCAATGTTGGTGACATATGCTACTGATCTCTCATATAACTAGCTGATTGTACTTCATTGACATTAGCTGTTGATAGGCCGTTAAACCCCAACAAACAAACAAAAACATTCATTGTACTTCAGCTACTTGACGGTTACATACAGTGGGGTCAGCGTGTACGTGCACACACGAACGAACACGACAGACTGGAACCAACCTGTCGTGTTCGTTCGTGTGTGCACTTACACGCTGACCTCAATGTATGTTATTCAAAATTATTTAATACAATGTTGATGCGTTATCCGTGTCACTATGTGATCAGTACCTTGTATCTGTATAGCCCGGCCCCATCCTGTACGTTATGTTGAGACCGCCAAACCAATCATTTTTCACAATTGGACCAGTCATGTCACTGAAATGTACATACACATATTACAAAATGGGCCATACGATTCTGACAGTCAAGTGTTGGCCCGACTGGATCATCGCGAAAACAGTTTTCAGTGGAACCTCTTTAAACTGGACACCCTGTGAGGTCCCCAGGGAGGTCCCCAGGGTGTTCGTTTTAGAGAGGTTCCACTGTTCCACGGACATATGACTACTTTAAGACACGCGTGGGTGCTTTGCGATCACGAACAGTTATTAACGTCGGAGACAAGTGACAATGAAATCGATCAAAATTAAGCAAAACTAATATTTCTCCGAGTCCGGTTTAGAGAGGTACGACTCACGTCACTGTATTAAAATGAAAATGAAAAATTTCCGGCGGTTGGTAGTTCAGTGTAAAGTGCACAGGCACTTTGTGGTATGGACGACAAAACGCTCTTTACTACCCATTTATTTACTCTGATATTAAATATCTACAAGGTAGGAAACTCGCCATATTTTCAACCAACGGTACTAGTGTACATTGTGCCCGGCTCGCTAATTCAGTAATTGTAACGCTCGAGAAGGCCGGGACCCTGCTAGTCCCGGCCTTCGCGCGCGTTACAATTACTGAATTGGTGGGCCGGGTACAAGGTAATTAATCCACTTCCGTTGATTGAAAAGAAGGCGAATGTCCAACCTTGTAAATATATAATATGAGAGTAATATCGTGTATGATTTAAAGAGGCATATGTCGTTCATACCACAAAATGCCTATGATAACGTTCAGCAAATTTGAGTTCGAGCAGCGCCTATATGCTGGCTCGTCGATGTAAACTTGTATCAATTTCAAGAAACTCGAATTTGTGAAAGACATACATGTGTCTTGTCTGGCTTTGTATGCGGTAACTCAAACTAATTAAAATCCGCATATACATGCGTACTATATACATGCGAGTTTATATTATTTTAGGTAAGAACGTACACAGTACACCGATATATGTCAAAGATGATCGTATTTATAACAAGTACATGGTTTTGTATGAGTGAAATGCGTAATCAGTATCCATTAGAACGGCGTAATACCTTAAAATATATTTGGCGTCTTGATAGCGGATTGGAAGAACTGGAATCTTTGGAAATTTGGCTTTGGATTCTTGCTTATAATGTAGTCCAGCTATAAATATATGAAAATAACATCCCGTTAACATGTGTTATTAATACGCATGCTAATAGTCACGTAAATCGCAAAACTAAGCATCCATGTACTAGTGGGCGAATTCCGAGAGGTGCGCTCACCAGATTATATCAAGCAGGATAACTCTTAGCCATACGAATTTCAAGGAACATTCGATTATCTCCCCTGCTCTGCTATATTTAAACGCAGTATTAATGACTAACGAACGGTACGCACAGAGGGGACATGGACATATGCGACAATGCGAATGGCGATTAAATTCCGACAATGGAGACAACCCTGGTTCGAAACATAAACAACATTGTTACTTAATAATGGACGAGTAGTCGGTCTTTAGGGAGTTACACAGCCCAGGGGCCCGTTTCACTAAACTTCTTACGACTAAAATGTTCGTAAGCACAAATTTAGGATCGTCTAGAAATTTCAATTGTTGGATTTACATTTATTGAGCATAGGCTGCATATGCAGCCTATGCTCATTAAATGTAAACCCAATTATTGTTTGCAAGAAAACAATGTTGATGTGCAATGTATAGACTATAATAATGTCCTACGAAGTTTAGTGGAACGGCCCCAGGTCATGGCGAAACAAGATAACTTTTAAGCGTACCAATTGCAACAAAACAGTATACACTGTATTGTCTTCAATGGTGTATGCAAATAGCCAGAAGTCCCACTTACTAATGGACGAGTAATCGGGCGTCATCGGGTCACCGACGAGGTCATATCGGACGTGGGCGAGTTGAACGGCCCACGACGGCAGCCACCACGTTTCTGGGTACACCGACGATTGGTTGTTTGTGTAGTCGACGGGGTCCGCGTATAGGATCACGCCGACTGCTCCTCTCTTCTCGGAATTCTTCACCTGGTAACATAATACGTGTATCAATACATACTAAATAAATTGCAAAACTAAGCCCCGTACACGTGTTCATATATACAGCATTCACGTAGTCGTGAATATAGTCTCCATGAGATAGTATGCATATACAATGTATAAAGCAATCACACTTAGTTTTAGAATATTAAAACTCGTATTATATGGATGCATTTCAGCGTTGCCTCGTTGTGTTCGGTTTATATTTTCTCTATGTGTACATGTAGTGTACACTTCAACCCATGTTGAAGATTATGATTTACAGTCTGTTTCACGAAACCTGCCCAAATGTTACGCCCATATAAACAATGTAAAAATAATAATTGTTTTCGCATAATATTAAATTTTCGCAAACTTTAAGAATGAGCCTTCTTTTTGTTTCAGATGTGAAGATGTCTACGGGGATTTAACATGGGGACATTTTTCAAATTTCAGAAATAGTGGACCGATTTTCAAAATGTAACTTGTTTTCTTAATTAAATTATTTCCAAACTATCTAGCCAGGTTTCAGAGTCAATTAAAAAAAATACTTCTCGAATACTTCTCCAGGTTCTCCAGCTCTATTCTCCCATGTTAAATGAGAAATCATTTTTTAGTAATAAAATCAATATTTGGTCAAATTTTAGGAAATAAAAGCAGGCTCATTCTTAAATATTTATAACATTTTGCATTATTTATATGGCCGTACAATTTGGGCAGGTTTCTTGAAACAGACATTAGTGTTTTATATGATCATAAATGGATATAGTTCACTGTGTGTGGGCTCTTCGGTTTCCTTTCGGTATTCAGAAAGGGTATGCAACCGCGTTATCATGTACATTCAATATAGTCAGTAGACGATGGCTAAGTAAATATTAAAACATTCAGGTAAACTATTAACTATATCACTCTCTGTGACAAAAGTTGATATAATTATTAATATATTCCAATATCAGTGTATTGACGATGATGACAAGACAATGCTCTTGTGTACCTTACTAGCCGGGTGTATCCTGCCATATCTCACGACCAGTAGCGATCCGTTAACGCTCACGTTACGCTCTGACAGCGCATCAAAGTCTTCGGTGCGTCCATAATGGGCGTATACCACGCGGTCCTGAAGCAAACATGGGACACGTCAGGAAAAAATGAAGATGCGGCCAGTAAATCTGTAACTCAGAGACCGTTGTTGATGAATGTGCTTTAACGTGTTTACTTCTAAAATGGAATTTCTCTCGGTAGAAATGCTTCCGGTGACACAGAGGGGACACGTCAGGACAAAATGAAGTTGCGGCCAGTAACTCTTGCAAATCTCCCGTACCCTCCGCAGCAAATGCTACGGAGGGTACGGGAGTTTTGCAGAGTTACTGACCGCAGCTGGACAAAATGGAACGCAGAGACCGCTGTTGATGAATTTGCTTTAACGTGTTTGCTTCTAAACTGGAATTACTCTCAGTAGACATGCTTCCGGTGACACAGAGGGGACACGTGAGGACAAAATAATAGTAACTCTTGCAAATCTCCCGTACCCTCCGTAGCATGCTACGAAGGGTACGGGAGTCTTGCAGAGTTACTGACCGCAACTGGACAAAATGGAACTCAGAGACGCTGTTGATGAATGTGCTTTAACGTGTTTACTTCTAAAATGGAATTTCTCTCAGTAGAAATGTTTCCGGTGGCACAGAGGGGTCTTGGAAATACTGTTTATTTTCGCGTGCGCACGCAAAACGGTTTCACAAAACGGTGACATACCATACTGTTGTGAATCCATACTGGTGTACAACCCTGCTAAACTGACGTACGTCGTTTCATTGGCTAAGCTGTCAGGAACCCACGCGAAACAGTTAAAAATGTTCCAAGTTCCCTATGTGCCGCCATAATTGTTTGCTCGCGCAAGAGATGCTTTACAAATATGCCTGGTTTGTTTCCCGTACCAGTTTTCATAAGCTGCCAGTCTACCGAATTAACTTTTACGACATATACACAATAGGAGACAAAATATGAGGCATCTTCCTACACACTATTTACACATTCAATTAATGCTTTGTGCGAGGCTTTTTATTCGCAATGGAAATACTCAATGTATGGTATTGAGAAAATAAGGAACGTTCACATATTCTAAGAGTACACTTCTTAATTTCATTTTGTGCAACAACACAGTATAACTTACAGTTACGCTGGAACTCCCTGAAAACCCGCGGGACCATGCAGATTATTTATTAGCTCAGCTAAATGTATTTCCGTCATTGTAAAGAACGTTCACATATTCCAGGAGTACACTTCTTAACCCTTTCGCCCCTATATAACGAATAGATTTTGGTATGTTAATTTTACAGCCAATCCAATCATCGCAAAATGATCTTCAGACTAGTCCATTTATGAAAGGGAGTATTTTTTGTTCTCAAAAATATGAAAATTACTTGCAAAAAGTGCAGATCCTGATGAGCCGGCTCGTTACGAGCAGGCTCATCTGGATCTGCACTATTTGCATAAACCGCTATAGCTGGCTTTCGGGTTCAAAGGGTTAATTTCTTTTTGTGCAACAACACAGTATAACTTACATTACGCTGGAACTCCCTGAAAACCCGCGGGATCACGCAGACTATTTATTAGCTCAGCTAAATGTATTTCCGTCATTGTAAAGAATTACGTTACGCCACAAATAATTGGCCAATATCTGACACAACACGACGTATATGGTGTATGACCAGTGTACACATAGCTTGTGATTACAGTACCTGCTGAATTCGCTACATATTTGATTCCTGCTCAAGGTTGGAACTGTCCGCTTGTTAAAAAGATAAAATATATACCATGCCTTCCGTGAACTATTACCGATATGATAGGCTTGTCACCCAACTTACATATACATGTATCTGATTTCTATTATTTCGCACATGCGCAGTCTTATTATGGTCTGCACTGTTCACTTGGCAAAACTCGCCATGTCTTAAGTGAACCATCTCCAAGCGTGTCCTACAAACGTAGATTTGATTAGTATGGAACTCCATATCTGCATAAACTCAAACAATTAATGCTAGTTCTAAATCATTTGAAGGATCTCTACATAATGTGCAGCTAGTTATAAATAGTTAATGCTAGCTAGTTTTCATTAATTGAGTTTATGTAGATTTGGCGTTCCATGAACGCCAAATCTACATAAACTAAAATAATTAATGCTGGCTCTAAATAGTTAATACTAGCTCAAAATATTTAATGCCAGCTCTACTTATTTAGAGCTAGTAATACTTATTTGAGTTTATGTACATTTGGCGGTTCCATACACCCAACGTATTTTCTATGTGATTCCTATTATTTCGCATATGCGCAGTCGTACTAGGGTGAGCACTGTTCATCTTGGCAAAATTCGCAATGCCTTAAGTGAACCATCTCCAGCATCCTAGCTTGTCCTCCAAAACTACCGTCTGTTTCACGAAACCTGCCCAAATGTTACGGCCATATAGACAATTCAAAAACAATATTTTTTTTCTATAATATTAAATTAGAGGAAAGTTTAAGAATGAGCCTTCTTTTTATTTCGTGAAATTTGGTCAAATATTGATTTTAATGCGAAAACAAAATTTCCCCATGTTAAATCCCCATAGACATCTTCACTCTCCGTGAAGATGTCTATGGGGATTTAACATAGAGAACTTTTTTAGAATTTCAGAAATTCTGGAACGATGTTTAAAATTTAACTTTTGTTTTCTTAGTTAGATCATTTCCAAGCTATCTACATGTAGCTAGGTTTCGGAGTCAATTTCCAAAATTTTCGTTTTTTGACTCCTCCCACAACGCCTCTACATATTTGATTTCCCGTTCTGCATATGCGTAAATAAATCAACCTATATTGTATTTAATTCCGTTCCAAATTACGCATTGTCACGAGCAGATATTCTGGATGTATTTGATGTCTACACGCAATTGTAATAGCATCGATGTTCCACGTTGTATAATAAAATTGGCACGAACTACATTGTATCAGGAAGAATGGCACGTGTTTATTGATGAATCGTGGCGTAAAATAAGCACTGCGTATGTTTGCACGTATCTTGGATAATGTGAACCAATGGCCTGTAAAATAATGGTCTGTGACGATTTATGTCGTGTGTAATGAGTGAGCATTAGTAGCTGCACGAAACTATGTAAGTTACCCAAAACCAACGAAATCCACCCAAATCTACCCGAAATCCACCAAAATACCCATATGACACCAACATACTGACCATCTGTTTAAACACATGGGGACGTTTCACTTAGCTTCGTACGACTAAAATGTTCGTAAATGTCTCTGAATTTCACATTAGCAATGCGTTCTTGTAAACAATTATTGGATTTACATTTATTGAGCATAGGCTGAATTTGCAGCCTATGTTCAATAAATGTAAATACATTAATTGAAATTTCCAGACGATCCTAATTTCGCATTTACGAACATTTTAGTCGTACGAAGTTCTGTGAAAAGGGCCCCAGTGACCATACATTGTACGTACGGTTTTCACTGTTGCCGTTGGAGCATAGGCACTGAACGGCTGGTATTCCGGATGGGCACTGGAGAAGTTGTACTGACTTTGGTAGACGAGGGTGCCGTTCGGGGCCTGGACCGTTACTATGTTGGCGCCCATGTTTGTGCTGAAACAGAATATTATACAGTTATTTGCATTCGTTGAACAGTCAAAACTATTGCCCTTCGGTGCTGTGGATGACCCGAGGTACTATTAGTGCATAGGGTAGTCCACAGCACGCGGGACAATATGTTTTGACTGTTCCCTGAACGTGTTGAAATCTTGCCCACTCCAAAGTAAGTATTATTTGATATTTTCCTTAATATGAAACGGATTTTGATGAAATATGGCACAGCAAACGCGTCTTCATGAGCTGCATTTGGTTGTCCAGGGAGTTCGGCACAGACTTCTGTCATTTTTGCGAAGAATCGATTTCCGTGTCTACCGACACGGAAATCGATTCTTCGCAAAAACGACATAAGTTTGGGCCAAAGTACAAAGACCATCAAATGCAGCTTAACAAGACGCTTTTGATGCGCCATATTTCATCAAAATCCGTTACGTAATAAGGACAATATAAACAAATACGTACTTTGAATCGGATGGATTCTGGAAGTTTCAGTACATGTTGTTGTCAGTACCACGTGATCATACCCATTGGCTATGCTATATATGTGTATTAGTAAACAGGCATATTTGATATCCTTAGCGAAGTAGCAAGTGCATACAATATTAAGTTATTTTAACCTAACCAATCCACATTATGTGGAAATTGCTTCAACCCTTTCAGCCCTAAACAAATGGAAATGAATGATATATTAACTAGTCCATTTAAGGACCAACTCTATACCTGATCATCGTTTGATTCAAAGATAATTGCTTCGTAAATGTGATGGAATATATGTGTAACATATATGTGAACACTGCTTTGTTACTGTATCCTATCTGGTACATATGGTGGCTAAGTCGGCCATCTTTGTGTGTTCCATTCATCAGCCAGTTTCACTTGTTCTGCCGTTTGACACAGAACTCAAAATGTGAAGTAGAACTTATGATATAATGTCGCTAATCACATGTAGAAATGCCAGGAGAACGGACTCCTATCAATTATATTACACCGACCTGTAAAATATGTCAGTTTTCTAGACATGTTTGTGCCTGTGTTATTAACAACACGAACCACCATTATAACTAGAGCAGCTTGAGCTGCATCAACGGTTTGAGCCTCAAACATTGATTTCATGTGTAACTAAGCTTTAGCCCAAGGTGTAAACAATCGGTTGCAAAAATAATTTTTGAAGTTTTAGAATGAACAGTCCAACAATATTGTGTTCGCATCATCACACCGATGTGGGGCCTGTTAGCTTAGAGGTAGAGCGATGGGCTCGGAGCGAGGGATACCGGGTTCGATCCTCAGCCAAAGTTTTAGCTAAAGGACAGAAATATCGACTACAGCAAAAACAATTGAAATCGAATGATAAATAATGAAACTGACGTCACATCCGTTTGCTCTATTTTGAAAACTTGAAAAAATACGTTCATCTTTGACATCGAATAGAGCCGTAAGTAGTCAAGATATAGCTCTGAAAATTATCATCTTTCATGCGGCTGACACTCCCCTATCACCCTGGCAAGAAATTATGTTGCTGACAGTACTGTACAAATTGGAAAACGTTTGTAAAGACCACCCGTTATCAGCCGAAATTCGGCAAAATCGTTGAGAAGTATGTACATTTTTCAAATTCAAATGCAAATAGCTCTTTTATTTGAGCAGACAGCCGAAAACTGTCAGTGAGTTTGAGATAGAGAATTTTGTCAGCTTTCCGATGAAAAAAGAATTCTTGAAATCGGTTGGAAAATAAGGAAGTTATAGGAAGTATGACGTATGAAGTTTTCGTGGAAAGTAGCATTGACAGATATCTGAAAATCTCTGAGTCTCTGCTCACACTTGATTCGAATCGGCATTTGAAGTCGATCCGACCAGCGGTTTGGGCTGTAGACTGAACGGCTGAATAAAAAAAAAACAAAAAACTAATACAATAGGTTTTCGGCGCAGCTGAAAGCCGCTTCAAACCTAAATAACCTAACGCATAGAAAATCGCACAGTGTATCACTTTTACCTGGCAAACCACACAACACATACCATATATATTCACTACTGTACTCTGTTATTAGCTATCAAATCCAGTGAAATGTAAGCAGTTACCTGGGTGTATTGTCCCTAGTGTCTACTTGCCTACTATGTGAGTAAATAAGGATGTACATGTACCTATGGGTAACATGTACAGCACATAGGCTGTGCATCAGATTGGAAAGTTTCCACGTTGAGATTGACGGGAGAAATGCTCAGATATCTCGTATTTTGTATAGTTTACTGGCATAATATTTATAGCTTGCCGTTGTCATAATTGTCTATTATGTATTGCACCAAATTGTATTTGGTTTACTGTCATATTATTTGTTGTATGTGTCAAACGCACGAAGTGGTGAAACTGTACAATGGCTTGTACATACAACGATGGCGGAGATGGCTACTCAATGTTCAATATAGTATACAGTATCAAGACAATATTCACATATTTTATATTCATATATCACATCACTCCTATGCAACAATTATCATTGAAGTCAAGTGTATCTATCTATCACCTAATACATTAAGAATGGGAGGGGTGTTTTTGTTCTCAAAAATAAGAAAATGATTTGCAAAATGTGCAGATCCTGATGAGACAGCTCGTCACGAGCCGGCTCATCTGGATCTACACGTTTTGCCAATACCATTATACAGGCTTGTGGTGTTGAAAGGGTTAACTTACTAATTGGCATAAGACAAGGTGACGTTGTATTTCTTCACCTTGACTGCGTCGAATGGAAACGTCCTCCATTTCTTCTCCACGTAGCTGAGCAGTTTATTGGCGGAGCCCACGCCCGACATGTGGATATGGTGGGAGATGATTCTGCAAGCATGTCGAATATAGTTTGTGACTGGAGAGAGAGAGAGAGAGAGCATATGAGACACGCCATGTGAATTTGTACCTACGTACATCTGCGATATTTCATGAAATATATGTACAGAATATTGGATATGTTCCGCAAATGACTTCAGACGTTGACACAAACAGGGGCTCGCCCCATGTAGTGGCGCGAGTACGCTAGGCGTACTCGCGCCACTACATGGGGCTCGCCCCTGAATGTCAGTGTACATGCGGCATGTACTCTATTAAATGTACATGCCGCATGTACTCTGTTAAATGTACATGCCGCATGTACTCTGTTAAATGTACATGCGGCATGTACTCTATTAAATGTACATGCCCACTCAGTAGGCACAATATGTTATTTATAGGAATTTAATAAGACTATAATTGTGTCACTATTCCACCAGTTCTAAACAATATGAGTGCCCGCTATACAAATATAATCATTTAGTAATATTTATTTTACTGATAGTGACGCGCGGTGGTATCAGAGCTATTTTATGCAAATGAGACATGATATTTTGTAATTATTTATACTAATTAAATGCGTCATCTGAACACATACTGTTTTCGACAGATTATAAAGTATGATCATTGCACATCAAAAAATGAATACAGAGATTAAATAGTAAATTCCGGTAACATTTTATGGAAATACGGTTACATGTATCGCCCCTGATATCAGTGTGTAAATTTACGTCTGATATAAAATGTATAATAATACCAATCAATACGTGGCGCAATGGTGAATGAATCTTTATTTTGCCAGAAAATGTATCAGATGATGTCTCTGATATAAATAATTTGTGCCTACTGAGTGGGCATGTACCTTTAACTTCTGACTTCTTTTATGAAAAATTTGTTAAATTTTGTAAATGTATTTCATGAAATAACGAAGTTGTCAGAAGGTACAAACTCAATAATTTTCCATATTGACGTCTCGTAAGTTCATATTGATCAATTCCGGAAATACGTTTCAACTTGCAAAATTAGTTCCTTCTAAATCATCAATAATTTGTATGGGTGCTTTGCGATCGCGAACGTACATTATGATCGGAGATACATGCAATGAAACCGATAAGAATTTAGCAAAACTAACAGTTCTATGTGTACGGTGTAGAGAGGCCCGACTGTAGTTGTGAATCAGCTTCGCTCATGAAATTGGTTAACACATATATTGCCTATAAGATTTGCATAGTTACGAACGGTAACTCTTGCAATTACTCCCGTACCGTCCAGATTCCAAGAGTTACCTTCGCAACTAAGGTTTGGAAAACAAGGAATACATTGTCATTGGGAGCAATGGTTGTTTAAGAGCAAAGTAAATGCAACGGCAAGCATACATGTACCAATAACTCCCAATAATACACTCGGCGTACAATGGAAATCAAATGTATTGCTTTCCGATTCGTTGTTCCAGAAGTAGACAGTTGATGAGAGGAAACCTTACTTTGTAGACGTCATTAAGTCAGCGAGACAACACTCTCTATATAACAACATTACCTCATTGGCATCAGCATTCTGAGAAACAACACTTATTGACTACTAAAGATTCGGTAACTTCGGCGATTATATGAAAATAAAGGCAGCCGCTATCTTCGTTTATCCCGTGAAATCAATACTAGAATCACGAAGATCCGCGTTCAACGTTTCTAATATCGAATTGCATAAGCTACCATTAAAACCAGAATTTGCATCGTTAAACGAAGCTAATCCCCTCTCTGGCAGCCTTGAAAATAAAGAAAAATAAAAATAAATACTCAGTACTCAATGACCTTCACATTGGGCAGTCGGACGTGGGCCATATGCAAAATACGCACCATCCTTAGACACGCATCGTGGCTAAATATTATCAAAATCGGTGAAGCGGTTCATAAGTTATTGAATAAGTAAAAATAACTTTAACGCATTTGCCTTACAAACAATGTGAATATACATTCTCAGTGAAATTGACTTTGGGCGGTTAGACGTATGCAAAACAAAGCACCATCCCTAGACACACACTGTGGCCAAATATTATCAAAATCGGTGAAGCGGTTCATGAGTTATGAAAAATGAAATGTGTTACTAACATACACACGTACGCACGTACGTACATGGACTAACGCTATATCCCCTCTTGCCAATCGGCGAGGGGATAACAATCGGTGCAAAGATATCTGCTATGCTGGTTTATCCAAAATGGTAAATCGGGTTTCGCTTTAATATAGGGTGGCTCAGCAAATATGGCTGCCACTGGACACATGGGGGTTATTGATTTTGCGACCAGTGTAGATCCAGATCAGACTGTGCATCCGCACAGTCTGATCAGGATCTGCACTGTTCGCCGTTCCATCATCAATGAGATACCCGTCAATCTTGTAAAATGCAACACAGATCGTTGTCAGGCTACATGTACATGCTTGTGCTATTTGATCAGGAGCTACACAGGTCACAAACCACGTAAGCCCCGTCTCCAGTCACATCCACAAATGCGTATGCTGAGATGTGAATACACAATCTTAATCGCAGACAATATAAGGCTTACTTTTTCACGGGAATATTGTCGGGGCTTCAGTTGATAGCTAGTTGGGCTTCCAATACAGGAAATACAAATGACACCAGACAATGCTTGTTCAACGAAGCACCTACTTCAATGGAGATGCGCAAATCGGGAAAAGAAATATCGAGCCGTTTATCACATGCACCGAGTCTCAGATGGTTTCGCAGATATTCAATATGTATAATATATTGTAGCGGTATAAGAAAGGCATTTACATTGTATTTAGTGAAAAAAAATCCATATGTGAACAATAACTGATTTACAGTTCAGCCAAGTGTACTATGCAATATCCTATCCGACTATTGGTTTTCCATTTCCTGTCGAACATTTAATCGTTACAATCTGTATATATAACGTATTGGGGTTAAATCTTGCAAAATGTGAAATAAGTGGAGCACAATGCTGTCCAGCGATTGGTGTAGAAAGTAAGGCGAACAATACTTGTTTTGTTTGAAGTATGGACTGCACATGGACTACTGCAACAACACATACGACTGTATTGATAATATCCAAAATAATTTGCAATCTCCAGGCAGATAGGAGCAGTAGTCTACCTGGTCACGAGAATATGTCAAAGGTTCGAATCCGGAAATCGGAAAATGGCTCATTCAAACATTTCCCACACATCCATTTCGATGTCCAGTATGTATCTAAGCGGGAAGAGGTGTGGAGTAACTGTGGAGCTATTATCTGTGTCCTGGGGCCCGTTTCACTAAACTTCAAATTTAAGATCGTCTATAAATGTCAATTTATGGATTTACATTTATTGAGCATAGGCTGCATATGCAGCCTATGCTCAATAAATGTAAATCCAATAATTATTTACAAGAACACTTTGTTAATGTGAAATTTACAGACTATCATAATTTTGCACTTACGAACATTTTAGTCGTACGAAGTTTAGTGAAACGGCCCCCTGGTGTCCAGTGATCACCTGCCTGTGTAATGTATGACATTGCTTTTGAGCTGACATTATGCCATTGGACACCTATACAATCATAAGGCATTCACTTCACAACTGAGAGGTCGATAGTTCGAGCCTCCGTTCGGGCTGATTTGGCCTGGTTGGGGAGCCGCAAGCTAGTTCAATATATGGTACCAATTGTCTGCCTGCCTGATGCCTGGCATATGTGATGGGAATTGGGATGTACTGATGTTCAAAGGTTAGAGTGTATCATAAGACAAAACTGGCTGGTTCTTTCAATATGGATGAGTGTGATTGTACTGTGGTCATGGTGTGACCAACATAAACCGAGTTCCGAATAATCCGATCAGCATCTGCGACAGGAGTGCGCTACGAGAGCAGGATCCTCGTGTAAACTGGCTACATAAACATAGGACGGTTTCTACACTGAATATGACATAATAATTCCAGCACAAAAATATTTACACAATTCCATAACATTTGATTGGCCCGTAGCCAGTCTCTGTCCAAAATGTATATCCCAGTGAACTCCCACGCCGAACTACTTTCCGTAACCGTAAGGCGCAGTTAAAATAATTCTTTAGAAAACGGAAAATAAACACATTTTCTTGATGAATTTATTTTAAATTCTGGAATTATAAGGAATGAATGGCCTTTCTGTTGAATTTATTAGGGATATAAACTTGGAAAAGTCGCAGGAATACTGGACGAGGCCTTCCGGCCTTCGTCCAGTATTCCCGAGACTTTTCCAAGTTTATACCCCGATAATTTCCACAAAAAGGCCATTCATTCCTATAATATGCCCGTCTCCGTAATCACATCCCCTAGGATCCACTATGGCTTTTCCGCTTACCTCCGATATTGATTTCGAAAAAGTGGGATATCTGCCGTAAATGACATCGAAAATTGACACAAAATTCAGAGCTGAATACCGCATGAGCTCTGAATATTTGGTCAATTGTTGACGTCATTTACGGAAAATATGACTGATTTTCGAAATAAATATCGGCGATATACGGCGATAAGACAAGGGGGTAATTCCAGCTCCGGACAACGTATTATTTTTATCCCGTCAACACAGTGCGTATGTGCCGTGAAACACGGTGCCGTGAAACATTTTTGATATCCAGTCAATACAATTTTTGCATTTTGCAGCCATTTGTAGGTGTTGACAGGATAAATAGAATAGTAGGTTAATGCCGTGAATGGGAAAAAAATATCTGGCGCGGCACGGAAACGGGATGTGCTCGGCAGAGCCTCGCCCATCCCGTTTCCTGAGCCTTGCCAGATATTTTTTCCCATTCACGGCACTAACCTACTATTCTCTATATTCACCTGAGGTGGTCCTCGTAGTTGAACGTGTCTTCAAGGTCCGCCTGTATCACTTTGCTTAACTCCCGATCGTAGTCCTGAAGCGAGAATAGGGGCAAGGGTGATTGTAAAGCTTACAACCGTATTTAAGGCTAATTATACATAAACTCAAATAATTAATGCTAGCTGCACATAATTATAGCTAGCATTAACTAGTTAGAGCTAGCTCCAAATCATATGAGGAGCTCTCTAAATCATTTGGAGCTAGCTCTAAATAGTTAATGCTAGCTCTAATTATTTAGAGCTAGCAATACGTATTTGAGTTACTGTAGATTTGCGGGATGAGTTGTGGCCTAGGGGTTAGAACACATGACATGTGTTCAAACCTCGCCTTGGGCATTGAAAATTACTTTCATAGTATTGCCATCCCACTGGTCTGTCAGATGAGACTTTAAACTGTGGTCCCGTCTCTATCATTATGACCTTAACTGTTGCTGGGATGTTAAACCTATTCACTTTAGCTTTTGTATGTAGATTAGCGTTCCTGGAAGTTCAACTGTACATAAACTCAAATAATCAATGCTAGCTATACTTATTTAACAGTTCTTGTAAATCGGTTAACTCGGTACCTAATTATACATCCGTATGTATAGAGAATAGTAGGTTAGTGCCGTGAATGGGAAAAATATAAGGCAAGGCTTAGGAAACGGGATGGGCGAGGCTCTGCCGAGCACATCCCGTTTCCGTGCCGCGCCAGATATTTTTCCCATTCACGGCATTAACCTACTATTATATTTATCCCGTCAAGATTACAAATAGCTTTCAAATGCAAACAAAAATAACCCCAGCTACCGCACATATTCATACGCAGTGATTATGTCGTCTTGACAGGATATCATAAATCTTTCACGGCACCGTGTTTCACGGCACATACGCACTGTGTTGACGGGATACATTTTGTCACATTGCTTCACACTTCCCGCTTTATGTAGGCAAATAGTTACTATACACATTACGTACTGTAATGTAATGTAATAAGAAGCATGTATACGCAGACCTTTATGTTGCATAGTGTGATCTTGTAACACCCAGCACCAACAGGCAATGGCTGACATGGCGCTTTACACCTACCGATCTATATATGTTATCTCCCTTGAGATATTGTGTCACGCAAATTGCTATGGTCCATTGGTCGTGCTATGCCTAAACGGCGAGTACGACCAGGACAATAGTGCCATATGCCAACTTATCCTATAGCGTTTTGGTCTGTCTTGCTTTGTATTCAAAACTCTACATATACTATTCTCAATAGTTTTCACAGTGTTCGACTCAGTTTATCAGTTAAATTCTGGAAGATACGAATCAATACATTGCGTGCTTATGAATACAGCAGCTATTATATTTAGTTCTCACAGTTAGGTAGCAGCGACCAGTTAGCCGCCAGTGTCGTACATTTTTACTGGGAGTTTCAAATAGTAATTTATTCTAGAGAAAAAATATGAATGGGAATGGGTTTGCACCATCACAGTACATTTTCATCTGGATGATGATTGAGACAATATGCAACATTCTGTCTCTAGTTCCGCAAGTGATCAGTTTTTGTGGAGATAACACATTTCAGTACTTTCAGTACATTGATCATTGCACGTTGTTACCTAGTCCCGAGCATATAACTCTAATTTCATTGCATTTCATAAACGTTATTATAGGAATGAATGGCCTTTTTGTGGAATTTATCGGGGTATAAACATGGAAAAGTCGCGGGAATACTGGACGAAGGCCGGAAGGCCTCGTCCAGTATTCCCGCGACTTTTCCAAGTTTATATCCCCGATAAATTCAATAAAAAGGCCATTCATTCCTTATAATTCCAGCATTTGAAATAAATTCATCAAGAAAATGTGTTTACTTCCGTTTTCTTAAGAATTATTTTAACTGCGCCTGACTGTTACGGAAAGTAGTTCGGCATGGGAGTTTACTGGGATATAAAAATTTTGGACAGAGACTTGCTACGGACCAATCAAATGTTAAGGAATTGTGTAAATATTTGTGTGCTGGAATTATCACGGAGTAGTATTTCCAAATTTTCATTTGAGGCGTTCTATGTTTACTTTCCATTTCGTTGAGAGTAACCGAAGCACTTTGTTAATACATACTGTATTGGTGCATTTAAGATGATACTTTTCATATTCTGATATCGTAGAATTTTCTCTCAATAACATTATAGCGAAGTATGAACGCCAAAGCCATGCATTATATCCTAGGTTGACGCTACTGATAGTCGCAGTAGTCATTTTGCTACTAAAAATCATTTGGCTACTAATATTTCAGAAATGGACATGTTGGCAATTAAACTTTTGAGACAATTTTTGAAAAAGAACTACAGATTTTACAAATATTGCAGTGAATGTACAATAGTATTGTATTTTTTACGCTTTATTAATCTATTTTGGACACTAATTTAAAATTTCTAGCGCCATCCTACATGTAGTTATTGCTATAAGTTAGTGCGCGAGATGGAAACTACGCAAATGTATACCGTTGACTGCGGTGTAACGATATAGTACAACTTATTGCCTATAAACCGGAAAAACATGCAGCTAGTTGTTACCCTGTTAAAATGTATCGTAACAGAACAAATCAAAGTGTTAAATCACGTAATCGTAACCGTCAACTAGTCGGCTGTGTCAATTTATCGCGGTCTGAATATTCATAAATGGACATGTTTGAATGTGCATGTACAAAGACGTGAATATGCAAATCATTCCAATTAATTCCGTTCCTTTCAGGCATGTAGTGTAGTTAATTTCATCCATTTGTTGCGGCTTTCTATATTGGACTGACAGGAGAAAATACAGGCACGTGTACATGCTGGACCAGTATAGCTCTTAAATACGCTACACAATACAATTCTACTTTACCAGTTCCATGCGTTCTTTTTCTAATTATATCGATCAACGAAGTCCCTGATCAGACTGCGCTGTAGCGCAGGCTGATCTGGGACTTCGCTGATCGCCTTAACGTTCATTTCCTCACGCGGTGTCAATATGTAAATTTCACGGAAGTGTATACGAGAACTGAAACATGTAATTGACAACCTCCTGTCTATCAAAGTTAAGTCAATCTGGCAGATAATAGTTTTTACCATCCTGTGTTGACAGTTTTTATCCAGCAACACGGAAGCATGGGTCATTTTTGTCGAGACCGGTTGCGTGATCACAATGACGTCAATGCGTCCGGTCAAGTGACTTTGGTGTGGTATAGACCTGGCACCAGGTCAGGTTATTCTAATTTCAGAGATGAATATTGTATTTGTTTCCGTTCTGATTGTGGGAGTTCCACCTCAATGTAGCGGGTAAAATGTGGGATCGAACCCGTTGGCCGGCCTTAAATGATATGTTAATAGGCCGTTAAACACCATCGATCGATGTCCTTCCAACCCACCCTCCACACTATACTCTATGGTAACAGACAACTTGACGATAACTCCAATGAAGCCATTTTCGCATCAGTTAGACGATTCATACAAAACACCGGTCGTTTCTAATGCACAATATAATGATGCCTGCGTGTGCACATACTTATCACTATCTGACTTGGGGTGGCACTAACTGGGCATGGCATGGTGTGGGAACAAGACTCCAACTCCTATTGTGGCTTGCTTCATTCCTTTTGTTTTCCATTTCATGTATCACGTAATTGATTGTATAGAACCTATTGTCTGTACATTTGTGTCAATACTATATTTTTCGGAAATTTTAAATTTAATTGCTTTAATGTAATTGCCGTGTATCAGAGAATGCTGAAACCAGAACAACTTATAATCCAGAAAATATCAATTATCACAGAATATAAACTGTTCTAAAACTGATGGCAGGAATGTCTTTGTTTCGGCATCGGCATCCTATGCTATCTAGTCACATTTAGGGAGAGGATTTAAATAAGCTTGCTTTCAATCCAATCCCATTATGCAACCCATATGCACACGCTCAATGTTAAATTACTTTGAAATGTGCGATAAACGTGTATTTTTTATTTGTAATTCCCAACATACATTTTAGCAAGCGCTACTGGAGTAGTATAAACAATGCTGGGTGTGGACCACTCCACCTCATGGAGCCCGCCCTACGGGGCGGGCTCCAGGAGGTGGAGTGGTCCAGACCCAGCATTACTTATACTACTAATGTAGCTACGTACAATGTACATATCATGTTGCAATAGTACAACATCAGAAGGCTACATCAATACAATGGGACCCACCCCTCTAAATCGGACACTCGGGAAAATATGGATGTTTAACTTAAATGTGTTCGCTGTTATGTACATGTATATCTGATTACATGACTTTTCATGATTGCTAAACACTATAATGTGCCATGAAGCGCTAACATGTCTGATTTACAGTGGAACATCTCCAAACCGGACACCCTGAGGACCTCCCAAGGTGTCCGGATTGGAGAGGTTTCATTGTAACAAAACCAAGGCTGGTCTTCTTACATACTTAACATATTAGCATTCCATAAGAGCATGTTAGCTGACTAAAAGTACATGCCCACTCAGTGGGCACCAAATGTTCATTATAGGAATTAAATAAGTGTATGAGTGTGTCACTATTTCACCAGTTCTAAACATTACGAGTGCCCGCTAATATAATCATTTAGAAATATTTATTTTACTGACAGTAACTCGCGGTGTATCAGGATATTTTCATATGCAAATGAGTGATATTTTTTTAAATTATTTATACTAATTAAATGCGTCACCTGAACAAATACTATTTTCGACAGATTATAAAGTATGATCGTTGCACATCAACAACTAAATAGAGATAATAAATAGTAATGTCCCTTAACATTTTAAGGAAAACGGCTATCGCCCCTGATATCAGAGTGCAAATTTACGTCTGATATGCATTTGTATAATAATGCCAATAACTACGTGGGTTAATGGTGAATGAATGTTCATTTTGCCAGAAAATGTCTCAGATGATGTATCCGATAAAAAAAAAATGTTTGCCTGATGAGTGGGCATGTACCTTTAATAAACCAATTTCTCGCATGCACAGTCACATGTGAACAGTTCTACCAATTTTCTCATGGCATAGCACCAACCAAAACTGGCATCGATCATGTACACATAATAGGTTGTGACAGGGTTGAGCGTTTATTTACTCAAATAAAGGAGAATTTACTCGAATAAAGGAGAAATTCCACTCTGGGAATAGCAACGGGAAGGAGTAATTAGATTTAGACATCTGTGGGTGCTTTAAATAGACCATACGTTGGCGAGATGTATATTTGTAATTATCACAGCTTTGATACATGTTCGAGTTTTGTTTCCGCATTTACACAGCACATGGGCAATGTATGGACATGCGTATGTGATAACACCGTTAGATCACGTTCGTCCGTATGTACAATCGATAATCCACTCGCTAAAGCTCGCGGATTATTTCCTCATACATGCGGACGAACCGTCCGCAGCCCCACAGCGGACATATATTTTCTTTTATTAATTCGTTCCCACGAAATAACAATTCGTTCCCTCAATTTAACAATTCGTTCCCTCGAATTAACAATTCGTTCCCGCGATTTAATAATTCGTTCCCTCGAATTAACAACTCGTTCCCACGAAATGACAATTCGTTCCCTCGATTTGACAATTCGTTCCCTCGAATTAACAATTCGTTCCCACGAAATTACAATTCGTTCCCTCAATTTAATAATTCTTTCCCTCGAATTAACAATTCGTTCCCATGATATAACAATTTGTTCCAACGAATTAACAATTAGTTATACTAGCCATCGATATACAATACAATACACAATATTTTATTCAGCATAAAGCAATACGATGCGTCTAGCCATTAAACAAAATTGTGTAGTGCACATGAAATAAAGATTTTCGGAATGAAAATGAAGGAGCTTTTTTTTAACTGTAGTTAAAGCGAAATACCACCTAAATTGTGTAGATAGTGAAGGTTGAAAACACCGTATATCGAGCCGGAGTCCACAAATGTGCAGTATGATTCGCGTAGTATGCGTGTTGCAACGATATAGAGAATAGTAGGTTAGTGCCGTGAATGGGAAAAAATATCCGGCAAGGCTCAATAATTTCTTTATTTCTCATCAGAAGTATATGTTGTGACCACTCATTTGAACCGTCTCGCCGAGACGGTTCAAATGAGTGGTCACAACATATACTTTGGTTTAGAAATAAGGAAAATAGATAGAGAATAGTTGGTTAGTGCCGTGAATGGGAAAACATATCTGGCAAGGCTCAGGAAACGGGATGGGCGAGGCTCTGCCGAGCACATCCAGTTTCCGTGCCGCGCCAGATATTTTCTCCCATTCACGGCACTAACCTACTATTCTATTTATCCATTCAACACCTAAAAATGGCTGTAAAATGCAAAAATTGTATTGACTGGATATCAAAAATGTTTCACGGAACCGTGTTTCACGGCACATACGCACTGTGTTGACGGGATAAAAATTGTTATGCTAATCACATATATGTGTAATGTGTAATGAGATACCGATGCTTGCTGGGATATTATAAATGACATAAATTATGTTCGGGTATTGCAAACATCCTTCTCATTTCAGATCGCACACTTGTGTTGTAGATACATTGTAATACATCCGTATGTGAAATATTAATAACTGAAATGAAAACGATGTCTTGATTATTATTATATTATTATATTACTGTATGTTTATTTGTTGATGTCATTAAATTATCACTTTTATTTAGTGTGGGCCATCTGCAAAAATAAGGTTTGAAATATTGTCTTCTTATGTTTGAGTACATAGGACATACCAAAAGAAGATAATATCCGCTTTCTACCGAGTTTACCATTTACATTTTCTTTCGTCTCTAGGAATATTATGGTATCTACCTCTTTCTAAAGTATGGGAAGATAATCATGATAATCGAAATCGTGATAATGTAATTTTATATTTTATATTCATTATAAGTATACATATATAAGGCCTATGTGCAGACTGATATGGATCCATATTAATTGTAAATGCCACAAGCCCTATTTTATCAGTTACAGCTGAATGATTTGTCCAGCCCAAATGAGAAAACGTTAGTAATGACGAAGCATTGGTCCGGGACTAGGCTGGACTAAAACACGTAAGGTCCGTTTCACTCAGTGGCTTTAAATAATGGACACGACGCCTTTTATGACTTCGTTCCCACGAACTAACAATTCGTTCCCTCAATTGAACAATTCGTTCCCACGAATTAACAATTCCTTCCCGCGAATTAACAGTTCGTTCCCTCAATTTAACAATTCGTTCCCACGAAATGACAATTCGTTCCCACGAATTGTTATATCGTGGGAACGAATTGTTAATTCGATGGAACGAATTGTTAGATTGAGGGAACGAATTGTCATTTCGTTGGAACGAATTGTTAATTCGAGGGAACGAATTGTTAAATCGTGGGAACGAATTGCTAAACCGAGAGAACGAATTGTTAAATTGAGGGAACGAATTGTTATTTCGTAGGAACGAATTAATACAATTAAATCCATGTCCCCTGCGGGGCTCCGTAAGTTCCGTTTTTTGACAAAACATCTGGATTTCGCATGTCAGAAACGAACGGCTGTCAGACTATATTTATCCAACTTGTTGACAGATGTACGTGAGAGGAATACACATAACACACACACACAACTACATAGCTGTTGGGCGCTTTGTTGACTGCATCTGAAACGTGTTTTTTTCTGTTTCAATGTATTTTTATAATGTTCAATTTAAATTTCGTACACATACCCCACACTGTTGCGAGTAACTTCACTTAGAACTACTTCCGGGACATCATCAGTGTTAGAATTTGGCGAAATTTGTCGAATGAACTTCATGTTGCTTAGTTTACACGTAAGCTAATCAACGTGACGTCAAACCTTGAATTAGTACGTTACAGCAAGTAGTTCCAATGGAAGTTACTCGTGTTTTTCAAGTTAGGCAAACTATTTATAAAACATACATTGCCCACCATGAACATGCGTGTTCCATTCCCGTGCACAGCAGCTGCGTGCGAGTAATTAGGTCCAGCGAGGCCATAAAATAGTGCGGGGAACAGCCGTGGTAATAGACCTATTGGGACCAGGCAACCACATAAAACTGCAAAACCGGGCTGGTTGGTGGATCACTGGATATGCCACAGGTTCTTGAAGAACAGTTCATGTTTCGGTGTTTTATGGGTTATTTCGGTATATCTGGGGGTTTGGGTGCATTGTTACAAACATACAATTTATGTCACCTCTCGTGAGTTACACATATACGTGCGGGGATTTATGGGTATTATTACAGTATAAAATGGGTCCGAAAGTCCGGAAAGGTGAATGTGTAGATTCTCGACGATTTCTGTCATGTGTAATGTTTGAGAATTGTTAAACTATGTAAATTACCCAAAACAACGAAATCCACCCAAATCTACCCAAAATCCACGAAAATACCCATATGACACAAACATACTGACCATCTGTTCAAACACCTGTGATATATACAGTATGTGGCTGTGACTGAAGAAATGGGGCTTATGGGTTTTGAGACCAGTGTAGATCCTGTAGCCGATTTCATCAAAATTGCAAAGTATACTTTCCTAGCAAAGTATACTTTGAGGAAGCAAGCATTGATTTTTCCGAAATGCATTATTTCATGCAGAACTAACGATTGCATATATTTGATGATTAAAACTATGCAGAATTATTATACTGAATGTATTACATTATCACAGCCAAACTTGGCTGTGATAATGTAATAAATTCAGTATAATAAAAATTAATAAATTTATTCTAAAATTGAAAATTTCTCCCTCAAAGTATACTTTGCTAGGAAAGTATACTTTGCAATGTTGATGAAATAGGCTACTGATCAGCCTGTGCATCCGCACAGTCTGATCATGATCGGCACTGCTCTCCATTATATCGGTGAAACACACGTTATGTTTCTAGCAAGCAATCGTCATCAGGCTACAGGAGTTGTATTTGATCAGGATCTACATGTACACTTGTATAAAATGTCATAAGCCCCATTTCTCCAGTCACAGTCACATATATGCAATGCAGTGGGGTCAGCGTGTAAGTGCACACACGAACGAATACGACAGGTTGGAACCAACTTGTCGTGTTCGTTCGTGTGTGCACTTACACGCTGACCCCACTGTATGCGTGGAATTAAAATGTAAACAGTGTACACCATCGTGTAGCCTACGTCTGTGGTGCATCTACAATTTAATGCTTGTTTACATATTGTATTTAGTAATGGATATTGTGTTAATTGTGCTATTTACAACCGTCGGTCTGTTAATATAAGACCATGTTTAAACAGTGTGTTGTGTTTGTAGCGCAATACATTGATACTGCGTCGCATATCATGAATACATATATAGTTGTTTAAAGGCTCCGCGAAAGTCGTCGGTCAGTCGGACATGTCCGTTAAAATTGCCGACGGTCCGACGGTAAACCGGAAGTCGCCGGACCGAATGTACAACTATATATATATATATATTTTTTTTTTTTACATTTCTATTGTAAGCTTCAATGACATCACTTTCCTTTGGTATGCGCTTCTGGTGCTGTCTAGCTTTTCTTATATGACTGATATACTTAAAAATATACTTAAAAAGCTCTTAAATATCACACAAAATCAATATCATTTTTTATAAATAAACTTTCGGTTTGGTAAATTTTTGTCCGGTCTGGTAAACATTTCAAGTTCATCAGACCGAATGTCCCGTATAATTTTGGCAGTTTCGCGGAGACTGCAATGGGTGTACATATGGCTCGTATTTCCGGACCCAAGTGTACCTACCTGTATCCAAATGTACCTATCAGTCTCGTTAAAAAATGGGTTTGTTAAAATAATGTTTTGAAATCAATGCTTATTAATTTAACTTGGCAAATTGTGCGAAACCAAATTATTTTCCCTGCGTATGACGGTTTCTACGGAGCCCCGCAGGGGACATGGATTTTTGTTTATTAATTCGTTTCCACCAATTCGTTCCCTCAATTTAACAATTCGTTCCCTCGAATTAAAAATTCGTTCCGACGATATAACAATTCGTTCCCACGATATAACAATTCGTTCCCGTGGGAATGAATTGTTATTTCGTGGGAAAGAATTGTTAAATTGAGGGAAAGAATTCGAGTTCGAGTCAGGCGTAGTTCGATATGATTATATGACTTATATAGGGAAATTTGTCGGGACCACAGGACGAGTTCGAGTTTTCCGGAGTGTTCGACAGAGACCGGTTCGAGAGATCGATCTTCCACTGTATATCATTTAGTATGTATGAAGCGAATGTATAAGACAGAACCAGCGACACAGTCTCTTTAAAACGTTACACTATACGTTTTTACAGACTGAACGGTAAAGTTAATATTGACGATAGTCGCGGGAGCCATTCAGACAATAAACACGCCATCGGGGACATATATTCTCGTATCGATCTCATCTTTTGTAGATTTCTTTCACCAGAAGATGCTGCGTAACGATAATCCATATTGATAAAGTTCACGCAGGTAATATTGCTGATATAGAGACTAGTAGGTTATAATGTGGCATAAGATGTTATCCCGTAGGATTTTCGTGCTAAAATTTTATTTTTTTTTGCTTTATCAGGTCGATTTGGGGTCACACTATTGGAAAATGATGGGGTTCAAATTTTCTGACCCCTCGACCCCTTTTTGGGGGGTCAGTTCCATCCAGTGACCCCCCAGTCACCGCCTACTTCTAGATTCGCTAATAGTGAACCGATTTACACAATCTTTGTGTCGTTTTATATGTTTTTGAGGGTACTGATTCCATTTATAACACTTTAGAACTAATCGGAAGTGGTTTTTTACCAACTTCCGGTTATGGTCGACGGCAAATTCAAGGTATTGTGTATGCTAAGTGACAAACCTCATCATATCTATCTTTTTTCCAGGATTTTAAGTTATGGAGAGATGTGATTTGCAGTTTTTGACATAACAATAATCATTTGAACGTATTGATTAATTGATTAATTGATTGATTGAAAATGGGTTTATGTCTATTTAGCAAACAAGGCCGGGATTTGTCTAATGCCCAATTTCAGGTGAGACACGTAACATAACTATCATCTAGAAGTCATGTCCGAGAAGAGTGTGTGTATGATCTGCAATGAGGGTTCCACCTCAAGCGAGAGTCTTGTGAACAATCCTGATATGATTGAAGATCTAAGTAAGTGTTGTAATGGGAGATTATTATTGGGTGAACTTCATATAAAACAGCTAAGCGATCGCCTAAATAACTCAAGTGAATATGAACACAAGTCTATGTTGTATCATAGTGAATGTAGAAAACCAATTGTCAACACGAGCTCAGCGTACATGTGGTTCAGTAGATCATAATAATGCCCAACTTATTCGAGATCTTCTATTCATATTCTCGAACTGCATGGACACAACCAAGGTTCGCGTGGGTATTATCCTGATTATCCAAGGAAGTCGACCCGAGCTGGTGCCAAAACTAGAAGTGACCATAGGAGAATATGAAATGTCAGTGGTCCCGCGTTCCCTTAGCGCTGTTGATGGCTCCCTCTATATTCCGACAGACAAAGCAAGTCTAATGCACGCCGTTGAAGAAGCCAAAGTTCAACCGCTTCAATTGAGCCCTACTATCGACATAGTGCCGGACGGTCGTCATTCTCGAGTCCTTGTTGTTGATGCCATGACTGTTATCCAGAGCATGAAAAAGACTCCGACCAAGTGCAGGCTTTCAGAATTTCAAGATGCATTCATCAAACGCATAGAGATGATGATCATTGGCTATGATGAGGGAAGGATAGGATCGTCTTTGACTGCTATCTAGACCAGTCTCTGAAGAACAAGACACGTCAGAAGAGGGCAGTGACATCCACAGAGTTTGACATACATCCGGAAATGAAGCTTACCATGCATATCAAAGAATTGCTATCTTCATCAAGAATCAAGTGTAGCCTGACAGCCATATTCGCTCAAGGTTTACTTCAAACCTTCACTAGAAACAGTGTTTGTAAACTCGTCGTTCTGTTTGACAATAAAATCAAGGGCCATGGTTTTGAAGATGAAAATTCACATGAAGAGGCTTGGAGCTCAAACCCGCTTGAAGTTTCTAACTTGCAAGGGCAGAAAATTCAGATAAATTGATGTGGTTGAGCGCGAGATTGGGCGTTGCAAATGCCAAGGACTCGTTGGTCTCCACAATTTCTCCGGTGCTGACTGGGGCGGAAAATGACCCTGCTATTGACTGTTTCCAGCATCTTGACGAATGTCCTATTCCATCTCAGCTGGTCAACGGAGAACTAACATCACATGTGAAGAGTTTGGAGCCGTTCATCTGCCGTATTTACTGTCCGACATGATCCACAGTATTGCCAAATCTACGATGGGAGAAATTTCGGTCTAAGAACTTAGAGGGAGAGATGTTACCTCCGACCCGTGCGGCCCTGATCCCCCATATTACGCGTGCAAATTACATCGCCATGTAAGACAAGTCTTACACAACCAATTGCCCGGCCCTTCCTCCAATTGAGGAAAATGGATGGAGTGTTGAGAAAGGATTGTATCATCCAGTCAGGTGTCTCACCCTGCCTGCTCTGAGAGCTGTAATTGAGCTGACTAAGTCTGCATGCAAACTAGGGTGCAAAGGAACTAGGTAAAGTTGCTATAAGAACAAACTTCCATGCACTCCCCTCTGTAAATGCTATGTCATTAACTGTGCCAATGTGGTTAAAGATACTCTCAGCGATGATGATGATTGTGACAGTAGTGATGAATAATTCAGATAATTGTGTCGTGCCTGTAAAAACTGAATTTATTTCTGTCTATGCTAGGGTAAATTCCGCTTTCCTTGTGGGCTCCATTTCTATTGTTAGTGAAAACCAATGAAGTAGATGGAAGGTTCAGATAATGTATATATGCCTTACCGGTGAACCATCCGCTGTCTTATATTATTATGGGTGGTAATTGACTCGAAGACATTCCATACCCCCGTGGATGAATCCACAGAAAATTAATTTTGAAATTTTGAGCTTGCATATAGACATAATTTGTGCTACATTGTACCTAGTCACAGGCACATTTGGTCGAAATGACCAGTTGCATGCAGTCTTAATTTAGTATTTAGATGACGGGTGCCGTTTTGAACTTTCCGGAAATAGCCAACGTTCTCGTACTTCATTGGCTCTCAGTAACAATAGAACTAGACGGTCCAAAGAACACCGAATCCAGACATTGTTGTATTACTCTTGAAAAACAGGCTTCTTGTCTGGCGACCAGTGTATACCCCGATCAGCCTATACATGATCTGCACAGTCCTATCAGATTCTGTAATTGTTACTATTATGTCAGTTTATAACATGCTACTATTATTCTTGATAGTTGTTTAGTTAATTAGAGACCCGCCGAGAATCGGCGATGCCTTATAGGTTTCACCCTGTCTGTTCGGACGTCCGTCTGTCTGTCCGTAGTAACAATATGCCAGTGCTTCGTGTGCCACATTTTCTAGTGGTAACTCCGCTTTGTTTTCTGAAAATTGATTCATAATTAACTGGTTGCAAATACAATAAGCCTGGTGTTCTCATTCTGCAGATCATTTATTAAGAAGGACGTATTCAACATCTTGTACTTGTATAACTAAGTTAAGGTTCAATCTATGGGTTATATCAGTGTGGCATTACAAAACAGAAACTGGAACATCACTTATGCGATGTTTCCTCATTGAAATCCCCACCCGCCCCAGCACCCTCTACACCCCCTCCAAAAACGGATATCAACGGCAACAGGAATTGATTGGAAAGTATAATAAATGGACTTGGCACCATTGAAAACACATAAAACAACACCAAGATTATGAAAACCGGTTAATTATTAGCGGATATAGTGGTTTCATGTGTTCTGGGGGATATGGGCCATAGAGGACCCCTCAAAATGGGCAATAGGGGTCTGACAATTTGAACCTCATAATTTCTCAATAGTATTACCCCAAATCAACATGATAAAGCAATTTTAGCACACAAATCCTACGGGAGCTGGATAACGTCCCATACCGTACTAAGTGCCGTGATTGCGTGAATGGGAAAACATATCTGGCGCGGCACGAAAACGGGATGGGCGAGGCAGAGAGCCTCGCCCATCCCGTTTCCGTGCCGCTCCAGATATGTTTTCCCCATTCGCGGCACTAGCCTACTATTCTATTTATTCCGTCAACACTACAAATAGCTTTAAAATGCAAACAAAATAACCCCAGCCGCATCCTCAAAATCTGAGAATCTACATACGCAGTGATTAGGTCGTATTGACAGGATATCAAAAATGTTTCACGGCACCGTGTTGCATGGCACATACGCACTGTGTTGACGGGATAAATATGTATTTATAAAAATTCTCCGTATACTTCTTTGATTTTATTAATTCGTTCCCACGAAATAACAATTAGTTCCCTCAATTTAACAATTCGTTCCCACGAATAACAATTCGTTCCCACGAAATAACAATTCGCTCCCTTCAATTTAACAATTCGTTCCCACGAATTAACACGGGAACGAATTGTTAATTCGTGCTAACGAATTGTTATATTGTGGGAACAAATTGTTAAATTGAGGGAACGAATTGTCATTTCGTGGGAACAAATTGTTAATTCGAGGGAACGAATTGTTATATCGTGGGAACGAATTAATAAAAAAAAAAAATCCCCATATGATCACGCGTTCTCAGGTAAAAAAACCGTAAAGCTATTTACTAACAAGGTATCCGTTGACGAACACTTACCTGCTTAATAACATACACGTTACTGTCATTATCGTCACCCGCTGGCGCCGACACTATCACAGGTATTCCCCCATTTCGGTACACGGTCTTCCGAACGACGTAACCAAGTACCAGGCCCACCGCAAACACACATATCACCGTTAGAATCTTTATCACCAAGGACTTGTTGCCAATCGAGCACACCGTACTGGAGTGCGATTGGCTTTCGAGGTTCTTGTATTCGATGTCGATGTTCTCCGAGTCCGCCTCCCATCGTGATACCTGCTTCCCGGCGGTGTACCGACCTTTGGAAGGCATTCTGAAATGTAGGACGGGAACCATTAAAGTGCAATGTACAACTAATATAGTGTTCGTATATATTCCTAACCCAAATTTCCTGTCTATAACGCAAGGCTACTTAACTAATCAAGCCGCCCTGCGTTATAGACATAAGTTTCGGGTTGGTATATTCCAAAATGAATATGTTCCACTAACCCTATCGTAATATCGCTATCGAATCGAGACTACGACAACACGATAGTACGATGTCTACGATGACTATACTACAGTGAAACCTCTCTAAACAGGACACCGTCCGTCCGTCCGTCCGCCACTAAACTTAAAAGTTATATGCCCACTCAGTAGGCCAGATACATCATCTGATACATTTTCTGGCATTTTTCGAGAAATTTTATATCAGACATAAATTTTCACACTGATATCAAGGGCGATAACCGTGTTTCATTAACATATTAATGGACGTTACTATTTATTCCCTGTATTTATTTTTTGATGCGCAATGATCACATTTTTTCAGGTGACGCATATAATTAACATAAATAATTAAAAAGTATAATGCCTCATTTGCATATGCAAATAACCTGATACCACCGCGCGTCACTATCAGTAAAATAAATATTACTCAATGATTATATCTGTATAGCCGGCACTCGTAATTTTAAGACCTGGTGGAATAGTGACACAATTATACACTTATTTAATTCCTATAAAGAACATTTTGTGCCTACTGTTGGGCATTTAACTTTAACATCAGAGAAATATGTTATAACTTCTATTTCCTTCATCTAAAATGCTTAATAGTTCACACATGCATTCCTGTAAGGCTCTACTACCATGCTGCGCCAAATCCACGACCGTCCAACCCCCGCTGATCCCAATATCAATGCCAAATACTTAGTCTCTTTACAAAACTTAACATCAGAGAAATATGTTATAACTTCTATTTCCTTTATCTAAAATGCTGAATAGTTCACACATGCATTCATATAAGACTCTACTACCATGCTGTGACAAATCGACCGTCCAACCCCTGCTGATCCCAAGGTCAAGGTCAAATACTTAGTCTCTTTACAAAACTTAACATCAGAGAAATATGTTATAACTTCAATTTCCTTTATCTAAAATGCTGAATAGTTCACACATGCATTCATATAAGACTCTACTACCATGCTGTGACAAATCGACCGTCCAACCCCCGCTGATCCCAAGGTCAAGGTCAAATACTTAGTCTCTTTACAAAACTTAGCATCAGAGAAATATTGTTATAACTTCTATTTCCTTCATCTAAAATGCTTAATATTTCACACATGCATTCCTGTAAGGCTCTACTACCATGATGTGCCAAATCCACGACCGTCCAACCCCCGCTGATCCTAAGGTCAAGGTCAAATACTTAGTCTCTTTACAAAACTTAACATCAGAGAAATATGTTATAACTTCATCTAAAATTCTTAACATTTCATGCATGCATTCCTCTAAGGCTCTACTATCATGATGTGGCATATCCCCGCTAATCCCAAGGTCAAGATCACATACTTAGTCTCATTACAAAACTTAACATCAGAGAAATCGGTTATAACTTCTATTTCCTTGCTCGGATCTGCTTCACCTTCACGTTCGTGCCGCCCCCGCTAAGCCCAGAGTCAAGGTCACAAGCCCACACACTTGGAAAATCTTTCATATTTAGGGGTACCTGGGTCCACGCGGGGGGTATTGCGTAAGCCTCGCTTACTGACCAATCTAGTTTCATTTGTATTTCAAACGTTGCATTGCTATAGACCATTTGATGGTCTCAACGTTATTTATGCAGATTAATACTCCAATACATTGGGGAATTGGTGAGCATGTTTCGATATTGAATTATGAATTCAGCTATAAAACGGTAAAATGCCTTAACAGTTGATATGCGTATTTTCCGTAGCTGCTGACACTTTGTCTGCTATTACTACGAGACGCAATACATGTGGTAGTGTTTCGAACGTCAGAGAAACAAGCCAATACCACTAAAAGACTGAGCGGATTCACAGGCTGATCTGGATCTACACTGGTCGCAAAACTAATAAGCTGGGATGCACAGGCTGAATTGGATATACACCGGTTGCAAAACCAATAAGCCCAATATTTTCAGTCGCAGACACATAAAAAAACGTTGGAAAGTATAAAATTCAATTCAGGTCCTCTATTACTCGGTTTCTACGCGATAAACAAGAAGGCCAGCGGCGTTGATGGTGTCCCATCTGAATTACGGCAAATATATCAGAGTACACGACGGTAACCGCTTGCGCAAATCTTGCCAATATTTGCCGATTTCGTTATTTACATGTAACAATACTTGAATATTGTTCTTGAAATCAATCGGCTTAATGAGATGAGCCTGAGCTCAGCTACAACTTAGGCTCATGCAAACACATTGTTTGATGACGATGAAGACTTGACATTGCAAATATATGTTCAGAAGAATTGATAATCAAGGTGCATGATCACGTGGTTACAACAACAACAACGTCGCCCACTCTAAAGTAAGTATTATTTGATATTTTCCTTAATATGCAACGGAGTTTGATGAAATATGGAATGACACGGAAATCGATTCTTCGCAAAAACGACATAGGTCTGTGCCAAACTACGGCATAGACCACCAAAATGTAGCTCATGAAGACGCGTTTGCTGCGCCATATTTCATCAAAATCCGTTGCGTAATAAAGACACTATAAAATAATACGTACTTTGAACCGGTACATGTTGTTGTTGTAAGTACCACGTGATTATACACCTTGATAATGTGGGCAAGATTAACGTCGGCGGTTGTGTATGCGCCACATTTGTACAACAATAATAATAACATGTCTTGCTCCACTTAAGGACAACATAAGCAGAGAAAAGACATATTAACATTGGGAAAGATCTCAATAAGTCCCATGTTGGCGTGTCTCCTCACATAAGACTTAACAAGCCAAAAAGCATGCTATCGTATGTACCGAATTATTTGATGAAATCGGATGCTATTCGTTTATAATGTTCAATTTCGCGGAACAACGGGCGAAACGGAAAATCAATCTTCAATTTGTCTGATGCTGTCTGTACATTCCGACTGTCTGATGAATGTTCCGACTCGGCGTGGCTGGTGTTTCCTCCGGCCTATTGTTGGCCGACCCTCACTTCCTGCTACTGTCCTGGTTGGATTCAGGTCACAGCGCTGAAATGGTGCTTACTCTAGTGTCCGCGCTGCCTGTGATGTGTTTGTTTAACGCTTGTCTTCTCTCACGTCCGCGTGTAAATGTAGTATGTGCTACTTAATGTTTTTATTTCTGTTGCTGCTATTGTAAAGACAGTGGTTCTCAAATAGGACTTTCGATTATGACAAATTTCATGATCACGTGGTTACAACAACAACAGCAGTGGCTGAAAGTGTTGAAAGCGCGCCCACTCCAAAGTAAGTATTATTTTATATGTTCCTTATTAGGCAACGGATTTTGATGAAATATTACGCAGCAAACGCGTCTCATGAGCTGCATGTTGTGGTCCCGGGAGTTCGGCACTTACTTATGTCGTTTTTGTGAAGAATCGATTTCCGTGTCAGTAGACACGGAAATAGATTCTTCGCGAAAACGACATAAGTTTGGGCCAAAGTACAGAGACCACCAAATGCAGCTCAACAAGACGCGTTTGCTGCGCCATATTTCATCAAAATCAGTTACATAATAAGTTCAAAATAAAAGAATACGTATTTTGAATCGGAGAGCTTCTGGAAGTTTCAGTACTTGTTGCTGTTGTTGTAATCACGTGATCATACACCTTGTATGAAGCATTTTAGTAAAATATACATTAATTGTATATTTTAATTTAGATTTGATAGAAAAGTGTTTATAATACTGAAAAATAACTAGCGCTATGAATGCTTGTTGTTGTACAATCGATGGTTACTAATATAATTGTGCTTAAGTCAATTCGACTAATGTCTGGACAGGAAGCCTAATATCTATATATTGTAGAGTACTATTTCACACTTAAAACACGTATATTTCACAAACCCCTACCTCAGTACAAAAATGACTGCATAACCACAGTATCTCCCAAATGTTTTAGTAGAATAGTACACAAACTCCTTCGAAGTTGATCAAATAATATGGTGAGTGGTTCATATACATGTACGCCATTTGACATCAAGATGAATATTTGAAACATGCTCTTAGACACACTTCCTTTAAAGTGTACCACAAAGGAGAATAATTCACATAAGCTCACATTGAGCTTGTTTTCTAATCCTTATTCACAATATCTGTCCATGAATGTTAACGTATACATGTATTCAATCTGAAATAAATATTGTTTAAGCTAAAGTGTACCACTGTATCGTGTCGTCGATAATTTTGCGCAATCTTGAAAATTATATTTTGAAATGTATAACTGTTGATTTGTGTAACAACACCCTTCAGTTATACGCATGGTCCAATGCTAAAAACTGTTTCCCATAGTAAAGCCGTGATTGATTGATCACTGACGGGTGCTCTGCGGTTATCGTTTCTGGAAGGGCCTGATATAACATTTCCGATGCCATCACTCGCTTTTCTCGCCAGATAATGCTATTGCTTCGCAATATTTCCTTTTGCTGACGTTGTAATTACGTCTCGAGTATGAGAAAATGCGCGAGTGAAAAATATGAATATTCTTGCACCACTGCTAAGAATAATAAACGAAGGATTATGTAATTGTTTATACGTTTATGACTACCCGTTTCGAGATTTTACAAAGCTTGAAACCGCGTATGTCCAGACCAGACAGTACAGACGTGCAGTCTGGTCTGGACCTACGCCGGTTTTACGCGTCAATTCTGAACCATGCATACTAGTTTTAGCAGCCTGCAAATGAGATAACTTCTCATCCCGGCGTTCAATTCCGTTTCTTACGTAACTGTACACCCCGGAGAGACAACGCGGCGAATATTGCATTAAGTAATCATCGCCGTACACGCAAACGTAGCTGGCAGCAAATAGCATATGCACACAGGGTGAAAGGCCGAATTCATGATGTAAATGACATATTACATATACACGTTTGTTTTATATGTACATGTATTTCCATTAGATATTCCCGGTAATATAGTTCGCCCTCATACACTATGAATTGTACCGCCTATGAATTTCGTATGTTTTCTTATGAATTTCATATGATCATTGCATAAGCAAATTATATATAGTGAGTCAAGATGCAATTAATGCATATGCATATTATTCATATGAAAAGTCTTGATATGAAATTGAAATGAACATCACGAATTTAATATGTGCTCTTTTCAAATTAATTCCATATGTAATTCATATGTTTTTCATATGCTATACATATGAACAGTACATGTATTTTTACGCCCACTATGCGATTGCAAGGGGGCATATTGTGTTAGTTTTGATGTTCCGAACGTCCGTCCGTCCATACGTAAGTTGTCTTATTTTACACACAAGTTAGTTTTGATGTTCCGTCCGTCCGTCCGTCCATACGTAAGTTGTCTTATTTTACACACAATCTCTAGTTAGAGTTCATTATGGGGACATACATGTATCCATGTCTAGTTTTCATATGATTTGCACATATGTCACATGTTGCTGTGTATCCACGGCATGTTTGAACTTTGCAAATGCCTTCATTATTTCGTGTTAAACTCCCTCACCTGTGGTGATCACACAGGAGCTTTTCTATCTGTCATTTATCACATAGATGTAATCTACAGTGGGGTCAGCGCGTAAGTGCACACACGAACGAACACGACAGGTTGGAACCAACCTGTCGTGTTCGTTCGTGTGTGCACTTACACACTGACCCCACTGTACCAACGACAGACCTTTGGCTACTTCTCCTAGCGGTGAACATTGTGTAGCAATCAGGAAATTAAAACCGCGAAAACAGCGAGATTCGGTGATTCCAGAACAGTTACGCATCCGTAAATACAGTCTACACTCGCTTCCTCAAAGTCCATGTGACTGAGCGAAATGCATTGAGTTAATGAAAATTCGAGTTCACGTGAGTTATTATACCGGTATATTATATAGGAAAACTACTTGGACTAGGAATTACACATATAGTTAACAGTAGTTTGACTTAACACCTAGAACCCGAAAGCCCGCTATAGGTTTAACCACACTAAATCATCAGATATTCATTCAAAAGTTGTACGTTAAAAATATAAGCCCGACTTGTTATGTCATATACACCCTTTGCTTGCAGAAACCAGTCAATTGATGCACTAATCTACTTCACAGGCATGTTAATGTATCAATGTTTGTCATGTGAGGCGATTTCAATTCCAGCCGCTGACTTTTTGCGCCACCACCAGCATCTTTCTTAACAACAATTAAACCTATATGTTTATTATTGAATATTTAGAGCATAATGGCTGCAGGTTGTAGGACAATATGTCCCACAACAGCCATATAGCCAGTAAGCTTAACCCTTTGAACCCGAAAGCCCGCTATATCGGTTTATGCAAACAGTGCAGATCCAGATGAGCCCGTTAGTAACGAGCCGTCTCATCAGGATCTGCACATTTTGCAAGTAATTTTCATATGTTTTAGAACAAAATCACCCCCTTTTCATAAATGGACTAATCTGAAAATCAGTTTGTGACGATTGGATTGGTCGGAAGATTAGCTTATCACAGTCGATTCCAGTTACTTAAGGTTGAAAGGGTTAAGTGAGTTTGAGGTAACGAGACTCGGTGCAGATTGTATATACATTGTGATGAGTCCGTTAAATATACCGTGCTTATTATGAACATCATTTTTATAACGTAAACGTCTGTCAGTGTATCTAAATATTCCCACATATACTTCTAATAATTCCCTCGTATATATCCCACAATATGTACCTATTGACACTATACATTTTCCGTAAATAACATAGCTAATGATGACGAAATTCTCAGGGCAAATGTGGTATGGAATTCCACATTTGCCTTAAATATTACGTCAACTTTCAACGTAATTTACGGAAAATATCACAGTTTCTGTAACTATATTTAATGAAAAAGCGTACATCTGCTTTCTATGTACAAACTAGCATGGCTTGTTTCATATGAGAGACGCATGTGATTGTGTACCTTCGGAAATCTGCGTACTTTCATTAAATACGTTTACACAATTTACAATATTTTTCATAAATAAAGTCGAAAGTTGACAAACTTTTCCGAGTACATCCGGAATTATATTCATATTCCGCATGTACTCTGAAATAAATTTGTCAACTTTTGACGCCATTCACGGAAAATATTGTAAATTATGTAAACGTATTTCATGAAATTACGCAGATGTCCGAAGGTACAAAGTCACATGGCGTGTCTTAATTATGACACGAATACCTGAGGCTCGTTTCACTAAACTTCGTACGACTAAAATGTTCGTAAGTGCAAATTTAGGATCACCTGGAAATTTTGATTTATGAATTTACATTTATTGAGCATAGGATGGCTGCATATGCAGCCTATGCTCAATAAATGTAAATTTTAGTCGTACGAAATTTAGTGAAACGGGCCCCAGTACACCCCAGTGTGCATTTCACAACCACTTGTATAGTTCGCCCTACAACATGTATCTAAGCCAATAGATGGCCAGTATCGAGCTACACTAATTTCACGCATTGCAAGATCTAACCCCAATAAGTTACAAATTACCAGATTTAATTATTCGACAGGAAATGAAAAGTCAATACTCAGATGGGAGATGCATAGTAAAATTTGGCTGAACAATAAATATGTTATTGTTCATAGTGGACTTCCAAGGAACTAAATGCTGCGGCCACTAGCGCTCCCTCGCATTTAATTCCTTGAACTCCAATATGTGAACAATAACTTATAGTAATCTTGGCTGAACTGTAAGTCAGTTATTGTTCACATATTGGATTTTTCAGGAACTAAATGCTGCGGTCGCTGGCGCTCCCTCGCATTTAATTCCTTACAAATCCAATATGCTAACACTAATTTGTACGTAAAATCGTATGAATTCCCCTCGTATTTATAGAGTTCATAGATCCATACACTCAGTCCATTTGTTATTGAACATAAATGCGTCAGTGGATATTAATATAAATATCACCATTCAATACACATGTATTGACCGCGTTTGTGAACGCCTCTGTCAATATGTAGTTTATGAATACAGTAACTTAATGGGTATTGCACGCACATGAGGAAACGCCATTAAACTATGAAAACGCCAGCTTAACAATATTGATACATGTAGTAGGTTAGTGCCGTGAATGGGAAAAAATATCCGGCAAGGCTCAATAATTTCTTTATTTCTCATCAGAAGTATATGTTGTGACCACTCATTTGAACCGTCTCGCCGAGACGCTTCAAATGAGTGGTCACAACATATACTTTGGTTCAGAAATAAGGAAAATAAGGAAAATAAGGAAAATAAGGAAAATAGATAGAGAATAGTAGGCTAGTGTCGTGAATGGGAAAACATATCTGGCAAGGCTCAGGAAACGGGATGGGCGAGGCTCTGCCGAGCACATCCCGTTTCCGTGCCGCGCCAGATATTTTTTCCCATTCACGGCACTAACCTACTGTTCTATTTATCCCGTCAACACCTACAAATTGCTGTAAAATGCAAAAATAATATTGACTGGATATCAAAAATGTTTCACGGCACCGTGTTTCACGGCACATACGCACTGTGTTGACGGGATAAATGAATCTTCCGTGCTACGTTTTAGACTACAGTCGAACCTCCCCGAACGGCCACCTCTCTACAACAACACCCTCTCTGTAACAGCCGCTATTTTATATCCCAAATGGATGATTTCCTCTATATCTAACCCTTAGACTGCTGAGCCTGAACATTGTCTCATCTGATGTTGCTTTTGCATTCTTTCTCAATAAAAACATGTTTTGACAGCCCTTTAGAATCATTTCCTTTGGAAATGATTCTAAAATGCTGTCAAAGCATGTATTTGATGAGATTTATCGAAGAAAATAAATAAACATCAGACGATACAATTTAATTCAGCATTAACCTCCCTACAACAGCCACCTCTCTACAACAGCCAGTTTTACGTCTTCCCATGGGTGGCTGTTGTAGAGAGGTTGCACTGTACATGTAAGTTGCTATTCGAAAAAAATGGCATATTAAAATACAAGTTTTATTATATATATATTTACAAGTGAGTTTGCATATATGGATCTGAAAACAGTCTTCGATAGCTTATATAAATTCGTCTTCAATCTAAATTCGTCTCCCAAAAAGGGTAGGTTTACTAGTGGGGTTCATATTCATGTATAATTATGTACCGCACGTGTATTATATAGTATCATGAATCGCTATGTACATACGGACGAACCGGAATTGTTTTGAGTGCCAAGCAGAGTTAATTCGGGTTAATACAGACAAGTTGGAAAACACAAATCATCACCATTTCTCTGATTCTCTCTCCCTATCTCTGTCATTTGGTAAAAGGCCGATAAATGGAACCATTACGTGTGGGACCGGCATAAGCATCATAAAATACATTTTCAAATATAATCAAGGCTAATCACAGCTGATCAGGGTCAACACTGATCGCGAACAGGGTTGGCATTGATCAGCCATGTACCCAGCAGGATGATTATACATATACAGTGAAACCTCTCTAAACCGGACACCCTGGGAGGTTCCAGGTTCCCAGGGTGTCCGGTTGAGAGAGGTTTCACTGTATAGCATGCATTTGATCATTCACAGCCATAGCTGTGTGCTATGCGATCATGAACAAACATTATCGCCCGAGATAAATGACCAATAAACCAGCAGGATGATTATACATATCCAGAGAAACCTCTCTAAACCGGACACCCTGGGAGGTTCCCAGTGTGTCCGGTTGAGAGAGGTTTGACTGTATATCATGCATTTGATCATTCTGATCAATAGCTGTGTGCTATGCGATCATGAACAGACATTATCCCCCGAGATAAATGACCAAGAAACTCATTAACAATTAGATCACAGATGCTGTCTTGTGTCTGGTTTAGAGAGGTTCCACTGTACACTGATACAACTGTGGATGTGTGCATAAAGATCAGGGGGCAGTTTCACTAAACTTCGTACGACTAAAATGTTCGTAAGTGCAAAATTATGATAGTCTGTAAATTTCACATTAACAAAGTAAACAATTATTGGATTTACATTTATTGAGCATAGGCTGCATATGCAGCCTATGCTCAATAAATGTAAATCCATCAATTGCAATTTCCAGACAAAGGTCCCAGGGTACATGCTCTCAACCGGGGATCCATACATAATTCATTGCATATGGAATATGTGATATACTGTGTATTACTACGCATTTAGAAATAGATGAATCATTATATAGTTTACATGTTAACAACAGGCAAGGTGTCCCTACTTAAAACATTAACATTACATTTCTGGCGGTCAGACAAAGTGACTTACAAGCGACAATTAAATAATTCGGGTTAAAAATACATGCCCACTCGGTAGGCAAAAAAATGTTCTTTATATCAGAGACATCATCTGAGACATTTTCTGGCAAAATGAAAATTAATTCACCATTACCCCCGTATTGATTGGCATTATTATACATTTTATATCAGACGTAAATTCCACAATGACATCAAGGGTGATAACCGTGTTTCCTTAAAATGTTAACGGACATTACTATTTATTATCTGTATTTATGTTTTGATGTGCAATGATAATACTTTATAATATGTCGAACATATTATTTTTCAGGTGACGCATTTAATTAGTATAAATAATTAAAAAATATCACGCCTCATTTTGCATACGAAAATAGCCTGATACCACCGGGAGTCATTATCAGTAAAATAAATATTATAAAATGATTATATCTGCATAGCGGGCACTCGTAATTTTTAGACCTGGTGGAAAAGTGACACAATTATACACTTAATTTTAATTCCTATTCAGTGGGCATGTACCTTTAACACAACAAGTGCATGGCATTGTACTATGTACGAGAATAACAGGTGATATTTGTCAAACCAACATGTTATCCATATGCATTGCACAAATAACTTGGTTACACAGGCAGTAAGTACACTGGCAGATGAAGAGAATAATTCACATAAGTGTAAAAGCTTGTTTTCTAATCCTGTTCTCACTTGCAATAATTTGAAATAAAATGTGTTTAATATAAACTGTCAGTAATTCACCAGTGCGTAGTTTTGCCATCGCCGTGTCGTCATGAAGAAGAGTTTTATTTTGCATTAAGCTAACTGAACAAATATACAGTAGGGTCATTCTATACTAACGATTATAATAATACAGTGGAACCTCTCGAAACCGAACAACCGTGCGGCATCGATGTGTTAAATCATGACCGATTTCACCATCAAATATCGCTGATGTTTATTCATTAGTTCAATGCACACAGGCACTTGTTTCAGTGCTCTTACATAGGATTTCAGTGAAACATCTCTAAACCGGACACCCTGGGGACCTCCCAGGGTGTCCGGCTTAGAGATTTTTCACTGTATTACGTACACACATTTGTTTATATACATATTACTCCCTGCTGCTATAGCGTAAACTCATTTTGTTCCAGGCTTTATATGACGAAGATATGTTTACTTAAATCGTTGTGCTCCAATTTCTTCTCCTGGGACTTGTGGCTCTTGGACCGTTTATTGGTGCTTGTGTACTGTGACGCATTTGTTGCAGACATTACTTGTATATTTGGCTCTCATTGGAAAAATGGGACTTATGGGTTTTTGCAACATCTGATATACATTTATAATGTATTAGGTATAAACCATGTGAAACATGCACTATCAACACTTATGAGTACACTTATTAATGTAATTGCACAAAATGTTTTAGGGACAGTCCACGATATAAAGGAACACGTGATATACAACCACAACATAGATCTTTGTTTACTGTCTGTGCCTTATAATTGAAAATTACAATAGGGAACAAAATACCCAAAGGAGACACATGAAGTCACGCATAGAAAATAATACAATGTGCATGTACATGTATGTCTTATAGAATGCGCTTAGCCTACTGTTCACCCAACTCTACACTGGGGGCCGGTGAACGGTAGAGGGTTATGTTGTCCTCTCCTAGTTTAACCCCATTACGTTACAACCATTCTTACGGATACCGTCGACAATGGGCGACTACTCAAGAAATGGTGCATTGTACAAGAAAGAAAATTTGGCAATGAATATATTAGAACCATCATGACTCATACATGAACAGGGAACAAGATACACGATGTCAATAACACATTTAACAACAATAAAGTAAAGCTATGCCTACCTTTGGTATATAAGCTTCAAGTCCATTTAACCAACGACAACATATAGCTATAGTTAGTGTCTCAATACACCCTGATATCCTAATATATTCAGCTCAGTGACTGAACTTTAACCTACACAGTTCACATAAAATATGGTTAATATCACAAATTGCATTTCCACAGACATAGGAACTACATCGCGTAAGATTGTGTTATGGACGAAACGCAATCAATGGCAGGGAGTGCTGCTTTGTACAGTAGAGTGTGGCCTACACACCATATTGGATTTTTGTCTTATAAACCCGTTGCAGCTGCAGTATTATGACACGCAATATTAGGATAGAACGAAATTAATACTTTGACTGCGGGAAACGTGAATTGTTGTCTACTGTTGTTTTATGTTTAGTCGTTTTATGCGCCGCCATGATAGTTGATATCGGTATTCGAGTGCTACGCTTGTTCGTCCGCACCACCCCGTCCTTCTGAGACAGAAGGACAGGGTGGGGCGGACGGTCAAGCCTGGCAGAAGACTGGGTGGTGCGGACGGTCAAGCGTAGCAGAAAACGGGATTGGGCGAACGGTCAAGCGTAGCAGAATGACTGTGTGGGGCGGACGAGCAGGCGTAGCAGAAGGACGGGGTGGGGCGGACGGACAAGCGTAGCAGAAGGACGGGGTGTGGCGGATGGTCAAGCATAGTAGAAGGGCTGGGTGGGGCTGACGGTCAAGCGTAGTGTAAGGACAGGGTGGGGCGGACGGACAAGCGTAGCAGAAGAACGGGGTGGGGCGGACGGGCAAGCGTAGCAGAAGGACGGGGTAGGGCGGACGGGAAGTGTAGCAGAAGGACGGAGTGGGGCGGACGGTCTCTGCATTATCTCCCCTAACTTTACGCTCTTCTAAACACTACTTTCTAATACATTGTGTATGTAACTTGTCTAGTCACATGATAAGTAGATACTATTATCATGAGTATGTTCAATTACTATCCAATGTACATGATGTATTGAAAAGTGAAAATAAAACATTTAATCATCAATACAAACATTTCATCCATCCGTATTCTATTGACACGAGATCACCAGCACCCGAGTTATATATATAGAGGTTCCACTGCAACAAAGAAATAAGGTGGCCGGATTAGCTCAGTAGGTAGAGCGTCGGATTACGGATCGGGATTACGGATTCCCACCTCGACCACTGCGAATGGTCGATTCGGCGTGTCCTTGGGCAAGACAACTTCGTGCTACAGTGGGGTCAGCGTGTAAGTGCACACACGAACGAACACGACAGGTTGGAACCAACCTGTCGTGTTCGTTCGTGTTTGCACTTACACGCTGACCCCACTGTAGCTGTGCACTTACACGCTGGCTGACCCCACTGTAGCCTAGTCCTATCGGATGGGGACTTAAATAGTCGGTCCCGACATGCAAGGTCATCGAGCCGGTGCCGTCGTTAAATCAAAGCATTTACATTTACAAGAACGAACTATTTAATCCAAATAAGCAATACAAACATTTCACCCATTCCGTGTATATTTGCACTGTAAGAAACTCCAAAGAAGCTATACATCCATTTCAGCCATTCCGAGTCTATTGGCACGGGGTCACGAGTACGGGACACACACACTCTATTTAATCACACAAAGAACCTGATTAGATAGGTTGATGTCTGGTGTAGCTGGTGTAGTCACAGATCGATGGAGGAGTAACAGCTTGTATGTATCCGGTCTGATTCATGTTTCTACAAAACACCATCACGCAACATCGGTGTCACTATAATAAATACACGTTGATGTGTTTTCTTTTGTTTGTAAAATATATCTTGGTTAAAAGTCAAGACAAAACCTATTGAAACGTTGTAAATGTGATTCGGTAATAGAGAATAGTAGGTTAGTGCCGTGAATGGGAAAAAATATCCGGCAAGGCTGAAGAATTTCTTTATTTCTCATCAGAAGTATATGTTGTGACCACTCATTTGAACCGTCTCGCCGAGACGCTTCAAATGAGTGGTCACAACATAAATAGATAGAGAATAGTAGGTTAGTGCCGTGAATGGGAAAAAATATCTGGCAAGGCTCAGGAAACGGGATGGGCGAGGCTCTGCCGAGCACATCCCATTTCCGTGCCGCGCCAGATATTTTTTCCCATTCACGGCACTAACCTACTATTCTATTTATCCCGTCAACACCTACAAATGGCTGTAAAATGCAAAAATAGTATTGACTGGATATCAAAAATGTTTCACGGCACCGTGTTTCACGGCACATACACAATGTGTTGACGGGATAAATAAGTGTTTGCGTGTATATGGCACTGACTGAAGGCGTAATAAATGTTTAGATGAGAAAGCCATGACTGTTGATTAGCAAAGTTTCAATGCATGGTGCTATGTTTGTACGATATCTGAAATATTAACAGTTCCGTTGATTTAGTAATGATATTACTTGATTCTTTGACTTATGTTAGAGAATATTCACGGCTTCGTTTCTTACCAAATCAGTAGTTTTAAAGGTACATGCCCACTCAGTAGGCACAAAATGTTCTTTATATCAGATATATCATCTGAGACATTTTCTGAGACATTTTCTGGCAAACTAAACATTCATTCACCATTACCCCACGTAGTACTTGGCATTATCATACGTATTGCATCAGACGTAACTTTAATTTCCACACTGATATCAGGGGCGATAACCGTGTTTCCTTAAAATATTAGCGGACATTACTATTTATTGTTTTGATGGGAAATTATCATGTAATATAATCTGTCGAAAGTATTATTTTTTAAGGTGACGCATATTATTAGTATAAATATTTAAAACATAACATGCCTCATTTGCATATGGAAATAGCCTGATACCAACGCACGTCACTATCACTAAAATACATATTACTAAATGATTATATCTGTAAAGCGGGCACTCGTAATCTTTAGAACTGGTGGAATAGTGACACAATTATACACTTATTTAATTCCTATAAAGAACTGTTTGTGCCTACTGAGTGGGCATGTACCTTTAATATATATCCCATTAAATCATCCCTCATGTGAGATTTTCTAGTAGACAGGCATGGCGTATGTGGCGAATCTTACGGAATCTTTTTTTTTATTAATTCGTTCCCACGAAATAACAATTCATTCCCTCAATTTAACAATTCGTTCCCTCAAATTAACAATTCATTCCCACGAAATGACAATTCGTTCCCTCAATGTAACAATTCGTTCCCTCTAATTAACAATTTGTTCCCACGATATAACATTCGTTCCCTCAAATTAACAATGCGTTCCCACGTAATGACAATCGTTCTTTCAATTTAACAATCCATTCCCTCGAATTAACAATTCGTTCCCACGATATAACAATTCGTTCCCTCGAATTAATAATTCGTTCCTACGAAATGGCAATAGTTCCCTCAATTTTCAACAATCCGTTCCCTCGAATTAACAATTTGTTCCCACGATATAACAATTCGTTCCCAAGAATTAACGATTCGTTCCCTTGGGAACGAATTGTTATTTCGTGGGAGCGAATTGTTAATTCGTGGGAACGGATTGATAATTCGTGGGAAGACGTGGGAACGAATTGTTAAATTGAGGGAACGAATTGCTAAATTTAGGGTACGAATTGATATTTCGTGGGAACGAATTAATACAAAAATACATTTTCCTGCGGTGCTCCGTACAATCTAGCTCCTGGTATATTCACAGTCGGAAAAGGATACACTGACCGGTGAATTCACGTACTAAATGGCAAGCGATATACACCCTGATCAGACTGCGCGAATGTGCAGGCTGATCTTGATTTATACTGGTTGCAGATGAAGGTCATGCGCCATAGCTCTTTAGATGTGTGTAGAAAAATAAGATGTTGGTAATTGTAAACTTGTATTTGTGAACTGTGTATACACATACCAGCATGCACATCAACGCAGTCGAAATAGGGTCTACTGTGACTACCATTCAGCCAGTCAAACATATTAAATGCTAGAAGAAGATCAACTTTCTCCAATCTGGCATTGGTATAAGCCCCCTCTGTTTCAGTCGGCGTATACCCAGATCAGCATGCACATCCATGAAGTCTAAATATGGTCTACTTTAACTACCATTCAGCCCTTTAAACATATTAAATGCTAGAAGGTCATCAAGTTTGGCAAAAAACCGCATTGGTACATGTATAAGCCCCATCTGTTTCAGTTACAACCACAACTATATATGAACTATCGACAGCATGCAATATATTTTTGCACATGCCACCGATAGACGTCATTCAAGAGAAATATATTTGATTTCGAAAATAAACATCTCCTATTAAACCGAGTAATGTTCCATTTCGAGCAAACGCCATTTAATATATTTGTAAAAAAGATGTCGCATTTGCGTGCTTGTCAATATCTCGTTTCCAAATGCGTGGTATAAAGTTTCACAAACGCACGAAGCGTGATCAATGTGTATAAAAGGCAGGAGATAACATTTAATAAATTGCTTCATAATGATCCCGTCTTATAATTATTCTATTCATTTCCCAGGGGCCGATTGTAACTGATATAAATGAAGTGCAATATAATATAACATATCTAAATCTGACATCCAAAATCGATGTTGTTGTTTTTTTTGTAAATATGATGTGGTGTTCATTGTAGTCTGTTTATGTTTTATTAAACATGCATCTTCATGTGGTGTAAAACAGATAAATAGAGAATACCAGGCTAGTGTCTTTTGATATCAAGTTTATCAGGCAAGGCTAGGAAACGCGTAGGAATTCCGAGGCTTGCCGAGGAATTCCTACCGTTTCCGAGCCGAGCCTGATAAACTTGATATAAAAATACACTAGACTGGTATTCTATTTATCAGGTAACGTTTTATGCTTGAAAATTACATTAGATGACGTCGTATTATATGGATAGAACGCGGACTTGTTTACGTTGCGTCATTACACTGACGTCATACGGTAACGTCACGTGACGTCATCCGACCAATGGAACGTCAGTTTTCACTTCGTTGTAACCCGGATGTTTATATCAGGGCAATGCCTGATACAACAATATGATATCAGTCAGTAAGTATTCGGTCAATACAGGGCCTGATAAATACATATTCTAGTATTCTAGTAGTCTAGTATTCATAGAATTATATAAAAATGCAGATGAACCCCTCTACTGAACCGTGTGGGTGGCAGGTGGGAGCACGCGATGGCTAATTTAACGATCGGGGTTCATCCTTCCGGAATCCCGACTGGAGACCTGGGGTCCGTTTCACTAAACTTCTTACGACTAAAATGTTCGTAAGTGCAAATTTAAGATCGTCTGTAAATTTCGATTTATGGATTTACATTTATTGAGCATAGGCTGCATATGCAGCCTATGCTCAATAAATGTAAATCCAGGGGCCCGTTTCACTAAACTTCCTACGACTAAAATGTTCGTAAGTGCAAATTTAAGATCGTCTGAAAATTTCGATTTATGGATTTACATTTATTGAGCATAGGCTGCATATGCAGCCGATGCTCAATAAATGTAAATCCAGGGGCCCGTTTCACTAAACGTCTTACGACTAAAATGTTCGTAAGTGCAAATTTAAGATCGTCTGTAAATTTCAATTTATGGATTTACATTTATTGAGCATAAGCTGCATGCAGCCTATGCTCAATAAATGTAAATCCAGGGGCCCGTTTCAATAAACTTCTTACGACTAAAATGTTCGTAAGTGCAAAATTATGATAGTCTGTAAATTTCACACTAACATTGTTTTCTTGTAAACAATTATTGAATTTACATATGTAGCCTATGCTCAACAAATGTAAATCCATCAATTTAAATTTCCAGACGATTCTAAAATTGCGCTTACGAACATTTTAGTCGTACGATGTTTAGTGAAACGGGCCTCCGGTTTGGCCCTCACATACGTCTTTGGCATTTTGTATGTGACAGTTGAATCTGGTTATACCCCTTATTTGAGTATTACGATATTCGTAATCTTATTTTAGGGGAAGGCACCAAGTGACTTTGGTGTGGTATGGACCTGGCACCAGGTCAGGTTATTCTAATTTCAGGGCTGAAAATATTCTGTTCTGATTTTGGGATTTTCCCCGCAATGCAGCAGGTTAAAACGGGATCGAACCCGTTTGCCCGGCCTCATATGACCTTAGCTGTTGATAGGCCGTTAAACAATAATAAACAAAAAAGAAACTCTCTAAACCTGACACCCTGGGGATTGTGTCCGGCTTAGAGAGGTTCCACTGTACTTCAACACTATGAGGTTCTCCATGTTGTACGGTTTATAGAGGTTATACTTCATAGGCACCCTCAGAGTTCCTCAGGGTGTCCGACTTAATGATGCTGTACCTCAGGTAAACGAGTGCTCTGTGTACTTTGCAATCATGAACATACACTTTCCTTAAAGATGCATAAGATTGAAACCCATCAGGTTTTGAAAGGTACCACATGCATACATTTGCAACGTGCTTTCAATGACAATGAATTAGCACAACATTGCGTACATTCAATGGCTGTTGATACGAGCGTATACAGGTTATCGGATTACGTGGTCTATTATTTTGTCTGGAATAATGGCGGCGACGATGATCTATGAGGTATCGGGTAAATATTATGTGTTGATCAATTCGACTGCAGTTTCTTCCTTTTAATGATGACCATGATCCTGTCGTTAACACTACGCAGGCCCGTACGCAGAGGGGGTGCGACGGGTGCGTAAACCCCCCTTAATCCGTTCAACAACACTTTTCCTGTATATTGGTATCGGCAAAAAGTGTAGATCCCGATGAGCCGGCTCGTGACGAGCCGTCTCATCAGGATCTGCACTTTTTGCAAGTAATTTTCATAATTTTGAGAACAAAACTGCCTGAAAATCATTTTGTGATGAGTGGATTGGTTGCAAAATTTAACATATACAAATGCATTCCAGTTACTTAGGGGCGAACGAGTTAATCTGCCGAGGTCTGTCCGTGGATTAGCAAAAAAAAAAGAAAAAAGATTTAGCCCTTCGCGCCGTCGATAACGCACCCCCCCACCCCCCCCCCCCCTAAATTAATTCCTGCATACGGGCCTGCTACATGTACGAGCCCGCCAGTTCCAACTTCTGCAGCATTACTTATGTAGTTAGTTTCAACATTCTGCAGAGAATCGCACGGAATCGAACGTTGTTTAAACTTGATCCGATTCAACTTTTCTGCAGAATGTTCAGACTAACTACATAAGTAATTCTGATTAATTTGGTATGGGCGGACTCGTTTTGGTATGGGCGGACTCGTTTTGGTATGGGCGAACTCGTAGTGTTAACGCAGTCGCAGTCGTGTTGATGAGAAAAAGTAAGTTTTATCTGAGAAGTCATGGGCGCCGAAATTACTCCATACACAACAATAGACCATGTGATCCTATGCCCTGGTATACACAGTGGAACCTCTCTAAACCAGACACCAAGAAAACACATATGATCTTATGTTGATGACTTTCTTCGTCATTTATCTCAGGTGATAATGTCTGTTCGTGATCGCATAGCACATGACTATGGCTCAGACTGATCAAATGCCTGATTTGCAGTGAAACCTCTCTAAGCCGGACACCGTGGGAGGTACCCAGGGTGTCCGGTTTAGAGAGGTTTCACTCAGTATTGCTATTCGCACCAGTACAGTCAAATCAGGACTTGCACTGTTCGCCATTCGGTCAAACCGTCATTCAGTCAATAATACATCTGGATGCCGACATGCGTTTGTGTGCGTACTGTATCACTGTGGCGAACACCGCAAAATGTATTCCTTTAACCCTTTCAACCCTAAGGAACTGGAATGAACTGTGATATGCTAATGTTCCGACCAATCCAATGGTCACAAAATGATTTTCAGATTCGTCCATTTATGAAAAGGGGGTGTTTTTGTTCTAAGAAATATGAAAATTACTTTCAAAAAGTGCAGCTCGTTACGAGCCGGCTCATCTGGATCTGCACTTTTTGCATAAACCGATATAGCGGGATTTTGGGTTCAAAGGGTTAAATTGAAATTGGAGGAGACTGTTATATCGCATACTCAGATGAACAACCTAAATGTACTTCTACATGTAGACGCCAGTTTATATCACCCGATGAGTTCAATAGCTAGCTATATTTGAACGACTATCCTACAGGACAAATCGACAGGTTTGGCTTATAAATATACAACTAGGAAAAAAGGTTAACATTCGCGCAGTCAGCAATACCAGTACGATAACAATTTAAATACCTATGCAGATTAAATACACGCCATGTGTAATTATTCACCCATTCAAACGTGTTATAAAACGTGATCAAAAGGGTATACCTTAAATATTACATTGTACATGTCTTACCTTGAAACAGGGTAACTCCTATATGAAGATATACACGGGTGGTTCAATGTAAATCCCAAGTTTAATTAAAATCCAACAATGTTACAACACATACTGCGGTAAATTTCGTAGTTGTCGAGTAAATAAGTCTAAATCCGCGGGTTTATTGCGTTTGGATGTATTAGTCAGACCAGGCAACACAGGTATTATTCTAGTTTCACCGGCATAGATGCAGATCAAATGACGTATACATACATCCGGGTATGCTATTAGACGATCTACGACGAAACTACAAGCACTGAAGATACATTTGACCAGTATGGGTTTTGTAATTTATGGCTAGAGTCATTTTCATACGGGATACATGTACGTATACCCATTCACGGCATAGGTATCTAGATTTACAAACATTTTATTTCTATTTTCTTCATTTCTCAATGAAAGTATATGTTGTTACCACTCATTTGAACCGTCTCGGCGAGACGGTTCAAATGAGTGGTAACAACATATACTTCTGCGCAGAAAACATGGAAACTATTCATAATTGTCAGTCAGAAAAACGTTATCCTCGGAATTAAAACGGTTATCTTGTCGCATTTCCCCATTCACCATTGATACACAGACTGTGTATATAACGTACACGTTACATACACCTGTAACAGTTTTACGAATCGTTGCATTACCTTATAAAAGTTCACGACAAACATTGCGAGGCCAAGCAAACATCGTGGATAATAAAGGGCGTCTATTTCACCTGTGTATTGCATTGTGGGTAATATATGTCACGCGCACCTGCTTTTAAAAGCAATATATATGTTTTGACAAAAAATACTAAAAAAAATCAAAACGTGTTTTCGTCATCGCCCTGTATAAAGTGGTTTAATTGAAGATATAATTGCGATTCTTGGACCGCTGGGTTGTTTAATAAAAAAAAGAAGTATACGTCCAATGTGGTGCTCCGTACGATAAAGCTCATCTACACATGTAGTCCGGGAAATCACAGACTAGCATTGGCTGATGACCCATTTTCGCATAGTTCTAGTCGTTTGGAGTTACTTCGAGCTACATAAATGGTTGCATATGCTGATATGGATCTACATTAGGCCATACACAAACAGTACTTTCAAATGCTTCTCAAATATATTTACAGACGGGAGTATGAATTTATTTCTCCATGACGATAACATGGGATATTTCTGACACGTGTCAGAAATATCCCATGTTATCGTCATGGAGAAATAAAATCGTACTCAGTCTGTAAATTCGCCACATGATCAATAAAAAACATTACCATGTCCAAGTGTATTACATCCAATATAGGGTTAACTGTATTGTAATTTTGAAATTTGCGGCGTATATCAGAAAATGATAGGTCGGAAAATCTAGCGGAGCCATTAAACATGTTTTCCGACCTATCATTTTCTGATATACGCCGCAAATTTCAAAATTACGATGCGGTTAACCTATTTCTAAAGCACTCCTTTACTACTGGCGTAGGAATACATATTGAAATAATTTGCGACCGTTCATCAACAATGATATACCTGTAATGTATGGCCATCAGCCGCCAATCAGATTGCGTGATATTTATAGAGTGCATTAGAAGCATGTATGACGAACATCTGTTTATTTATCACGTATAATGAGGCTGTAGTAACGTTATAGAATATGATGTGCATCTGTCGACTTTAACAACAACAGAATCGAACACCTCAAACAAACAGAAATATATTTTAAAAATGTGAGCCCGCTCGCGTCACATTCCACAAACCCCGTGTCTGAGAACCAAATTACCTCCTTGTTGTGATGACCTTAGTCTAACAGGCTATACTTTCTTGATGGATTCACATTTATTGAGCATAGGCTGCATATGCAGCCTATGCTCAATAAATGTAAATCCAATAATTCTGATTTGTTTTTCAGCTACAACCACGTGTTATCGGCAATGCACATATACAATGTAGAAACAAGTAGGTTGTCTCGAAATAACACATAAACGAGGCTATGTCGAGTTTATGAAATCAATAATCTCGTTTAACAAAGAGTATATTAAAGTATATTAAATCAACAATGTAAGGATCTCCATTTAAGACTTCATTACAATTGGACTAACAAATTTCATCGACGAACATCCCAAAACTGTGAGGTCTATTTTCCCAGGGAATCCCATTTCGCGGTCAAAGAAAATCCAATGCGCAAATAGTGCACATTGTACACGGGATGAGCGAGTGCGTCTCCCTTTATTTGTTTCATTAACTTAGTCAATAAAACGTCTATTCCCCAAATCATCAATCTCTCTAAATGAGTTTACTTGCCGCCTAATGACTTTGCCGCTAGACTAGACTTATTTTGTCATCGTCCGAAAACCACCGCTGTTATACGTTGTAGCAGTAGTGCAAATATGACACGCCATTCGATTTTGTACCTTCGGACAACTGCGTAATTTCATTAAATACGTTTACAAAATTTACAATATTTTTCATAAAGTTGACACAATTTTCGGAGTACATGCGGAATTATATTCCGCATGTATTCTGAAAATTAAGTCAACTTTTGACGCCATTTATAGAAAATATTTCAAATCTTGTAAACATATTGCATGAAATTACGCAGATGTCCGTAGGTACAAAATCGCACGGCGCGTCTCGTATGGCTTTACGAATTTAAATCTATCATGAAGTTAGACGTGTTTCGCTGTTATGTATCTCCGATTACAATGGCTTTTCATGATTGCAAAACACTTAGACTTGTTCATGAATTGCTCACATGTCTGATTTATAGTGGAACATCTCCAAGCCAGACACCCTGGGGATCTCCCAGGGTGTCCGGTTTGGAGATGCTAACTTGATTAATACGCGTTAGAACGTAGTCCGTGCTGCATGTATCGCTAGCGTTTGGAATATGTACATCCTTTTCTAATACATGAACATGCATTCTTGGTCGTATATTTACACATTAACTCCGGTTTCTGCGTGTGTTGTTCGCATGCAGCAAATTGATATCCTCGTTCAAGTTGAGGGAAAATCAAAGATTGTATCGCTCAATATTCTGTGTACAAATCTCAATTGAAATCAAAACGCATTTAAAACCAATTAAGCACCGTTTGAGAAAGCGTGTCTAATGCAATTGCAAATGTTTCTGTGAGTCACTAAACGTTGTATCTGGCATGTGTTACAAGTGCATCCGCTGATCCGCTAGCACAACCATGTAACCACGTAACTATCTACACCGTGTGGTTACTTAGATGGTTACGTTTGTCCATGTGGACACATGGCGAGTGCCTGATCAGGATCTGCACTGTTCGCCATTCATCGATCAGTCAATGACGCATCCGTCATACTTCTAGAAAACGGTGTGTTTATTTCACATACATTTAAGTGCAATCAACATTGGCCATACACGTCAATTATCCACTCGAGTGTTTATTTTCTCATTGTATATAACACGGCACATGAAACCTCATTACAATTTTCTTCGAAGAACCAGAGTTGCATTCATAAATTGATAGTACACTGGTAGCTATGACGATATTGCCGAATATACATGTACGTACATTGTATTTATAAAACGTTCTGATCATGTATTTGAATTTGAATTCGGAATCAAACAGTTTGATTGGCCGTGCCTGAGCGGAGCGCTCAGGCTCGACCAATCAAACTATTTGATCTGAACGTACGAGCAGAGCACCTAATCAATCACAGAGTATTGGCAACATCCGGGTGTGTATCATTCCAATATAATGACGTTGGATTCTGATAATTATGTACCATGTACGGTGTATGAGCAATGGAAGCGGTTAATCAGCTATCGATGTGTGTTGTGATGTGAATAGAGAATACCAGGCTAGTGTCTTTTGATAATCAAGTTTATCAGGCAAGGCTAGGAAACGCGTACCGTGTCCGAGCCGAGCCTGATAAACGAGATATCAAAGGACGCTAAAGCTCGAGGATTATCTCCTCGTACATGCGGACGAACATGATCTAACTGCAGGGCTCCAGATAATGAATTAGTATTGCGTATTGTCACTCCATCATTTCTGAAGCAATTGGGTATTTCAAAATTTTAATTGGGTATAATGAAATCACACTACTGTTTACACATCAACAGACCGCAATTATTGAATAGTTTGATTCGAAATGAACACATGTCTTGGCATTTCATTAGAATTGTCTCCTTGGAGACAATTCTAATGATATACCAAGATGTGTTTTCATGGAAAATAAGAAAAATATGGTATATTTGTTGTCTGTTTATTTTTTTCTGCAGCATGATGAAGTTACCACAAATATTTTATTGCTTTTTGATACTCGCTACTTCGGATTTCAATTGGGGTTTTGACAATTTTAATTGGGTATTTACGCAAATACGCAGCTTATCTGGAGCCCTGTAACTGTGTTATGACATCCTCATGTCCATACATTGTCCATATGCTATGTAAATGCAGACACAAAACTCGAAAAGGTATCAAAGATGTGGTATTAATGATATTTAATGTTTGTTACCACTTTGAACCCGAATCATTTTCAGACTAGTACATTTATGAAAAGGGGGTAATTTTTTTTTGTTCTCAGAAATATGAGAATTACTTTCAGAAAGTGCCGATCCAGATGAGCCGGCTCGTAACGAGCCGTCTCATCAGGATCTGCACTTTCTGAAACTAATTCTCATATTTATGAGAACAAAAAAAAGTCTGAAAATAATTTTGTGACGGTTGGATTGGTTGCAAAATTAGCATATACAAAATTAATCCATTCCAGTTACTTAGGGGTAAACTGGTTAAACGTATGACAAGTGTTTCACTAACATTATGTCGAACAGCGCAGTCCCTGATCAGAATGCGCAGATGCACAGGCTGGTCTGGGTCTACACTGGTGACATGACCATAAGCCTTATTTCTCCACTCAAAGCGTGATCTAACTGTGTCTAAATAAGTGTTCAGACATATGTGTAAGTTTCGATACTCTAGCAGATACAGTGGAACCTCTCTAAACCGGACAAATTGGGGACCACATTGTGTTTAATTTAGATGAATTGTGTTGCAATTAGAGAGGTTCCACTGTATGCTAATATTTCAATAGATGCCTACATGTGACACTACTGTCTGTTTCACGAAAGCTGCCCAAATTTTACGGCTAGATAAACAATTCAAAAACAAGATTTCTTTTGATAATATTAAATTAAAGGAAAAATTAAGAATGAGCCTTCTTTTTATTTCGTGAAATTTGGTCAAATATTGATTTTATTACGAAAAATTGATTTCTCTATGGGAATTTAACATGGGGGAAAAAGAGGTAAGGAAGTGTGGGAGGAGTCAAAAAACGAAAAAAATTGGAAATTGACTCCGAAACCGGACTAGATAGCTTGGAAATGATCTAACTAAGAAAACAAAAGGTAAATTTTAAAAATCGGTCCAGTATTTCTGAAATTGAAAAATATTTTCCCATGTTAAATCCCCATAGACATCTTCACTCCGTGAAGATGTCTATGGGGATTTAACATGGGGAAATTGTTTTTTCGCATAATATCAATATTTGACCAAATTTCACGAAATAAAAAGAAGGCTCATTCTTAATTTTTCCTTTAATTTAATATTATCAAAATAAATATTGTTTTTGAATTGTTTATATAGCCGTAAAATTTGGGCAGCTTTCGTGAAACAGACTATAGTCGGTGAGGACAGGTATGTAGGTATATTCGACACTGGGGATAATAAACTATCGTAATGCCGAAAACAATTAATTGAAATGAAGGTACATGTATATACTCGCTGCAATGTTCAACATGTACTTATAACGGTTGTGGATGGTGGTCGGGCGAACGAGACGGCCTAAATTAACGGTAGGGGTTCCTCCTTATAGGAATCACGATTTGCCTGGTTTGGCTCTCAGGTACGGTTTTATCTTTCGCTCTTTTGTTACCTGGGAGTTGAATTAGGGTTATTGCCCATTATAAAAGGAGTAAGATTATTACTGATCCTTCTGCTGTTGGGAGGAGCCAAGTGATTCTGGTGTGGCGAGGAGCTGGCATCAGATCAGGATTATTCTGATTTCAGGGCTGAATATATAGTTTTGTTATTGCAACTGTTCAGTTCTAATTTTGCGACCACCCCCCCCCCATTTGTATATGTACTTGAACAGTCTCATGTACATGCACTTGTACAGGTACTATATGGGATTTAGTACTAAACCCATTGACCCGGCCTTATATGACATTAGCTGTTGATAGGCCGTTAAACCCCAACAAACAAACAAACAAACAAATAAAACGTATGACTGTTGCTGTACACATACTTACTGTATTGGAATGCAGTGTGTGTGTGTAATTCTTCATAGACTTGCAATTGTGCAACATGTCTATGTAAATATACTGTATGTTGTTGTTATGCCCCCGGTCTCGACAGAGCCGGAGGCATATATTGTTTGGAACGTGTTTCCGTGGGTCTGTCTGTCCGGGCCAACATCCGGCGGTTTAAGAGGTTAGGGGTGTGCCCTAACACAAAATATTCATTTGATTTATTCCATAAGCTCCTAAATTCTATTGATGTTTAGAGGCTTTTTCTTTGTTCTTCAAACAATGGAAATACCCCATAAACCCACAATGTTGGTACGTCCGTTCGTCCGTGTGTCCGGCACATTAAGAAGTTCGCCGGAGTTTCGAAATTATGTTATAACTTATATATCCCGTGAAGGATTACTTAAATATTTCAACACAGTATACCTGTCGACGAATGCCACACACGCATATTGCCCTTAATATGCCCTTGACCTTTTGACGTTGACAACTTTTAACTTTTTCCCACATTAAGAAGTTCACCGATGTTTCTCAATTCTGTCATAACGTCTATATTCCTTGAAGGATTACTTCAATATTTCAATACATCATACTTGTGGACAAATTCCACACATCAACAATGTCATTAATATGACCTTGACCTTTCCACCTTCATAAATGTACTTGTGAATACTTATCACTTTGGTTAATTAACTATGCCACAGTTTCTCCAATCTGCCACAGGGGCATTCGTGTGCCGACAAGCCACATTTCTGGTTGTTTCGTATAATTGTTTAGACGTAAATAAATAAATAATAAAAATTAAATAGATAAATTATATTAACTAGATTAACGTGAGATTAATCATCCATAACACCATACGATGTACATGTACCAATGGAGATTTGATCCATCGTGCGAAAAACAAAAACTCCAGACACACTCTGTCAGTCTGTGAATATATGGAAGGAAAGTAACGATAAACGCCAAATGGCCGGACATAAGCGTGATTTATAATGGTTTGTCAATTCATCAACAGTCTGCATGATGCACCGAGTGTCATTATCGCAATGGCAATCAAAAGCTACTCGCCATGATGAACTGGTGGCTATTGTGCATTTCACCCTTAGGTTAGCTGCACGTTTTCCGCTTCATGGTTGCACTATATAGATAATAGTAGGTTAATGCCGTGAATGGGAAAAATATCCGGCAAGGCTGAATAATTTCTTTATTTCTCATCAGAAGTATCTGTTGTGACCACTCATTTGAACCGTCTCGCCGAGACGGTTCAAATGAGTGGTCACAACATATATTTTGGTTCAGAAATAAGGAAATTAGATAGAGAATAGTAGGTTAGTGCCGTGAATGGGACAAATATCTGGCAAGGCTTAGGAAACGGATGGGCTCAGCCCATCCCGTTTCCGTGCAGCACCAGATAGTTTTCCCATACACGGCACTAACCAAATATTCTATTTATCCCGTCAACACCTGCTTTAAAATGCAAAAATAACCCCAGCCGCATCTCAAAATCGGAGGATCGACTCGTATGACAACTGCACATATTCAAACACAGTGACAGTGATTAGGTTGTATTGACAGGATATAAAAAAATGTTTCACGGCACCGTGTTTCACGGCATATGCGCACTGTGTTGATGGGATAAATCACATATCACTGTCAACGGTATAAATTTGCGTAATAACATTTACATTCCGCGCATTAACATATAGCAATAATCTGCAGGGCGTTGAAGTTCATACTTCGCTATGTTGTTACGGAGAGAAAATTATGCAATAATTATGAGAAAATTATTATCACAAATTCACCTAATAAAGTGTGTAATAGCAAATTTTCTAGATCACTCTCCACGAAGCAGAAAGTAAACAAAGAACGCTTCAAACGCAACTTGGGAGATACTACTTCGTCATAACTATAATGTAATGCAGTTAATGAGTTTTGTACTCAGAACTAATTTTACGCTACATCGGGTGGACAAAAACGGCGCGTTACCAGAGACAATATCATGAAATGATATGTGGCTGTGACTGGAGAAATTGGCATCCGCACAGTCTGATCAAGATCTGCACTGGTCGGCATTAAATTAATAAAACATCCGTCATGCTTCTAACGAGATATAGAGAATAGTAGGTTAGTGCCATGAATGGGAAAAATATCCGGCAAGGCCTAAGAATTTCTTTATTTCTCATCAGAAGTATATGTTGTGACCACTCATTATAACCGTCTCGCCGAGACGGTTCAAATGAGTGGTCACAACATATATTTTGGTTCAGAAATAAGGAAAATAGATTGAGAATAGTAAGTTAGTGCCGTGAATGGGAAAAAATATCTGGCAAGGCTCAGGAAACGGGATTGACCAACCCATAAGCCCCATTCTTCTAGTCACAGCCGCATATTATGATATATTATACTATATTAGTATGCACAGTTTTGATAATTGGCGATTTGAAAGCTGGTGTCGTTTTTTATTCCGCTCGATATATACAGTGGAAACTCTCTAAACCAGACACCCTGGGAGGTTCCTCAAAAGGGTGTCCGGTTTAGATAGATTCCACTGTGAATCCAATGCATATTCCAATACACGAATGCGTTCTTTGTAAACAGGGGCATCCATTATAATTACAGATAAAACACAAGAAAACTGCAGTGAAACACAAGCGTCCAACAGTAATCGCATATTATTGTTACATGACTGCCGTTGTTCGACACCGCTCACAATCGTGTTCAAACGTACAGCGCGTGCTGTTTGACAATGGATGTAGGTTAGAACACATCAAATAGTTTTATTATTATATAATTTAACCGAATCCCATCCAATAAAGTCAGTCGCTCCTACTTTCACTATTCGTATGGATGATGTGTGGTCTACTTGTACATGACCTGCAGCCAGTCTGTACTGGTTCTGCATGAATTAAACAATATGGTCACTTACTCCTAAGAAAGAAACATCCAACCTCGTCATACCCCCAATATTTTTTTACATTTTATGCCACGGAAACTATGTTTATATAACGTGACCAACAGGTTCAGTGCTTTCTTTTAAATGCTACAAATACGCTGAAAACTGGTGTTAAAAGCAACCCCAAAATGTTCCTCAAACTGGGTAGTAATAGATCAAGAGTGTCAAGCAAACAAGGTCTGTGACCTCAAAACGCCCGCACTATATGTTTTATACCGGACTACTTCTGCATACCCCCAGTGCGATTTTGCGCCATTTGGTATTCTCTAACCTGTAGACAATGCTCATTCCGGGACCATGCCAACACCTACGTAATACATGTGTCTCATGACGTCACCAGACCAGTTCACAACGGTCGCACTGACATTTTGAAGTTGATGCGGATGCTGGGGCACCTGCATCACCCGACGTGTACTGCGGCCCCGGAATATGTATGTGTAAATTAATTGTTTGAGTGGAATGTGTTATCAAAGTACCGAACGTACTGCATATATGCTCAAATTGCACGAAATTTCCAACGGAAATGTAACAATAACGTTCGACCAAGTCTAGCCGTGGGTAAACGTTTGCCGTGGCACTCGGGAACTGTTTGAACCCGCGGCCTACTAAATGATCACACTACGATTAGGTGAGTAACATTTACCATTAATGTATGTGTCACAGAAAGCTAACAACATGAATTCATCAATAAACAAAAGTCCCAAGAAATTATTTTTTATCTAATTTCAGAAATAGTGGATCGATTTTCAAAATTGAACTTTTGTTTTCTTAGTTAAATCATTTCGAAGCGATCCAGCTAGATTTCGGAGTCAATTTTCAAATGTTTTCGTTTTTGCAATAAACTCAATATCTGATCAAATAAAAACAATTGGGAGCGTGACTGTTTTATTATTGATGAAAAAGTATTGACAATTAAATATTTCTGACGTTTAATTTGTTTAATCGACAAATGTTCGTCGGCAGCAAAACGTGGAACAGACAGTACGTTGCAAAATGATACACGTTACAGTGGGGTCAGCGTGTAAGTGCACACACGAACGAACACGACAGGTTGGTTCCAACCTGTCGTGTTCGTTCGTGTGTGCACTTACACGCTGACCCCACTGTAAATTGACTGCAAGTGCATCGAGGTGTAACGGTTGGTGGGCAAAACTTCCCACTGGTGACCGTAATGTTAAGAATTAGTGGCCATGGACAATATTGAGAGACATGTGTGTACTAGTTAGTTTCCATGTGTCTTGAATTATACATGTAGTCCCGTCTAAAAGCAAGCTAAGTGGGTTTCTGCATGCGATGTGACAATAATTATACACCCTCTGGCAAGTGGAAATGCTGTTCCATTTCGTGATGGATGCACGCAATTAGGAATTGCAGAAACCTCAGATGACGGCTTGTTAAAACCGCAGTTGCAATGCATATTAAAGGTACATGCCCACTCAGTAGGCAGAACAAGTTCTTTATACATGTATCAGAGACATCATCTGATACATTTTCTGGCAAAATAAACATTCATTCACCATTACCCCACGTATTAATTGGCATCATTATACATTTGTATATCAGACGTAACTTTGCACGCTGATATCAGGGGCGATAACCGTGTTTCATTAAAATACTAACAGACATTACTACTTATGTTCTTCTATTTATTGTTTGATGTGCAATGATCATACTTTATAATCTGTCGAGAAAATTATTTTTTCAGGTGACGCATTTATTTAGTATAAATAATAAAAAATAGCATGCCTCATTTGCATATGAAAATAGCCTGATACCACCGCGGGTCACTATCAGTAAAACAAATATTCCTAAATTATTATATCTGTATAGCGGGCACCGGTAATGTTTAGAACTGATGGATTAGTGACACAATTATACACTTATTTAATTTCCATAAAGAACATTGTTTGCCTAATGAGTGGGTATGTATCTTTAAAACCGCACTTGCAATGCATATTAAAACCGCGCTTGCCCGCACTTGCAATGCATATTAAAACCGCACTTACAATGTGCATGTGTTTTGATAGCCGGGTTCGGCGATTTTCATGGATCGCTTAACTTTGTCTTGTAATTTTGTTCCTAAACGCATATTACCCGTGTGAGAACCGGTGACACAGCCGAGAATAACTTTAACCATTTCTATACATCCGAAAATAATTTCGACGTGTATATAGCCGCGACTCTGACTTATGTTCGTCTGTCCGTCCGTCTGTTCGGCTGTATCTCTGTTAAAGCATTCGCTACCTGCCAGCTATGTTACTGTAAGCCGGATGAGATTGACACTTCAAATACTGATTTATCATCATTCGTGTGTTCATTCTATAGCCCACACATGCCGCCCCTGTGCTCAATGTTAAGTTCAAATGAAATCTGTGTTGAAACCTGTGTACGTTCAGCAGCCTATTTCACCAACATTACAAAGTATACTTTTCTAGCAAAGTATACTTTCAGGGAGTAATCATTTGTTTTTCCCGAAATGCATTATTTCATACAGAACTAACGACTGCATATATTTGATGATTAAAAATATGCAGAATTGTTATACTGAATTTATTACATTATCACAGCCAAAATGGCTGTGATAATGTAATAAATTCAGTATAATGAAAATTAATAAATTTATCTTTAAATTGAAAATTTCTCCCTCAAAGTATACTTTGCTAGATAAGTATACTTTGCAATGTCGATGCAATAGGCTACAGGTATAGCCATGATTGTTACAGATTCAGTGCTGTTGATCACACAGTAAATATGCAAAGGTTTAAAATAAATAATAAATGGTGTAATATAGACGTCATTCACAAAGAATTTTGCTCCTTCGGCAACATTGTCTGCAAAACAGTTCCTGTGACATGGAGAAACATTTCAACTTGGTAGCAGTCCTTTAATTATCCTTTAATACTAAAGTCAGTTTGAAATTCCAAATAAATTTACAGATATCATAAGCCCGATTTCTCAAGTCAATGTAACAATGATTTGTCATTTACGGACCACATATTCTCGTGGTGAATTACACAATACATTAATGATAAATGGGCCGGCTCTGGAATTACCTCCTTTATCGCATAGACGCGTTTCTCTGATATTGATTTCGGGAAAATGCAATATTTCACGCAAATCACGTCGAAAGATGACGAAAACATCAGAGCTCGTGCGGAATGAAATTCCGCATGAGGTATTATTGCTTTGTCAACTTTCGACGTAATTTTTGAGAAATATGACTGCTTATCGAAAACAAAATCGACGAAAAACGGCGATGCGATCAGGAACGTAATACCAGAGCAGGGCTGAAATGTAATAAAACAACAATAACAAGACAGATAATAAGTTAATATTTACCTCGTTTCTTGCAACAACAACGGTCAACATCCGAATGACCAGTCGCAGGAATGCTATTAGCCGTAATGACAAAATAAACACCAATATCCACACTATTAAGACTCCCGGCACATCGGACAACGGAGGCGCACTTGTCGGTAGATTCTCCCGCCTTTCAGTAGCGCTAGCTCTGTATTAGAAATCGACAGCTGGGGCCCGTTTTACTAAACTTCTTACGACTAAAATGTTCGTAAGTGCAAATTTAACATCGTCTGTAAATTTAAATTTATGGATTTACATTTATTGAGCATATGCTGCATATGCAGCATATGCTCAATAAATGTAAATCCAATAATTATTTACAAGGAAACAATGTTAATGTGAAATTTACAGACTATCATAATTTTGCACTTACGAACATTTTACTCGTACGAAGCTTAGTGAAACGGCCCCCTGGTGGGCTATATGCGTGCATTCAATTTACTCAAAGACACCAGCATGATTTGATATGTTTTTGCGAAAATATTCGACCATGTCATCGCTATCTCGAACCTAGTCCTATCTCGACTAAAATACGATCTCCCTTTGACTTCGAGATACTGGTGCTCGACTGTATCATTAACCCTTTCACCCCTGAATAAATGGAATGGATTTTAATATGTTAATTTTGAAACCAATCAAATTTTCACAAAATGATTTTCAGAACTAGTCCATTTATGACAAAATGGGTGTTTTTGTTCTCAGAAAATATGAAAATTACTTGCAAAAAGTATAGATCCTGATGAGACGGCGCGTCACGAGCCGGCTCATCTGGATCTACACTTTTTGCCAATACCACTATACACGCATGTGGTGTTGAAATGGTTAAGCATGTTACATGTCGAATGGCATTTGTATGAACTGCCAGCATCATTAACGGCATAGTGTATTCGCAACTCAAAGACACCAGTACCAATTTCTCTATGAATGCCAGCATACCGTACCCACTTTTGCTTTCAAGTGAAGACCGATTGTCTCGGATATTCCCTCCTTTCAACAGATCTAACATTAAACGTGCTGCACGTCATATGACATTTATAAAGCACACTCAAAAAGACGCCAACCTCACAAACGAAATATCATTCTCCATTCATGGTTACGCAAAGTGCTACATGGCGATGCATAAATGATTCGTCGTTTCGTATTTGTGACATTTCGCATTTTTGATCTGATCGATATCTGCAACAAGCGAACAGGGGCCAGTTTCACTAAGCTTCGTACGACTAAAATGTTCGCAAGTGCAAATTTTAATTGATGAATTTACATTTATTGAGCATAGGCTGCATATGCAGCCTATGCTCAATAAATGTAAATGCAATCGTTGTTTACAATAAAACATTGTTAATGTGAAATTTACAGACTATCATAATTTTGCACTTACGAACAGTTTAGTCGTACGAAGTTTAGTGAAACGGTCCCCAGAACGCGCGTTATTGTCTGCTATGCAGTATTTATAGTATCTTACATGAGTAATGATTTACTATGGTCCTTATTGAACGGGTGAACTGATTCCATAAGAAACAAGGATATGCCGAGTTTCTTATGACATCAGTCAACGTGTTAAAAACATGTTATATTCTATTTATTGCATAAACAAAGTGTCATACATTAAAACTGAACTGATCACCGAATGTGTTTTATGTAGCAATCTCATTTACAAATGTATGTTAAATAAACATATATGCTAGATACCTTTATTACATAAGCACAGTGTCATATATTGAAGTTGAACTGAATACTTAACATATTTGCTGTAGCAGCGTCATTCAGCCATTTATTACATTAGTGCATTAATACCGTGTCTGTTCATTACAAACGCCCATTGTATGTAACCATCACATTTCACAAGGTGCATGAGCACGTGGTTACAACAACAACAACGTCGTCCACTCCAAAGTAAGTATTATTTGATATTTTCCTTAATATGCAACGGATTTTGCGTCTTCGTGAGATGCATTTGGTGATGCAGGGAGTTCGGCATAGACTTATGTCGTTTTTGAGAAGATTCGATTTCCGTGTCGGTAGACACGGAAATCGATTCTTCGCAAAAACGACCGAAGTTTGGACGACAATACAAAGACCACCAAATGCAGTTTAACAAGACGCGTTTGATGCGCCATATTTCATAAAAATCCGTTACGTAATAAGGACAATATAAAAGAATACGTACTTTGAATCAGATGGATTCTGGAAGTTTCAGTAGTTATTGTTGTTGTTAGTACCACGTGATCATACACCTTGTTTCAGTTTCAAACGGTAAGCAACGATTAATAAAATCCACCCAAATACACCGATCCAATATCTGCAACATGTGAGTCGTATTTCACAAGTAGTTCCGGCACTCACACAATGGTTACAATATTTGTAGCAGAATGCATGCAATCTCTCTAAAGAGATCATCATTAGTGTATTGATTACTAATTAGGTTTCTCCACTATTGATAGTTAGACTACTACTGTGCATCCTCCATCACAAAACAGGGTTTAGTATGCCCCTCGCTGATAGGAAATAGGTGATATACCGTTAATCCATGTACGTACAGTGGGGGGGTCAGCGTGTAAGTGCACACACGAACTAACACGACAGGTTGGAATGAAAATTGGATGAAGTACGCAGCAATACAATTTGAAAAAATAAAATATACATACATTCATCAGTAAAATGTCACATCTTGATGTATCTCATGAGTTTTATGACGTCATGTGGCATAATAATTGGCGTGGTTCAATGGTAAAGTTATGTGTACACGACAGTTCGGTTGGGCTATACTAAAACATGATGGCGTCGCCAGTTTTTGGTATTTGGTCTTAATGAAAGCTGTTTGATATACGTATATCAGCCCTACATAGCATGTTCTCGTCGACCCATCATTTCGCCTTAAACTTTGACATAACCTGTGATATAACATGATAAGTCACGTGACCATGATTGACTAAGCGGCGTTACGATAATACTGCTTTATTCCATGCAATGGTCGAGATATGGAAATTTTGTCCCATGTTGAATTCTGCAGACGTATTATTCTAATTCAAGAGCAAGTTTCAAATTGTATGCCATATCTACAGTGGCATCAGCGTGTAAGTGCACACTCGAACGAACACGACAGGTTGGTTCCAACCTGTCGTGTTCGTTCGTGTGTGCACTTACACGCTGACCCCACCGTACGTGCGTACGTACGTAATTTAGCAATACCTTTAATTACTTCAATAACTAATGAACTTCTTCAATGATTTTGATAATATTTGGCCACAATGTGCGTCTAGGGATGTCGCTATGTTTGCATACGACCCACGTCCGACAGCCCAAGATCAAGGTCACTGAGGAAATATGTTCACCTTGTTTGTAAGGCAAACAAGTTAAAGTATTTTCATTATTTTTCAATAACTCACGAACCACTTGACCGATTTTGATCATATCTGGCAATAACGTGTGACTATGGATTGTGCTTTGTTTTGCATACGACGCACGTCCGAACATACAATGTCAAGGTCACTGAGGACTTACATGTATGTTCACCAAGTGGATTAGCTTAGTGATTATTACCTATTTAGTAAGGAGCCTAATCTAGCTTGACACCGATTTAGGTTGTGTGTGTCAGTCCATGTGTCCGTCCGGGTGCACATTCGGGGTATAATGGGGTTGGAGGTTTGACATAAGACAATACAAAACAATGGACCTTATTCCATACCACCTCAGCTTATAGTTTCTTAATGAGATCTTATTGTGTTTCAAAACAATGGATGTACCCCATAAGGGGCGTAATGTCAGTCCGTCCGCGTGTCCGTATGTGGGTCCAGTTAAGAGATTTACCAAAATTTCTCCAATCTGCCACCGGCGGCATTTGTGTGTCGATACTGCCACCACATGTTCTTGTGTTTTTTAAAACATGTATATTTTACAAGCACGATTGCGACGAATGTAGGGCCTGCTCAGACTGCGCGCATGCGCAGTGCGCGCAGTCTGATCTGGCCCTACATTGCTCGTAAATACAGGAATACCCGTTTTGTCGTGACCTGTCAAACAATTATGTTAACGACATAAACTGCCCACATCTATTAAATAATGCATGTCAACGTAAACGGAGCCTGATTTACTCAGTTTGTGAAACAGAAATTGTCCTCTCAAATTTAGGTTACCAGCATGTGCTACCGCACTTTGAGAATATACGCAATCAATAGTATGGGAGGTTAATTGGCCATGCTGCGAATGTTATGGTCTTGAGCAACGCATGCGCATGTCATTCTGCATCCGCACTTGGGATCCCGTGGCCAGTCCTTTTCATGACGTCATTTTGCCGCGGACTTTCGACCATGTCTAAAACGCCAGAATTCCGGAATTGAAATAACCAGCAGTGATTGGACAGTTGACAGTCCAATTTAAATCCCTTCCGGCCCAGCCATATAGCATGCCATTAACAATACGCCGGCGGACTAACAGACATATTCAGCGACATTGCTAACTAATGCATATTTTAGTGGACGGCCCAGACACATCGTGTTGATTTATTGGGAACAAGTCATTTCCGCAAGAGAGCAATAACTTGAATTATGACCGCGAAGCCGTTGGATTGACATAAACTCCGAGATTGGATGTATCTACATAAGCACATAGAACACTGACCGTTCCATGTTAATCTGTTACTGTATGGCCTTAACTGTTGGCCATACATTGCTTATTATGCCCCACCACGATAGTGGAGGGGGCATTTAGTGTTACCCTTGTCCGTCCGTCCCGTCCGTCCGTCCGTCCGTCACGAAACTTTAACGCTCGGGTAAATTTGGCCTCATTTATTATCAAAGCGATATGTGGGGCATCCGTGTTCTATGAACACATTTTCTAGTTAGTTATGTTTCTGTTCAATAATATTAGGAGTATTGCTATATATCCTAACTATTTACCCCAAACGTCGACACTGTCTGCTCGCTTTAGAATGTGTTTAACGAAACATAATTCCACCACAAAAATATTTACACAATTCCCTAACATTTGATTGGCCCGTAGCAAATCTCTGTCCAAAATTTATATCCCAGTAATCTCCCACGCCGAACTATTTTCTACAGGTGCGCTGTCAGTGCTGTCAATGTAAACAAATGGCTGCCGTCTGTCAAAATAAACACAATTTCTTGATGAATTTATTTCATATGCTGGAATTATAAGGAATGAATGGCCTTTTTGTGGAATTTATCGGGGATATAAACTTAAGAAAGTCGCGGGAATACTGGACGAGGCCTTCCGGCCTTCATCCAGTATTCCCGCGACTTTTCCAAGTTGATACCCCGATAAATTCCACAAAAATGCCATTCATTCCTATAATATTTACATACGGTGAACCCGCTCTGCTCTGAATCGACTCTATACAGTGGGACCCCTCTAAACGGGAAACCCTGGGAGGTCACCAGGGTGTCCGGTTTAGAGATGTTCCGCTATAAATCAGACAAATGACTATGCCAAGGTATGCGGCTGTGCTTTGCGAACCTGAACAGCCATGATCATATATATACACAAATGGAACCCATACGATTAAGGATACACAGACTGCCTGCGTGTCCTGTTTAGAGGGGTTATATTGTATTTTAAAGTTAGATAAATTCACTTTACTGTCTGTTTCACGAAACCTGGCAATATTTTACGGATACAAACAAAGAAAACAAAATATTTGTTTGAATAATATTAAATGTTATCAAAATTTAAGAGTAAGCGTTGTTTGTATTTCGTGGAATTTGATCCAATATTGATTTTATTGCCAAAAAAAACCTTCCCCATGGAAGTTAGATAATTTCCAAGCTATCTAGCCAGGTTTCGGAGTCGATTTCCAAAATATTAACATGCCTGTGAAGTAGACATGAGCAGTTTCATCTAGCTATCTACTGCATGAACATTCTTTTCCGATTTGCAATAGGTTACATGTACTGGAATAGTCTGACTATTAGCAAGAAATAGTTCAATGCAGATCTTTACTCATATGAATCACTAGTTGCGAACGGCAACTCTTGTAATCTACTCCCGTACCGTCCGTGGGACGGTACGGGAGTAGATTGCAAGAGTTGCCGTTCGCAACTAATGAATTGCAGCCAGTTCTGAATTGCGGACATTTCGACTCTAAACCGGACACAAATATCACCTACGTTTGTTCAATTTTAATGGCTTTCACCGTCATGTAGCTATACATGATTTGGTAACTCCAGTTCTTTGTCACAAGACACCCACACATGTACATGTATTGCGGTGCTCACCTGCAAGAATTACAGCGGAACCTCACCAAAACTGACACCCTGGGGATCTCCCAGGGTGTCCGGTTTGGAGAGGTTCCACTGTATTTTCATTACTTCGCAGTGTAGAAACGAAATTTATTACACTCTGACTTGCAAATTATTTGCACGTGTTTTGCTGTGAGAAAAAACCGATAATCAACTCCTTACAAATAATACACCGTGAAGAGAACACCCGTAATTGCGCGCCTGTTTTCTTGGAAACCACGAGCTACCATGCACACATGTTTAATGTTTATGGCAGTCAAAATAAAGTTGTTTGAACATTTGGAAAAGGTCTCGACTAATCTAGAATGTTAATGTGAATGAACACATTCCAAACATGCACTAAAATATAATATTATCTGGTTCATAGAAACAGCTGCGTAATTTGGAATTCAAAACGTTTACATGACGTCACATTTGACGTCACACAACGTAACGTCAAAACGCGGGAAAAACACGTCATTGTATAACTATTCATGCGCACATCACAATTCATTAACTATAATTTCAAAAATATACTAAATGTGCATATATATCCGCTGTGGAAGTGTAATAAATAGGATATTCCATCGTACATATTTGAATAGCGGAAATAATACCACCGTGTCCGTCGGCATCCGTGCTACGCTCACTCGTTGCTTACGCGGAAGCCGAAGCACGCTCGTGTATTATTGCCGCTATTCAAAATGTACGATGGAATATCCTCTATTTAATAACTTACATGGTTCCTTCCTGCCAGGCCCCTTAGAAGCCTGTCATATTCCATATCTGGAGTAATCGGTTTTCGCGCAATGCCCGGAAATGGTGTTAACGACGTGACGGGGTCTATTTCATTCCACGGAAGCAATCGCACGTTAAGCAAACATACCGATTGTGATTTTCACAATGGCTGACAGGGGAATTGTCTATTGTCTTTACAAATCAAAACGGCCGCTCAGTTTCTCTATCTCAGTAGCCGATTTCATCAAAATTGCAAAGTATACTAATCTAGCAAAGTATACTTTGAGGGAGTAATCATTTATTTCCCCAAAAATGCATTATTCCATATAGAACTAACCACTGCATATATTTGATGCATATCTTTAAGTATGCATAATTATTATACTTAATGTATTACATTATCACAGCCAAAATGGTTGCGATAATGTAATACATTCAGTATAATAAATATTAATAAATTTATCCTTAAATTGAAAATTTCTCCCTCAAAGTATATGCTAGATAAGTATACTTTGCAATGTTGATGAAATAGGCTACTGGTGCCAGGTGCATATCACACCAAAGTCGCTTGACCCCTTCCACTAAAAGTAATAGGATTACTAAGAGTAACGCCCATTAGTGCAACTTTCATGGTATCGTTGACACCAGAATTGATGGAATTTGTCGGTTTGACGTCACATTGCTTACTAATACACAGGGATTCCCCTGGCGATCGCCACTTTCGCAATTGGCGATAAAAAATAAACAATTGCCGATAATAAATTACAATTTTCGAAAAAAAAAACAAAAAAACATTATTTTTTTTTCTCGAAAATTGTATTTTTTTATCGCCAATTGTTTATTTTTTATCCTATTGGTTATTCCTTTTCTGAACATCTATGGACAATCTCATCTCGCAATCAATGATTTTATCTGGTTGAGCCTGAGTTCAGGTTATAAAATTATGTACAAATATTGTCAAGATTAGCGCAGGCAGTCGTGTAGCTCAACAACAGAAGAATGTATATAAATATATGCGAATTTTCCAGCCAAATTAATAAAATTGCGCATATAAATACAGTACAACATTGGCTGCTTTAATCTTACCTCTTGTCATTGCTTTTATATTATAAATTCCCGTCCGAAATCAAACATATCAACATTGAACTATTTTGATTGGTCGAGTCTGAGCTAAGCTCAGACTCGACCAATCAAAATAGTTCAATGTTGATCATCAGATTGGAAAACTTAATCAGATTATTTACTCCAAAATGCGTGATTAACGCAGCTGGGTGTGTACACGCTCAGTTTAACGCCCATAGCTGTATTAATATTTAATTTAAAAAATCAACAATGATTGGCAGGTGTCTGTTTCCATAGAGACTATACCGTCACTTGGCAACATGGATGGTAGAATTTGTGATGTTTTTGTATTCGGCGTAATTAAAATTATTTCGCTTGAAGAACAATCGAATTTTCAAGCCCATAAATCAGATAATTGTGTCTCGTAAGTTCGTTTAAATGAACTAATTTCGCTTTTTAATGGCCAGAAATATCATAAACCAAACTTAGCGTGCATTGACTTGCTTGCACTCAAATTATTTCAAAGAGGTTCATACCACAGGTTCTTGAAGAACGGTTAATATTTCGGTGTTTTATGGGTTATTTCGGTATATCTGGTGGTTTGGGTGCATTGTTACCAACATACAATTTACGTCACTTCCCGCGAGTTACACGTACAAGTACGGTAATACATTGTAGGTATTTTGGCAGTATAAAATGTGGTCCGAAAGTTCGGAACGGTGAATGTGTAGATAATTGACGATTCCTGTCGTGTGTAATGAATGAGCGTTAGTAGTTGCACACAACTGTGTAAATTACCCAAACCAACGAAATCCACACAAATCTACCAACAATTCACCAAAATACCCATATATCACCAAACATACTAACGATCTGTTAAAAAACCTGTGGTTCGTACGAGACATTTCACATTTGTTCCGTGTCTTTTCGTTTCTACGCTGCATAGAGGCTACGATTAACCCCAGTCCATGCTAATTATATGACATTTTGATCGGGACAATCATAAATATTTTCCTTAAACCACCATTTCAACCGCCACATGCCATTTTGAATAATCATATAAACATTTTCCTTAAATGTGCTTAGAAATATATGTCGCGACCACCATTTGAACCGTCTCATCGAGACGGTTCAAATGAGTGGACGCAACATATACTTTCATTGAGAAATACAAAAAAATAGAAAATAAATATTTCAAAAAATTCACACTCGTAAAGGTATATTAAGGGATAAGTACCATACGTTTCGCTCCTTCGTTTCTAAGGATTTTCGTTTCCGTCACTGCGTGGAGAAGAATGTAAGAACGAAAGTGATTATCTTTAATATTTGTATCCAAGAGTCATAGTATTAGTAACGAAGGAACAACATTTAACGACCTTAATGATCACGGTCTACACTGGACACTTTTATGTTTATAGTCTGTTTCACGAAAGCTGCCCAAATTTTACGGCCATATAAACAATTCAAAAACAATATTTTTTTCGATAATATGAAATTAAAGGAAAATTTAAGAATGAGCCTTCTTTTTATTTCGTGAAATTTGGTCAAATATTGATTTTATTGCGAAAACAAAATTTCCCCATGTTAAATCCCCATAGACATCTTCACGGAGTGTAGATGTCTATGGGGATTTAACATTGGGAAATTTTTTAGAATTTCAGAAATACTGGACCGATTTTTAAAATTTAACTTTTGTTTTCTTGGTTGGATCATTTCCAAGCTATCTAGCTAGGTTTTGGAGTCAATTTTTTCGTTTTTTGACTCCTCCCACAACTCCTCTACCTTTTTCCCCCCATGTTAATTTCCCATAGAGAAATAAATTTTTCGTAATAAAACCAATATTTGACCAAATTTCACGAAATAAAATGAAGGCTCATTCTTAAATTGTCCTTTAATTTAATATTATCGAAAACAATATTGTTTTCGAATTGTTTATATGGGCGTAAAATTTGGGTAGCTTTCGTGAAACAGACAGTAGGTCCCATTATGTCAGCCGGTGGCCCATGTATATACTGATATATATATATATATACATATGTGTATATATGTTTGTTTTTATTGTATTGCTTGCAATTGTTATATAATTATGTAATACTCAGATCGGGGATCAGTCCCAGAACGAGGGCCGAGTCCCAGAACGGGGGTCGATTTTTTCCCAGAACGGGGGCCAATTCCGCACCTTCTAGATTAAGCCGATTTGATTTCAAGTTTAAATGACGTCAACGTTAGTGACGTAACGTCACGTTTTGTCCGAATGCATCCATATAAAAATGGTGGCAACTAGTGAAGACGTCGGGTTTGTCATCGTTGCCAAACGTACACTACCCACCGTGAAGTGTTCAGTAATAAAGTGAAGTAAACGTGTGCCATTCCTGTTTACATGGCAGTCGTGTCTTGCAAATGTGTGCAATAGTCATGCCATTTCCGGCCATTGCCAGATTGGCCCCCGTTCTGTGATTGACATCACGTTTTCGGCCCCCGTTCTGGGATTAGCCCCCGTTCTGGGATTTACCCCCGATGTGGGTCTTACATTTATATGCATACACGTAGCACAACTGCAAGCAATATAATATACATTGTGAATATACAAAACTATATCAATATATATGTACATGATATAAAATCAATACATACACGGATACAAACTTTCAGTAGATCACATCTCCATTGACAGTTTTAAAAATTATAGACAATATTTCAGCTTGAAGCACAATCGTTGTTTATTTTTGTCAGAAGTATATATATAGAGAATAGTAGGTTAGTGCCGTGAATGGGAAAATATATCTGGCAATGCTTAGGAAACGGGATGGGCGAGGCTCTGCCGACACTACAAATACATGTAGTTTTAAAATGCCAAACAAAAATAATTAACCCCAGCCGCATCCTCAAAATCGGAGCATCGACTAGTATAACAAACGCACATATTCATACGCAGTGATTAGGTCGTATTGACAGGATATCAAAAATGTTTCACGGCATCGTGTTTCACGGCACATACGCCCTGTGTTGACGGGATAAATAATAAACAGCAGGATGATCGTTTCTAGTCACCAAACGTTCTCATCCATCAATTAGATGGCCAGTCACATCGTGTGTCTTATTGGCAAAATGTCTTTACATGGCTTCCAGATAATGTGATTCGCCGTGTAAAAGAATGGGCCTATTGGATTTACGATCAGTGTAGCCCCAGTATCGGGGGCCACACTGTTCTTCACAATGTAGTCTAAGAACGGCCCGTATTATTCATTTAATGTTTAATATCGGCAACAATATGTATAATAATATAGGCACATGCACATGTATGAGAAAGTAAAAATCTTGGTACATATAACGTTGAGATACAAAGGTCAAACATGGAATAAGACAATTTTTTCTATCGCCGGACATATACATTAATCACTAGCCTAATAGGTAATTTGTAGGGATATGTGGGAGGTAGTTAACGGTAATCAATGGATAGATACATTCAGCTTGGTAAGTTACGGAAGCCCATTAGGGCCACTTCACCTTTTTTTAATTTCCATTTATTCAAGATGTTTACTTGAATTTTCAAGTTCTTTTCTTGAATTTTCAAGATCTTTTCTTGAATTTTCAAGAAAAGATCTTGAAAATTGAAGAAAAGAACTTGACAATTCAAGAAAACATCTTGTTTTCATGATGTTTTCTTGAATTTTCAAGATCTTTTTTTTTGAATTTTCAAGATCTTTTCTTGAATTTTCAAGATCTTGTTTTCAAGAAAAGATCTAGAAAAGAACTTGAAAATTCAAGAAAACATCTTGAAAATTCAAGAAAAGATCTCGAAAATTCAAGAAAAGATAAAAAAGTGAAGTGGCCCAAATGGGCTTCCGTAGTAAGTTGTATACGGTCCCTGTTAACTATTTTGTACACTGGCCGTTCCAAGTCGGCACCGTTTCAATGAAGTAAAGCGAAAAACGTGTACAGTGGGGTCAGCGTGTAAGTGCACATACCAACGAACACGACAGGTTGGTTCGCTACCAACCCAAAGTGTTTGTTGTTACCACTGAGTTGAACCGTCTCGCCGAGACGGTTCAACTGAGTGGTAACAACATACACTTTTGATGCGAAGCGAGAAAAAATGCAGAAATATATTCACATTTTTTTTCATACATGAAATACAGTGGGGTCAGTGTGTAAGTGCACACACGAACGAACACGACAGGTTGGAACCAACCTGTCGTGTTCGTTCGTGTGTGCACTTACACGCTGACCCCACTGTATCAGATAATGACTCTACGACTAATAGGATTATGACTTATTATCCAGCGGGGTGAATATGTAAACCTTGTATATAGTAGACAGATCAAACGTTTTATCTTTACATAAATATTTCGATATATAAATACCAATTATGTATGTTAAACAGTTACATACGTACAGTAGAGAATCTCGAAAATAGCACACAAAAAATGTTGTTTGTTACAATGAAAACTCTAAACTGTCCTACCAGAGTGTCTGGTTATATAATGTTCACTTTATCTTAAAAAATGTACACCAGTGATGTACGTTTCACCTTCTAAAAGGCACGAGTCCTATATATAAAACCATTTAAACAAATTGGACAAAATACCCCAAATCTTCAGATAATCTGCGTATTTGCATAAATACCCAATTACAATTGCCAAAAACCCAATTGAAATCAGAAATAGCGAGTATCAGCAATAACAAATTTGTGGTACCTTTACCATGCTACAGAAAACAATAAACAGACCACAAATATAGCATATTTTTCTTATTTTCCATGAAAACACATCTTGGTATTTCATTAGAATTGTCTCCAAGGAGACAATTCTAATGAAATGCCAAGACATGTTTTCATTTCGAAGCAAACTATTCAATATTTGCTGTATGTTGATGTGTAAACGGTAGTGTGATTTTTTTTTACCCAATTAAATTATTGACATACCCAATTGCTTCAGATATGATGGAGTGAAAATACTCAATTATTAATTCCTTATCTGGAGCCCTGTACCCATAACAAATACTACCCAATGAGCCATTGTGATAACCGTATTCCAAATATGAAAATCTATTAAAACCTATAAAAAACTACACATTACAGTACAGTTAAAAAATACATGACAACAATGATATCGCCTTGGAACGGTCAGTGAAGAAACTCGTTCACTGAGGCTCCAGCCTGAGACACATTCCCGTCTTACCAGGGTGTCCGTTGACAGACGTTCCACTGCAAACCCAATCAGTGTACATGTACCTCTACATCGCATTAACCCTTTCAACTTTTGGAACCAGAGACCAATGAAACCTCAATGTGTTTGACCCTTACAGTGCTGAATTAATATTTGTCGTCTGCTGTTTATTTTTTATTTTCCATTTTTCTTATCAAAAACATGGTTTGACAGCACTTTAGAATCATTTCCAATGGAAATGATTCTAAAATGCTGCCAAACCATGTTTTTATTTAGAGAAAATACAAAATAAGTTACAACAGCAGACGACAGTTTTCAGTTCCCGCCTTCAGCCCTAAGTAACCGGAATGAACTGTGATATGCTAATTTTCCGATCAATTAAATCGTCACAAAATTATTTTCAGATTAGTCCATTTTATGAAAAGGGTGTGTTTTTATTTTTGTTTTAAAAAATATGAAAATTACTTGCAAATAGTGCAGATCCTGATGAGACGGCTCGTTACGAGCCGGCTCATCTGGATCTGCACTGTTTGCAAACCCAGCTATATCGGGAGCTCGGGTCCATAGGGTTAAGAGACTCACATCAGCTTTACGTGCGCATGAAACCCCGACGGTACAATAATCAAACGACACACACGTGGGAATATCAAATTAAACAGAAATCCATGTACTATTCCCCAGAACTAACCTGATTCGTCGAAGACAGAATTGGCTCTGATAATCCTATATCCGCTGCAGAGAGTAACTAAATGCGCAAATACTCGAGAATCGGCGTCAAAAGAAACACAGAGAGGCGAGCGCGCTGGAAGGAAATCAGTTTGTAAAGCGGCGACATTGGAATACGCGATAGCTGGCTTCTCCGCTGTCAAAGGTGACAGGCCACGAGAAACGGCGGCTTATCGGGAGTATACGCCAGTGTAGTGTCTGATTAGCTAGCACGCTCTTGCTTAATGATAAGTGTCAGTGTGTTATTGCATAGAGTATTTAACCGGTTAGTCGCTCTGCACAAATGCCAGAAAATTTGGATTAACCCTTTCAACACCACATGCCTGTATAGTGGTATTGGCGAAAAGAGGAGATCCAGATGAGCCGGCTCGTGACGAGCCGTCTCATCAGGATCTGCGCCTTTTGCAAGTAATTGTCATATGTTTGAGAGAACAAAAGCACCCCGTTTTCATAAATGGACTTGTCTGAAAATCATTTTGTGACAATTGGATTGGTTGCAAAATCAACATATCGAAATCAATTCCAGTTACTTAGAGGTGAAATGGTTAACTCCTGCGGTATTAAATTGATATAAAACATTCTGTATAACTGTATAGGAATGCAGCGAACAGTGTGTCCCCTGATCAGTCTGTGCGATGTAGGTTCATTCTGTATGTTTTGTATATGCTGTTCAACGGACGTAAAGCCACAATCAATTAATCAATCAACCAATCAATCAACCAATCAATTAATCAAGCAATTAATCAGTCAACCAATACACCAATCAATCAACCACCCAACCACCCAACCAATCAATCAAGCAACCAAGCAACCAAGCAACCAACCAAGCAACCAAGCAACCAAGCAAGCAAGCAAGCAAGCAAGCAAGCAAGCAAGCAAGCAAGCAAGCAACGCAAGCAAGCAAGCAAGCAAGCAAGCAAGCAAGCAAGCAAGCAAGCAACCAACCAACCAACCAACCAACCAACCAACCAACCAACCAACCAACCAACCAACCAACCAACCAACCAACCAACCAACCAACCAACCAACCAACCAACCAACCAACCAACCAACCAACCAACCAACCAACCAACCAACCAACCAAAACAACAACAACAACAACAACCAACAAGCAACAACAACCAACAACCAAGCAAGCAAGCAAGCAAGCAAGCAAGCAAGCAAGCAAGCAAGCAAGCAAGCAAGCAAGCAAGCAACAAGCAAGCAAGAAGCAAGCAAGCAAGCAAGCAAGCAAGCAAGCAAGCAAGCAAGCAAGCAAGCAAGCAAGCAAGCAAGCAAGCAAGCAAGCAAGCAAGCAAGCAAGCAAGCAAGCAAGCAAGCAAGCAAGCAAGCAAGAAGCAAGCAAGCAAGCAAGCAAGCAAGCAAGCAAGCAGCAAGCAAGCAAGCAAGCAGCAAGCAAGCAAGCAAGCAAGCAAGCAAGCAAGCAAGCAAGCAAGCAAGAAGCAAGCAAGCAAGCAAGCAAGCAAGCAAGCAAGCAAGCAAGCAAGCAAGCAAGCAAGCAAGCAACAACAACAACAACAACAACAACAACAACAACAACAACAAGCAACAACAACAACAACCAACAACAACAACCAACAAGCAAGCAAGCAAGCAAGCAACAAGCAAGCAAGCAAGCAAGCAAGCAAGCAAGCAAGCAAGCAAGCAAGCAAGCAAGCAAGCAAGAAGCAAGCAAGCAAGCAAGCAAGCAAGCAAGCAAGCAAGCAAGCAAGCAAGCAAGCAAGCAAGCAAGCAAGCAAGCAACAAGCAAGCAAGCAAGCAAGAAGCAAGAAGCAAGCAAGCAAGCAAGCAAGCCAAGCAAACAAGCAAGCAAGCAAAGAAGCAGCAGGCAAGCAAGCAAGAAGCCAAGCAAGCAAGCAAGCAAGCAAGCAAGCAAGCAAGCAAGCAACCCAACCAACCAACCTACCAACCAACCAACCAACCAAACCCAACCAACCCAACCAACCCAACCAAACCAACCAACCAACCATAACCAACCAACCAACCAACCAACCAACCAACCAACCAACCAACCAACCAACCAAGCAAGCAAGCAAGCAAGCAAGCAAGCAAGCAAGCAAGCAAGCAAGCAAGCAAGCAAGCAAGCAAGTCAAGCAAGCAAGCAAGCAAGCAAGCAAGCAAGCAAGCAAGCAAGCAAGCAAGCAAGCAAGCAAGCAAGCAAGCAAGCAAGCAAGCAAAGCAAGCAAGGGCAAGCAAGCAAGCAAGCAAGCAAGCAAGCAAGCAAAGCAAGCAAGCAAGCAAGCAAGCAAGCAAGCAGCAAGCAAGCAAGCAACAAGCAAGCAAGCAAGCAAGCAAGCAAGCAAGCAAGCAAGCAAGCAAGCAAGCAAGCAAGCAAGCAAGCAAGCAAGCAAGCAAGCAAGCAAGCAAGCATGCAAGCAAGCAAGCAAGCAAGCCAAGCAAGCAAGCAAGCCAAGCAAGCAAGCAAGCAAGCAAGCAAGCAAGCAAGCAAGCAAGCAAAGCAAGCAAGCAAGCAAGCAACAAGCAAGCAAGCAAGCAAGCAAGCAAGCAAGCAAGCAAGCAAGCAAGCAAGCAAGCAAGCAAGCAAGCAAGCAAGCAATCAAGCAAGCAAGCAAGCAACAAGCAAGCAAGCAAGCAATGCAAGCAAGCAAGCAAGCAAGCAAGCAAGCAAGCAAGCAAGCAAGCAACCAACCAACCAACAACCAACCAACCAAGAACCAACCACCAACCAACCAAGCAAGCAAGCAACGCAAGCAAGCAAGCAAGCAACAAGCAAGCAAGCAAGCAAGCAAGCAAGCAAGCAAGCAAGCAAGCAAGCAAGCAAGCAAGCAGCAAGCAAGCAAGCAATCCAACCCAAGCAAGCAAGCAACAAGTCTCCAGCAACCAAGCCAGCAACCAAGCCATCAACCAAGCCAGCAACCAAGCCAGCAACCAACCACAACCAAAAGCCACAAGAGCAACCAAGCCAGCAACCAAGCCAGCCAACCAAGCCAGCAACCAAGCCAGCAACCAAGCCAGCAACCAAGCCAGCAAACCCAGCAAACCCAGCAAACCACATGTAACCAACTAAGCAATCAATGAACTAATCAACAAATTAAGTGTTCAATAATATCTTCTAATACTGATGTCCAGGTCAACAAATCAACAAGTACACCGGCTGATATTGGCATTCATCGGTTGCGAAGTTAATAAGCCCGTTTTGTTCATACACAACACACCAATATGTTCTTGTAGATTTATTGGTCCTGGAAGAATTATTGCGTTGCTCTTTTGACGCAAATCGCTTTTTTCTCTAAGTGGTATTTTCTGATAAATTTCTTTTACATGTACGCTCAGACAGAACACATGCACACGGACCATATATCACTGTAGTCCAGTCAATAAGCAGATACACCCACCACTATTTGCAACAGTTTGTTTTTCTTCACAATGCATTACACAAATGTCCCTTGATAAACATAACAAAAGTCTAGAAAGTTGTATCAAACTATGGTGTACACGTAGTATATATTCCAACTAAACAGCGTGAAAATGTATTTGAATAGCCATAATGGCAGCCATGTTTGATTAATCCCGTCAACACAGTGCGTATGTGCCGTGAAACACGGTGCCGTGAAACATTTTTGATATCCAGTGAATACTATATTTGCATTTTACAGCCATTTGTAGGTGTTGACGGGATAAATAGAATAGTACGTTAGTGCCGTGAATGGGAAAACATATCTGGCGCGGCACGGAAACGGGATGTGCTCGGCAGAGCCTCGCCCATCCCGTTTCCTGAGCCTTGCCAGATATTTTTTCCCATTCACGGCACTAACCTACTATTCTCTATTTATCCAAGTGAAGCATTCATCCAAACTAAATAAAAACATATTTGGACATCTTCTTGATGCTTAATACAGTGGAACTTCTCTAAACCGAACACCAAGAAAACACTTTGATCTTATTTATGATGAGTTTCTTGGTCATTTGTCTCAGGTGATACTGTCTGTTTGTGATCGCATAGCACACGACTATGACTCAGAATGAGCAAGTGTCTCATTTACAGTCAAACCTCGCTAATCCGGACACCCTGGGGACCTCCCATGGTGTCCAGTTTAGAAAGGTTTCACTACAGTTACACGTTGGACGTTACAATCAACCAAATATGCAACTTGTAAGTCAATGTCATATTAGAAGACAGTTGGTGGCCATTTTTAAAAAAATATTATTTGCTCATACATTGTAGCTAGATTTTTCTAGACGATTGTATGTTAATTATGCGTCATTTATGAAAATGGAAATGTTGCAATTAGTGGTGGGTACATGCATACCTACACTATGAGAGTGTATGAGAGGTTGCATATTATACGTTACAATGTATATCATGAAGTAGTTGCACGTGTTCTGCTTTATATAATAGGCAATAGGTTGCACTATATAACTACACCAGAGTCGACGGTATAATTTACATTACATTTACAATTCACATCTGCAAGGCGTTGACGTTCATGCATTGCTATTTTGTTATTGAGAGATATTTGTACAATATGAGAAAAAATATTGTCATAAACTCCCATAATAACGTGTTTATTAGCAAAATGTTTAATTCACTATCCAAGAAGTAGAACGTAGACAAATAACGCTTCAAACGCGAATTTGGAAATACTACTCCATCAAAACGCTTATGTAATGCAATGTAATGTAATGTTATTATAGGTATGTACTCAGAACTAAGCATGTATATGACCAGGGTTTTTAGAAGCATGTATCACACTACTGTGGAACCCATCAAAACAGGACACCCTGGGAGGTTCCGAGGGTGTCCGGTATAGAGATGTTCCGCAGTAAATCAGGCATATGATTACTTCAATACATGTTTTCATGCTTTGCAATCACGAACAGACAGCGCCATCGGAGATACATGACAATGAAACCCATCAGAATTACCCACACAGTTATTTACAGGGCGTACTGTTTAGAGAGGTTCCACTGCATCCACCCACCCTTAGTGTAACAGGGGTTACAATAAGGGTGGATGAGCAGTAGGGGGTTCACCATGTCATGCATCTAATATGTAGGGTGTTCAACGTACCACGCGTCTGATACACTGGGTACATGTACATGTAATTAACGCGTTGAACCCGAAAGCCCGCTATAATAGCGGTTTATGCAAACAGTGCATGCAGATCCAGATGAGCTGGCTGGTAACGAGCCGTCTCATCAGATGAGCCGGCTCGTAACGAGCCGTCTCATCAGGATCTGCACTTCTTTTAATTCATTTTTTTATAGTTTTGAGAACAAAAAAAATACCCAATTTTCACAAATGGACTAGTCTGAAAACCATTTTATGACGGTTGTTTTGGTTGACAAATTAGCGTATCAAAATACATTCCAGTTACTTAGGTGTGATAGGGTTAATCCGTGGGATGCTTGGCGAACATTCTGAAGAGTACCGTAGTGCATATTTTGAAAACAGTTGTCTAATTCCCTGCTCCCGGAATGAGATGCGCGTCTAATACCTAATACCCGATTACCAACGTTTCCCCATTGACAGTATACAGTGAAACCTATCTAAACTGGAAACCCATGGTGTCCGATTTATAGATGTTCCACTGCAGATCAGACATATGACTATGCCAAGGTATATGCGGCTGCGCTTTGCGAACGTGAACAGATATTATCATCATAAATATACACCAATGAAACCCATACAATTAAGGATACACAGACTGCATGTGTGTCCGGTTTAGAGGGTTTCTTCTGTGTATGCACATGGACATGTATTATTCCCTCTCGGCGAATAAGCTGTCAAATTCCCGTCTCTGATTTATTTCTGTCTAATTCCAATTGCAAATCCGTTCAGCACACACAACAGTGCTGAACCACGTATGCGTTGAAGATTCCACCAACTATAATGAATTGCTTAACCCTTTGAACCCGAAAGCCCGTTATAGCGGGGTTCACAAACAGCGTATATCCAGATGAGCCGGCTCGTAACGAGCCGTCTCATCAGGATCTGCACTTTTTGCAAGTAATTTTCATATTTTTTAGAACAAAAACATCCCCTTTTCATAAATGGACTAATCTGAAAATCATTCTGTGACGATTGGATTGGCCGGAAAATTAGCATATCACAGTCCATTACAGTTACTTAGGGTTGAAAGGGTTAAGCGTGTGCTCAAATCTAAAGTTGATGGAATGAGCTGGTGTTCGTGTACTGCCAACCAAACTCAAGGTGTATGATCACGTGGTACTAACAACAACAACAAGCACTGAAATTTCCAGTACGTGTTATTTTATAGTGTCCTTATTACGTAACGGATTTTGATGAATATGGCGCATCAAACGCGTCTTGTTATTAAGCTGCATTTTCGCCCAAACGTCTGTCATTTTTGCGAAGAATCGATTTCCGTGTCGGTACACACGGAAATCGATTCTTCGCAAAAACGACATAAGTATGTGCCAAACTCCCTGGACCACCAAATACAGATCATGAAGACGCGTTTGCTGCGCCATATTTCATCAAAATCCGTTGCATATTAAGGAAAATATAAAATGTTATTTACTTTGGAGTGGGCGACGTTGTTGTTGTAACCACGTGATCATGCACCTTAAAACTGTCTAATTCCCGATCTCCAGAATGTTTCAAATTACCCACTACACTGTGATTTAGGGTAATCTCCCAGGGAATATTGTCCTGGGGGAAATAATTCCTGTAATGAAGGACCGTGGACTGCTTTGTGACTGGAGAAATGGGGATTATCGTATCGGATTTGTGAGCAGCGCAGATCCCGATCAAATTGCACACTACTATAGCCTGATAAAGAAAAGTTTGGCTTGTTAGAAGCATGACGGGTGTTTTATTGATTGCACGGCGAACCGTGCAGATCCTGATCAGACATTCGGATATGGATCGCAAAAACCTATAAGCCCCATTTCTCCAGTCACAGCCAAATATGCGAAGCGCACTGATTACTGTTATACCGAGTCTACTGATTACTGTTCTATAAAGTGCAAATTATCTGAAAATCGAGACGCTGTCTGTTTCCGTGATACATCAAAGACTACTGTCTGTTTCACGAAATCCGCCCAAATGTTACGGCTATTTAGCCGAAACAATGCAAAAACAGTATTTGTTTCGATACTATTATTTTTTTATATTTCGTAAAATTTTGTCAAATATTGATTTTATTACGAAAAAATAATGTGCCCATGTTAAATCCCCCTAGACATGTCTATGGGGATTTAACATTGGGAAATTTTCAGAAATAGTTGACCGATTTTCAAAATGTAACTTTTGTTTTCTTATTTATATCATTTAAATACTATCAAGCGAAGTTTCAGAGTCAAATTTTATTTATGAAAATACGGTCCAAATGGTATATTGTCGGGTCTTATTGCTTGTAAAAAATAGTATTGCACGATTTGTGTAAAGGAGCAATTATAGTGCGTTTAACTAGTACATGTAATTTTGATCCAGGTTATCCTACACAGTTATCCGGAACTTCATTATTTGCCAGCTTCATATTTTGACACTCGTCAAGTTTTATTACAAACAGTGTAGACTCAGATCAGACTACACAGATGTGCAGTCTGATCTGTGTCTACCCTGTTCGCAATCTCATTGTTTCCCACTATTCAATAAGAAATAAATGCTAAAATACACCATAGGACCGGATTTCTATAAATATATTTACAAAGGGAAATAACTAACTACGATCCCTCATTAGATGTAGACGTCCCAACTGACATCACAAACAGTTCTACTTATTCCTGTCATTCACAATTACAGTTGCTGGTTCCCTCTGAGGCCACGAGTATTGATCCGTGTCGAAAACCGACACACTGACCTTACTTCTGGAATTGGTTTTGTCTTAGCAAATTGAGGAGTGATGATAAGTGTCATATTTTCTTAGATACGAGGAAACAACCTTTATTACATAGAGTCGGCGTTCGCAGTGTAATAACAGAGTGTATTAAAGGTAATAGTGCATTGGTGTAATGCATATGCAATGAGACCGCTACATCTAATACGTTATGTGGTCACTACCGCTTCAATTAATTGTGATGTGTTTATGCAATTAACATATCCTGAGATTCATGTTGACCTAAGATTTATACTACAGTGGAACCTCTCTAAACCGGGACCGAGATAATATATGAGATCTCATTTTGGGAGGTTTGTTGGCAACGCATCTCAGATAATAATGCATGTTCATGATTGCAAAATATTTAAGTATGTTATATGCCTTATTTACAGTGGAACGTCTCTAAACCGGTCACCTCCCAGTGTGTCCGGTTTAGAAAGGTTTCACTGTATTTTATTTGATTAAATTGTAATGAGTTAAAACATCATTTACAATAATAGACAGTGATGAAATGGGGAGATGTTTTGTTAATAATTTCCCGCTATTTTTCTTCAGGAGACATACTTTGTGAATGATAATGTTCTTCTTGTTGTGAAACGATACAACCATACATCATATATAATCAAGTTAATTTCTTTCACTCACGATTCTTCACGGTCTACCCATATCTGACACACTGATTAAGGAACGTTTGCTGGTTTGTATCGGCGAACATATACAATGACATCAGATCCAGTTTGTATGTATGATAATCCCGCTCGACGTTGGAATATGGTAGATATTCACAATTTGTTACGCGACATATCCTAGCGGAATTATCAGTCCGAATTATACTTAAGGCCAAAAGAAACTTTTCAGTATATAAATGGTTCGATATTTCGTAAACAAGTATGTTTAAAAACCTGATGTAAAATGTTTTTGTAATGCTGAATCCAATCTGCAACTAATGCACAAAACATTAGATGCATGTGTTTAAAGAGATTGTGTAAACAATGAAAGAACAACAACACCCTTCATTAAAAAAAAATGCAGTAAAGAGAAAAAACTTTGGAAACTTTCCTAGTCAATATTGATTACCTAGAGCATCAAATGGATCGCCTACATTGATCAACGCCCACGATGGGCACACTTGGTACTGCATGCGGTCAATTCACCATTGTTATCACTGTAGGCGATCCATTTCATGCTCTGGATAAATAGAGAATTTTGGTTAGTGTCGTGAATGGGAAAAATATCCGGCAAGGCTTAAGAATTTCTTTATTTCTCATGAGAAGTATATGTTGTGACCACTCATTTGAACCGTCTCGCCGAGACGGTTCAAATGAGTGGTCACAACATATACTTTGGTTCAGAAATAAGGAAAATAGATAGAGAATAGTAGGTTAGTGCCGTGAATGGGAAAACATATATGGCAAGGCTCAGGAAACGGGATGGGCGAGGCTCTGCACTAACCTACTATTCTATTTATCCCGTCAACACCTACAAATGGCTGTAAAATGCAAAAATAGTATTGACTGGATATCAAAAACGTTTCACGGCACCGTGTTTCCCGGCACATACGCACTGTGTTGACGGGATAAACAATATTGACTAGGAAAGTTTCCAAATTGTGTTCTCTTTACTGCAGTTTTTGAAATGAAGGGTGTTGTTGTCCTTTCATTGTTTACACAATCTCTTTAAACACATACACCTAATGTTTTGGTGCAGTAATTGCAGATTAGGTACAGCAATAAAAACTGTAAATACTGTAAAGTTTCTTTTGGCCTTAAGTATATACTGATGTGTGTCTAACAAAGACCGCTGCTTCGAAGCCTGGGGGCTTATGAAAAGGCTCTTATCAAGGTCTACAATGTTCCCAAAAACAGTATCGGCAGTGGTATTGCTGTCAGGAACAAAACGTATTAGATTCTAATAAGTGCGTGTGTCTGGAGAAATGGGATTAATGCCATTTGCGACATGCGTAGACCTTTGTTAGACGGCGCGTGTACCTTGAAGTGCATGTAGCACTATTGTTTTCACCGACAGTATTAACTATAATTGTGAATATGGTGACCGGAGAAATGGGGTTAATGAAATTTGCGACCAGCGTAGAACCAGATCAGACTGCGCATCAGCGCAGTCTGATCAGGGTCTACACTGTTCGCAATTAAATTACGAAAGTTGCATTGCTGTCATCAACAGGACATTTCCACATCAATGTTGTCACTGTCCCTCCCAACAGGTAGACGATCTAAGTTTTGCTTCTACTAGATAAACGAAGATTCTCTCTAATTCCAGCGGACAGACTAACTGTTTTCCTATATACATGTGTATATGGTAAGACGACCAGACTCGTGGCTGAAAATAACGTGAAAGTGTATGGGTTTAACGTCCCAGCAACAGCTAAGGTCATATAGAGAAGGGACCACAGTTTAAAGTATCATCCGACAGACCAGTGGGATGGAAATACTATGAACGTATTTGTGATGCCCAAGACGAGATTTGAACCCACAACTCCCGGATTGGAAGTCAGGTGTTCTAACCGCTATGCTACAACCCATCCCTAACTCGTGGTTGATCGCTTTAATATTCCACACCTGGAATTATGCTGCTAAATAACTTCCGCTTTTGATAATTTATTTGCAGTCCAATTCCCCGGGTAATCTCCCACCGCTAGCGGGAAAACGTTAATAGACTTATGATATCTTAATGTGTTACAGTGCTATTTAGAGGTTGAGAATAGGGTTTATGGGTTTTGCTCGCGGTATATTCCCGCATTCTAATTAAGACCTGCATTATTTGTTATTTTAATAATTTTGCTTAATCTAGTATCTTTAATGGAACCGTGATGTAAGTGCATTATTGCAAGATTAGTACACTTCACAACAAAACAAAACATTTCATAACATCACTGTGTATTGAGAAAATGCGTAAACAAATTATCTCACATGTTTATCACTGTTTCTGATAGTAAACACTTGAATAACGTTTTGGAATTTAACCCTTTGCGTGCTTGCGGCGAAAATATCCGCCAAACGAATTAGGAGTGAATGTTTTATTTCTCTCTGTAAATATGTCTTGCCATCTCATTAGAATTGAGTCCTCAGGACTCAATTCTAATGAAATTCCAAGACATATTCATGATATTTACGGGGAGAAATACAAGAAAATATGATGAATCTTTGTCCGCTAGTTTTTAACTATTTATAGCCCACAAGTTTCCCAGCATGCAAAGAGTTAACCGGCGCCTGTGTACCGCAGGGTGGTTAGCCACCGCTGTGAGGAAGCTATGAATGAACATTGATAAAGATCCGACCTACGTATCAGTAGCCTGTTCCACCAAAATTGCAAATTATACTTATCTCGCTAAGTACACGTTGAGGGATAAATTTATTAAGTTTTATTCTACTGAATATATTACGTTATCACAGCCATTTTGGCTGTGATAACGTAATACATTCAGTAAACTAATTATGCATACGTTTAATCATCAAATATATGCAGTCGTTATATGTAGTTCTATATGAAATAATGCATTTCGGGGAAAATAAAAGATTACTCCCTCAAAGTATACTTAGCTAGATATGTATTCTTAGCAATTTTGCTGAAATCGGCTACAGGAAATATGCAACATGTTGACGTACGTCATGAATTGTTCACGCCTACGACGACGCCTTCGCTCGAATTGCGGCCGCTATGTCTCGGTGTCGACGACTAATATAACGTGCGTGAGACACGCATAGAGCGATTGATTGAAATATGACATCCGTCGTGCAAGAATCGAAAACACACACATTGAATAGGGGATGCAAAATATGATGAGCCAGCGAGCTTTTAATACGTGCAACCCGACCGACCATAAATCAACCGATTGTAAACACTGTAGATCCAGATGAGCCGGCTTGTTTCCAGATACATGTATAGGAAACATACACGTTATCAGAAATGTACGGATCCCCCCGCTTGGGACGTATAATTCTTTTCTTTATTAATTCGTTCCCGCGAAGTAACAATTCGTTGCCTCAATTTAACAATTCGTTCCCACGAATTAACAATTCGTTCCCTCAATTTAACAATTCGTTCCCACGAAATAACAATTCGTTCCCACGGGAACGAATTGTTAATTCGTGGGAACGAATTGTTATATCGTGGGAACGAATTGTTAATTCGTGGGAACGAATTGTTATATCGTGGGAACGAATTGTTATATCGTGGGAACGAATTGTCATTTCGTGGGAACGAATTGTTATTTCGTTAGAACGAATTAATAAAAAAGACAATCCATGTCCCCTGCGGGTCCCTGTAGAAATGAGCATGGAACTTTCAATGTCAAAATGTTAAATTATTGTGATCTTAATTCACTTGCGGCGCAATTTTCTGCTCGTTGGTGTTTCATTGCTGATGAAACATTGAAGTCATTTGTGATGCGATTGCAGAAATAGGGCTTATGGGATGTGTGACCAGTGTAGATCCGGGTAAAATATTTAACACAGTCCTATAGCCTGATAACGATATATACATCCCGTATTATAAGCATAACGTGTGTTTGATTGATGGAATAGCAAGCAGTGCAGATCCTGATCAGACTGTGCGGATGCACAGGCTGATCTGGATCCACACTGGTCGCAAAACCGATAAACCCCAATTCTCCAGCCACACCCACATTAATTTTGATTATTTTTTTGCGTTTTTGTCTTAAGTGTTTTGTGCACGCATTCTGGTACAATTGAATTCCCAGATGCAATCGCAGTTATAACTACAATATCAGATTAACTATGAATCTCAATTTTAATACAGTGGAATACGGTGCAACCTCTCTAAACCGGACAACAAGATAGAAAATCTGATACTTATGTACCGATATCGGTGAACATTGAAGCAACCCAGCAGTCCTAGTATCGTCATATACATGTATCTTCAATTAAGCCACTTTACAAAGGGCTATGATGATTATAGTATTTTAAAAAAAATAATAATACCGATATGCCTCTTTAATAAAGTGAAATAAATTAATCCATTTCATGCTGAGGATATGTCATTTTGTTTGCGAAAAATTATAAATATATTCTATATATGTACTTAGAAGTATATGTCGTGACCACCATTTGAACCGTCTCGCCGAGACGGTTCAAATGAGTCGTCACAACATATACTTTCATTGAGAAATAATAAAAATAAAATATTTAAAATAGTTCATAACCGTAACGGTGTATTCCGAATGTAGTGGGTTAAACTACTGTCTGTTTCACGAAAGCTGCCCAAATTTTACGGCTATATAAACAATTCAAAAACAATATTTTTTTCGATAATATTAAATTAAAGGAAAATTTACGAATGAGCCTTCTTTTTATTTCGTGAAATTTGGTCAGATATTGGTTTTATTACGAAAAATTGATTTCTCTATGGGAATTTAACATGGGGGGGAAAGTGGTAGAAGAGTTGTGGGAGGAGTCAAATTGACTCCGAAACCTAGCAAGATAGCTTGGAAATGATCTAACTAAGAAAACAAAAGTTAAATTTTAAAAATCGGTCCAGTATTTCTTAAATCCTAAAATATGTCCCATAGGGAAATTTTGTTTTCGCAATAAAATCAATATTTGACCAAATTTCACGAAATAAAAAGAAGGCTCATTCTTAAATTTTCCTTTAATTTAATATTATCATAAAAAAATATGTTTTTTTAATTGTTTATATGGCCGTAAAATTTGGGCAGCTTTCGTGAAACAGACAGTAGTACAGTCAAGTAACCATCAGCTGCAAGAAAATGTCCGTGGACAATGCTCGTATTTTATAATAATATACATATGTCTTTTATCAAATTCCGATTTCTCTTTACGTGAATCATCTCTAAGTCTGAAGTAGCAAGCGTGCCTGGCTCCATATCATCATACTGTATTTAAGTGGTCCACATATGTGTGGCATATGAATTTCATGTTTTCCATATGAATTTCATATGCAAATTGTATATGAAGTTCATCATATGAAAACAAATCATATGAAAATCATATGCAAATTGTTCATATGAAATGCATATGAAAAGTCTTCAAATGAAATTCATATGAACAGCATATGAATTTCATATCGGCTCTTTTCATATGAATTTCATATCCAATTCATATGTTTTACATATGAATATCATATGAAATTGTTTCATATGAATTGCATATGTCACACATTTTGCTGTGTACACGGTTCATAATATCCCATTCCTCATACACCATCGCAATTTCTTAACATTCGTTGCTCTATATCATCGGTGTATGTAAATGTCAAATGTTAAGTGTTTCCATGGAAAATATGACACAAAAATCTATAGCTGAACCCAGACGATGGGAAAATTTAATCCAGTGTGCACTTTCCTGGCACTATGCGCATGCGTGTCTCAGGGGAAATTATATTTCCACGAAATCACGGCATAGTGTATAACAATATACACCAAACTGGTATGCATATGCCCATATAGAGGAACCTCTCTAAACCGGACATCCTGGGGCCTAGGCCCCAGGGTGTCCGGTTTAGAGTGGTTCCACTGCAATTTGGCATGTGAACATTGAAATAGCCTGCTTTACATGTATGTGTAATTTGCAATCATGAACGCACAGTTGCGATGGTGAACATAAAGTGAATGACACTGCAACCCATCGGAATTACACATAACGCTGATTTTTTTAAAACTATTTTCACTGTCAGAAATGGTTCCGCGATTTTCGCAACGAGACTGAAACACATGTTATATGACAAAATGATAGCATGCTTTGGCTTACAAACGGGGCTGTATCTCGAGAAACCTATATTAACTAACAACAGACTCCACAAATTGGTATAATTACGTTGTCGAATTTACAGTAGACGAATTTTATTGATCGCAGGCACAATTGCCGTAATGAAACCGTACCGTTTGTAACTGGAGGAATCGAACTTATGCTATACGTCGCTTATGTAGCTCCTGATATTATTTTGCAGTATGTTTTGTTTCATGTACTGATGAAACAGGGCTTATCCCTACGGAGCCCCGCAGGGGAAATGGATTTTTTTTATTTATTCGTTCCCGCGAAATAATAATTCGTTCCCTCGAATTAACAATTCGTTCCCTCGAATTAACAATTCGTTTACACGATATAACAATTCGATCCCTCGAATTAACAATTCGTTCCCTCAAATTAAAAATTCGTTCCCACGAAATGACAATTCGTTCCCTCGAATTAACAATTCGTTCCCACGAATTAACATTTCGTTCCCACGAATTAACAATTCGTTCCCACGTGGGAACGAATTGTTTTATCGTGGGAACGAATTGTTAATTCGAGGGAACGAATTATTAAATTGAGGGAACGAATTGTTATTTCGTGGGACCGAATTAATAAAATAAAAAAGGATTCTACGTCCCCTGTGGGCTCCGTATATCCCCGTTGGTTCCAGCCAGGTTTCCAACGCCGTCTTCCTTTTGTGAATGTAGAAACAGGCTTATAACAGTTGTTACCCGCCCAGTAGCCTATTTCACCAACATCGCAAACATTTCTAGCAAAGTATACTTTGAGTGAGTAATCATTTATTTTTCATGAAATGCATTAGTTCATATAGAACTAACAAATGCATATACATTTCATGATTTTATGTATGCAGAAGTATTATACTGAATGTATTACATTATCACAGCCAAATTGGCTGTGATAATGTAATAAATGCAATAGAACAAAAAATAATAAATTTATCCTAAAATTGAAAATTTCTCCCTCAAAGTATACTTTGCTAGAAAAGTATACTTTGCAATGTTGGTGAAATGGGCTACAGATGTTGGGTTACAATGCCATGTCTCCTGTGACTGGATATATAGGGCATGTGTCAGTTGGTCCCTTTCCAACTCCTGATTCAAGTGCCGTTCCAATTGTGACTGGAGACATAGATACGGCGAACACCGTTTATCGTTATAGATTAGAACAAGCCAAATGGTTTTACTATGTAATTTAACCAAATCTCATCCAATAAGGCCAATCTCTCCTACTTTCACTATTCGTATGGATGATGTGGAACCTACTTGTACACGACCTGCCGCCAGTCTGTACTGGTTCTGCATGAATTAAACATAAGGTTCACTTGCTCCTAAGAAAGAAAAATCCAACCTCGTCATATCCCCAAATATTGTTTACATTTTTTGGCCATGGAAACTCAGTTTACATCACGTGACCAACAGGTTCAGTGTTTTATTTTAAATGCTACAAATATGCTGAAAACTGGTGTTGAAAGCACACCAAAATGTTCCTCAAGGGAAAATGGGTAGTAATAGATCAAGATTTGCAACCTCAAAATACCCGCACTATTGTTTGTATACCGGACTACTGCTGCATACCCCTGGGCGATTTCGCGCCATTTGATAGTCTCTAACCTCTAACTCTCGTAGTATATTTCACCAAAATTGCAAAGTATACTTATCCTGCTAAGTAGACTTTGAGGGAGAAATTTTCAATTTAGGGATACATTTATTATTTTTTATTATACTGAATTTATTACATTATCACAGCCATTTTAAAAGAAATTGGAGAGCTTGCCGTTTGTGTGGGTATTTTACTATTTACTAGTCACCAAGGCAATAAGGTCGATTTTATCACGTACTGATCCAATTAGGTAAATCAACGGTTACTGGAATGTATTGCCTAACTATTGTTTTTATGGCTGTAAGTAAGCGGGAGAACTGGCAAATTGCCGACATAATATACATGTAAATGTATTATGGCTGATGAATAATTCACTGAGGATATATGTGACTCTGACCGGAGACATAGCGAATAGTAGGTTAGTGCCGTAAATGGAAACAAATATCTGGCAAGGCTTAGGAAACGGGATGGGCGAGGCTCTACCGAGCACATCCCGTTTCCTAAGCCTTGCCAGATATTTGTTTCCATTCACGGCACAAACCTACTATTCTATTTATCCCGTCAACACTACAAATAGCTTTAAAACGCAAAAAAATAACCCCAGCCGCATCCTCAAAATCGGAGAATCGACTAGTATGATAACCGCACATATTCATACGCAGTGATTAGGTCGTATTGACAGGATATCAAAACAGTTTCACGGCACCGTGTTTCACGGCATATACGCACTGTGTTGACGGGATAAATGAGCCATATGATATTTGTGAACAGTGTAGCTCCTGATCAAATGCAATACTCATGTAGCCTGACAACGATCTGCATTACTTGTTTGAAGCATTGCCGGTGTTTAATTGATGGAATAGCGAACAGTGCAGATCCTGATCAGACTGTGCAAATTACATCAAAAATAAGATCACAGGTGTTTTCTCGGTGTTTTCTCGGTGTTTTCTCGGTGTCGGGTTTAGAGAGATTCCACAGTCCATTGTCTTTCTCTCACAAACTATAATAGTGTTATAGTTTGACTTCTTGGGGATAAACAGAGCGATCAGCAATCTCGGTTCCATATACTGTCAAACCTGTCCATAAAGGCCAGCCATTGGAAGAGAAAAAAATGGTTAATTTATGTGGTAATTTAATAAATGGGAAAAATTAAGTGTGGCTTCTATAGACAGGTAATTGCTATTCGGAGGTTGCCTTTAATACTGGTTCGACTGTATATAACTGTACTTATTTCGTATCAAGAGCAAACTTCCCAATGAAAAATATTGAGCCTAGACCCAGATTTAGACAGCGTAGATGTGTATGCTGTTTTATCCCGTCAACACAGTGCGTATGTGCCGTGAAACACGGTGCCGTGAAACATTTTTGATATCCAGTCAATACTATTTTTGCATTTTACAGCCATTTGAAGGTGTTGACGGGATAAATAGAATAGTAGGTTAGTGTCGTGAATGGGAAAAAATATCTGGCGCGGCACAGAAACGGGATGTGCTCGGCAGAGCCTCGCCCATCCCGTTTCCTGAGCCTTGCCAGATATTTTTTCCCATTCACGGCACTAACCTACTATTCTCTATTCACGGAGCCCCGTAGGGGACATGGCTTTTTTTTTATTAATCCGTTCCCACGAAATAACAATTCGTTCCCTCAATTTAACAATTCGTCGAATTAACAATTCGTACCCACGAAATAACAATTCGTTCCCTCGAATTAACAATTCATTACCACGAAATGACAATTCGTTCCCTCAATTTAGCAATTCGTTCCCTAGAATTAACAATTCGTTCCCTCAATTTAACAATTCGTTCCCTCGAATTAACAATTCGTTCCCGTGGGAACGTATTGTTAATTCGTGGGAATGAATTGTTAAATGGAGGGAACGAATTGTCAATTCGTGGGAACGAATTATTGATTCGTGGGAACGAATTATTGATTCGTGGGAACGAATTGTTATTTCATGAGAACGAATAAAAAATAAAAAATATTCGTCCTCTGCTGGGCTCCTTAGTTTTGATATAACCTCTTATGAATAAAAATAAATCTGATATTATTTTGCCAGTTACTACGATAACGGAATTGCTTGTCACATGCAAGGGGAATAACTCAAACTAGCCGGGCTCAATAATTTCAGACGAGTTGTCTATCCTAGACTGAAGCCGATAACAGTGGATAAGGTATTGTATTTGCATCTGTACGATCTTATGGTGGTTCGTTAGGGATATTTCGTGTTTTCATTTCTACACCGCATAGAGACGAAAGTTAAGAACCTTAATTTTCGTCTATACGCGGCGTTGAAACGAAGGAACGACACTAATAAGACAAGCAATGTGATGGTGTACCTAAGAATATGTGCGATATCTAACACGGTATTTTTGTAAATGACGTCGAAAGTTGACGATATTAAAATGTAGTCTTTCGACATCATTTACAGAAAATAATATGCAAAATCGCACACACCCTTATGTACACCATCACGTGGCTTGTCTCGTACGGAATTTCCTTAGCCAAGTACCATAACTGCGCATTGATCAAATAAACGGACTGATAACAAACGGATATGGACGAATATAAGGTTCGACAATGTCCAGCCGTGGGTATACGTTTACCGTATGTGACACGAGGGAACTGTTTGAACCCGAAGGCCGTAGGCCGCGGGTTCAAACAGTTCCCGAGTGCCACGGCAAACGTTTACCCACGGCTAGACATGGTCGAAAGTTATTGTTACATTTCCGTCGGGAATATCATGCAATTTGAGCATAATGCTGTACTTTCGGTATTGTTATACCCGTTCCATTCAAATGGCTGATTTACACATACATATTCCGGGGCCGTAGTACACGTCACCTGATGCAGGTGCCCCCTCCTACATATATACGCATCTATTTCAAAATTACATTGCGACCGTGGTGAACGGTAGCCTATTTCACCAACATTGCAAAGTATACTTTTCTAGCAAAGTATACTTTGATGGAGAAATTTTCAATTTTATGATAAATTTATTAATTTTTATTATACTGAATTTATTACATTATCACAGCCTGTGATAATGTAATAAATTCGGTATAATAATTCTGCATATTTTTAATCATCAAATACATGCAGTTGTTAGTTTTATATGAAATAATGCATTTCAGGAAACATGAATGATTACTCCCTCAAAGTATACTTTGCTAGAAAAGTATACTTTGCAACGTTGGTGAAATAGGCTACTGGTCTGGTGGCGTCATGGAGCGTTCTAGTAACGTCACGAGACACATGCATTACGTAGGTGTTGGCTTGGCCCCGGAATGAGCATTGTCTACAGCTATAGTGAGACAACACGCGCTGTACGTTTCTACGGTGTCGAACAACGGCAGTCATGTGACAATCACTGTTAATCCAAATTCTAAAACTATTGTGCCTGAGGTTTATTTTCTTGGACAACGTCACGTGATGACACCGAACGACGTCGTCAGTGTAGTGAGGAAACACAAACACGTCCGTGTTAATTTCAACAAAAATACAACATAAAACATGCGCTCTTTACCTTATAAATATAATAACTGGCTGCTGTAGTCTGATCTTAAGCTTATCAGGCTCGGAAACGATAGGAATTAATCGGCGGGCCTCGGAATTCCTACGCATTGCTAGTCCTTCCTGATAAACGTGATATCAAATAACACTACTGTCTGTTTCACGAAACCTGCCCAAATTTTACGGCCATAAAAACAATGAAAACACAGCATTTGTTTTCGATAATAGTAAATTTTATCAAAATTTAAGGATGAGCCTTCTTTTTGGTTCGTGAAATTTGGTCAAATATTGATTTTATTACGAAAAATTGATGTGTCTATGTGTATTTAACATGGGGGAAAATGAGGTGGGAGTAGTCAAAAAATTAAACATTTTGGAAACTGACTCCGAAACCTGGCTAGATAGCTTGGAAATGATCTAACTAAGAAAACAAAGGTTACATTTTGAAAATCGGTCCAGTATTTCTGAAATTCTAAAAAAATGCCCCATGTTAAATCCCCATAAACATCTTCACTCTGTGTAGATGTCTATGGGGATTTAACATGCGGAAATTGTTTTTTCGCAATAAAATCAATATTGGAGCAAATTTCATCGAAAGTAGGCTCATTAGGTGACAGGTGCGCGTAAAATGGCGGCAAGTCGCAAATGTAAAACGTGTAGTGAATAATTGCTTTTTAAATAACTAACGTCGTCAGCGAGTGTAATACCAGGATTACAGTGTGTCTTAGTGATCAGTTAACTTTATGGAAGGATATGGTGAGACACAAAAGTGTTCAGAAAAAGGACAAAGGAACCAAACACCAGAATGGTACGTCATCTTTAGTCAATAATACCCCACCCCCTCCGAACGGCATACTGCAGCAAGATAGCACAATGGCTTCTGTGTCGAATGTGCTGGGGCAAGATGGGGATGTTTTGTATGGGCCTCAGATGCAACCAGGAAATATGACTTATGTCGGCGTTAATGCAGGGCACCCGCCGCCCGCCCAGACACGTCCGGTGCAGTTTCAGCCTGCAACCCAACAACAATATTACAGTCAAACGCATCAGCCCGAGCACATAAGTAATACGCAGGCATCCAACAACTGTCAGCAAAACGTACCATACGTACAACAGGGAATTGGATCTACACCACAAAACGATAATTTGCAGTCCATAAGAGATATGCTGTTTAATGTGTCAAGCCGATTGACTAACATCGAGCAGAATAAAAACAGCCGTTTGGGGTCAATCGAAAATCACATGGATCATATACAGCATCAAGTCAGCCATATTGTTGATATTAAACAAAGTGTATCTCATGTAGAATCCCGCATAACGGTATTAATGGACAGTGAGATATCAGCAATCAAGCGCGTGGTGAGTGATTACGAAATCAGTATGTCGGGTTTGAGCGATATGTGTGACACATGCTAAGGCATAATCATCATGGCGATGTCGATCAAGGATTAAGTTCATTGAAGTGTGAAAATGACCGCCTCAGTGGGGCAGTCTTCGATTTGCAACGCAAAGCATTGGCCAATTCATTGTCGTTTGCGGGTATTGAAGAACCCGCATTACAACCAGGTGCGGAGCCAGAAGACGTGCGGGGTACACTAACCGACTTCTGAGCGCAGAATTAGACATTCATGGGGTTGAATTCGATGATGTTTACAGGTGCGGCAGACACAATAGTTGGCACAGGTACCCGCGTGTAATTGTTGGTAAATTTAGTAAAAGGTCAGATCGTGAAAAAGTCAGAAAAGTTGTACCTGATAAACTCAAAGACAGACCGAAGTACAGTGTTAGAGAAATATTTCCCCCAGAAATTGAATGGAAGCGAAAAATACTATATCCTATTATGAAGCGACTCAAGCAAAATAAAAACAATAGAGTTAACCTGTACCGTGATAAACTGTATGTTAATGGTGTACTGTATGTGCCGTCTGATGCTGAAATTAATTCCCAGTCAAGAACCGAAACATATTCGCGTAATGGTAGCGATGCTTTAGTCTCAAGAAACTTAAATATATTCGCACACTATGCTCGAAATACATCTATCCAAAGTCGACGTATGGCACAGGCTGGAAATTCCGAAGCAAGCGGACCGGCCACCGGCTGGAAATTTCCGGAGAGTGGTCCTCGGCCACGGAAAAGTGGCTCTACTAGTATTTTCCCACAGACACCTACGGCGAACAGATTTGACATTCTGGACAATGCAAGTAATACTAACGCGGGTAAACAAAAAGCGCGTTCGCCATTAGAAGGTGACCAGTATCTTAAGAAACAGCGAGAAGGCGATGCGTTATCCATGTCCAACTCTCCGGAAGCTGCACATAGGATTATGTTTGTCGTTCCTGCTACTTCAAGCGATGCTAGTGCAGCTATTAACGATCGATCCGTTTCGGGCTATCATACGTTAGGGATACCAATGTATACAGCGGCTGCGGGGCACGATCCAGGGTACGATCCCGGGCACACACCGGGGCACGATCTCGGGCACGATCCCGGGCACCACCTTGAGCGCAATCCCGGGCACGATCAGGGGCACGATCCGGGGCACACACCGGGGTACGATACCGGGCACAATCCGGGGCGCAATCCCGGGCACGATCCCGGGCACGATCCGGGGCACACACCGGGGCACGATCCCGGGCACAATCCAGGGCACAATCCCGGGCACGATCCGGGGCACACACCGGGGCACGATCCCAGGCACAATCCGGGGCACAATTCCGGGCACGATCCGGGGAACAATCCCGGGCACGATCCGGGGCACGATATCAGAATACCACAAGAGGGCCACCTACACACACAGATCGTGAATCCAACGCCCCATAGGGTTCCCAGAGGGTAGATCCAGCATTAACGTGCTAGTCTGGAATTGTAACGGCCTGGCCGAATATAAGCGCAACGATAGTGATTTCTGTAAAATTTTGAATGATATTGACTTGGTGTTTTTGTTAGAATCTTGGACAGACAAAGATAGTGATATTGAGTTGTCTGGTTACACGTGTCATAACTTGTATCGGAAATTTCGAAATAGTCACGCAAAACGTAACAGTGGTGGAATTGTGTTATATGTCAAGGACAACATAAAGCAGGGTGTTAATATTGTCCGATCACATCACGATACTATCGTATGGGCGAAACTTGATGAGCATGTCTTTTCGTTCGACTCTGATGTATATATTTGTGGCGTGTATATGTGGGGTGAAGACTCGCCTGCAGTGAACATTGTAGATGTAGATTTATTTGATTTATTACAAGACGATATTGACTATTTCGATCAAATAGGGCGTGTATTCATTGCAGGCGACTTTAACGGCAGAGTGGGTAATCGGCTCGACTATATTAAACACGATGCCATTAACAGCGTGACGGATTATACTAGCTATGTCCCTGACTTACCACTGGACAGGGTATCAATGGACACATTTAGTAACACCCAATGGAACAAACTCCTAGAACTATGTAAATCGTCCACGTTAAGGATAGCTAATGGCAGGCTTGGTACTGATACATACAATGGTGTATTCACATACTATTGTAGAAACGGATCGAGTGTGATCGACTATCTGTTGTTGAAACAAACTGACTTCAAATTAATTCATAACTTTGCAATCAATAAATTTAGTGTGTATAGTGATCACGCATCGGTGAGCTTTTCCTTACATGTCGGCCGACGGACGACTCATTTGAATGCTCCAACTGGTGAACCACGCACATTCTACAACTGGAATGATGTACACAGTGCGGAGTTTCGCAAAGTTCTTATTTCTAAATTACCCCATTTGAACGCTATTATAGATAACGTTGGCCCCCATGGCAGGAAAAGCGTTACGGATGCGGTATCTGGTTTTGTGAGCATTCTGAGGGAGGCTGCTGACCCTCTATTTTCGCACACTCATACACGTACGAATGGTATTTTTGGTAGACCTTGTGTGTATACTAGTGAATGGTTCGATACAGAATGCCGTGATCGTAAGCGGGAATATAAAACTGCGTTGCACTCGTTTAATGCGGACACAAGTCGCGAGAATAGACTGAATTTGTGTAATAAAAAACTGAACTACAAGAAGCTTGTAAAAAGGAAAAAGGGTGTATTTGATCGTAACAGAACGAGAAGTATTGAACGCCTAAAACATTAAACAGCCGAAATACTTTTGGAAGCAATTCCGTAAATCCAGTAAAAAGAAAGGCAATGACATTTCGCCCTCAGATTTCCTGGATTATTTCCAAAATCTTGCAACCAGATTTAGAGAGGAATGTGCCGAGAATTTTAATACGAGCCACGACTTCAGTGAACGTGCTATGTTTGATGAACTTGATGAACCAATTTCGGAGGCTGAGGTTTCTAATGCGCTAAAACTGCTGAAACGGTGCAAGGCCTATGCGGGGGACTGTATTTTGAACGATTACTTCATTTGTGCTGGTGATATATTGTTATCACACATAACTTACTTATTCAACATAGTTCTGAATTCGGGGTATTTTCCAGAGGAATGGTCACGTGGGTTTATAATACCTCTGTTCAAAAAGGGGGATGAAACTGACGTTAATAATTACAGAGGCATTACGATAATAAGTTGTTTAGCCAAGCTATTCACAACGGTGTTGAATAAGAGAGTTACGGTGTGGTGTGAAAAATACGAATCTGTGTCAGACGCGCAGTATGGTTTACGTAAGGGGTATTCAACTATCGACGCAATTTACGTGCTTCAAAGCATAGTGGAAGATTACCTGAATGTGAACAGACGCATATACTGTGCATTTGTTGATATGAGGAAAGCCTTCGACTCGGTATATATAAATGGACTATGGTATAAAATGAATCGCATGGATATCAACGGTAAAATTTTGAGAATATTTAAGGACATGTATACGAGTGTGAAGTCATGCGTGAAGCATTGTAATACATTTTCTGAATTGTTTGAGTGTTCGATCGGACTGATACAGGGCAGGTAACTTCTCCGATCCTATTCACGCTGTTTCTGGAAGACTTTGAGCTGTATCTTCAACAAATAGAAAGTTGTGGGCTATCGATCTAAGATATTGTGATAATTCTGCTGTTGTTCGCCGATGACATGGCCATCGTAGGTGAAACATGTGCTAATCTACAAAACAGTTTAGATACATTATACGAGTATTGTCAAAAATGGGGTCTAACCGTCAACACTGAGAAAACTAAAGTAATGGTGATTAGAAAACGTGGAGCTACAAAGCGTGATGAAAAGTGGTTTTATAATGACTTTCCTCTACAGTTAGTCAGTGATTTCAACTACCTTGGAACTGTAATTCATTACAACGGATCGTTTTGCTTCAATCAACAGACGCTGTCAGGCAAAGGTCTAAAAGCTATGAATGTGTTATTTAGAAATATAAAGTCGTGTGATTTCTCACCTAAAACATTGTGCCAATTAGTTGACGCCTTCGTGTCCTCTGTTATTAACTATGCTTGTGAGGTGTGGGGTAATACTAAGTCAAAGGAACTAGAGCGTATTCATTTAAAGTTTTGCAAAAGGATACTAGGTGTGAAGCTGTCTATCAGTAATGCCGGAGTGTACGGAGAATAAATTTCCCCATGTTAAATCCCCATAGACATCTTCACGGAGTGAAGATGTCTATGGGGATTTAACATGGGGAAATTGGGGAGATACCCGCTGTATATAATGCGCTACCATCGTATTGTTAAATTCTGGTCTAAAGTTTTGTATTCTGAAAATTGCATCATAAAAGCTACGTACTACATTTCACACACTGTCTGCGAGGCGGGAAAGACGAATTGGACATCGGGTGTGAAGTCATTATTGTGTCGTCACGGATTTGGAGATGTTTGGGAAAACCCGCTTCGTGTTAACGCTCAAGCATTCTGCGCGGAATTTAAACAAAGACTAGTTGACAACTTTGTACAAGCATGGTTTGTAGATGTGTGCACAAACAACACATTACAATTATACACTAATATGAACACGACATTCGGTTATGTCAAATACCTCGGTCTAATATCGCGAAAACATTTGCGCAACGGACTTACCAAACTACGTCTATCGGCGCACCAACTACGCATTGAAACTGGCTGATATGGTCGAAATAGTGTTACAAGAAACGAAAGGTATTGCACGATATGTGACACACGTGACATTGAAGACGAATACCATTTTGTATGTGTGTGCCCCAGGTATACCGAGCTCCGTATGAGGTATATTCCCGCTTACTATCGCCGTCATTGTAGCATGCATACATTCTTAAACCTTCTTATGACTTCAAACAAAGCACACTTATACAAATTATCTCTGTTTATATACCATGCTGCTAAATTGCGAAGTTTAAAAGTAATCAATTGAACTTTATATATCCATCCTCTATTGCCAGTAGTTATGTATTGTAATTATACCCATTTATTTAGGAAAAAAAATGGGTATATTGTTTTCGTCACGGGTGTCCGTCCGTCCGTACGTCCGTCCGTCCGTCCGTCCGTACGTCCGTCACGTTTCTTGTAACTCGAAAAACTTTTTCACCTTCATACCTACGCGCCTCATATTTGCTATGTAGCTTCGTTATCATGTGCAGATGCGCAAAGTGAATTCGGATGTTTGATCCGACCCTCCATCATGGATTATCTCCCCCTTTCGACTCAGAATTTTCCCATTTTTTTCCTTGTAACTCGAAAAACTTGTTCACCTTCATACCTACGCGCCTCATATTTGCTATGTAGCTTCGTTATCATGTGCAGATGCGCATAGTGAATTCGGATTTTCATCCGACCCTCCATCATGGATTATCTCCCCCTTTCGGACTCAGAATTTCCCATTTTTTCCTTGTAACTCGAAAAACTTTTTCACCTTCATACCTACGCGCCTCATATTTGCTATGTAGCTTCGTTATCATGTGCAGATGCGCAAAGTGAATTCGGATTTTTCATCCGACCCTCCATCATGGATTATCTCCCCCTTTCGGACTCAGAATTTCCCATTTTTTCCTTGTAACTCGAAAAACTTTTTCACCTTCATACCTACGCGCCTCATATTTGCTATGTAGCTTCGTTTATCATGTGCAGATGCGCAAAGTGAATTCGGATTTTTCATCCGACCCTCCATCATGGATTATCTCCCCCTTTCGGACTCAGAATTTCCCATTTTTTTCCTTGTAACTCGAAAAACTTTTTCACCTTCATACCTACGCGCCTCATATTTGCTATGTAGCTTCGTTATCATGTGCAGATGCGCAAAGTGAATTCGGATTTTTCATCCGACCCTCCATCATGGATTATCTCCCCCTTTCGGACTCAGTATTTCCCATTTTTTTCCTTGTAACTCGAAAAACTTTTTCACCTTCATACCTACGCGCCTCATATTTGCTATGTAGCTTCGTTATCATGTGTAGATGCGCAATGTGAATTCGGATTTTTCATCCGACCCTCCATCATGGATTATCTCCCCCTTTCGGACTCAGAAATTCCCATTTTTTTCTTGTAACGCGAAAAACTTTTTCACCTTCATACCTACGCGCCTCATATTTGCTATGTAGCTTCGTTATCATGTGCACATGCGCAAAGTGAATTCGGATTTTTCATCCGACCCTCCATCATGGATTATCTCCCCCTTTCGCACTCAGAATTTCCCATTTTTTCCTTGTAACTCGAAAAACTTTTTCACCTTAATACCTACGCGTCTGATATTTGGTTCGTAGCTTCGTTTTGATGTGCTGATGCGCAAAGTGAATTCGGATTTTTGATCCGACCCTCCATCATGGATTACCCCCTTTCGGACTTAGCATTTGGGGAAAGTGGGTATATTGCGATGGCGCGCCATCGACTTTTTCTAGTGTATGTTTGCTTGTATGTATTTTTTCATTGATTTTTTCCTTTTTGTGTGACGAGAAACTGTTGTATAGTTTAAGTCAATACAATATTCTTCTTCATTATTAAAGTTTGCTATAATTTAATATTATCGAAAAACATATTTTTCTGCATTATTTATATAGCCGTAAAATGTGGTAGACAGTAGTATTGCATTTCGGGAACTACGCTAATCATACGTAAATAGCTTTGTTTCAACAACGTACCTACATGTATTGCACTTCTTGCCAATATTACTCATGGATTGAGAGTCGAATGATCTGGTAGGGGAAATAGTTTTTCATTTAATTTGTGGCTGTGATTGGAGAAATGGAACTTATCAGTTTTGTGAGCAGTGTAGAGCTCAATAGCTTAAAGGTACATGCCCACTCAGTAGGCACAAACTGTTCTTTATTGGAATTAAATAAGTGTATAATTGTGTCATTAGTCCACCATTTCTAAAAATTACGAGTGCTCGCTATACACATATAATCATTTAGTAATGTTTATTTTACTGATAGTGACGCGCTGTGATATCAGGCTATTTTCATATGCAAATGAGGCATTATAATTTTGTTTAATTATTTATACAAATTAAATGTGTAACCTAAACAAACAATATTTTCGACAGATTATAAAGTTTGATCATTGCACATCAAAACATAAATACAGAGAATAAATAGTAATGTCCGTTAACATTTTAAGGAAACACGGTTATCACTCTTGCTATCAGTGTGGAAATTTACCTCTGATATAAAATGTATAATAATGCCAATCAGTACGTGGGGTATTTTTTAGAACTGGTGACATAATTATACACTTATTTAATTCCTAATTTAATTCTTATTTAGTGCCTACTGAGTGGGCATGTACCTTTAAGTATTTAACTTCTTGCCTATTTTTTTTTTTAATAGTACTCATGAAGAGCCGAGTCATATGAAATCGTAGCGGAAATTATTATTGATTTTTACCTGTGACTGGAAAAATAGGGCGTATGGTAGTTGTGATCAATGCAGCTCCTGCTCAAATATCACACTCATGTAACCTATCATATAACGACCTATACTGCTTGTCATGAGCGTGTCGAGTGACGCATTGATGGAAGGGCGAACAGTGCAGATCCTGATCAGACTGTGCGGATGCACAGTCTGATCTGGATCTACACTGGTCGCAAAACGCATAAGCACCATTTTCTCTAGTGAAAGCCACAAATAGGTTGTGCGGTGTTCATTGGGGTTGAGTTTGCATAGTATACTAAGTATACGGTCCCCAAGAGTCATTCGATATGTAAATAGCCTGCTGGTAGGACATACATAACGGAGCTCCAGATAAGGTGCGTATTGGCGTATTTTAAGCAGTTATTTTAGCTGAATACGCATTGGTTATCAAACGTGGGAGTACAAAATACGCACAGAAATCTGAAAATACGCATTGATTTTCAAATTAAGCAGTGAAAATACTGTCATAAAATTCACTTAGTTGAGCTACAAAAAGCAAACAGTGTTTGCCTTTTGCAGCTCAAATAAGTGAATGTTTAAATTTGTTATATTTTTTGTATCATTTGTTCCCTATTTAGTAATGAAGAAAATCAATAATCCATTTGTAAAAGTAAAATACGCATGATATATATGATTTTCAAAGCAGGGGGTATAGTACGCTTTAGACACAACCCTTGTCTGGGGCTCTGACGTAAGATAATTATTCATACTTAGTGTAAGCCTGAAATGTCCAGACTTCGCAAAACAAAATATTTTATTCAAATAACCAAATTCCGATAATTTAAAACAGTGCGTATAGCTTGTGTCGCTAGTGCAAACTCATATGGAATAACCATTGTTGGCTCTTGAGCACAATAAAGTAATTAACCCTTTCACCCCTAAGTAACTGAATGGCCTGCGATATGTTAATTTTGCAACCAATCCAATCATCGCAAAATGATTTTCAGACTATTCTATTTATAAAAAGTGGGTATTTGTTGTTCTCAAAAATATGAAAATTACTTTCAAACAGTGCACATCCTGATGAGACGGCTCGTTACGAGCCGGCTCATCTGGATCTGCACTGTTTGCATAAACCGATATACATGTAGCGGGCTTTCGGATTCAAATGGTTAAAGGTGCATGCCCATTCAGTAGACACAAAATGTTCTTTATATCAGAGACATCATCTGAGACATTTTCTGTCAAACTAAACATTCATTCACCATTACCCCACGTATTGATTGGCATTATTAAACATTTTATATCGGATGTAAATTTCCACACTGATATCAGGGGCGATAACCGTGTTTCCTTAAAATGTTAACGGACATTACTATTTATTTTCTATATTTATTTTTTGATGTGCAATGATCATACTTTATAATGTGCTGAAAATATTATTTTTTTCAGGTGGCACATTTAATTAGTATATAAAATATCATGCCTCATTTGCATTTGAAAATAGCCTGATACCACCGCGCGTTACTATCAGTAAAATAAACATTACTAAATGATTATAGCGGGCACTCGTAATATTTAGAACTGGTGGAATAGTGACACAATTATACAATTATTTAATACCTATAAAGAATATGTTGTGTCTACTGAGTGTGCATGTAGCTTTAAGCCATGCTGGCTCTTGAGCACAATAATAATTAAGAAACATACTCTCAACATGACAAAGCAACCAAGATGCCAGAGAGTGTAACATATGCCTTATGTGCAATCAGTAGCCGATTTCACCAACATTGCAAAGTATACTTTACTAGCAAAGTATACTTTGAGGGAGTAATCATTTATTTTTCCTGAAATGCATTATTTCGTATAGAACTAACAACTGCATATATTTGATGATTGCAAGTACGCAGAATTATTATACTGAATTTATTACATTATCACAGCCAAAATGGCTGTGATAATGTAATAAATTCAGTATAATAAAACTTAATAAATCAGTTATTAGATTAGTTGGAAAGGAGCGCGCTTCTCGCCAAATGCAGTCCGGGTTCGATCTTCAACCGGAACAGTATGTGAGTTGGTTGGTATGTTGGTCGCCAGATCTGACAAGTGGGTTTCCTCAGTTTCATCCGGTTTCCTCCCACATTAACGATCACCGTTACACCCCCACCGATGCCAACGAGCGTATTTGTATTTCCATAGTTCACAAACGAAGTATAATTTATTGCCATGACCAGAATCAGACCGACCAATAAGTATAATCTGTGCCACCATGGCCATACATGTGTTGGCAAATAGAAAACACCAGGCTAGTATCTTTTGATATCCAGCTTATCAGGCAAGGCTAGGAAACGCGTAGGAATTTCGAGGCTTGCCGAGAAATTCCTACCGTTTCCGAGCCGCGCCTGTTAAATTGATACCAAAATACAGTAGCCTGTATTATATTGTATTATATTTATCAGGCAACGTTTTATGCTCTAAAATGACCACAGAGGACGTCGTTATATATAGACAGAATGCGGAATCGTTGATGTTGTGTCATTACACTGACACTGATCCGACCAATGGGACGTCAGTTTTCACTTCGTTGTAACCCGGATGTTTGTATTAGATCAATGCCTGATACAACAATATGTTATCAGTGAGCACGTATTCGGTCAACACAGGGCAGGTTACCTGATAAATACATAAATACGAATCATGTACTGTGATACAGGGGAGATAATTCCACAATGCATTTCTCCTAGTACTACATGTATATACAGAATAGTAGGTTAGTGCCTTGAATGGGAAAACATATCTGACAAGGCTTAGGAAACGGGATGGGCGAAGCTCTGCCGAGCACATCCCATTTCCGTGCCGCGCCAGATATTTGTCCCCATTGACGGTACAAACCTACTATTCTATTTATCCCGTCAACATCTACACATAGCTTTAAAATGCAAAATATAACCCCAGCCGCATCAACAAAATCGGAGAATCGACTAGTATGACAACCGCACATATTCATACGCAGTGATTAGGTCGTATTGACAGGATATCAGAATGTTTCACGGCACATACGCACTGTGTTGACGGGATAAACTAGGAAGAACATGCATGTTTTGTTTTGAAGGCGTGAATGATAACACAATTCGACATAGAAACATAAGGTTCTATTCTAGACGTCCGTTGAATTAATTTGAATACAATTAATTTATCATCCACCAGTTTCAGTTCAGTTTATACACAATGTTTAAAGGTACATACCCACTCAGGCACAACATGTTCTTTATAGGAATTGAATAAGTGTATACTTGTATCACTATCCTACCAGTTCTAAATTTTACGAATGCCCGCTATACAGATATAATCATTTAGTAATATTTATTTTACTGATAGTGACTCGCGGTGGTATCACGCTATTTTCATATGCAAATGAGGTATGCTATTTTTGTTATTATTTATACTATTTAAATGCGTCACCTGAAAAGATAATTCGACCGATTATAAAGTATGATCATTGAACATCAAAAAAAAAATACAGATAATAAATAGTAATGTCTGTTAACATTTTAATGACACACGGTTATCGCCCCAGATATATGATGGGATACATGCCGTTGGTGGCGGTATTTCATGTAATAAACACGCTTAACTAAAATACGTTTGTAATACTTACGCCTTCGATACGATGGAAATTGCACTCATCTTTGTCTCCACCGCTAGTCGCCAAGCTGTTAATTAATAGTCCATGTACATGTACGATTGTCCGTGTGTCCGTCAAATTGATTGCAATATATCCCTTCACAATCTCAGTTGCAACGTCACAATATAATTTCGTTTTAATACTGGCGATCATAAACGGAATGGTGTGTTAACTGTCACCGTACACACTATTCTTGTTTGAAGTATCGGGTCGCATAGGGTTAATAGAACATGTGGTTAAACAGTATGTGGGCCGTCAGCGAGTATCACTATCATAGTGTACCGTATGTAACCCGATTACAGACACAAATGTAACCGTATGTAGCCTGATGCAAGACACACGAATGTTAGTGTTTCTTGTATCGGGACGCATAAAGTGATTATCAACAATTGTGTGAATGTAGAAGTATCACGAATCCTGGGGCTCGTTTCACTAAACTTCGTTCGACTAAAATGTTGGTAAGTGCAAATTTAAGATCGTCGGTAAATTTCAATTGATTTGATTTACATGTATTTAGCATAGGCTGCTTATGCAGCCTATGCTCAATAAATGTAAATCCAATAATTGTTTTCAAGAAAACAGTGTTTTATGTGAAATTTATAGACTATCAAAAGTTTGCACTTACGAACATTTTAGTCGCATTTTAGTGAAAAGGGCCCCTGGGGGCCGTTTCACTAAACTGTGCACGATAAAATGTTCGTACGAAGATTTCTATGAATTTTATCCCGTCAACACAGTGCGTATGTGCCGTGAAACACGGTGCCGTGAAACATTTTTGATATCCAGTCCATACTAGTTTTAAATTTTACAGCCATTTGTAGGTGTTGACGGGATAAATAGAATAGTAGGTTAGTGCCGTGAATGGGGAAAAAATATCTGGCGCGGCACGGAAACGGGATGTGCTCGGCAGAGCCTCGCCCATCCCGTTTCCTGAGCCTTGCCAGATATTTTTCCCATTCACGGCACTAACCTACTATTCTCTATTTCTTCTCACACTAACATGTTTCTCTACTGCTACATTGTTTGTACCTACGGGTCATTAAATATCAGAACAGATGTTAGTGTGGATTTCAATTTTGCACTGACGAACTTCTTAGTCGTACGAAGTTCAGTGAAACGGGACCTTGCTTCGCAAATCACTTCTGAACCGCCGTATAGAAAGAATATGTACGTGCATGTAATGCATATAATCCAAACTGTTTGAATCACATTCGCGAATCCATACATCAAATATCAGGAAAACGCCACATTGTTTTGTCTATTCTGTGTTTCAAATGCATTTCTTGGATATTCCCGTAATTGCCTAAGCAAGTTCTTAACAGTTTGCAAGCAGCGTCATAAATCCGAATTACTGCATCGTATATTTAGCCAAGACAGAGTTATGCGATTCGACACAGCATTGTGAGTATCGGGAAATGATGTACTCACTGTTGGTTTTTCCCATTCTGTTACTGCTAGCTCGTTGTCAATACATATACGTGGAATTTTTGGCAGTATTTAAAATACAGTTCGATACTGAACGAGACATATAGACTATTGTTGCTAGAGTACGTGGTGATATAACAACACGTTGTGCGATGCATTATTTATTTGTGCTGATTTCTGATTGTCGATTGTTAAATGTGGTTTCTGGCGGTATGTGCAGTCTAGCTGTTGACCCGCGAGAGCTGATGTATGCAGTCAGAATTGCATTTTTGTTCTTAGGTGATCCCGCGAATGAACACGAAGTAATTTGCATGCTAGACGAATGGCGGTTATTTTACAGATTGTATCGTGGATACGTATGCTGGTCTGTTCCTACATTGACCGTAAATCGGTATGCGCCACGTGTATCCTGTGTTACATTCGAACTTTCGACCCAGAATCCCGGCACTTTAGGTTGTGAAATACATGCTATGAGGGATCGTAGCTAGTTATCTAGAAACCCGGTCCAAATAGTGTAGTTTACAGTAGGGTCAGCGTGTAAGTGCACACACGAACGAACACGACAGGTTGGTTCCAACCTGTCGTGTTCGTTCGTGTGTGCACTTACACGCTGACCCCACTGTCGGGCCTTATTGCTTGTAAAAAGAGCAAATATAGCATGATTTGTTATGAAAAGGATCAAGTACAGTGATTTCGATTAGTGTTGATCCGGATCATCTTGCATATCTGCGCAATCTGATCCGGTACTGCATTGTTTTCCAGATTCATAGTTGTTAATCTTATTGCAATCAGTGTAGACCCAGATCAGACTGCACAGATGTGCAGTCTGATCTGGGTCTACTCTGTTCGCAACACTCACGTTTTGTGCGATTCAGTAAGAAATAAACGCTGAAATACAGCTTAGGACTGGGTATCTATAAATATATTTGCAAAGGGAAGTAACTAGCTACGATCCATCATTGCTCGACCAGCTAGGTCTACCTAATGGTGTCATATGTGGCTGTGACTGGAGAATTGGGACTTACATGTATGGGTTTTCCGACCAGTGTTGCTCTGATCGAATAGCACACCGATGTAGCCTGATAACGATCTATATTGCGTGTTAGAAATGTCACAGGTGTTGCATTGATGGAATGCCGAACAGTGCAGGTGCTGATCAGACTGTGCGGATGCACGGATGATCTACACTGATCGCAAAACCCATAGGCCCGATTTATCCAGTCACAGCCACATATAGCGGATTTTCCTGTAGGAATTCAAGGCATGGAGCCAACTGGGACCTTTTAAAAAGGGAGTTTCTATATTCATGGAATAAGCGATATGACCTCGTGGCATATTGCACGTGTAAATCTATTTCTTTATTATCGGAATGAATGGCTTTTTTTGTGGAATTTATCGGGGTATAAACTTGGAAAAGTCGCGGGAATACTGGACGAAGGCCGGAAGGCCTCGTCCAGTATTCCCGCGAGTTTTCCAAGTTTATATCCCCGATAAATTCCACAAAAAGGCCATTCATTCCTTATAATTCAAGCATTTGAAATAAATTCATCAAGAAAATGTGTTTATGTTCCGTTTTCTTAAGAATTATTGTAACTGCGCCTCACGGTTACGGAAAGTAGTTCGGCGTGGGTGTTTACTGGGATATGAATTTTGGACAGAGATGTTAGGGAAATGTTAGGGAATTGTGTAAATATTTTTGTGCTGGAATTATAAGGGTTTGAGTGACTTGCATATACTGGAATTAGACACAAATTCCCTAGTGTATGAATCATTCATGTCACAAAGCAACCTAGCTGGTAGAGCAATGATGGATAATAGCTTGCTATGTCCCTTTGTAAATCTATTTATAGATTCCCGGTCCTAAGCTGTATTTCATCAGTTATTTCTTACTCAATCGCACACAAATTGATGTTTGCGAAATCTAACTATGCACTCATGTTGCTGTCAACGTAAGGAATCAATATGTATTTCCTATTCCTGGTAGCTTGAACTTCCACACTCGATTTTGACCAGCGCAGATACAGATCAGACTACGTAGATGAACAGTCTGATCAGGTTCTGCACTATTCGCTAGTCAGTCGGTAAAACACCCCAGTAATATACACACCTTGGTACTTATAAATCTATCAGGCTGCAGAAATATGCTAGCTGAGTGCTGAACATATCATGCTTACGCCACTCGCGTGTATTAATTCGTGCTAGTGCATATTTGCGTGCCAAAATCACGCAGAAGCGATGAAATGAAATATCGAGCGCGTACAAATGAAAGAGTCAGCTAGCAGAATGCACGGTGTGCTGAACAATCTCAAAGTTAAACCACAGTTGTTGTGGTTTAACTTTGAGATTTTCTGCACACTGTGCATTGCTACTATTTTTATCACGGGTGTTTGAACAGATGGTCAGTATCTTGATCAATGTGCATGATTACGTGGTTACAACAACAACAACGTCGCCTACTCCATAGTAAGTATTTTTGGATATTTTCCTTAATATGCAACGGATTTTGATGAAATATGGCGCAGCAAACGCGTCTTCAAGAGCTGCATTTGGTGGACTATGGAGTCCGGCACAGACTTATGTCGTTTTTGCGAAGAATCGATTTCCGTGTCGGTAGACACGGACATCTATTCTTCGCAAAAACGACAGAAGTTTGGGCGAAAATAGAGAGACCACCAAATGCAGCTTAACAAGACGCGTTTTATGCGCCATATTTCATAAATATCCGTTACGTAATAAGTACAATATAAAACAATACGTACTATGAATCACATGTGAATTTTGGGAATATCTGGATGGATTTCGTTTGTTTTGGGTAATTTACATAGTTTTGTACAACTACTATTGTACAACTACTAATATTCAATCATTGCACACGACAGAAATCGTCAAGTATCTACACATTCACCGTTCCGACGTTCGGACCCCTTTTATACTGTCAAAATACCCGTAAATTGACTTATACGTGTACTAACTCGCGGGAGGTGACGTAAATTGTATGTTCGTAACAATACACCAGACCACCAGATATTCCGAAATAACCCATAAAACACCGAAATATGAACCGTTCTTTAAGAACCTGTGATATTGTTCAGGACAATTGCAAGCCGACGGCTTTTTTTCTATTGTGTATCTGCCTCAGACTGCACGCAGATGCAGCCGCTATAATCAGTACTCAACGTAAATAGGAATAAAACTCATTACATTTGGCAATATTGCATTTGCTCATTGAGTTATTGTGGTTGCGCTGCGTTGTGAATGCGAATTTATTGCGTTGCTGTGTGGACGCAGTGAGTGGCCACTCTCTCAAAGCAGAGTGGAATATGTTCGGACCGAACCTATCGTACAGTGGGGTCAGCGTGTAAGTGCACACACGAACGAACACGACAGGTTGGTTCCAACCTGTCGTGTTCGTTCGTGCTTGCATTTACACGCTGACCCCACTGTACATTCTCCGCGTTTATAATTTGTCCACGTATTTGGCGGCCATCGGCGTCAGCGTCGGCGTCGCGTCGGCGTCGGCGTCCACAAACTTAACGTTTGGGTAAATGTCTTATAACTTCTGTTTCCTATCATGGATCACCTTGTTATTTCATACATGCATTCCTCAGATGACCCTCTATCATGCTGTTGCAAATCCATGACCCACCACCAAACTCTTACCCCAAGGTGAAGGTCACAAGCTTAGCACATTCATAAACTTAACGTTGGGGTAAATGTCTTATAACTTCGGTTTCCTTTCATGGACCACCTTCTTATTTCACACATGCATTCCTCAGAATATCATCTATCATGCTGTAGCAAATCCATGACCCACTACCCAACCCTTTCACAAGGTCAATGTCAAAAACTTAAAAACTTAAAAACGTCGAGGTAAATATCTTATAACATCTGTTTCCTTTCATGGAACGCCTAGATATTTCATACATGCATTCCTCAGATGACTATCATGCTGTAGCAAATCCACGACCCACCACCCAACCCTTACCCCAAGGTCAATGTCACAAACCTAGCATGTTCATAAACTTAACGTTGGGGTAAATGTTGTGTAACTTCTGTTTACTTACAGCGAATACCTTCATATTGCATACATGCATTCATCTGATGATACTCTATCGTACTATCCATGACTCCCACCCCTTTTCCCAAGGTCAAGGTCACAAACTTAGCACATTCATAAACTTAACGTTGGGGTAAATGTCTTATAAAATCTGTTTTCTATCATGGAACCCCTTAATATTCCATACGTGCATTCCACAGATGACCCTCTATCAGGCTGTAGCAAATGCACAACTCACCACCCAACCCTTACCCCAATGTCAAGGTCACAAACCTAGCACATTCATAAAATTAAAGTTGGGGTAAATGTTGTGTAACTTCTGTTTATTTACTGGGAATACCTTCATATTTCATACATGCATTCATCTGATGATACTCTATCGTACAATAGAAAATCCATGACCCACCTCCCACCCCTTTCCCCAAGGTCAAGGTCACAAACTTAGCAGATTTATAAACTTAACGTTGGTGTAAATATCTTATAACATGTGTTTCCTTTCATGGAACGCCTTAATATTTCATACATGCATTCATCTTATGATTACTTATTGTGGTTGTATCATATCATGACCCAACCCTTACACCAAGGTCAGGTCACAAACTTAGCACATTCATAAAATAACTTTGGGGTGTAAATGTTTATAACTTGTTTCCCGTTTCATGGAACGCCTTGATACTGTCATACTTCCTTTCATCTGATGATTCTTATCGTACTTATAGCTAATCCATGACCACCCATCCAACCACTTACCCAGGGTCAAGGGTCTCATACCTTAGACAATTCTTAAAATTAACGTTGGGTAAATGTCTTTAGACATATGTTTCCTTTCATGGAACGCCTTGATATTTCATACATGCATTCCTCAGATGACCCTCTATCATGCGGTATAAAATCCACAACCCACCACCCAACCCTTACCCCAACGTCAAGGTCACAAACTTAGCATGTTCATAAACTTAACGTTGGGGTAAATGTTGTTTAACTTCTGTTTCGTTACAGGGAACACTTTGATATTTCATACATGCATTTATGTGATCCTCTATTGTGCTACCGCAAATCCATGACCCCCCCTCCCCCTCCCTCCACCCCTTTCCCCAAGATCAACATCATAAACTTAACGTTGGAGTAAATGTCTTTTTATAACTTCTGTTTCTTTACAGGGAACGCCTTGATATTTCATACATGCATTCATCTGATGATAATCTATCGTGCTATAGCAAATCCATGACCCACCCCACCCCGTTCCCCAAGGTCAAGGTCACAAACTTAGCACATTCAAAAACTTAACTTTGGGGTAAATGTCTTATAACATCTGTCTCCTTTCATGGAACGCCTTGATATTTCATATATGCATTCCTCTATCATGCTGTAGCAAATCCACAACCCACCACCCAACCCTTACCCCAAGGTCAAGGTCACAAACTTAGTATGTTCATCAACTTAACGTTGGGGTAAATGTTGTGTAACTTCTGTTTCTTTACAGAGAACGCTTTGATATTTCATACATACATTCATCTGATGATCCTCTATTGTGCTACAGCAAATCCATGACCCACCCCCACCCCTTTCCTCAAGGTCAAGGTCACAAACATAGCACATTCATACATGCATTCCTCATGTGAATAGCTATCATGCTGTAGAAAATCACCAACTTAGTGCGGTCATAAACTTACCGTTGGGTTAAATTTTGTTTTACTTCTGTTTTCAGGGAGCGCATTGATATTTCATACATGCATTCATCTTAATATGCTATATTATGCTATAGCAAACCCACGACCCACCTTGCACCACTGACCCCAATGCCAAGGTCCACCGCACGCCCCTTAACCCAAGGTCAAGTTATATAATATTCATGTTTTTTTATGCAACTGTGCCAAGTTTCAGTGAAGGCTGCCAACAGGCGAGCTTCGTTGTCTTCTGACAAGTCTTGTTGTATAATGTATCGATACAGGTACATGCAATTACAACATGTAGATCATGGTGATTTTAAAATGTTTCAGTCAAATTTCAAGAAACTCAACATATAATTCTTTACTCCATTTTCAGCGTGCGCAAATACAGATGTGAATGTACGTCCCGGTATTAGTACGCACACGTATAGTAAAGTTAGTAGAGACTGTTCTTGCCCATGACGAATCGCCAATGTCCATCATTCATGTACCACTTTTGAAAATTGGACTATAAACCACAATACCATTGATATAGATGTAAGATCATGGGTTTCGCAATAAATAATGTTTAACTATTACATTTACTATTACATTCGGAATACACTAATGCAGTATGTGTGTATGAACGCATTGAAATATTTCGTTTACTTTTTTCTTATTTCTCGACGAAAGTATATGTTGTGACCACTCATTTGAACTGTCTCGATGAAACTGGTCACGACATATAATTCTGATGAGAAATAAATAATTTTTTAAAATATTTTATTTTTATTTTTGTTATTTCTCAATTAAATTATATGTTGTGATCACTCATTTGAACCGTCTCGATGAGACGGTTTAAATGATGGTCACGATATATACTTCTGATGAGAAGTAAAGGAAATATTTACGAATTTCCTTAGGCAAAATGGCAAACCTCAGAATAAACTAGTTCAACCATACAGCGACATAATCGACCATTCCCAATGGATGACAATGTAATGACGAGTGACGGCGATATATTAGACGATGTATTAGATGACACAATTTTCTCAGACTCAATCATTTATCTCAAACTACCAGACAGGCTGTTTTCAATGTATAATTGGAGACCCACTCTAAACCGGACACCCAAACTTACCTCGGTCTGTATATACAATGGACATTAGGTGAGTTTTGTCGAGCCCGCTTGCGGAAAGCGAGTATTCACAATGACGTCCGGGTGTCCGTGCGTCCGTGCGTCCGTCCGAAATCTGCGTTAAAGTTTTTAAAAATACCATCAACTGCCTCGGCGGGCTTGACATGCGGGCCGCGGCCATCTGGTCTCTATAATTGGCATGTATTTGCATACAGTATAATGTATGTGCATATAATAACGGCTGTGCTTGATTGAAATGTCTTGGAGCGTTCGCATGCCTGTAATCAGGTAATGCCCGGGTAAAGTATATAGCAATAGTTTCTTACTGGTACGTGTAAAGTGACAATGAGAAATTATGCCAATATATTATCTCCCCTGATTATCAAATGTTCTGATAACATGAACTTGGATAATATAACACATGTTTGTGGGAATTTCTTCAAATCAAATCTTGCTATTGATGTATATATGTTATTTAGTGTGCATGAAACGAAACACCACATGATAATGGATATCCAAGACATCATCTGAGTCACGTTAAACTAATTCGGATAGACTGGTCGTTTGCGCTGCAATTTCCCTATACCTGAGTAACCCGACATTTCTGTCAGTAACACAGCCAGCAATTCGGGTTAATACCAGTGTAGCATAATTACATGTAATAATGTCTGTGTTTATGATTGCATCGCATGTACACGAGTCATACAGGATTCGACGGACCAAAGAACAGTGGAACTTCTCTAAACCGCATACATACTAATGACGCTTAAGATGGACGTCATCTCGAGCGTCATTGCTCTGTTGTTGCTCCTATGATGCTACACAATACGCGTCTTGTCCAGTAACACATTTGGTATTGTTACATGACTGCTGTTTATGACACCGCTCACAGCCGTGTTCAAACGTACAGCGCGTGCTGTTTGACCATGGCTGTATACATTGCTCAATTCGGGGCAAAGCCAACACCTACGTAATACATGTGTCTCATGACGTTACTTGAACGCGACATGACGTCACCAGACCAGTTCACAATGGTCGCACTGAAATTTTGAAATCGATGCGGAGAATAGGGCACCTGCATCACGCGACGTGTACTGCTGCCCCGGAATATGTATACTTACGTAAATCAGCTGTTTTAATGGATCAGTAGCCGATTTCATCAAAATTGCAAAGTATACTTTTCTAGCAAAGTATACTTTGAGGGAGAAATCATTTATTTTTCCCCGAAATGCATTATTTCATACAGAACTAACTACTGCATATATTTGATGATTAAAAGTATGCAGAATTATTATACTGAATTTATTACATTATCACAGCCAAATTGGCTGTGATAATGTAATAAATTCAGTATAATAAAAAATAATAAATTTATCCAAAAAATTGAAAATTTCTCCCTCAAAGTATACTTTGCTAGAAAAGTATACTTTGCAATGTTGATGAAATGGGCTACAGGTTATCAAAATACCGAAAGAACTGCATACATGTATATGCTCAAACTGCATGATATTCCCGACGGAAATGTAACAATAACGTTCCACCATGTCCTGCCGTGGGTAAACGTTTGCCGTGGCACTCGGGAACTGTTTGAACCCGCGGCCTACGGCCTTGGGGTTCAAACAGTTCCCTCGTGTCACGGGAAACGATTACCCATGGCTGGACATTGTCGAACCTTAAAATTAACTACAACATTGCCATTTGGGAATTTATAGTGATTGGACATTGACTTTGTTGAAAAAAGGACGGAAGAAATCGCAAGGCAATTATAATCATTGGAGGCCATTAACAATTTGTATTGCCGTCAACTTCGATCTCACTTACAATATTATATTGTAGTACTGCATTGCTATGCCATTTTCTACCGTATTTCAAATGATCTCAAGCTGAATTCTAACTTCCCCAACTCTACATACAAGGTGCATGATCACGTGGTTACAACAACAGCAACGTCGCACATTCCAAAGAAAGTATTATTTGATATTCTCCTTAATATGCAACGGATTTTGATGAAATATGGCACAGCAAACGCGTCTTCATGAGATGCATTTGGTGGTCCAGGGAGTTTGGAACAGACTTATGTCGTTTTTGCGAAGAATCGATTTCCGTGTCAGAGACACGGAATTCGATTCTTCGCAAAAACGACAGAAGTTTGGGCGAAAATACAGAGACCACCAAATGCAGCTTCACAAGACGCGTTTAATGCGCCATATTTCATCAAAATCCGTTACGTAATAAGGACAATATAAAAGAATACGTACTTTCAATCGGATGGATTCTGGAAGTTTCAGTACTTGTTGTTGTTGTTAATACCACGTGAGCATACACCTTGACATAGTGTCTTTGTAATTCACGATTGCTATTGAAACATGATATAGTTCGGCAACTATCACAAGTATCTCTCCATCAGTTATCCTATAGTAGCGACGATGCTAAACTCAATTTGCCCGTTACTAAAATAAATGTACTACAGCTGCATATTAACCGTTTCCTGAGAATATTACTTTCTACACCAAACTACATGACATTAACCCGAATTCTCTGTCTGTAACGTAGGGAGACTTATATGTGCGATGTTAACGAATACGAATTAGTTCACTAATGCGATATAATGTTTTGGCTGCCATCCAAGTTTATTGTTTATTAATGTTTGTAGATGTGTTCGTTGTGGAAGGAGTACTCAATAAAACATACATTAGAACATAAATTGTTGACATATTGGAAACCGCCTGGTAATTATTCTGCAACATTCAATTTGTTTCATTCACCGTGAAGGAACGTACATGTAGTATACAGGGGCCGTTTCACTAAACTTCGTACGAATAAGATGTTCATAAGTGCAACATTATGATAGTCTGTTAATTTCACATTGACACTGTTTTCTTGTAAACACATATTTGATTTACATTTATTGAGCATAGGCTGCATATGCAGCCTATGCTCAATAAATGTAAATCCATCAATTGAAATTTCCAGACGGTCCTAAATTTGCACTTACGAACATTTTAGTCGTACGAAGTTTAGTGAAACAGAGCCCAGTATAACAGATACAATACACATAGAGAATACACTTAACAACTTTAAAAACGCACTACTTTTTAAGGGCGTATATTTTTCGAATAAGGCTATCTGTATTCGGCATATGTTTACCGGTTGCTAGCGCGATGTTACATACACAAATAACGGTGTGCAACAAACTGTATCCGAGCCAAATATGACGTATTGCTCGTGCAAACTCTGAGTCTCGCTTTTATCAACATTTAAAACACGTCAGTACGTTCTCCTATGATAGCCTGACCAGGAAAATAGAGCGGTTGTACGACACACTCATTGTACAGAATGACAAGATTGCATGAATAGTTGTGTTCGGATGTTGTGGGAATGCTGCGCGCTGGAACGTCCTATAGAGCCACAGCTATGCGGTTTCTTTGTCATCACTCGACAATCATGAGGCAACAGCATCGTTATCAGGACACTGGATCCGTCAAAGACCAAGCCAGGACCGGAAGATCGCGAATAACTACACATCGACAGGATAAAAACATACTCATATGATGTGATTCAAAGGCATGTGGTTCCCCTAGTTTAAGACATATTAAAATATAGCTAAGATCTTCATGAATGGTACTTATTCGCCTTTCAGTGTGCCAATTTTGACCTAATTCCGACAAGTATAAATGTCTTAAAATCAACCCTAATTAGGTGGTGCGTTTATATAGTCGTTAGGTGTACACGGACACTGTAATTCGGTATTAGGCAAGGCTAAGAAATTCCGAGGCGAGGCTCTATGATATAGGACAGCGGTCTCTTCAGTACGGAGCCCCGCAGGGGACATGGATTTTTTAAATTAATTCGTTCCCACGATATAACAATTCGTTCCCTAAATATAACATTTCGTTCTCTCGAATTAACAATTCGTTCCCACGAAATGACAATTCGTTCCCTCAATGTAACAATTCGTTCCCATGAATTAACAATCGGGAACGAATTGTTAAATTGAGGGAACGAATTGTTAATTCGTGGGAACGAATTGTTTAAATTGAGGGAACGAATTCTTATTTCGTGTGAACGAATTAATACAAAAAATAAGTCTACGTCCTCTGCGGGGCTCCGTACTTTAGCATGTACATTTAGGATGTACAAAATACTTTCAGCATTTGAATGCTGGCGCATGATTATCGAATCGTAATGGGAACGGAAATCTGGAACGAAATTGGTCCTGACAAATTGCTAGGGAGATTGCGACGCGTATTTATGAAGCACATAATATACAGCCAGCGAATTGGATTTAATTCCGCGGCGTTTGAATGGGGGTATAAAAACGCAGCGGTTTGTTAACTAAAGAAATGTAACTTCGTTATTCTCGTAATCCTGGACGAGATTGCGTTACGTGAATTACGAGGCTCTCTTATATATTTTTGAAAGGACCATTATAAGAACATGCCCATTCAGTAGGCACACAATTTTGTATATAGGAATTATGGAATTGTGGATTTCAATTTTGCGCTTTCGGACTTCTTAGTCGTACGAAGTTTAGTGGGGCCGTTTCAGTAAACTTCGTACGACTAAAATGCAAATCAAAATTACGCAAAATTATTCTGTAAATGTCACAATGTTTTGATTTACATTTATTGAGCATAGGCTGCATATGCAGCCTATTCTCAATAAATGTAAATCCATCAATTATAATTTCCAGACGATCCTAAAATGGAACTTACGAACATTTTAGACGTACGAAGATTAGTGAAACGGCCCCCTGGTGTTTACAACATCTCATTGGCCGCAATTACAAAGACTGCTTTGTGAAGTGAATCAGAGATATTCGTCCAGCACTATAATCAACCATCCAAAGCATGTGCACTCCCATCCTTGATACATCGTCATACACAACCGCCTGCGCTAACCTTGCCCGTGTTTCTCTATTTCTTTATTACAACATACTTGAATTACTGTGATTGAAAAAACAAAGCAGCTTGATTGGCTGAGCCTGAGCTGTGCTACAACTCAGGCACAGTCAATCAAACTGCGTGATTGCGGGGGTTGATATTGCCAATTGACGCTCAGAAACGTTGGTATCTGGGCAACATTTCTTGAATACTGTGATTAAAAATAAAACAGCTTGATTGGCTGAGCTTGAGCTGTGCTACAGCTCAGGCACAGCCAATCAAACTGCGTGATTGCGGGTCGATATTGCCAATTGACGCTCAGAAACGTTGGCATCTGGGCACAATTTCTTGAATACTGTGATTAAATATAAAACAACTTGATTGGCTGAGCCTGAGCTGTACTACAGCTCAGGCACAGCCGATCAAGCTGCGTGATTGCGGGGTCGATATTGCCAATTGACGCTCAGAAACGTTGGCATCTGAACGGATTAACGCAGGCTGCGGCCTACGACTATACCCATCTGAAAAAAAAGATCACATACATGTACATGCATCTGACGTAGACACCATGTTGACCATTTCCGCCGGAGCTGAGTGATTGGTGGGGACCTTTTAATCCCCGTTGGATTCCGTTTCATAAAATATATAGAGGGGAAATGAAATGTCATAGCGCTACATTAATAACATATCCAGTGGCAACACAAACTGTAATTGTACTGCATTATTGGACTTGGCTTTCTTTGAAAGTCGTATAGACACAGGGAATTCTACGGAGCACCGCAGGGGACTTAGAAATAGAGAATAGTAGGTTAGTGCCGTGAATGGGAAAACATATCTGGCAAGGCTCAGGAAACGGGATGGGCGAGGCAGATATGTCCCGTCAACACCTACAAATGGCTGTTAAATGCAAAAATTGTATTGACTGGATATCAAAAATGTTTCACGGCACATACGCACTGTGTTGACGGGATAAATAATAATTCGCCACGAATTAACAATTCGTTCCCTCAATTTAACAATTCGTTGCCACGAATTAACAATTCGTACCCACGAAATGACAATTTGTTCCCACGATATAACAATTGCCTCTCACGATATAACACTTCGTTCTCTCGAATTAACAATTCGTTCCCACGATATATCCTGGGTACGAATTAACAATTCGTGGGAACGAATTGTCAATTCGAGTGAATGAATTGTTATTTCGTGGGAACGAATTGTTAATTCGTGGGATCGAATTATTATATTGTGGGAACGAATTGTTATTTCGTAGGAACGAATTAATAAATTGAGGGAACGAATTTCTATTTCGTGGGAACGATCCATGTCTCCTGCGGGGCTCCGTATAATTCAGCTAGAAGCGTCCAGGATTTGGTAATCCGCGTTATGGTGCATTTGTATACGTCCGTTTGAAGAAAAAAAAATCGGGACGTATAATGTGTTCACCTTGTACGGGCTGTGGCTGGCGGGTGGGCACAGCATGTCTACGCATAACTACAGTTATACAGAACCAAATTCGGTATACATGTTTATTCCGGGTAGCCAAAGAAGCCTATTGATTTTCCGATGACTTAACTCATCTTGGAGGCCATTTTGAATATTTTCGGACTCTGTATCCTTGTCCAAGCAATAACTCAAGGACTACTTGACGGATTGTAACCAAATTCAGCATACATGTCTATCACGACACTCGACTACATTGGAACCTCGCTATTCCGGGCACCCTGGGAGGCCCCCTCCCCCTCCCCCACCCCACACACCACTACATCATATAATGACCAAATGTGTCCGGATTTGAGAGGCACAACTGGGGCCCGTTTCACTAAACTTCGTACGACTAAAATGTTCGTAAGTGCAAACATAAGATAGTAACTATATGAATGTCACATTAACAATGTTTTCTTGTAAACGATTATTGGATTTACATTTATTGAGCATAGGCTGCATATGCAGCCTATGCTCAATAAATGTAAATCCATCAATTCAAATTTTCAGACGATCCTAAGTTTGCACTTACGAAGATTGTAATCGTACGAAGTTTAGTGAAACGGGCCCCTGCACTCTAACATTACGAACATGAACATACATTACCATCAGAGTTAAATGTGGCTATGAATGAAGAAATGGGGCTTATGGGTGTTGCGACCAGTGACGATCCAGTAGCCGATTTCATCAAAAATGCAAAGTATACTTATCTAGCACAGTATACTTTGAGGGAGTAATCATTCATGTTTTCTGAAATACATTATATCATATAGAACTAACAAATGCATACATTTCATGATTAAAAGTATGCAGAATTATTATACTGAATTTATTACATTATCACAGCCAAAATGGCTGTGATAAAGTAATAAATTCAGTATAATAAAAAATAATAAATTTATCATAAAATTGAAAATTTCTCCCTCAAAGTATACTTTGCTAGAAAAGTATACTTTGCAATGTTGGTGAAATGGGCTACAGATCAGCCTGTGCATCCGCTCAGTCTGATCAGGATTTACACTGTTCCCCATTCCACCAATGAAACACGCGTCATGCATCTACCAAGAATTATGGATTGTTACCAGGCTAGAGGAGTGTGATGTGTGATCAGGATGTACACTACTGTCTGTTTCATGAAAGATGCCCAAATTGTACGGCCATATAAACAATAAAAAAACAATATCTTTTTCGATAATATTAAATTTTATCAAAATTTAAGAATGAGCCTTCTTTATATTTCGTTAAATCTGAAATCTGGTCAAATATTTATTTTATTACGAAAAATTTATGTGTCTATGGGAATTTAACATGGGGGGGGGGGGAAGGAGGTGGATGAGCTGTAGGATGAGTCAGAAAACGAGAACAATTTGGAACTTGACTCCGAAACCTGGCTAGAAAGCTTGGAAATGATATAACTATATGTAAGACAACAAAAGTTAAATTTTGAAAATCGGTCCAGTATTTCTGAAATTCGAAAAATGTCCCCATGTTAAATCCCCATTGACATCTTCACTCTGTGAAGATGTCTATGGGGATTTAACATGTGGAAATTGTTGTTTTTTTTCACAATAAAATCAATACTTAACCAAATTTCACGAAATAAAAAGAAGGCTCATTCTCAAATTTTCCTTTAATTTAATATTATCGAAAAAGCTCTAGTTTTTTAACTGTGTATACAGCCGTAACATTTGGGCAGCTTTCGTGAAACAGACAGTAGTCACAAATAGCATAATCCCCGTATTTCCAGTCACAGACACAAATGGCTATGAAACCCATCATAATCAGTACAAATCGGTTATATATATGCGTTTGTGGGAGGTTCTCGCCAAAAGTTATTACTCAAAGACAAATAGTCAATATGTGATTTATTTCTTACCAATTTCACATTACAGTGGAACCTCTTTAAACCGGACACCCTGGGAGGTCCCAAGGGTGTCCAGTTTTGAGATGTTCCACTGTAAATCAGCCATATGACTATGCCAAAATATGCGGCTGTGCTTTGCGTACTTAAACAGGCATTATCATCATGAATATACACCAAAGAAATCCATCTAATTACAGTGGGGTCAGCGTGTAAGTGCAGACACGAACGAACACGACAGGTTGGTTCCAACCTGTCGTGTTCGTTCGTGTGTGCACTTACACGCTGACCCCACTGTAAGGATACACAGACTGCCTGTGGGTCCGGTGTGGATAGGTTCTACTGTATTGGTCCACGTACTATATAAAGACAAACACCGCTGATTTCTGGCAAGTGTTGTTGTAAGCAAAATTGTCCTGTCAGAAATATTTGATAGAATATATCGATTTTGGCAGTGTAGGAGACAAGCTAATTTCAACATTTCATCATTCCGTCGTCGACGGGGTAAACTGGCACATACGTCGCCTATATCATATGTGGCTGTGACTGGAGTAATGGGGCTGTTGGGAGTTGTGACCAGTGTAGCTCCTGATCAAATATCACCATCTGATAAGGATGTATACTGCTTGCTAGAAGCATTGCATGTGTTTCTTTGATGGAATGGCGAACGGTACAAATCCTGGTTATGCGGATTCACAAGCTGATCTGGTTCTACACATCAAATTATAAGAGTTCATGCGCGTGTACTCTGAACATTTCGTCAACATATGATGCAATTTAAGGAAAATATTGTAAATTTTATAAACGTGTTTAACTCTTTCAGCGCCAGCCAGCTCAGATAACAAATGCCCCGGCGCCACCTTGTTTGTGGACTGTCATAGATAATTTGGGTTCATGGAGCTAAAATGCTGTAACATATTTGTTTATTGACCAATCTTGTTCAAATGTTCACAGTTTGGTATACATATAATGTACTTTCTACTGATACTAAAATAATGAATTTACCCAGATGTCCGAAGGCACACAATCACAGGGTGTGTCTCATATGAGCCCGGCTGCCGAATTTCCTCCCTTATCGCATCGCAGGATTTTCGCCGATATTGATTTCCGAAATTCAGCCATAGCTTCCGTACGTAACGTCGAACATTGATAAAGTCCGTACATATAATGGTCGTGCTGGCCGCAGGTTACACGAGCACGTTTGTATTCCATCCTGGGGGCCGTTTCACTAAACTTCGTACGACGAAAATGTTCGTAAGTGCAAAATTGTGATAGTCTGTAAATTTCACGTTAACAATGTTTTCTTATAAACAATTATTGCATATGCAGCCTATGCTCAATATATATAAATTCATCAATTCAAATTTCCATACGATCCTAAATTTGCACTTACGAACATTTTAGTCGTACGAAGTTTAGTGAAACGTGCTCCAGTTTTCGGCAGATCAAGATTGGCTATTATATGTTACTGTCTATTGCCTACTGTCCTAAGAAAATGTGCGGTATTTTCTGAAAAATATTCACAACATTTACGATAGTTTCCGTAAATGACGTCGAAAGTGGACGAAATTACCATAGCAAATGCGAAATTTAATTCCGCATTTGGTATGGTAATTTCGTCAACTTTCGATGTCATTTACGGAAACTATCGTAAATGTTGTGAATATTTTATCGAAAAGTTCGACACTTAATTGACGCAACGTTATTCTCTGTCTTCGTCTAGTTCAAGTTTGGCGTTTACCAGCGTAACATTTTCTTCGTCGGTGACGTCCACATGTCTATCAGCCCGCGGATCGTCCGTAACGCTCATCATACCGCCGGAAACCTTTTATGTCATTTATAAACAAGATATTGCCACACCCATTTCCATCATTTTCTTTGTTTCTATGGGTGTTGGCCCAAAGTTTACACAATAATAAATACAGGATATTCATAGTTTTGCAATGAATATGACATATGTTCATCGAGTGGTGAGAAATGTCCATATTTCACGAGCCTAACTCATCGAGTGGTGAGAAATATGGACATTTCTCATCACTCGATGAACATATATGTCATATTCGTTGCACAAATATGAATATTCTATGTATTATATAACGCTCCATGGAAATTAGCGTTTTTTTAGATTGTATACGGTAATGAATGTGTATTTGCAGCCTATTTGCGCTGTTTTATTTCTAAATACAGAATATGAATATAGATAGCGGAAGTAGTCGTATTTTCACCGGAAGTTGTTTATTTCATCGATGAGAACATATGACTTTTATTTACATCGTATAACTGTATTTCATGGGTAGGTATATAATAAATGATAGTACTCGTTTTCTCACTTTCTTATGACGTCATTTTTGTATGCCAGTAAATCACTATGCTGTCGATGCTTTTGCTCTCAAACTTCAAATGACATCTGCTATACAATGAAAATATCGCAGTTTCTGTAAATATATTTCATGAAAGATAGCACATATTCGTAGGTACAAACTCACATGCCATGTTCCATATGAGCTCGGCTCTGGTGTTAGCTCCGGTATCACATCGTCGTTTTCGAAAACATTCAATATTTCAATCAGTGACATACGCATGTGCTGTGAGATTTGTGTCAACTTTTGATGTCACTGATGTGCATTATTATTAGTATTGTATCCTCTATCATTCGGGCATGCTGGGAGATTCCCAGGGTGTCCGGTTTATATAGAGCGCACCGCTAAGTCGGACGATAAGGCATTCAAGACATTTGGTATTGTTGTGTTGTGTTTTGTTGTTATTGCCACGACCGGATCGATACAATACTGGGGCCCATTTCACTAAACTCCGTACGACTAAAATGTTCGTAAATGCAAATTATGATAGTCTGTAAATTTCACATTAACAATATTTTCTTGTAAACAATTATTGGATTTACATTTATTGAGCATAGGCTGCAGATGCAGCCTATGCTCAATAACTGTAAATCCATCAATTGAAATTTCAAGACGATCCTAAATTTGCGCTTACGAACATTTTAGTCGTACGAAGTTTAGTGAAACGGGCACCCCAGGAAGCGAAATTAAATACAGTGGTGATTAGGATGTCAGGTGTAGTGATTAGAGAGGCATACATGTAGTGCTACACGTGGGCGGCAGGCGGGAGCATGTGATGGGTAATATAACGATCGGGATTATTCCTTACCGGAGTCCCGAACGGATATCTGGTTGGGCCCTCATGTGCGTCTGTGACATTCCACGGGTTAAATCTTGTTATACCGCTTGTATGATTAATACGATTATTCCTAGTCCTATTACTTTTAGGGGAAGGGGCCAAGTGACTTTTGTGTGGTATGGAGCTGGCACCAGATCAGGTTATTCTAATTTCAGGGCTGAATTATTTTTTTTTCCATGTAAATATTCCGTTCTTATTTTGGAATTTCCCACAATGCAGCAGGTCAAATACGGGACCGAACCCGTTGGCCCGGTCTTAAATGACCTTAGCTGTTGATAGGCCGTTAAACACCAATAAACAAACACACAATGTAACAATGTACCATTATAGCCTGGTATATCGAGTACTACCGAGTGTATAGTAGCGCTTTTCTACAGGTCAACTATACGTACTATACCAATATTATACGTATACTATACCAATACGATATGTTTTCTATACGATATGTATATAATATAAACGTACGGTATGTTTGTACCGTACATACCAACCAATATCGTATACGGATATACCATTCAAATCGTACGTTTATACGATTTTTATACATGTGTATAATTCTGGTACGTTTGTATCGTACACACATACACGATTTGTGTACGGTATAAATGTACCAGAATACCGTATATGTATACGTGTACTATTTGCCCTCATAATTGGTCCGCCCCTAATATTTGGTCCGCCTAGGCAGTTCTTTTTCATAATATTCAGAAATGCGTAATATTACTAATCTATCTCTGTGTTTCATGAAATATATTTAAAGAAACTGTGATATTTTCTGTAAATGACGTCGATATATATCCACAAAACGAGAAACAAAATCCAATTAAATAATGAAAACCTTGTGATTGTTTACGAGATACGATTCGATATGCCTAGCTAGAGTTTAATCTCTCATCCGGTGTTGTTACATGACACTACTAGCAACAATAAACCGGTGTCAATAAATAAAACAACAGCACAAACGTATTCGTATTCAAATCCAAAAATTTATCCCATCTATTTAATTCAAAGTGACTAGAAAGTCAGCGGTATTGGTGATCTGTTTTTTTGGTGTGCAAATATAAATCGGCGGGTTATTGCGAGACAAACAGTGAAACCTTGACCTTGACAATTTCTTGGACAAAAACAAATGTCGTCACTGCCGTTCCGAATATCAAGAACAAATTACTAGACACCACCATGCTCACAATATATTTATTTTCATATAAAATAAAATTATAATGTGTGGTCTAGGGTATAATATGGCAAAACTGAGCACGAATTTAGCGTTTTGTTTCCTTTTTCGTCGGTATCAAATTACGTTTTCCTATTCTGTTAACATTATTTCGACGCGATTCCTATAGTCGACAACAATTTCTGAGATCAACACAACTTTTCATAATGTCTTTCAATTTCAAGCTGAAAGGAGACTGTGAATTGCATATTAACCATACTAACATGGTGAACATATTGATAATAATTTTAAAAGTAAAGAGCATATTTTAATTTTCGAAACCTGATCATAAAAAAAAAATTAAAAATGTATTTGTTCTACTCTGGCTGTTGATTTATATTGGCCCGAATCAAATTTTGTGAAGATAATATTTATACCGGTGATAGCCATTTCTTTAAAACAAAACGGTTTACTTGTGTCACAGAGTGAGAAAGATGCATACCAGCCCGTAATCGAACCGGGGACCTCATGTTTACCGTACCATGCCCATGGCTCTACCGAGCAAGCTAACAAGGCACAGATCATACACACTTCATCCCCATAGTCAGTTGCGTACAGTGACATTCTTCCCCGCCGAATTGAAATTCGTCCTCGAATTCCATGTTTCATTTTGTCTCCGAATTCCATATGTCTGTGTACAATTTTGGGAGTATTTATCAGTCACGGTCCTTCGTTGGGCAACAATTGTCACTGGGAGAAATATGTCCACCCTGAATTCCATATTAGTGGAACATTTCTTCATCAGTCACGACACCACGTTGGGAGTAGTTGCGGCAAGTAACTGCAGAATACCCAATTATCGTCCGTACCCAGAGTTACGGTGCTCCATAGGTTTTTCCTGCAGAGTACTGCATCGGATCTCATTCGCACTTTAGCTGTTAATTGTGACATATTTTTCTGTACTTATTCCACAGATATGAATGTAAGTATAATACTGACATTTCTTTCAATTGAAAAATACAGAAAATATGTCGCAATTAACAGTTGAAGTGCAAATCAGATGTGATTTGGTACTTTGCAGGGGAAACCTACGGAGACCACCATAACTCTTGGTACGGACAATACGGGAGTATTCTGCAGAGTTACTTCCCGCAACTACGTTGGGCGCTAAATGTCACAGGGTGAGAGACAAATTTGTCCATCAATTTGATCAAATAAACAACGGAATCTGACATATAACACTACGACGGCGCATGTGGAAACATCATTATTCTGGTACTTGGAATCAAAATGGTGGATATTAAGATCAATATGTGAGGCGCTGACAGAACCTTTACACATTTTTATCACGATAGCAGCTACAGGGATTGTTGGACGCATTTATTTAGAGAAACAAGAGATTACAACCCGTATTGGATAATATACTAAGTGACATTTTGTTATAACATACACCAACATAGAGGATTAAATTTGCGACAATGTTGGATTCTGGATTTTGTGGACAGGTGATAGAAATCGGATCTGGATAAGAACCGACAGACGTGATTCTGAATATGCGTGCTTGGTCTGTGGTTATTCTTCCAGATCATGTCATGCATGTTTTAATTTCACGTCATGTCAAAGCAGCACTATTGAACATAATTGATAACTTTAATATTCTACAAATGGTGTGGTGAGAATTAAAGTTCATTCAGCGTCTGATGTGTAACTGATGAATTAATTTAAGTTACGTGTATATGCTGGGGCATGCCACTATTGTTTTAGTAGAGCACGCTTGCAGATAACTCAACACACTCACAATGCCATCCAGGTGTGCGGATGTCCGTCTATATTACTTTTTAAAATTTTCGAAAAGTAGAGTCCAGCCCTTAAAGGGCTCGTCATGCGGGCCGTCGCTAACTCGTTAACTTGTTAGTGCATTTAGTGTTACCCTTGTCCGTTCTTCCGTCCGTCACCAACCTCGTAACTCGTAAAACCTTTAAACCGTAATAGCTACAGACCTGAAACTTTGTACATGTATGTTTGATTCGACCCCATGGTCATGGATTATCTCCCCCTTTTCAAGTTAGAATTTTTCAATTTTGGCTTGTAGCTCGTAAAACATTTAAACCCTAATAGCTACACACCTGAAACTTGGTATGTATCTTCCTTATGATGAGTAGATTTGCAAAATTTATTTTGATTCGACCCCCGAGTCATGAATTATCTCCCCCTTTTTTACTTAGAATTTGAAAATTTTGCCTTGCAACTCTTAAAACTTTTGTAATAGCTACAGCACTGAAATTTTATATGTAGCTTCCTTATGATGAATAGATGCGGAAAGTTTATTTCGATTTTTGATTCGAACCCCGTGTCATGGATTATCTCCCCCTTTTGGACACTGGAATATTTCCTTGTTCACTATCAAAGCGATATGTGGGGTATCCGTGTTCTATGAACACATTTTCTAGTTTAGTTATCTCCCTTTGTTCTTTTATCGCGCACTGATTTTTCCGGAGCATAACGAGAACACCCGTTGCAATATTTGTTATGAAACTTAACACATGCATAGGTATCACGGGACAGTGCGGAGCTAGCGTTAAAGGTACATGCCCACTCAGCAGTAGGCACAACATGTTCTGTATGTCAGAGACATCATCGGAGACATTTTCTGGCCAGATAAACAATCATTTACCATTACCCACGTATTGTTTGGCATTATTATACATTTTATATCAGAAGAAAATATCAACATTGATATCAGGGACGATAACCATGTTTCCTTAAAATGTTAACGGACATTACTATTTATTCTCTGTATTTATTTTTTGATGTGCAATGATCATACTTTATAATCTGTCGAAATTTTTTTCAGTTGACGCATTTAATTAATATAAATAATTATAAAATATCATGCCCCATTTGCATATGAAAATACCCTGATACCATCGCTGGTCACTATCAGTAAAATAAATATTACCAAATGATTATAGCTGTATAGCGGGCACTCCCACCCTTAAATATGAGCACTCATAATGTTTATAACTAGTGGAATAGTGACAAGTATACACTTATTTAATTCCCATAAAGAGCATGTTTAGCCTACTGAGTGGGCATGCACCTGTAAAAAGGGGCTGGACAATTTTTGTCGCGTCTGCTTGAGGACAGTGCGATATAGTTTGCGCATTGACGGCCATCCGTAGTTTTTTTGCCGAGCCTGCTTGCGGAAAGCAAGACATAGTGATCACAATGACGTCCGTGAGTCCGTCCGTGCGTCAGTCCGTCCTAAATCGGTGTATGTTTTTAAATACCATATCCTAAGTTACATTGACTTGAAACATCAAATGCTTATTAGTCATCATCCATATATTCATTCTGTGTCCCACTCATGCGGCCCCTGTGCCCCAAGGTCAAGGTCAAATGACTTTGAAATTTGTGTTCAAGTTTTTGCATACCTTATATCTCCACAACACTTACTCAGATTTGCTTCAAACTTCAGATAATTCTTTAGTATCATCCAATTAAAGGTACATACCCACTCAGTAGGCACAACAATTAAAGTTATGTGTAGGAATTAAATAAGTGTATAATTTTGTCACAATTCCACCAGTTCTAAACATAACGAGTGCCCGTTATACGGATACAATCATTTAGTCATGTTTATTTCACTGATAGTGACGCGCGGTCGTATCAGGCTATTTTCATAGGCAAAATTGGCATGATATTTTTGAATTACTTCTACTAATTAAATGTGTCCCCTGAAAAAATAATATTTTCGACTGATTATTAAGTATGATCATTGCACATCAAAAATTAAATACAAATAAATAAATTGTGACACGCGGTGGTATCAGGCTATTTTCATAGGCCAATGGGGCATGATATTTTTTAATTACTTATACTAATTAAATGTGTCCCTGAAAAAATAATGTTTTCGACAGATTATAAGGTATGATCATTGCACATCAACAAGTAAATACAGAATATAAATAGTAATGTCTGGTAACATTTTAAGGAAACACGGTTATCGACCCTGATAGCAGTGTGGAAATTTACGTCTGATATAAAATGTATAATAATGCCAATAAATATGTGTAGTAATGGTGAATTAATGTTTATATTGCCCGAAAATGTCTCAGATGATGTCTGTGATATAAAGAACATTTTGTGCCTACTGAGTGGGCATGTACCTTTAAGAACACTATATCTCTCAAACAGCTTCACCAATTCACTCGAAACTTCACATACTGTGTATTTGTCGCCAACATTTTCATTATTATTTATATGTGCCCAATGTCAAGGTCAAATTACTTTGAAATTTTCCTTAACGTTTTTGTTGGGCCCGCTTGCAGACAGAGCGATATAGTTGGCACATTGGCGTGCATTCAGGATAAAGTTTTTGGTTAAAGTGTTGTTTTGTTTAAAGTTTTTGGGTATACTATCAAAGCCTCGGCGGGTGCGGCATGTTTTTACGTCAACTGGCTAAAGCTTTGTTGCAATACAAGTTTGTTTGTACTATCAAATGCCTCGGCGGGCACGACATGCAGGCCATGGCCATATTCTAGTTATTATGGCATGCGATTTGATTAGTCGGCCATCGCACCATGACTAGTTTAGCACTTGATCAGTCGGCCATCGCATCAGTCGGCCATCTCACCAGGACTAGTATAGCACTTGATCAGTCGACCATCGCATAAGGACTAGTTTAGCACTTGATCCGTCGGCCATTGATCCAGGACTAGTTTAGAACTTGATCAGTCGGCCATTTCACCAGGACTAGTTTAGCACTTGATCAGTCGGCATTCTGACCATGACTAGTATAGAACTTGATCAGTCGGCCATCGCTCCAGGACTAGTTTAGGCCTTCACCAGTCGGCCATCGCACCAGGACTAGTTTAGCCCTTGATCAGTCGGCCATCGCACCAGGACTAGTTTAGGCCTTGACCAGTCGGCCATCGCACCAGGACTAGTTTAGCCCTTTATCAGTCGGCCATCGCTCCAGGACTAGTTAAGGCCTTGACCAGTCGGCCATCGCACACACCAGGACAAATTTAGCCCTTGGTCAGTCGGCCATCGCACCAGGACTAGTATATAACTTGATCAGTCGGCCATCGCACCAGGACTAGTTTAGCCCTTGATCAGTCGGCCATCGCACCAGGACAAGTTTAGCACTTGATCAGTCGGCCATCACATCAGGACTAGTAGAGCACTTGATCAGTCGCCCATTGCACCATGCCCAGTATAGCACTTGATCAGTTGGCCATCTCACCATGCCCAGTATAGCACGTGATCAGTCGGCCATGCCGAGTATAGCACTTGATCAGTCGGCCATCACACCAGGACTACTTTAACAGTTGATCAGTCGGCCATCGCACCAGGACTAGTTTAAGACTTGATCAGTCGGCCATCGCACCAGAACTAGTTTAGAACTTGATCAGTCGGCCATCGCACCAGGACTAGTATATCACTTGATGAGTCGGCTATCTCACCAGGACTAATTTAGCACTTGATCAGTCGGCCATCGCACCAGGACTAGTTTAGAACTTGATCAGTCGACCATCGCACCAGGAATAGTTTAGCCCTTGATCAGTCGGCCATCGCACCGGGACTAGTTTAGCCCTTGATCAGCCGGCCATCGCACCATGACTAGTTTATCACTTGATCAGTCGGCCATCGCACCAGGACTTGCATAGTACTCGATCAGTCGGTCATCGCACCAGGACTAGTTTAGAACTTGATCAGTCGGCCATCGCACCAGGACTAGCATAGCACTTGATCAGTCGGCCATCGCACCATGACTAGTTTATCACTTGATCAGTCGGCCATCGCACCAAGACTAGTATAGCACTTGATCAGTCGGCCATCGCACCATGACTAGTTTAGCACCTGATCAGTCGGCCACCGGCATGACTAGTAGTCTGCCTGTAGCTGAAGTCATGCAAGTCATCCTGCGTTACAGACAGAAGTGGGGGTCGCGGGTGTAGTGTAGTCATAGACAAAAACTGGTGGTGATGGTGATACACATTGGGCTCTTCCAGTTTATATAAGTACCCCCCTATGGAAGAGACTTTTACCTACGGAAATGACCCCCCCCCTCAATTTTTTATCCGGATACCGCCCCCCTTAATTTTTAACAGGATAATCCCCCCTCAATCTTTTCTTCCCCGGATACCCACCCCCTCAATTGTTTTCTCTCTTCCATACCCCCCCCCCTCAATATTATCTATATGATACCCCCCCCCTCAATTTTTTCTTCCCGGATACCCACCCCCTCAATTTTTTCTTCCCCGATAGCCCCCCTCAATTTTTTCTTCCCGGATACCCCCCACCCCCCACCTCAATTTTTTCTTCTCGGATACCCCCCCCTAAATTTTGTCTCTTCCATACCCCCCCCCTTAATATTATCTTCTACAACACCCCCCCCCCCCCCTCAATATTTCTTCCCGGATATTTTTTCTTCCCGCTACCCCCCCCCCCCCCTCAATTTTTTTCTTTCCCGGCACCCCCCCCCTTTTTTTTTCTCTTCCATCGGGGGGTACTTATATAAACTGGAATAGCCCATTGTTCCCACTGTGGGATATAGACCGGAACTTTTAGGACGCCAAATGTAGATGGCTTGTGTGTGGGGGGAACATTGTTTTGTGTCCCTGGCGGTGGTGCGGAGTACAATGATGAATTACTGATGAATTACTGTATTAAACACACATGTATAAGATGCACTGTGATACTTCACAATCCTCAGTTTTAAATTGATTATGTATCGTAAAACTGAAAATTTGTTCATTTTGAAAAACTTAAAATTGTGGCAGATAATCGAAATGAAAACCGGATGTTTACATGCAAAATGAACAGGTGCATCGGTATATTTTAACCGCACGATGACCCCACTGTATATTCATACGATATCCGTACGGATATATCGTATATACGAACGGATATTGTATGTTTGTATACTATTCGTATAGTACGTTTGTATAATGTAAACAAACTGTACTATACGATGATACGGTACAAACATACCAATATTATATGATCATACGATATGCTCATTAAATATACCAAATACTATACGATTACGATATGTATACGATATAAGTATATACAAATATGTAAGGAGCAGAAAAGCGCTACTGTATAATAATAATGACAACACTCCTCAGTGGAAACTGGTAAATGCCAGTCTGCACTGGTAAATATCATGAATTTCATATTTATCCCGTCAACACAATGCGTATGTGCGGTGAAACACGATGCCGTGAAGCATTTTTGATATCCTGTCAATACGACATAATCACTGCGTATGAATATGTGCGGTGGCTGGGGTTATATTATTGCATTTTACAGCCATGTGTAGGTGTTAACGGGATAAATACAATAGTAGGTTAGTGCCGTGAATGGGAAAACATATATGGCGCGGCACGGCACGGAAACGGAGCACATCCCGTTTCCTGAGCCTTGCCAGATATTTTTCCCATTCACGGCACTAACCTACTATTCTCTATATATCGGGCTTCCGTGAGATAGGTAATCAGTGTAAAAAGTGTTCGCTTGTGATATACACGCGATAGGGATGAGATGTTCGAAGGGTCAAACCCATGCCGGGTCGCCTTTGGTGTGCGGTTTGTTCGTCTGGGCACTTGTTCCGGTCCGGGGCTCTGCGATTTCAGCAAATTTCAAACAAATCCACTATACGATCGAGTGCGTGCCAATACAGTATGATTGCATAACTACGGTGTTGGTCTTAGAGAGGTTCCAGACCAGGTGTGATCACAATAAAACAACATCTATAATCTTTGTGCAACATCCGATCATTGATAAATGATGGGCAATCAGTTTCCAGTATCTCGGTGGCACGTGTTGATTCTTTCCAGACATGAGTCATCCTCTGAAACGGGGGCCTTATCCCATATGTAGTCGGCTCTGGTAATATTACCTCTCTCATTATACCCCCGCAACTGTGCGTCCGAGAAATATGTTATAACATAAGACTCGACTACCATGCTGTGCCAAATCCACGACCGTCCAACCCCCGCTGATCCCAAGGTCAAGGTCAAATGCTTGGTCTCTTTACAAAACTTAACATCAGAGAAATATGTTATAACTTCTATGTCCTTCATCTAAAATGCTTAATATGCACCATGCTGTACCAAACCCACGACCCTCCACAATATGCTATAACTTCCATTTCTTACATATTTAGGGACACATGGGCGCACGCGGGGGGTAATCCGTAAGCCTCGCTTACTGACAAATCTAGTGTTCTTTGATATTGATTTCGAAAAATGGAAAATGTTTCGTAGATGATGTCGAAAGTTGACACAAACTTTTGTTTCACTTTTTTACGTCGTTTGTTGAAAATATTCTCACATATATACAGTGGGGTCAGCGTGTAAGTGCACACACGAACGAACACGACAGGTTGGTTCCAACCTGTCGTGTTCGTTCGTGTGTGCACTTACACGCTGACCCCACTGTACTCACATTCGAAATAAAAACTTGCGAAACTCGCCGATGCGATAAAGAGGGTATTTCCAAAACCGTGCTGGTATGCGACAATTGCTGCAACACATCGATCACATATCGTGTTCCTATTGCACACTTAATCGTATAGTTATATTGATGTATTGATCTCGTGTGCCGGTGGTCGGGCTTCTGCAGTGACTGAGTGGCAATCTACGTATATCCTGAACAGTCTGCACAATTTATGCGTTAACATAGATTGCACACGTCCACTATCTCCGCATGCAATCCATGTTTTACATTGCTTAGATCAGGGGCCCGTTTCACTAAACTTCGTACGACTAAAATATTCCGTAAATTTCACATTAACAATATGTTCTTGCAAAAAATTATTGGATTTACATGTATTGAGCATAGGCTGCATATGTATGCAGCCTATGTTCAATAAATGTAAATCAATCAATTGACATTTCCAGACGATCCTAAATTTGCACTTACGAACAAATTTAGTCGTATGAAGTTTAGTGAAACGGGCCACTGATCACAATTGTGGCTTGTGAGATTTGTGAACAGTGTACCTTCTGATCAAATAGCACACACTCATTTAGCCTGATAACGACACATACTGCTTGTTAGACGCATAACGGGTATTTCATTGATGGACTGGCGAACATCAGTAGCCTATTTCATCAACATTGCAAAGTATACTTTACTAGCAAAGTATACTTTGAGGGAGTAATCATTTATTTTTCCTGAAATGCATTATTTCATATAGAACTAACAAATGCATATATTTCATGATTAAAAGTATGCAGAATTATTATACTGAATTTATTACATTATCACAGCCAAAATGGCTGTGATCATGTAATCAATTCAGTATAATAAAAATTTATCATAAAATTGAAAATTTCTCCCTCAAAGTATACTTTGCTACTAAAGTATACTTTGCAATGTTGATGAAATAGGCTACAGATCCGGGTCAGACTGTGCAGATGCGCTGGCAGCAGGATCTACACTGGCATCAAAACTCACAAGCCCCAGTGACAGTCACATTTGAGACACGCCATCCGATTTGTGTACCTTGTGATATCTGCGTAATTTCATTAAAAATACGTTTACAAAATCAGTAAAATCAAAAGTTGATACAATTTTCAGAGTACATGCGGAATTCCAAATGTACTCTGGAACGTGTGTCAACTGTTGACGTCATTGCGTCTTGAACTTGAACTCATAAAACTCATATGTCTTGAACTATTTATTAATTATTAATAAAATACATTTGATTCTGGCATATCATGTTCACGTATCATTTTATTCTGGGAAATCTGACATGTAAACTAACCATTTTATTATTGCCAAGTCGCATAAACCAACCATTTTGTCTTGGAAACAAAAAACTTATTTTATGAATATTAACTAACAAACGAGAACGTGCTCATGCGGTATTCCAACAACATGATGTTAAGAAAATGTAATTATCCCGTCAACACAGTGCGTATGTGCAGTGAAACAAGGTACCGTGAAACATTTTTGATATCCTGTCAATACGACCTAATCACTGCGTATGAATAAGTACGGTGGCTGGGGTTATTTTTAAAGCATTTTAAAGCTAGTTGTAGGTGACGGGATAAATAGAATAGTAGGTTAGTGCCGTGAATGTGAAAATATATCTGGCGCGGCAGCCTCGCCCATCCCGTTTCCTAAGCCTCACCAGATATGTTTTCCCATTCACGGCACTAAACTACTATTCTCTAGTTGTGTGCCTAGTCCCAGTGTGTATGCGTGCGACACGTTGTGTGCCTAGTCCCAGTGTGTATGCGTGCGACACGTTGTGTGCCTAGTCCCAGTGTGTATGCGTGCGACACGTTGTGTGCCTAGTCCCAGTGTGTACGCGTGCGACACGCATACACACTGGGACTAGGCACACAACTAGAGAATAGTAGTAGAAAACAATTTAACAGTCATGTAACAGCAATTACCATGCGTAATTTAGTTTTTGCTCAGGCCACACAGGAGTTCCTCATGTAATTGCAGCTTATGGTCCATAAATGCGTGTATGTACAGACAATGATGGATCGTAACTAGTTATTTCCCTTTGCAAATTTATTTATAGACATCAGGGGCCCGTTTCACTAAACTTCGTACGACTAAAATGTTCGTAAGTGCAAAATTATGATAGTCTGTAAATCTCCCATTAACAATGTTTTCTTGTAAACAATTATTGGATTTACATTTATTGAGCATAGGCTGCTTATGCAGCCTATGCTCAATACATGTAAATCCATCAATTGAAATTTACAGACGATCATAAATTTGCACTTACGAACATTTTAGTCGTACGAAGTTTAGTGAATCGGCCCCCCCCCCACCCCCTCGGTCCTTTGGTTTATTTTAGCGTTTATTTCTCACTGAATAACTTGCACAAATAAAGACTGCAAACATGGTAGACCCAGAGCAAACTGCACATATGTGCAGTCTGATCTGGGTCTACACTGATTGCAATAACAATTAATAAGTGTAGACATACGAATCTGGCAAATAATGCAGTTCCGGATCAGATTACGCAGATATGTAGATGATATGAATCAACACGAGTAAAAACACTATAATGGCTCCTTTACACAACAAATCATGCGATATTTGCTTTTCTTACAAGCAATTAGGCAATGAAATACACAAGTTGGACCGGATTTCTATAAAGAATCGAAAGGGAAATAACAAGCTACGATCCCCCATTCCATATACGGTACATTTCCCATACAATACGGCCCAATTGCTACTGCTAATTCAGTTTCTCGCAATTATTTTAAATTCTATTTCCTCAAGTTTCTCAGAACTTCATCTACATACCATCAGCCTGATCAAATAACGACGCACGCTCATAAATGAATTGAAAGTACTTTCAGTAATTGCTGCCTGGAATAAACACATGTGCCACTTCTAATTGGATAGAGACACATTTAAGCTGAACAATTTCGACACCATATGCTACAAGGACCAGTTTCACTAAACTTCGTACGACTAAAATGTTCGTAAGTGCAAATTTAGGATCGTCTGGAAATTGCAATTGATGGATTTACAATTATTGAGCATAGGCTGCATATGCAGCCTATGCTCAATAAATGTGAATCCAATAACTGTTTACAAGAATACATCGTTAATTTGAAATGTACAGACTAGCATACGTTTGCACTTGCACAAATATTTTTAGTCGTACGAAGTGTAGTTAAACTGCCCCCTGACCCACAATTTACGAGTGATGTAGATTCAACTAGTGTCTGTTCAACGTTTTGCTGTAGACGAATTTTTGGCTATTACTCACATTAAATTTAAAACATATTTAAATGTAAGTACCTTTTCATCAAAAAGTCATCCTCGGTATTTATTTTTATTTAATAAATTTAAAATTCCATCACATATTGATTTCATCGCGAAAAAATGACTTTAAAATGAATTGAACATGGGAATAAAGGAGGAGATGAGGCAGGAGTCAAAAGAAAATGGAAATTGACTCCGAAACCTGTAGCCTATTTCACCAACATTGCAAAGCATACTTTTCTAGCAAAGTATACTTTGAGGGAGCAATCATTTATTTTTCCTGAAATGCATTATTTCATATAGAACTAACTACTGCATATATTTGATGATTAAAAGTATGCAGAATTATTATACTGAATTTATTACATTATCACAGCCAACATGGCTGTGATAATGTAATAAATTCAGTATAATAAAAATTAATAAATTTATCCTAAAATTGAAAATTTCTCCCTCAAAGTATACTTTGCACAAAAGTATACTTCGCAATGTTGATCAAATCGGCTACTGCACCCGGTTGCTCAAAGCTTTTGAAGATTTTGAAAATCGGTCCGCATATTATAGTTTACTGCCAACGCAATTGAATGGTGTTCATTGTGATTAATGTTATACACTACCTTCATTTAAATGACTACTTAGACAAATTATATCCGTCTTTATGTTGATTTAGAATATATACATTTAGAATATTATAATACAAACTGGAGATTCGATTTGATTGGTGAAGGAAACCAGGAACACTGAAACCCGTGCTCTATAAATATTCACGATATTACGAAAAGCGGGCAGCGTCTTGGCAGTCGATCTATTTTGTCGCGTTACAACAGGGCATCTGTGGTGAGAAAGCTAAACATGGGATATATTCAGTTACTGCTCGTGGTTTGTGTAATGGCCGGAGTGTACGTTACAGCGGCAGATCAAGAGGGGTGTTACTGTACTCCCGTAAATATCAACATGGGCTACCCGTCCGCACCCGGCTGTAATATACAGAGGGCCGTTTCACTAACCTTCGTACGGCTAAAATGTTCGTAAGTGCAAATTTAGGATCGTCTGGATATTTGAATTAATGTATTTCATTTATTGAGCATAGGCTGCATATGCAGCCTATGCTCAATAAATGTAAATCCAACAATTGCTTACAAGAAAACATTGATAATGTGAAATTTACAGACTATCATAATATGCCACTTACGGACATTTTAGTCGTACGAAGCTTAGTGAAACGGACCGCACGTGTTCACAGAACTGCAGGCCGAGCACATAAAACAGCTGTTTACAAACATTTCTAACAAACTTCTGGATGAATATGAGTCGCGATTTAAAGCATTCTTAGAGACGCTTGATCTTCAGGCACAACCACACACTGCTCTGACATTAAGCGATTGTGACACACTGAGACTGTTATCTATACATGTACCTGTATGATATACCCGAGATATACGCACGGGTTCCGGGTTCGATGCGATATTGAAACTTACGGCGGAGGGTGTACGGTTATCCAGAAGCGTGTCTCCGATTCCGACTTCTAAAAGACATGGGTGGAATACTAAATAGGGTTCGGAGATCTGGCAACTAACTATTGGCTCGGTAACAAACTAATTTACGCTAACACGTCACAGGAGCGGTACGAACTGCGCGTTGACATGACGGGTCCCGATGGACAAGAACAGAAGTACGCCGCATACAATAAATACGACGTTATTTCTTCACATAATTATATGTTGTCACCCCTCATTAAAAACCGTATCGACATACGACTGGACAAAACTGTAAGAAAAAAAGAGAAAAAAACATGATTGTCAATAATCTGGTGTATTCTCAAACTGAAAACGTTTAAGCCTATCCTATGTTAACCAGGCTTAACCAATTCAAGTACACAAAACATAAATGCAACATGTACAAACCCATACCCAGATATCATCAGGATCTTTAGTATTTTTCAAATATTTAAAAAATACCTCTTACCTAATGAAATAGTCTGAAAGTAGCAATGAACTATCAATTGATGTCAGATAGTTAGGGAAAAAGGGTTTATAGGCACTTCCAAATTAAATAAAACCCCATACAAATATTTGGAATTTTTGCAAATTTACCAATTGTAATTGTAAAGAGTATTTAAAGTGAAATGATTACGTGCATTCAAGCCTCAAGGACATGATCAAGTTTGGAGGGGATTTTATTTGTATTAGCTTATATTTGAGGGTGGAATTTTTTCTCGAAGACCTTCCAAACCCAGGCATTTGAGCCAACAAAAGTGTCAGGCCAATGACTGTTGGCCCGTTTGTTTCCGAATTTAATAATATATGTCATACAGTCGAAAAATGACATTGTGAACTAAATGAAGGAGGCAATGAGGCGGTTAATTTAACCTAGCTAATTCATTCTTCTATCGCACTATGGCGGTATGTCAGGCCGGGAAAAGGGCTGAGTGTGAGTGCATTCGTTCCCACGGGAATGAATTGTTAATTCGTGTGAACGAATTGTTATATCGTGGGAACGAATTGTTAATGCCAGGGAACGAATTGTTAAATTGAGGGAACGAATTGTTATTTCGTGGGAACGAATTAATAAAAAAATAATTATCCGTCCCCTGCGGGGCTCCGTAATTCGTGAAATTGATAAGGAAAGTGTCACGTACCATGCCCATGATACCGCCGGTCATGGTCCGGGTTTATGTTTACATGTGATAGAGTCGTATTCATACAATAGTAATTGCAAAGAGACACATCACATGTACCACACACGAATATGAATTGGCAATACAATTTTTTCCTCCAAAACAGCGGGTTCTAAACTTGTCTATGATTGGTCATTATCTGCAATACAGCAGTATTTATGTAAATGATTGCTCAGGAAATATATAATTGCATTTCAAATTAGTGTCGACCCTGATGATAATCAGACACTAGTGAAAATATTTTGATTTCACAAGGGTTTGCATAGTTCAACATTTATGCAGCAAATCATTGACACTCTTCATGTAGCGGGGCATTAATTTGGGCACATTGTATTACGGAAAACTCAACACATAACCTTTCATGAAATTTCCACCCTTAGGCCACAATTTGGTGATCTACCTGTTGACATGCACATCTAAGGGGAAATAAATGTTAGAACATCGTGTTGTGAAGCAATTTGTGCCCGATTTCCAATGGGAACAGCCATTCGGGTCGATAAATGGAACAGCCACACATTCATATCCGCAGTAAAAATAGTTCCACATTTGATAAAAAGATTTCTCAGCTACAGACTCTGTAAGTGTACAAAGTAATACAATTAATACACACGATTGATAAACAAAACCAAACTTAATTAATTTAGATCACGATTTATCTACTTTTCTCAAAACGCGGTTACGCGCAATAATTTACGTCTGCTTGTAATTTAAAGTGCCGCCATCTTTTATTTTGTGTGTATCCAAACAACTAATAGTGTCACGAAAAGTTGTTTAACAGTGTTTTGAACAGCATTTGATGCCTGCACACATTCCCTATTAACCATGCCCAGTATAGCACCTGATTACCGGCTATCGCACCATGCCCAGTATAGCATCTAATCACCGGCTATCGCACCATGTATATCACCTGATCACCGGCTATCTCACCATGCCCAGTATAGCACCTGATCACCGGCTATCGCACCATGCCTAGTATAGCATCTGATCAACGGCTATCGCACCATGCCCAGTATATCACCTGATCACCGGCTATCTCACCATGCCCAGTATAGCACCTGATCACCGGCTATCTCACCATGCCCAGTATAGCACCTGATCACCGGCTATCTAACCATGCCCAGTATAGCACCTGATCACCGGCTATCGCACCATGCCCAGTATAGCATCTGATCACCGGCTATCTCACCATGCCCAGTATAGCACCTGATCACCGGCTATCGCACCATGCCCAGTATAGCATCTGATCACCGGCTATCGCACCATGCCAAGTATAGCACCTGATCACCGGCTATCTCACCATGCCCAGTATAGCACTTGATCAGTCGGCCATCGCACCATGACTAGTATAGCACTTTGTCAGTCAGCCATTGCACCATGACTAGTATAGCGCTTGATCAGTCGGCCATCGCATCATGCTCAGTATATCACCTGATCACCGGCTATCTCACCATGCCCAGTATAGCACTTGATCAGTCGGCCATTGCACCATGCCCAGTATAGCACTTGATCAGTCGGTCATCGCACCATGACTAGTACAGCATCTTATCAGTCGGCCATCGCACCATGCTCAGTATAGCACCTGATCACCGGCTATCGCACCATGTCCAGTATAGCACATGATCACCGGCTATCGCACCATGTCCAGTATAGCACCTGATCACCGGCTATATCAGAAGGCCCAGTATAGCACTTGATCAGTCAGCCATTGCATCAGTTGGCCAACTCACCATGTCAAGTATAGCACTTGATCAGTCGGCCATCGCACCAACACTAGTATAGCACTTGGTCAGTCGGCCATCGCACAATTCCCAGTATAGCACTTGATCAGTTTGCCATCTCATCATGTCAAGTATAGCACTTGATCAGTAGGCCATGCTGAGTACAGCACTTGATCAGTCGGCCAACACACCATGACTAGTATAGCACTTGATCAGTCGGCCATCGCAACATGCCAATTGTAGCACTTGATCAGATGGCCATGCCGAGTATAGCATTTGATCAGTCGGCCAACACACATGACTAGTATAGCACTTGATCAGTCGGCCATCGCAACATGCCAATTGTAGCACTTGATCAGTCGGCCATGCCGAGCATAGCACTTGATCAGTCGGCCAACACACCATGACTAGTATAGCACTTGATCAGACCACCATCGCATATTGCCTAGTATAGTAACTGATCAGTCAGCTATCGCATCATGATTAGTTTAGCACTTGATCATTCGGCCATCGCACCAGTACTAGTTTAGAGCTGTCGGCCATCGCACCAGGACTAGTATAGCACTTGATCAGTCGGCCATCGCACCAGGACTAGTTTAGAACTTGATCAGTCAGCCATCGCACCAGGACTAGTATAGCACTCGATCAGTCGGCCATCGTACTAGGACTAGTTTAGAACTTGATCAGTCGGCCATCGCACCAGGACTAGCATAGCACTCGATCAGTCGGCCATCGCACCAGGACTAGTTTGGAACTTGATCAGTCGGCCATCGTACCAGGACTAGTTTGGAACTTGATCAGTCGGCCATCGCACCAGGACTAGTTTGGAACTTGATCAGTCGGCCATCACACCAGGACTAGTTTGGAACTTGATCAGTCGGTCATCGCACCAGGACTAGTTTAGCACTTGATCAGTAGGCCACCGAACCATGACTAGTATATCACCTGATCAGTCGGCCACCGAACCATGACTAGTAGTCTGCATTTAACTTAAGTCATGCAAGTCTTCCTGCGTTACAGACAGAAGTGGGGGTCGTTGGTGTACTGTAGTCATAGACAAAAACTGGTGGTGGTGGTGATACACATTGTTCCCACTGTGGGATATAGACCGAAACTTTTAGGACGCCAACTGTAGATGGCGGTGTGTGTGGGGATCATTGTTTTGTGTCCTCGGCGGTGGTTCGGAGTACAACGGTGAATTACTGATGAATTACCTAATTGAACACATGTATAAGATGCATTGTGATACTTCACAATCCTCAGTTGTAAATTGATTCTGTATCGTGAAACTGAAAATGTATTCATTTTTAAAAACTTAAAATCGTGGCTGAATACCGAAATGAAAACCGGATGTTTGCATGCGAAATGAACCGGTGCATCGTTATATTTTAACCGCACGATTCTGACAATCTCATTGGTTAATCCAAATCGTCCCGTGTGGCACGGCACGAATGCCGGCACGAATGTCGTGTAACACGGCACCTATCTTCTAATTTGTATCGTTGTACACGGCACGATTCACACCAACATGATATGCAAATTAGTAAAACGAAACGAACTTCTTGTCCTCATTAAAACACGGCACGAGACGAACACGGGACGCACACGACACGCGTGCGTGGAAACGATACACTTACATGTACTCGATGACCCCACTGTACAGGTCGTATTCTGCCATGTATCAACAAGATATTTGGTACATAAGACAGGAATGATAATTGGAAGAAGTGACTCGATTGTCAGCTAAATCGATCAATTGGTTTTCCGTATCTACTAGACTTTAACCGTGAGTCGCAGGTTCCAGGTGCCAGACCTGTGTAGATAATTGTTTCTGACTTTCTCATGAATATGCGAAATCCTTTGAAAGCTGGCAGAATTGACCAAAAGATCACTACTGAGAGATTTCTTGACCGCTGGTCCCTTTGATGTCCAGCAGATATGTTGGCAGTAATACACCCTTTGTCATCTGCTGTTTGGAATATTTCAAATATTTCACCACTAAGGCTTGTTAATCCAACATATTAGAATCACCTCATCGATTTCACCAAATACAGTTCATGCTTTGCATGACATTTGATTTGAGTTTCATTTTTCTCGCTTTCGCATTGTGCACTCCTTCAGGGTGCATACACAACTGGTATAAATTTACAATAGACACCGGATTACCGACACTACTACCGCGTGCGTGTATGTATCAACAGGCACCATTGTTGCTCAATAACTAAAGTGGTTTGGGCACTGTGACTCAGCTGGTGTCTCCGATATTCAATATATATATACATGTAGTACGTGTTTCACCGTCACGCAGGGCGACTTACAGCCAGAAAATACGTGTTAAAATATGGGAGAAACGAGTCGCTAAAAGATTTCGGACTATGTTTTTTCGGCAACTTTCATTACCATTTGTATCCACTTGGTATCACTTATATAATTATACAAATTAATGTAGATGTATATCATGAACACCGTGGTCAGTCGTAAATGTATACACACTATTTTGAATTACCACGTCCTTTCCATACGCGGAATGGGCAGCAGACTCAACATACTCACAGGTTACTGAAATTAATAGTTTTTTATCAATATTTTAATAACAACACCGAGAGCATCCGTTTATATGGTGGTATAAAATGGTAAAATAATCAAAGGCCTAGATCTACATACAATTCGTTAGTTTCTCTGAAGGAACACCGACAAATATATGATAGTAAGTTTCATCGTGTGTCATTGCCAGTTGTTAGTAACGACGTCAGCCATATTAAAAGCGAAAATGGAAGCGACGTTTCCGACGTCATTTAATCGATAACGTCATTTATGCCATAAGGTACCTTTTCGCACGACGCGGCTCATTTATGAAATTGACGTGCATCTATTACGAGCTCGTATACGGGAATTAAATACTTCAATAGTGGTATTGTTCACGACAAAACATACTTCCATAGTGGCATTGTTCACGACAGTCGTGTTTCTCATAACATAAATGTATAAGTGACGTACCCAGACACTGGTTTTTTTATGTAAAACTACGCGGTGTACAACATATAATGAGTATATATATCATTTAGGTCCTCGAACCGGTATTTCATTGGCCGCTGACACCAGGAAGACTTTGGTTATGTTATATAATCATTCATTAAATATGCGTCTTAATATTGGATAATATACTTGACAAAAAAGAAACGCATACATCGTGAGTGTGACAATGTCTGCAAAAATAATAACCCTGTATGTCTAACTGTATATTTTTTCATGGAATTAATCCGACAAATGTTTGACTATACATAATTATTCATGCGGCCTGATAGTAGACACATTATACGTGGCTGTGACTGGAAAAAGGGGATTATGGGTTATGCGACAAGTGTAGTTCCTGATCAAATAGCAAACCCCTGTAGCCTGATAACGATATATATTGCTGGTTAGAAGCATGCCGGATGTTTTATTGATGTAATGGCGAACAGTGTATATCCTGATCAGACTGTGCGGATGCACAGGCTGATCGGGATCTACACTGGTCGCAAATACAACAAGCCCCATTCCTCCAGTGACAGCCACATATGAGACACGCCATGTGATTTTCTACCTTCAGACCTCTGTATAATTTCATGAAATACGTTTACAAAATTTACAATATTTTCCGTAACTGGCGTCAAAGGTTGACACAATTTACAGAGTACATGCGGAATTATATTCTGCATGTAATCTCAAAATATTCTTTTGACTTTATTTAAGAAAAATATTGTAAAGTTTGTAAACGTATTTAATGAAATTACGCGGATGTCCGAAGGTACAAAATCACATGGCGTGTCGCAATCATTTGTCCATTGCACATTGTGTAATTTTCAAATGTGGCTGTGTTTGAAGAAATGGGGATTATGCCATTTGTTGTTAGTCTAGCACCTGGCATGCCATCACCACATCCATGTAGCTATATACAGTATGGACATTATGCCGTTTGTCAGATACATGCCAGGGGTTTCAGTGACTGAATGGCTAACAATACAGACCCGGAGCTGATGATCATGATCACACATTAGGTTACATGTATACATCTGTGGACACGTATTTGGGATTCGTATTTTGCAAACTAACGCGATATACATTTGGCTGAGATGTAAAATATAAAAGTTTCATGTTTCATGTTTTTTTTGCTTAACACATTAAGCAATATATATCAATCAATCACTTTACTTGATCACATTCCCTAAACATGATGCAGATTGAGAAATTTGAAGTTTAAACAACGTTCGATTTCGTCCGATTCAAATTTCTCAGAATGTTCAGACTAACTACACTAGTAATACTACTAAATTTGGTATTTGGCCGACTCGTAGTTTTCATGGCTGCAATGCGGTCATCATTAACAGGAGGAAACCGTTGTCGTATTGATGAAACTATTATTTACATGAGACGTCATGGGCGCCGCCATTACTGCAGTGTAAACAATAGATCACGTCATCCAATAGCATGTCATTGCCGCAGATAAATATCATAGGTTACTGCGGTACATGTATATGTTTTTGCCATTGCACTCGATTGGATGGGGATCTAAACATACATCATTCATCATCCAGGGGACATATTTATATTGGTTGTGTACATTAATATCTCAAACAAGACAAAATAACATAACATCGAGTCCATGGGAAATTGTGATTTTTCATATTACAACATGTTCGTAGGTGACTTACTTCAACAGTATGTATGTCCATACAGTGGGGTCAGCGTGTAAGTGCACACACGAACGAACACGACAGGTTGGAACCAACCTGTCGTGTTCGTTCGAGTGTGCACTTACACGCTGATGCCACTGTAGATATGGCATACAATTTGGAACTTGCTCTTGAATTAGAATAATACGTCTGCAGAATTCAACATGGGACAAAATTTCCATATCTCGACCATTGCATGGAATAAAGCAGTATTATCGTAACGCCGCTTAGTCAATCATGGTCACGTGACTTATCATGTTATATCACAGGTTATGTCAAAGTTTAAGGCGAAATGATGGGTCGACGAGAACATGCTATGTAGGGCTGATATACGTATATCAAACAGCTTTCATTAAGACCAAATACCAAAAACTGGCGACGCCATGTTTTAGTATAGCCCAACCGAACTGTCGTGTACACATAACTTTACCATTGAACCACGCCAATTATTATGCCACATGACGTCATAAAACTCATGAGATACATCAAGATGTGACATGATACTGATGAATGTATGTATATTTTATTTTTTCAAATTGTATTGCTGCGTACTTCATCCAATTTTCAGAGGTCAACTGTGTGTAGTTCTATTGGAATGATACGATTCGTAAACTATTTCTTAATTTGTGATTGAAAGAAAATGCATGACTGACTGCATTTGGCATAACATATTCAATTTTATTATACACCTACCCATGAAATACATAGTTATACGATGTAAATAAAAGTCATATGTTCTCATCGATGAAATAAACAACTTCCTGTGAAAATACGACTACTTCCGCTATCTATATTCATAACGCGCATCTGCAGTGCCGGACTACAAATAGGCTGCAAATACACATTCATTACCGTATACAGTCTAAAAACTAAAAACCATGGAGCGGTATATAATAAATAGAATATTCATATTTGTGCAACGAATATGACATATATGTTCATCTCGTGGTGTAAAATGTCCATATTTCACTCGTGCCTAACGGCACATGTGAAATATGGACATTGCACACCACTCGATGAACATATATGTCATATTCGTTGCAAAAATATGAATATCCTCTATGTATTAATTATTATGCAAATATATACATTGTATAAAATTGGTCGCAACTGTTGAAGTTGAACATATTCATAAAATGCACAGTGGATATACTACAGATAAACAGCTTTTTAGATACAGTGGGGTCAGCGTGTAAGTGCACACACGAACGAACACGACAGGTTGGAACCAACATGTCTTGTTCGTTCGTGTGTGCACTTACACGCTGACCCCACTGTAGTTAGGCAGCAATCGTTCCGGCATATTGATATGACGTGTGTGGTATTTCTGACAATTATGTTGCCGGTCACGTGACCTAGTCATGCGCCATATTATATCCAGTGCTTCCGATAAGACGAGACGACAGGCAGATTCAAAAACCGAACTGAATATCCTTTAATTAATTCCAGTCATAAGTTGCCACCGAAAATGTGCAACGGTTACACATTGTGTATCCCCCTTTTGAGATATGGCGCTCGTACTATTATGTTCTGTGAAATGCACCCACTGTACTAGTTTAGACTTTGAGCCAGCAACAACCCTCCTCCCCCCTGGGGGATTTTTGGTGAGTTTCATTTTTGGATTTAATAGCCTATTGTCTATCAATCCTGGTTGTCTGCGGCAAAAAAAGCCGCTGGGTGAACAAATGGCGGCCATTTTTCAAGATGGCCGCCTATCATTATTTTATTGATTTAATAAGAACTTTTAACTTTCAGTCTGATCAATATAACTGGGTAAATTGCTGTAATTCAGTCATAAATTGGAATGTAAAATGATGTAGAATACATCTTACATTTAATTAAAACAGGAAATGGCAATATATTTCAAAATTGCTGCCGAATTAGGCTGTTTCGCAACATTTTCTGCGAATAGCGTGCTGTTACGAGTACAGACATAAATATATATTACAGGAGATAGTGATGCAATATCCTTCCAAAATTGTCAAAAAAGTTAAAATAGCCGCCAAAATGTTCTTATTTTTGTTCATATCATTTACACTATGGAGCATTTCATGTACACTAGTGTATGTATGCATACCAGTTTGCTATACAAATCGAATCACTTAATAAGATATACATATCCAAGTATAGAATGCTATAATTATATTTTCAAAATGGCCGCCAAAATAACCAGGTGTTCAATAATATTGATGATGAAGCTGCAGCTTTAAGTAAATAAACAACAATAACATTGCTATGTATAGAGTGTGTTATTCTGTTTATTTTCAAAGACAACTATCGATTGATAAACAAATGTTTCAAAGTGTTTCCAAAATGTATTGACTGTTGACAGTGAATACAATTTTACTATTCAACTATTTTTATGGCGTAAGACCCGTGTTTTTAAAAAGTTCAACCCGCAAAATATGTGCTGCGACCGACATCAGCTCATTTGCATAAAAGCTGGCAGACCTCAAATTCGGATGTTGGTTGTATAATTGCCATTGTTCTCGGCATGTATACACAAACTGTTAATTCGCGATTGTACAGCGTGATTGTTCTAGGCTGGGTCTCAGTCAATACAGCTACTTGATGATGAGCATTAGAATTGAGTAAATAGAGGATATTCATATATTTGCAACGAATATGGCATATATGTTCATCGAGTGGTGTGAGATGTCCATAGTTCACGAGTGCCGTTAGGCACAAGTGAAATATGGACGTTTCACACCACGAGATGAATATATATGTCTTATTAGATAGCGGAAGTAGTCGTATTTTCACCGGAAGTTGTTTATTTCATCGATGAGAACATATGACTTTTATTTACATCGTATAACTATGTATTTCATGGGTAGGTATATAATAAATATTGATAATTTGTTATTACGCATTTATCAGTGGCAACATTAGTTTCTTTGGATATGCACAATTATACATGTGCCGTCAAAGCTGATAGTTCCGAATACACACGGGCTGAACAACTGCTACAGAAACCTGGAAACTTTAGACTATATGATTGTATTGATTACCATTTGGTGTATTGTTTATTATGTCTGTTTTTATTGTTCTACACAAATGCATACGTCTATAAACTAATCAATACAATACTATCTGTTTTCATACTCCGAAACTGTCAAAGCTATCTACAACGAAACACTTGATGCATGTGCATGCTGTTAGTACCAGCTGACTACTGAACATGCTTCAATGGGATATACATGCCTTTCTATTTTATTCATATATATTTTGGCACAGTCATATCTACTAGACATGCGTCATCACAATAGCAACGTTTTTCAAAGGTGGGTAATATAATACTGAAACGATATAGGAAGCTATCAAACACCATCAACGCAGTTGTGGAAATTATCGCATTTGCTTATTAGATAAACAAGAATTCCGGCACGAAATCGGTGTCGCATCTTCCGAGGCATTTGACCGTAATATGATCAAGGGCGTGTGCTAAAGTAAGCATCACAATAACCGTCAGAGAAGTGCATGCTTAAAACACTAAACAGGTCAAGGTTGAAGAAACTTGTTTTCACAACCATGTTAAGGTCAACAAGGTCAAGGTCATGTTAATGGCGGCATGAGTGCGTTCCAAATACGTACATGTATCAAGTGTCCAAATATGGAAGCAGTTCATCAAGTAATATCAAAGGAGAATAACACACTTCCCAAAACCGATATATTTGCATTATATAGCTGTATTAAAGACATATCGTTTCAATAATTGACTAGTATTCATTATACTCCCACAGAAATTTGGTTTTAAATTTCCAATATTTATGAGCTCCATGGGGATTTTAGGCTGCCTCCATTAAAATCACGTGATACGCATTACAACTACGTCACGGTGCGTGGACAGGTTTAAATGGCGGCCTGGCCGCGGCGACCCGGCTGTGACTCGCGGCCCTCCCTGATGACGCAACTTGTGTATTACATGTACAGTGTTGTGACAAGCTGGTGCGACCATACTGTATACAATCCACAATGGAACGCGGCGGCCCTTCCTGTTGGGTGTATCTTGTGTATTACCTGTACTCCGCTGGTCGTAACATAGGTTACTTATTTATACTCATTTCGTCTGTTTGTCTACGAAGAAATAAATACAAATATAGTACATATATAAAATAGGGCCGCCATTTCCAAACAGCTAAATGACGGCCCTATGGCCGTGGACTCGCTTGATCAGTACCAGAGTATATATTGTTCGCCATTCTGAAAATTGTCATAGACTATGTTTTGACCGTGCACATCACCGCATCTGTGCACTCTGATCAGGTGAACAGTGCAGATCCTGATAAGACTGTGCAAATTTTGTATACCATTATCAGACTGCTGCTTTTGTCAGCTGATCTAGCTCTATACTAGTTATAGAGACAATATGCCAGATTTAGTCTAAGAATGTCATATACTGCTATCTGAATTTCAAAGATATTGTAGTCCCCTGGTTAGCCCCATGGATGTTTCTGCTGGTCGTAAAATACATTTACACAGCACACGAGAAAACACCACTTGTTGCTGTGTCATAAGAATTAGATATTTCATTATGTAGATCCTGCTCTGGGTTTGGCAAAATGTAATGTTTACTTTCCTTTCAGTTATATTCAGCAAATAAATATAATACAATCGGACCAGGGACTACACCATTAATTTGGCATTGTTGGTACGGTATCGTACTCTAGACTTTGTATTTGCTAGTTTCAAACATGATCCTGTCTTTTTTTTGTAATGGACCAGTATAGGTCATACGTTTTTTGAGGTGGAAATTTCCCACAAAATTGTTACTAAAATTTCAGTATTGTTAATAAGAAAACACACCAATGCATTAGACCATCCGTCATCATGGATATGATTGTGTCAATTCGTGAGTAATGTATTATACTACATATTGTAATGCTTGTTTGACTTAACGGCTAACAGTGCATACGCTGATCCGACCGCGCAGGGTGCAGCCTAGTCGGGGTCTACACTGATTGCAAGCACAATAAGCATGGCTTACGAAAGTTAGATTAACTATGAATGGTAGACATGTCACACGCGTCTGGATAAAGGTGTGAACAATTGTTGACTGGTGTACAAGATATACACAAATGGAATACATGTAGTTCGATTTTAACAACATTGGTATTACAAGGTCGATTTTGTTAGTTTATTAATCTGATTTAAAATTTATATTAATTTTATGAAAATAATATTATTAATTTTATGAAAAGAATATTAATGAATAATAGGGGGCCGTTTTACGCCGAACCATTTTTTACCAAATATCAAAATCTTGGGGTATGTATTAGGTGCCGTTTTTACCTAGTATCATTTTGACCCGGGGCCGTTTTGACCTGTTGCCATTTTCCGATTAGCTGATGTGCTTGTACACGGCCGCGCACTGTGACGTCACGGCTATCCAAGATCGCGATTTAAAGGCGATTTGAAGCCAGTTACAAAGCATGAATAATAATGGCATAGATCGTTTTTATCGCGATGTTATCTACCGCGTTCGTGTTATTTCGATATGATTTATTGATTTAATATGAATCCAGCGAGTCCGTTCCTATCTTTTAATGTTATACGATGATTAAGAAACTTGTACAAACTGTTTGAGGCAAAAACAAATGGCTAAGTGTTTCCGCAAAAGAATGTGAAGGTAAACAAGGTCAATGTCATGTTAATGGCGGCATGATGAGTTATACCCTGATGACGAAGCTTGTACAAACCTTTTGACATTTCGGACGACGCGGACGACAACGACGACGACAACGGACGACGGAAAAAGCGGCATCAATAGTCGTGCCTTCTGCTGAAGTAGGCTCGACACAAATCATGTGCCTAAGGATTCCAGCGTATTGCATCACATACAGTAAATATTGTCCATACCATTATCTGTATTTTCTGATAATTCCAGCACAAAAATATTTACACAATTCCCTAACATTTGATTGGTCCGTAGCAAGTTCTGTCCAAAATTTATATCCCATGCCGAACTACTTTCCGTAACCGTGAGGTGCAGTTAAAATAATTTTCTTGATGAATTTATTTCAAATGCTGGAATTATAAGGAATGAATGGCCCTTTTGTGGAATTTATCGGAGATATAAACTTGGAAAAGTCGCGGGAATACTGGACGAGGCCTTAAAAAATTACAATTTTCGAAAAAAAAATCCACAAAAAGGCCATTCATTCCTATAATGGATAACCCAATATTCTGTTAAAAGAGCTCTAACGATGCATATATTATGGGACATATTCCATGGGATGTCGATAGTTCATATATATCAGCGTATGTTGCATGAACACGATGATATTGTTTGTTTCTAAGTGGCCATTTTGAAATTTAATTGGCCAAATTATATGGTATTATACATATTATATTGCCGTGTCAATGATACGAGGGTGGGTCAATAAGTAGTGTCACTTGACCCTTATCTTTTAACAACTCATCCAACTTGAATAACATTGGGCACTTTCATTCATTAACGTTATCCCAAGTTACGGAACGCTCATGGAGTCTATACAGTACATGACATCATAATGACGTAATAATTTATGACGTCATGTCTGGCACCGCGGTCAGAATCACTAACGAAAAACAAATGCGGTATATTTAAATAGAAGGAATAAGAAGGAAAGCAGTCGCAGGAATATACCATATGTGGCAGCTCGTTTATATGAAGCCTGTGCTACTCCACCCGCCGATCAGAAAATGTGTGGCTACTTTCAGTGCCGGACGGGAGACTACGAAATATTGAACTTCTGATTTCAATTACAGACGCAGATAATGTTGAGAAAAGTAAATGACATAGCAACTGAAACAGGAATAGATTAGTCATGCTTATAACATAGTTCAGTCATATTTGTATACAATTTTAAAATACAATACAATTTTATACCTAAATATAGCCGTTTCACGAAGGCAAGCGTGTTGAGATTTGAAAAGCAATTTTCGTTATTTTGGCTAATTTTTCGCTCATATTTTGATGAGCGAAGACTATTTATGGAAAAATAAACAACAAAGACTGGTTTTGAGCGTACAATTTGTTACTTGTATTGATCAATTCAGGGTTTTATTGTGTTTAGTGAGGAATACAATTCGCAATCGGTAGACGCTTGCAAAATGCGTCTTCCTTGGACGCGAGGCGCCGGAGGGGAATCGCAATTCCTGTATGTCCGACGGCTTGGCAGGTCATATAATATATATGACCAGGCAAGCTAGCCAATCAAAAGCCGAGAAACTTATCTGCGGTATGACAATCTGTCATAGACCCCACGAGAGACTAACCTGACGGAATATAGAACAATATAAGTGTAGTTTTAGACATACATTTAAAGTTATGTATCATGTGACACTACTTATTGACCTACCCTCGTATGTGTGCATTACATCTATTATTTATTCAAGTGTTGATATACTGTGTTGTCGGCCATCTTGGATTTGGCGGCCATATCGGATTTGGAAAAATTTCCACCCTATATTTTTTAAACCTCTGTAACATAAACATGCCAAAACAAGTGAAAGTTTGCTTTTAACAAACATATGACTCGAGAATTACATTCTGGTATAAATTATATGGTCACTCATCTGTTATTATTTTTGCAGACATACATTTCAATTACCATACTTACTATGTATTCGTTTATTTTTTGTCAAGTATAATATCCAATATTATTAACCCGTTCAACCATAAGTAACTGGAATGGACTGTGATATGCTAATTATCCGACCTATACAATCGTCATAAAATGATTTTCAGACGTGTCCATTTATGAAAACAGTTTTTTTTTCTAAAATATATGAATATTACTTACTAAAAGTGCAGGTCCTCATGAGACGGCTCGTCTGGAGCCGGCTCATCTGGATCTACACTGTTTGCAAACACGGTTATAGAGGTATGTATGGTTGAAAGGGTTAATGCACATGTTTATCGCAAGGTTTTTAACATGATATATCGCGGCTTGCAAATCTTCCTGGTGTCTGCGGCCAATCAAATCGTGGCTTGAGGTAATGATACCATTTACACCGCGTAGTTTTCAAAAGAAAAATCAATGGACTGAACGTCCTGAAATTCCTCGCAGTATGTGTTTGTGGATGACACATAGACTAATAATTAATCTAGAGTGGAAAGCGTTTCGCGAAAAATAAGCGCCGTAACTTCACAGCAACAACAACAACACGAGTTAAAATATATATTTGGAAAGCCCAAAATGATAATATATTTCTATTCTCAGATCTATTCTGAATGTTGTATTCGTGCCCCGAACCATGAAGTTACGAATCGCGAATAATGGAGTATGGCGGTTAATCTTCGCATCCTTAGACTATGGAAACATGTACAATAACACAAATTTAGCACAAAAAAGAAAACAAAACATTATCACACTGAAAAGGCGATCAAACTAACTTGGAAATACAATATTTCCCCGCAAGTGTGTATTCATGTAGTTATTTATTCATTAATAGTCAAATGTTAAATAATATAATAACTTTACCCAGTTTCATGTTGTATGCATGATTGATTTATTTATTATATTTAATTCCTCAAGTTGGACATTAAACATGTATACACACGTTAGCAAATTGATGTTAGTATGATTTTTAGAAGTTCTCGAAGTCGTGTATGTACATAATGTTGTTAGGTGGAAACTGTACATGCAATTTTAGCATCAGGACCCTATAACCATTACACTGTGTAGTTTGTATTGTTCAGTCGTGTCCATGTGGTGGTTGCTTGTTCAAGATAAATGGTGACCAGTCTGGTCCCAATTACGCTGTTCGAATCGTGAGTTTGACCATGTTAATCACGGTGAATCTCTAAGTGTCGGTTACACTTCTCTACCAGCCAGACAGGCGTCCATGCACTGTGACACATATTTGAAAGCCACCATTAAATACAGTCTGATCTTTTCGTTGTTCATGTCCACTAGCAGCTTCGCCGCCCCATCCATTTCTCTGTGAATGACGCTGAATTAACCTGACCAATGTTGGTTTTTCATTGTCGATGAGAGAAATGTATTATTTGGCGTTCAGTATACAACGTAATTATAGATCGTTCACTGCCAAAGCAATTGAATGTAGTCGAGTAGTCATTTTGTGAACATAGACATTGTGTTTCCTATAAACTTTTTTTCTTTATTCATACTCCAACATATATATACAGCAAATTTATCTTTGTTGCCCAAGCGGCAACCTTGGGCGTAATTTGCATAAATCAAGATGGCCGCCAATCGCCATTTTGAAAATCTAACTTTTTACCTACTTGTCATACAATGATGTATAATATGTCTTTATTTTTATAGGTTTTCGTGTACGTAGAGCCGTTTTCTGCAATACTATGGTTAATTGGATATCATCATAAGGGTCTAGAGGTAATTGTAGGGTCAAAATTTACATTTATATGCAAAATTATGAGAATTTCTAGTAAAAAATGTAATTTCAATGAGAACTGTTTATTGCAAACATTGTTATGAACCATGAAAATCATATTTATTTGCAACTACAATTACTCTATGAAGTAATTATGTAAATACGAATGCAGAGTGATACAAGCAACTTTAGAATACCATTATATTTGACAGAACATGAACCGGTTCAGAATATATGGCACTTTATACATTATTCTGGAATGATATGATTTTTGTCAACGGTTCCAACCAATAAACACATCCTTACTCATATGATAATACTTAGATTATATTTGCAATATTAATCAGATAAGATAAAGAAAACGTCAGCGCAATGGTATACATTAATATACATAATACATATCAATGTATGCCATTACTGTTAATGCATGTACATGCATATACATACATACACATATTCTTTGAAACCTTTTTTATTTACTCCCATTCATCAATCAGATACTCGATGTCAAGTACATCAAAGAGAGCGGGACGGTGGACTTTCAGTGGATGAGGATATTTCTCCACCTCTGCTTCAACAAAATCCCCGTCAAATGCATCCAATATATGGCGATGCTTCATCTCCTCCTTGTACTGTGTCTGTGTGGACTGATCTCATGAGTTAGTATACTATATACAGTCAAAATTGTCAGACACATGTAGGGTAATGGGGAAGTCGTCGATCCACTCACTAACCAGTTCAGGAGATAAAGGCATGCCCTTGAGAGACCCTTTTCCTATCTTGATAGCAGTCTGTTCTCCAAATTGGTCAGCTGAGACTCCGTTTCAGTATCAAGTGAACGCATCTCCAGAAGGTATTGGGTAATATATCGTGCATATTGTGCTTGTCCAGCGAGTAAAATGTCTGTCAGCATGCGTTCCATGAAATATATATCTGCTTCTCTCACTGTACACTCAAATTGGTGGACAATGAGTGTCGAGAAAAGGAAGTTATCTACCCAGTGAGGACCTGTCAGGTGGAGGCGAGCAGTTTCCAGATACTGATCTATCTGCTCCAATGGCTTTGGGCCTGTAGATAGAAACCGCCTCAATAGAGCCGCTGTTGGGTTTCGGAATGCCCTCATGGGTTTCACCCAGGACTTACCGTTATATATACCTGTCAGGCCACGATATGCGGCAACAATATACGTTTCAATAGCTGAGCCCTTCATTAATTTTGCAATACAGCTGTTGAATGACTGTATAATATGCATTCCTCCGGGATGAAAGACTACATTCTGGAACTGCATTGGCTGATACCAGCATATTTGTTTGGTCGCAGAAAATAGATGCATGTCCATGCTCAGATGAACGCGTTTCATCCCCATATCCACCAGTGTCTGTTTCATGTAAGCAGGTGTTGTGATAATAGTATCTGGGTGAGAGGGTGGGGCATCAATCATAGGCTCAAACATGTAGGAACTCGCACCTTTGAGTACACCGCTACCTCTGGCTAGTTTGCTAGTCTGGACCCAGACTGAGACAGCTATGCCACGTGACATCATTTTCGGTGACAGCTGTTAGATTGGCCTGGCGGGCAGCTACCTCGGTGTAGCTATTCCCGCTAGCTTTGATAGTGGCCACAGCAGTGGATGCTCTTTTTAGGACCAGTATAGTGTAAAAGAGGAATTAATAGAGTATTCCTCGCAGGTTTATTCTGCTTGAATATAAGACGAGGGAGCATAACACTACCGATACAGGACTGACTGCTGCCAGCATCAATGATGCCTGCTGGATGTCTCTGGAATTCGGTTGTATCGTGGACTGAGAAAGTACTGGCGCAGTCGTTGAAACCAATATACAGGTTCATTGAAACCGCACTTGTTTGGTAATTGTGTTTATATCGATTATCATGGATCTCTTGATTGTGTTATTTGTTAAGTAAATTACATTGACGGTGTACAACAACTCACAAATAACAAATGTAACTTGGTTGCATTTTTATACCGTTCGTAGCCAGGCATGGTACCTAAACATTTCAACAACTGACATGCATACTTTCATTACATGTACCCCTATTATGAGCGTCAGAACAGCAGTGTCGTGAATTTAGAAGAATTATTCTCAAATCATATCTCAAGTGTCCACAATGTTGTGTGACTATGAATTCTCGCTTATTTCTAGTATTTAATTCAGTTTTGTTGTTAAAATAGCGACACAAATAGGATTTTGGGCGCCATCTTGGATGTAAAAAAGTGAGAACAAACATTCCATTAGCCTTAATACTAAATATAACATCGTAAAACGATTCTACTAGACACCCGAAAACAAATAACAAATGGTATTATACAGCATTATATGACAATTAGTTTTGTATTAAAATTTTGAAAATCGCGACTGGCGGCCATCTTGGATTTATGCAAATTGCAGGAGTTGCCCAAAGTTGCCATTTGGGCAACAAAGCTAAATTTGTTCTAGGGAACCATATAAAGATGAAACAAAAATAAAAGTTTATAGGAAACAGAATGTCTAGGTCCACTATGGAACACATAGGAGTGCCTACTCGACTGTTGGTGTTCATTCAATAAAGGCAATGCATACCTTTATTGATGTAGACTATTACAATACGAAATGGTATTTCGATTTGATTGGTGGAGGAGACCAGGAACACTGAAAGCCATGCTATATAAATATTCACGATATTACGACACATTCGAAAAGCGGGCAGCGTCTTGGCAGTCGATCTATTTTGCCGCGTTACAACAGGGCATCTGTGGTGAGAAAGCTAAACATGGGATATATTCAGCTACTGCTCGTGGTTTGTGTATGTGCCGGGGTGTACGTTACAGCAGCAGATCAAGAGGGATGTTACTGTACTCCCGTCAGTATCAACGTGGCTACCCGTCCGAACCCGGCTGTAATATACAGGTGTCCACAGAACGGCAGACCGAGCACATAAAACAGCTGTTTACAAACATTTCTAACAAACTTCTGGATGAATATGAGTCGCGATTTAAAGCATTCTTAGGGACGCTTGATCGTCAGTCGCAACCACGCGACTGCTCTGACATTAAGCGATTGGGACACACTGAGACTGGTATCTATACGATATATCCGAGTGGTACGCACGGGTTTCGAGTTCGATGCGATATGGAAACTGACGGCGGAGGGTGGACGGTCATCCAGATGCGGGTTTCCGCTTCCGACTTCTATAAGACATGGGTGGAATACGAAGTAGGGTTCGGAGATCTGGCAACTAACTTTTGGCTCGGTAACGAACACATTCACGCTATCACATCACAGGAGCGGTACGAACTGCGCGTTGACATGACGGGTCCCGATGGACAAGAACAGAAGTACGCCGTGTACAATAAATTCGAGGTTGGAGACGCCGCGGGAAAGTATAATCTGACGGTGGATGGCTACCATGGAGACGCCGGTAATAGTCTGTCTGGCAATGGTTACCCGTTTACCACGAAGGATAGAGACAATGATGTTTGGCCGAATAACTGTGCTGAAAGCTTTACAGGTGCCTGGTGGTATACTAAATGTCACGCTTCTAACCTGAACGGTCTCTATGGAAATACGGAATATGGTAAAGGAATCAACTGGAGTGGATATACAACGTACTACAAATCACTGAGTCGAGTCGAGATGAAGGTGAGGAAATGGACGTTTCCTCCAGGTTCTACGACCGTGACGCCTTAACCGATAACAAACTGGAATTGATTGTTGGATGTTTATTTTCCGACCAATCCAATCATCACATAATAGTTTTAAAACTAGTACATTTATGAAAATGGGGTGGTTTGTCAAAAACTAGGAAAATTACTTGCAAAAAGTGCACAACCTGCTCGTTACGAGCCGGCGCCACTGGATCTACATTGTTTGCAAACGCCGCTATAGAGGAATGTAGTGTTGAAAGGGTTAATGGAGCAAAGTGAATTATGACACAACATACTGTTTGTTCAACTTAAGGTATTAGGTAATATATAGATACACTTGACGTCAATGGTAATTGCTTCATAAGAGTGATGTGATATATGAATATAACATATGTGAATATTGTCTTGTCATTGTTTACTATATGGAGCATGGAGTTGCCATCTCCACCATCTTTGTATGTACATGCCATCGTACAGTTTCGCCACTTCGTGCATTTGACACATACAGCAAATAATATGACAGTAAACCAAATAAATGTTGGTGCAGTACATAATAGACAGACATGAGAACAGCAAGTTATAAATATTATGCCAGCAAACTATACAAAAAGACGAGATATCTGAGAATTTCTCCAATCAATCTGAAAATAAATTTCAACTTGCAAACTTTCAAATCTGATACACATCTGATACTCCTATTACTGTACACGTTACCCATATGTAAAGCCGTCATTACTCCCATAGTAGGTAGAGTAGACGCCAGGGACAATACACTCAGGTAACTGCTTACATGTCACTGGATTTGATAGCTAATAAGAAAGTACAGTAGTGGGTATATATGGCATGTGTTGTGAGGTAACAAGGTACAGTAGTGGGTATATATGGCATGTGTTGTGTGGTTTGCCAGGTACAAGTGATACACTGTGCGATTTTCTGTGTATGAAGCTATTTATTATGGTGGTTCATGTTGTTAAATACACAGTCACAAACTTGTCCATAAAACTGACATATTTTACAGTTTGGTGTAATATAATTGGCTGACTTTTCTACATGTAATTAACTACATGATATCACATGTTCTACTTCACATTTTGAGTTCTTTGTCAAACGGCAGAACAGGTGAAACTGGCTGATGGCTGGAACACACAAAGATGGCCGACTTGGCCACCCCAAGTACCGTATAGGATACAGTAAAGAGTCAGTGTTCACATATTTGTTATACATACATATATTCCATCACATTTACGAAGCAATTATCTTTGAATCAAACGATGATCAGGTATATAGTTGGTCCTTAAAACCCGCCGATGCTGTTGTACGAACACCTATACTGTATACTATATTGTATTTCGAAATAACAAAAACTCAAGGTGTATGATCACGTGGTACTAACAACAACAACAAGTACCGATCCGATTCAAAGTACGTATTCTTTTATAATGTGCTTATTACGTAACGGATTTTTATTAAATATGGCGCATCAAACGTGTCTTGTTAAGCTGCATTTGTTGGTCTCTTTATTTTCGCCCAAACTTCTGTCGTTTTTGCGATGAATCGATTTCCGTGTCTCCGACACGGAAATCGATGCTTCGCAAAAACGACATACGTCTGTGCCAAACTCCATAGACCACCAAATGCAGCTCATGACGACGCGTTTGCTGCGCCATATTTCATCAAAATCCGTTCCATATTAAGGAAAATATCAAATAATACTTACTTTGGAGTGGACGACGTTGTTGTTGTTGTAACCACGTGATCATGCACCTTGAAACTGTATCCGCCTAAAAAAAGGCATCTTCGCCTTCTACTCTGATCTAATCAGAAAAATCAAGACATGTGATTTTGTACATAAAAAGCTGTTTCCAACATGTATGATATTTTCCATAAGTGACGTCGAAAGTTGACAAAATATTCAGCGCAAATCGGAGTGGAATTCCGCATTAACTATAAATGTTTAGTAAACTAAAATTTTCAAATATTTTTCATGAAAAATCGCATATCTTCTTGGGTACAAAACCACCAGATGAGTATTTTACTGAATTTCGTGAACTATTTGTTTTGAGGACGGTAATAGTTGTATTGTCATTTTGTAGGAAAATGTAAACAAAGATTCATAATTTAGCAATAAGAAGTGCTGACTAGCCTATACCTGGTGAAAATGTCACATCATATACCTGTGTCGCGATCCTGATAACTTTATCTCGACACAACTTACAGTGGATCAATTCATTACAGCTGGTTATATTATAAATAAGTGGTTGTATATAATTTCTTCGCACAAAATATTGCTTCTTAAACTGCGGAGACATATTGAAAAATGTAGGTGGAAGCAAAGTCCTTCGGAATTACTGAATACAGTACATAAATTATAATGGTATACAGTCGAACCTCCCCGAACGGCCACCTCTCTACAACAACACCCTCTCTGTAACAGCCGCTATTTTATATCCCAAATGGATGATTTCCTCCGTATCTAACCCTTAGACTGATGAGCACGAACATTATCATCTGCTGTTGCTTAGCATTTTTTCTCAATAAAAACATGTTTTGATAGCATTTTAGAATCATTTCCATTGGAAATGATTCTAAAATGTTGCCAAAACATGTTTTTGATGCGAATTATCGAAGAAAATGAATAAAAAGCGGACAACATAATTTAATTCAGCATTAACCTCCCTACAACAGCCACCTCTACAACAGCCAGTTTTGCGTATTCCCATGGGTGGCTGTTGTAGAGAGGTTGCACTGTACATATATTTATCCCGTCAACACAGTGCGTATGTGCCGTGAAACACGGTTCCGTGAAACATTTTTGATATCCAGTCAATACTATTGTTGCAGTTTACAGCCATTTGTAGGTGTTGACGGGATAAATAGAATAGTAGGTTAGTGCCGTGAATGGGAAAACATATATGGCGCGGCACGGAAACGGGATGTGCTCGGCAGAGCCTCGCCCATCCCGTTTCCTGAGCCTTGCCAGATATTTTTTCCCATTCACGACACTGACCTACTATTTTCTATCTATCTGATTTTGCACTCTGACATGCATGGCGCCCGGCCGATTTTTCCCCAATATTTGTTTTCAAAATCTTCAGGAGACCGTCAGATCACCGGCCGGTTTCCGCCAGGCCACCGGGCGGGACCCTAGCGACTTGTCTACGGGCTTGCCACTACCTAAAATCGCGCTTGGAAAATCGCAGATTTGGGAGTCAGGTTTTCACGTCCGCGGCGCCCGTGCGACTCCTAAAAATCGCAGCAGAGCCCGTAGAAATCGGGCAGCGTCCGGCCGGACGCCGCGCGGAAATGCCCCTTTTGGCCTATTTTAGGAGTCGCGCGGGTTCGCAACCGATATGTGAGAGCCCCTTAACAGGGGCCCGTTTCACTAAACTTCTTACGACTAAAATGTTCGTAAGCGCAAATTTAGGGTCGTCTATAAATTTCAATTGATGGATTTACATTGGTAGACCCAATAATTGTTTACAAGAAAACAGTGTTGATGTGCATTTTGCAGACTATCATACTTTTGCACTTACGAACATTTTAGTATTACGAAGTTTAGTGAAACGGCCCCCAGGTTGGTAAAATTGACCATGATATATGTACATGTACTATACACACGGTGTGTGATCACGTGGTCTTTTGTTTTGGTTTTGCGTAATGGCAGTGCCAATACATTGTGAGGTGAATCCTATTTTTCATCAATACGACTGCGATTGCTTGCTTTTAATAATGAACATGTTGTAATCTAATAAATATGTAAATGAGGCCTCTATGTTTGGTGGTCAGTTTCGTTGTATGATGTTGTATGACGCTGTGTTTAGGCAATACACAGGCCCGTACGCAGAGGGGGTGCGAAGGGTGCGTACGCACCCCCCTTAACCCCTTCAACACCACAGGCCTGTATAGTGGTATTGGCAAAAAGTGTAGATCCAGATGAGCCGGCTCGTGACGAGCCGTCTCATCAGGATCTGCACTTTTTGAAAGTAATTTTCATAATTTAGAGAGCAAAAACACCTCATGTTAGATATGGTTTTAATCTGTCTCAGTGATGTAGACTGGCCATCTTCATCGACCTTGAAACATATATGAGATACGCAATGTGAGTTTGTACCTTCAGACATCTGCGCAATTTTATTAAATACGTTTACGAAATTGGCAGTATTTTTCATAAATAAAGTCAAAAGTTCACAAAATTTCAGAGTACATGCGGAATACGCCATTTACGGAAAATATTGTTAATTTTGTAAACGAATTTCATGAAAATAAGCTGGCGCCCGTTTCACTAAACTTCTTACGACTAAAATGTTCGTAAGTGCAAAATTATGATAGTCTGTAAATTTCACATTGACAATGTTTTCTTGTAAATCATTACTGGATTTACATTTATTGAGCATAGGCTGCATATGCAGCCTATGCTCAATAAATGTAAATCCATAAATTGAAATTTACAGACGATCTTAAATTTGAACTTACGAACATTTTAGTCGTATGAAGTTTAGTGAAACGGGCCCCAGATGTCCGAAGGTACAAGATCACATGGCGCGTCTCATATGTGGCTGTCACTGGATACATGGGCGTATGGGTTTTGCGACCAGTGTAGATCCAGACCAGCATAGTCTGATCAAGATCTGTACTATTCCACCAATGAAACACCCGTCATGCTTCTAACAAGAAATGTAGATCAAAATCTGGTGGCAAATCCCATAAGCCCCGTTTCTCCAGTCACAGCCACATATCACGCAGAGCAAGATTAGTTGATGAATTATTAACAACAACAACAAATAAGTACAGTGAAACCTGTTTAATCCGGACACCCTGTGGCTCCCAGGGTGTCCGGGTTAGACTGGTTCCAATGTAATTCCGGAATATGAGTCCGCCAACACTGACATGTGTGTGTACATTGTAAAAAATTGCTGTGATAATGTAATAAATTCCGTATAATAAAAAATAATAAATGTATCCTTAAATTGAAAATTTCTCCCTCAAAGTGTACTTAGCAGTTTTTGTGAAATAGGCTGCATGTCAGGCAGGTCAGGCGACTGCCAGACCAATAACTGTGACAAAAATATGACTGTTTATTGAAATACATGTATTTATATTTCATATAAATAATATACAATACAAACGGTAATGAATGCCATTATTATTATCGATTATAAGTTTATTTTGTTACAGTGGAACCTCGCTAAACCGGACACCCTGGGAGGTCCCCAGGGTGTCCAGTTTAGCGACGTTTCACTGTAAATCAGACATTTGATTATTCCGAGCCTTAGTTGTGTGCTATGCGATCACGAACAGGCATTATCACCTGAGATAAAAACCTGAGACACCCATCAAAATTAGATTACATGTATACATGTTTCATGTTGTCCGGTTGAGTGAGTCTCCACTTTATCACTCAGTTGACACGTCTCATTCACCGGGTCTCTCAATATTTCTCGTATCTAATATGTGAATGCGACTGAATTAAATGTTGTCGTCTGCTGGAAATGTTTTATTTTCAATATTTCTCGACAAAAACCTGGTGTTGACAGCACATGAGAATCGTTTCCAGTAGAGACGATTCTCATGTGCTGTCAAAACCCGTTTTTTTAAGAATTAAAGCAAAAATTAAAAACAGCAGACGGCAATTTCCGTCAACAGCGTAGGAAGGGTTAACATGTCAGAAACAGCGAAGGTCGTACATGTATGTGGCTGTAACTGGAGAAATTGGGCTTATGGAAGTTGTGACCAGTAGCCTATTTCATCAACATTGCAAAGTATACTTTACTAGCAAAGTATACTTTGAGGGAGTAATCATTTATTTTTCAGAAATGCATTATTTCATGCAGAACTAACGATTGCATATATTTGATGATTAAAACTATGCAGAATTATTATACTGAATTTATTACATTATCACAGCCAAAATTGGCTGTGATAATGTAATAAATTCAGTATAAGAAAAATTAATAAATTTATTCTAAGATTGAAAATTTCTCCCTCAACGTATACTTTGCTAGGAAAGTATACTTTGCAATGTTGATGAAATAGGCCCCTGGTCAAAAAGGTAATTCATGTAGTCTGATAATGATATATATTGCCTGTTATTCAAACGGTTATTAATCAAACATGGCTCAAATGACACGTGATGTCGATCACGTATTTCGGCAGATATGAACTCACTTTCCGAGGCCAAATGGAAGCATGCGAATGATAATTTAACCCTTACATTGCTGATTGAAATTGTGTCGTATTCTGTTTATTTTGTAACTTCCATTGCTATCTATAAAAATGGTTTGGCAGCACTCCAGAATCATTTACATTTCTGTTTATTTCCCAACCCGTAAATTTATAGGGCCACCTGCATATTTCACTGGTTGACCTGTAAACATTTTATAGGCGTATTTTAATGTAATGTTAGTCTTGACCCCGTACACCATAGTCATGACCCTTAACATGACCTTACAGTGGGGTCAACGTGTAAGTGCACACACGAACGAACACGACAGGTTGGTTCCAACCTGTCGTGTTCGTTCGTGTGTGCACTTACACGCTGACCCCACTGTAGTTTCCGACAGGCGGAACATTACAGCGACGATTTGTTGCAGGTTGACAGGCGAAAACTATGAAAACGAATCGAAAACGCAGTGGAAACGATAGTTTTGTACAACGATATAGATACAAACGATTGTTGTTTATGTATGCGAAGCGAAAACAATATTTTTGTTTAAATATCCGGCACTCAACTATTTCAATGTGTGTCGTTTCTTTCAACTACGGAAGCCCATTAGGGCCACTTCACTTTTTTTAATTTCCATTTATTCAAGATGTTTTCTTGAATTTTCAAGTTCTTTTCTTGAATTTTCAAGATCTTTTCTTGAATTTTTAAGATCTTTTCTTGAATTTTCAAGAAAAGATCTTGAAAATTCAAGAAAAGAACTTAAAAATTCAAGAAAACATCTTGAAAATTCAAGAAAAGATCTCGAAAATTCAAGAAAAGATAAAAAAAGTGAAGTGGCCCTGATGGGCTTCCGTATTCAACGCATCGTTTTGACAAATTAAGAAACATGCAGGCTCCTCCATCTACGTCGACTGTTCTCGCGTTTGTTTGTAATTGTTATATAAATATATAAATAAAGTTTAAAAGAAATAATAGCATTATGATTACATAATACTGATTGTGTTATGTGTTATCTAAAAATACCGGTCGTATGGTTATTTAGTTTCAAATGTCATTTCACAAGTCGTCCATATAATAATTTATAAAAATCATAAATGCAATATGCCCATTTGTATACAAATAATCGACAACATTACCTTGAAGGAAACCGAAGAAAAAAAAAAGACAACTATCTGAACCACTATGAAAAGAGCTGTACAATTATGCCACGCATATCCCACATTACAGCATGTGTGAGCCGTAAAGCGTACGGGTACAAATAGGACAACTTATTGTAATGACGCAACAATTCCAAGTGTCAAAATCCGACGTGACGTTGGTAAATTTATGCGTAACTTTGCGACGTCATTTTCAGCCTTTCATGACGTTGTCATTAAGGCTGGTTTTCACAGAGCGTGGCCCATATGTATATTGTAACCTTCGACCCTCGTTAGAAGTCAGTGTGTCAATGATGTGTCAATGATGATATGGCGAGCAGTTCGTCGATGCCATAAGTATGGAACGCCAAATCTACATAAACTCAAATATATATTGCTAGCAACAAATATTTGGAGCTAGCAATAAATATTTGGAGAGCTCTCGAAATAAATTAATGATATCTCGAAATCATTTGGAGAGCTCTGGAAATCATTTGGAGCGAGCAATATAACATTTGATTTAGAGAGCTCTCTAAATCATTTGGAGCTATCTCTAAATCATTTGGAGAGCTCTCGAAATCATTTGGAGAGCTCTCGAAATCAATTAATGATATCTCGAAATCATTTAGAGAGCTCTCGAAATCATTTGTAGCGAGCATTATATAACTTTGATTTGGAGAGCTCTCTAAATCATTTGGAGATATCTCTAAATCATTTGGAGAGCTCTCGAAATCATTTGGAGAGCTCTCGAAATCAATTAATGATATCTCGAAATCATTTAGAGAGCTCTCGAAATCATTTGTAGCGAGCATTATATAACTTGATTTGGAGAGCTCTCTAAATCATTTGGAGCTATCTCTAAATCATTTGGAGAGCTCTCGAAATCATTTGGAGAGCTCTCGAATTCATTTGGAGATATCTCAAATTGATTTAGAGAGGGCATTATAAACTTGATTTGATGCTAGCTCCAAATACCACTCCACGTGGGAACTGGAGGAAAAAAACAATACGCGCTCCCTTCCCGCGCTTTTAATTGAAATACTCATAAAAACAGTAGAACCTCTCTAATGTTGACATCCAAGGAGACAGTGTGTGAAAACTGTTATGTCAACTAATATAATTATATATTTATATACGGTAGTAATATATAATTTAAATACATAAACTACCAATATTTTAAAACTAATACTGCATTAATATGTATATGTGGCTGTGACTGGATAAATGGGGCTTATCGAAATTGTGACCAGTGTAGGTTCCGATTAAATAGATCCCTTATGTAGCCTGGTTTCATTGCTTGTTCGAAGCATGGCTGGCGGTTTCATTTATGGAATGACGAATGTTGCAGATGCTGATCAGACTGCGGATGCACATGCTTATCTGGATCTACACTGGTCGCAAAACCCATAAACCACATTTATCCAGTCACAACCACATTATGTGCGATATGCAATCATGGTCGATGATAACTTAAAGTTAGACAACTGAGACATAATTAATGAGTCTCGGTAGTCTCCGTTTATAATAATGCTATATTAATCGTTTTCCCGCAGAAATAGGTGCTTTATTCTTCCTATGTTTCGGTGAAAATGTGGTTATTATATGATATACTAATGATATATTGTAGAAAAAGTATATAATATAATCATAAATGTTATTTTTAATGAAGATTTGGGTATATTTGGGTAAATCGTGCTGCGTAATTCAATGCGTAATTCAATAATTCAGGGAGACATCGTTTTCATAGTTTCAAGCGATTTAATGCTAGCTCCAAATAATATATATATTGCTAGCTCGAAATAAATTAGAGATAGCTCGAAATGATTTCGAGAGCTCTCCAAATGATTTCGAGAGCTCTCAAAATGATTTACAGATAGCTCCCAATGATTTAGAGAGCTCTCCAAATCAAAGTTATATAATGCTCGCTACAAATGATTTCGAGAGCTCTCTAAATGATTTCGAGATATCATTAATTGATTTCGAGAGCTCTCCAAATGATTTCGAGAGCTCTCCAAATGATTTAGAGATAGCTCCAAATGATTTAGAGAGCTCTCCAAATCAAAGTTATATAATGCTCGCTACAAATGATTTCGAGAGCTCTCTAAATGATTTCGAGATTTCATTAATTGATTTCGAGAGCTCTCCAAATGATTTCGAGAGCTCTCCAAACCAGGAGAAGAATTCACATAAGTGTAAAAGCTTGTTTTCTAATCCTGTTCTCAATTGTATGTATATATGTATCACTTGCCACAACTTGAAATAAATATTGTTTAAACTAAAGTTATATAATGCTCGCTACAAATGATTTCGAGAGCTCTCTTAATGATTTCGAGATATCATTAATTGATTTCGAGAGCTCTCCAAATGATTTAGAGAGCTCTCCAAATCAAATGTTATATAATGCTCGCTCCAAATGATTTCGAGAGCTCTCCAAATGATTTCGAGATAACATTAATTGATTTCGAGAGCTCTCCAAATGATTTCGAGAGCTCTCCAAATATTTATTGCTAGCTCCAATTATTTGTTGCTAGCAATATATATTTGAGTTTATGTAGATTTGGCGTTCCATACATAAGCCTGATATCACCAGTCACAGCCAAGACCATTGAAATGAGTGGTAACAACACCGATTTTGTTTAGATACCTGTGTATGTGTATATCCGGCATGATATTGGTTAAATGTGTCACTAAGACTATCAGTAATGGTATTAGCATCCAAGTGCTCGTAATGTATTAAATCGTCGATATTTACGATGGCATTATAATACATGATGACATGGTACAACATTTACTCTATTTTCCGTAAATGGCGTCAAAAGGTGACACAACTTTCAGAGTACATTTACTCTGAAAATTGTGTCAACTTTTGATTTTATTTATGAAAAAAGATGTAAATTTTGTAAACGTATATTTGTTTGTATTAATTCGTGCCCACGAAATAACAATTAATTCCCTAAATTTAACAATTCGTTCCCACAAATTAACAATTGTTAATACGATGGAACGAATTGTTAAATTGAGGGAACGAATCGTTATTTCGTGAGAACGAATTAATAAAATAAATCCATGTCCCCTGCGGTTCTCAGTACTTAGCAGAATGATATATGTGTCAAAGTTATAATGCGTAAAGCATTTACTAGATAATCAGTATAAATCGGATATTACCATGATATGTAAAGACATATAACGCAATACAAAATAACAAATATAAATGTGTTTCTCAAACAAACAGACGTGTTGCCATTCTCCTTTTGATTGGTCTACGATTCGTCCCAACACGACCATCGTAGAGAAGTATCATACTACACAAATGAGGCAACAACACATATACTGTCTGCTTCACAAAACCTGCCCAAATTTTACGTCTATATAGCCAATGCCAAGGTGCATGATCACGTGGTTACAACAACAACAACGTCGCCCATTCCAAAGTAAGTATTATTTGATATGTTCCTTAATATGCAACGGATTTTGATGAAATATGGCGCAGCAAACGCGTCTTTATCAGCTGCATTTGGCACAGACTCATGTCGTTTTTGCGAAGAATCGAGTTCCGTGTCGGATACATGGAAATCGATTATTCGCAAAAACGACAGAAGTTTGGGCGAAAATACAGAGACCACCAAATGCAGCTGAACACAACGCGTTTAATGCGCCATATTGCATCAAAATCCGTAATAAGGACACGATAAACGGAAACGTACTTTGAATCAGATGGATTCTAGAAATTTCAGTACTTGTTGTTGTTGTTAGTACCACGTAATCATACACCTTGAATGCACAGTGTATGGGAATTTAACATGGGGACATGTTTTCTAATTTCAGAAATTGTGTATTGACTCTTCCCACAGCTCCTCCACCTCCGTTTCCCCCATGTTAAATTCCCATAGACAAATAAATTTGTAATAAAATCTATATTTGACCAAATGTCACGAAAGAAAAAGACGGCTCATTGTTAAATTGTGTTAAAATTTATGATTATCGAAAATAATATTAGTTTTGCATTATTTATATAGCCGTACCATTTGGGCAGGTTTTGTAAAACAGACATTAAGGATGCAAGCTATAGAATGCAGACAGGCACAAAACAAATGGCACAAGCAATGAAGGAACAAAGAAGACAATGAAAAATTCAGTGAAGAAATGAAGTAGAATAGCAAGGAATCAAGCTGAGGGTACAATCAAGTGGCATATCTAACCGGACACGGTTACAGTAGCGCTTTTCTGCAGGTCAACTATACGTACTATACCAATATTATACGTATACTATACCAATACGATATATTTTCTATACGATATGCATATAATATAAACGTACGGTATGTTTGTACCGTACATACCAACCAATATCGTATAGATATACCATTCAAATCGTACGTTTATACGATGTTTATACATGTGTATAATTCTGGTACGTTTGTATGGTACAAACATACCAGATTATGGTATATTCATACCATATCCATACGGATATATCGTATATACGAACGGATATCGTATGTTTGTATAATATTCGTATAGTACGTTTGTACTATACGATGATACGGTACAAACATACCAATATTATATGATCATACGATATGCTCATTAAATATACCAATACTATACGATTACGATATGTATACGATATTAGTATATACAAATATGTAAGGAGCAGAAAAGCGCTACTGTACGTATATACATACAGTATTGCATGTATATTACATGCTACACATTGATTTCCAGCGAAAAAACAATTTATCCGTCAAAATTGTCAATTTTGGCAACGTTATAAGTTGTAGCCTATTTCACCAACATTGCACAGTATACTTATCTAGCAAAGTATACTTTGAGGGAGACATTTTCAATTTAAGGATAAATATATTATGTTTTATTATACTGAATTTATTACATTATCACAGCCATTTTGGCTGTGATAATGTAATAAATTCAGTATAATAATTCTGCATACTTTTAATCATCACATATATTCAGTGGTTAGTTATATATGAAATAATGCATTTTGGGAAAAATAAATGATTACTCCCTCAAAGTATACTTTGCTAGATAAGTATACTTTGCAATGTTGGTGAAATCGGCTACTGCTCTAAGGGCAATTTTAACAATTTTCAAAGAGCATGTAATATACAATTTATTCCACTACCATTTTGAAATACCGGATTTATTTCCCTTGACATCTGTAAATCGGACAAAGAAACTTGTGCTCCGCACTCGTTTCTTTATCGGATTTCCAGATGTCTCAGGGAAATAAATACAGTATTTCAAAATGGTAGTTGAATAAACTATATGTATGCTATGTATCATAAAACTATGTATACTTTCCTACAGACTATACCACATGTGTTTAAGACAAAACTGAGTCAAGGGAAGTAACTGCAAGGCAGTAATCAACCCTTTCACCCAAAGTAAATGGATTTTGATATGTTAATTTTGCACCCGATCCAATCGTCATAAAATTATTTTCAGACTAGTCCATCTATGAAAAGGGGGTGTTTTTGTTCTTAAAAACATGAACATTACTTGCAAAAAGTGCAGATCCTGATGAGACGGCTCGGCTCATCTGGATCTACATTCTTTGCCAATATCACTATACATCTGTTGAAAGGGTTAATATTCACATTATCGTGTGTACCCATATAATTTTAATGGGGTCTCAGTGTAAAAACAGTTATTTATTTCGTTATTTCATTTATTTAGTCATTTCATTAATTTATTTATTTAGTCATTTAATTAAATTATTTATTTAGTCATTTAATTATTTATTTATTTAATTATTATGTGGAACCTCTCTAAACCGGACACCATGGGGACCCCATTGTGTTTTATTTAGATGGGTTTCACTGTACTTTATTTCATTGTCTGTGTCTGTGACTGATTTAGAGAGGTTCCACTGTACTACCTGTTTTATTTATGTATAAACCGTTCGTTACTTTACGATATCCACATGTACACGCTACATGTACATATAACAAGGTGTATGATCACGTGGTACTAACAACAACAACAAGTACCGATTCAAAGTACGTATTTTTTTATAGTATCCTTATTACGTAACGGATTTTGATGATCAAACGCGTCTTGTTAAGCTGCATTTGGTGGTCTCGGTATTTCCGCCCAAACTTCTGTCGTTTTAGCGAAGAATTCTTCGCAAAAACGACATCAGTCTGTCAAACATTGTAGACCACCAAATGCAGCTCATGAAGAAACGTTTGCTGCGCCATATTTCATCAACATCCGTTGCATATTAATGAAAATATCAAATAATACTTACATTGGAGTGGGCGATGTTGTTGTTGTTGTAACCACGTGATCATACACCTTGTATAAGCTGTTTGATATATATAAATTTATGACCGATCATATCCATAATAGTTTGAAGCCGTTGGCGGCAAGTGTACTAGCTATTACTTCCTCTAAAATATTGGCGTGTTGACATGCAACCAGTATAGGCTCAAACTCAGCCTAAGATCACAAATACTTATATCAGGTTATACACTGTTATCTATTAACTTGGGAAATTGGGAACCACTCGTTTTGCATCTACCAGATAAAAGTACGCCCGTATCAAGTCGTATGAGAGTGGTAGCTTTCCGGGAACTACACTTGTCCGAAATAAGCTAACTAGTCAAATAGTTTTGTCGTGTCATGTGACATGTCATTAAATGAACTACGCATCAAGTTAAACCAAATGCCGTACACATATGCACGTATACTTGCAATCAGGACCTAGTTATGTTATTGTTATTCATTTGTTGAAACTCTTACAACATTCAGAAATAGATTATTGAAGCATATAATTGATAAACGGTGTGCTTATACATAATTGAGACACGCCGTGTGATTTGGTACTTTCAGACATCTGCGTAATTTCATTAAAATACGTTTACAAACTTTGCAATATCTTTCATAAATAAAATCAAAAGTTTACAAGATATTCCGCCTGTACTGTAATTCCGCATGTACTTTTGACTCCATTTACTGAAAATATTGTAAATTCTGTGAAATTACGCAGATGTCCGAAAGTACAAAATCACATAATAATTATACGTGTGTGTGTAGTGTTTTATAGGGTCACACATACATTGAACAGTGACGTTTCTGGAGGATGTATATACTATCAGCGAGTTCGGCAATATAATTAATAGCGCATCGTAACTGTTTTAATAGTTTTGACTGTGATAAACTTGCTACAATGGCATGTTTACCATACAAACTAAAGTTTTTGAACGCATGTCACCATAAATCTGTTGATTAGAAATGGAAATAGCCAACATGAGTCATGTGATATCGTTATAATGTTGACGTGGTGTTTCATACTCGCCGTTATGGTTATATCAGTGGGTGGGGAAAGTGTTGCTGGCGGTGTGGAGCGACAGCGGATTGGTGAACTGCCGAAGTTATCCGAATGGGATCATATGGATACAGAGTGTGAGTGTTTATTTATATTTTTATTGTTATTGCAACATAGTTGAAGATAGGACGACGAATCCATCCATAAGGATCCATATCTTAACGACAGTGGAACCTCACTAAACAGGACACCAAGAAAACACTTTCGATCTTAATTTTGATGAGTTTCTTGGTCATTTATCTCGGGTGATAATATTTGTTCGATCGCACAGCACACAACTATGGCTCAGAATGATCAGATGTCTGCTTTACAGTGAAACCTCTCTAAACCGGACACCCTGGGGACCTCCCAGGGTGTCCGGTTTAGAGAAGTTTCACTGAACCAAAATTACTTGGATTCACCCTGGGGCCACGTGATTTAGTCTAGTAAGGATGGCTGGTACTGGATCAATACACATGTACTGAACTTCAGTTCTGAACGGTTTAAATGGTTTTATTGCCGAATATAAAGTCCGTCCGGTGCGTTGCCATTTGTTTCTAACATTCATGCTGAACGGACGCAAATCCACAATCAATCCATCAATCGATAACGTAATCAATTTACCAATACATCACTAAACCAATCAATTAAACCATGTCACTTTGTATTTCAGTCCAACGACATCTTATCATACAAGGTGGGAATACGGAGCATCTGATCATGTCCTTTGCTGGAGGTACGTTCGACTTCTCTTTATTTATTTGTGTCACCCTTGGTGCACTTTCATCTCGACATACTTACTTACGTTCTTAGTCCTTTTCGACCATACGTGGGCATAGGGCATAGGGCATAGGGCCTTTACCACTGTCCGTCATCTGGCTCTGTCTTGGGCTGCCCGCTTTGCTTTTCTCCACACGATAGCCTGATGGATCGCAACTCGGTTTCCAGAGTCCTTCTCCATGTCGTGATAGGTCGACCTCTTCGTCTCCGGCCTTATGGAGTCCAGTCCAATGCATCTCGACATGATACTGTTTTAATTTTGCCCGTGCTTCGTGATCATGACATGCCTAAAGGCAACTTCGAAATAGCTATTACCTGTGTATAGGAACCACACGTTTGTTTTACCAGTTATTCAATAACTACATAAAAGAAACAGTGAACGAAAAACACCTGCGGACAAAGGCCGGATTGTTCTCGTCGCCTGGTTGGCCTTTATTCACAAGTTTCACTGTGCATGTCATTGACAATACTACTTTTTACCGGTGCTTCATTAGGGATGAACTACATGTAGCCCTAATAAAACATGAGAACAAGATACCCAGATGAGATCAGTGAACCCATGTAAAGAAGAAATTTACGCAATATAGCATGAACAACTCCTAACATGCGGACACAATTGGTCGATGAGGCAAGTCACAATAAACATGAACAACTCCTAACATGCGGACAAAATTGGTCGATGAGGCAAGTCACAATAAACATGAACAACTCCTAAAATGAGGACAAAATTGGTCGATGAGGCAAGTCACAATAAACATGAACAACTCCTAACATGAGGACAAAATTGGTCGATGAGGCAAGTCACAATAAACATGAACAACTCCTAACATGCGAACAAAATTGGTCGATGAGGCAAGTCACAATAAACATGAACAACTCCTAACATGCGGACAAAATTGGTAGTTGAGGCAAGTCACAATAAGCATGAACAACTCCTAACATGCGGACAAAAATGGTCGATGAGGCAAGTCACAACAAACGTTTTGGAATGCAACTCAATATGAATTGAACAACATAATATTTAGAGCTCTAATTCACTTTCGAAATTATTATAGGAATGAATGGCCTTTTTGTGGAATCTATAGGGGTATATATGAAGGCCTCGTCCAGTATTCCCGCGACTTTTCCAAGTTTATATCCCCGATAAATTCCACAAAAAGGCCATTCATTCCTTATAATTCCAGCATTTGAAATAAATTCATTAAGAAAATGTGTTTATTTTCCAATCAAATGTTAGGGAATTGTGTAAATATTTTTGTGCTGGAATTATAAATCGATAAATGTTAAGTACGTTTGTCGATTTATGTTTTCGAAAGTGAATTTGAGCTCTAAATAGTATGTGGCTGTAACTACAGTCCGGGTTCCGGGGGCATGCTTCCCCGGAAATGTTTTAAATTTAAGAGGCGAAATAGCACACTCGTGTAACAGGATCACGAACCGTATTGCTTGTTAGAAGCATGACGGGTATTTCATTTATGGAATAGCGTAACCTCCATATCCTGATCGGATTGTGTAGACGCTGATCTGGATCTACACAGATCGGAAAATCGATAAGCCCCAATTCCACAATCACAGCCACCTATGTTGTTTGAATTCATATTGTATATTGTATTTTTGCAGCTTCAATGACGTTTGTGGTAACTTAGATCCTCGGCTTATTTTGACCTTGACCATTCAGAGGGATGGGTTGTGGCCTAGGGGTTAGAACACATGACTTTCAATCCGGAGTTTGTGTGTTCACATCTCGCCTCAATTATCAAAACATGCTTCTGTAGTATTTCCATCCCACAGGTCTGTCGGGTGAGACTTTAATCTGTGGTCCCGTCTCTGTATGACCTTAGCTGTTGCTGGGACCTTAATCTCTTTCGCTTTCACTTCTTTTGACCTTTCAGCATCGGAGGTGGGGACCCTGCTTAGTGAAGCATGCAGGAAGTGTATGATTGTGAGTGACATACACTGCATCAGCCGTCTGTGTTCGCTTGAGGGTGTCGGTGCCCCTGAGTCTAACACTATGGACATGCAGCATGAAGGTACAGTGGAACCTCTATAAACCGGTCACCCATATACAGTGGGGTCAGTGTGTAAGTGCTCACACGAACGAACACGACATGTTGGTTCCAACCTGTCGTGTTTGTTCGTGTGTGCACTTACACGCTGACCCCACTGTAACCTTTAACTGCGTAATTGTGATGTGCTGAGTGTCATTTATCTCCGTTTATAATGTCTGTTCATGATCACAACAGACACAAACGGGTCTGGAGGTGCGCAGATGCCTGATATACAGTGGATCCTCTCTAAACCGGACACCCTGGGAGGCTCTAGACCGGACACCCTGGGAACCTGCCAGGGTGTCCGGTTTAGAGAGGTACCACTGTATGTGTACAAACAATTCCAACAAATGGTTTTAGTCAATTCCTAGCAATTCAATGCTGCGGGTATCTATAAATGACAGACGATAATAAGTTGCTTGAGGTCAATCGATGAGACCAAATATAGGTAGACCAGGTGTATTATCATATCATAGCCTCGTTTTCGTGTATACTAACTACATGATAAAGTGCAGGTGCATGCATGTCAATACTTGGTGCGCAAAATAGACATGTAGTGTGGCTCAGTGGTATCGAAGCGGGAGAATATCCATACGTTAGCGGAACTTTTGTTCATTTTATCTGATCGAGAGTTCGAACCTCACAGAACGCATTACTTTTGTCGATATCATTCTGTGTTTTTTGTGACTGCTTGCTGAAGAAGGGAATAAGTGAAAAGGTGAGGGTTATCACTATTGCTGTTTGACCTCAATATGACATGATCTGCGAGAACATACTCCAAGATTCTTCATGTACACATATGTGCATTTAGTTATTAGTTTTATTCAAAGTGATAGACTAAATTTCTACATGTAATCTATCTCATGCTTAGTTAATGTAATTTGTAAGAGCAACACACATACAAAAGAAATATATGATAAATAGTAATGTTCGTTAACAATTTAAGGAAACACGGTTATCGCCCCTGATGTCGGTGTGGAAATTTACATCTGATATAAAATGTAAAATAATACCAATCAATACGTGAAGTAATGGTGAATGAATGTTTATTTTACCAGAAAATGTCTCTGGTAATGTCTCTAATATAAAAAAAAACATGTTGTGCCTAGTGAGTGGGCATGTACCTTTAAAATGCGATAACCACAATATTGCGAAAATAGTTACCTTCATGTGTTCATTTTCCATTTGTCCTGAACGACGTTGTTATTTTGACAGTACGTCACTGATGTGTTAGTGAAACGTTATGAAAGTAATGTTTCTTGTTTATTCCGAAATCGGTATACTTGTTAAACCCTTTCAGAACCACATGCCTGTATAATGGTATTGGCAAAAAGTATATATTCAGATGAGCCGGCTGGTGACGAGCCGTCTCATCAGGATCTGCACTTTTTGCAAGTAATTTTCATATTTTTGAGAACAAAAAACATCCCATTTTCATAAATAGACTGGTCAGAAAATTATTTTGTGATGATTGAATTGGTAGTAAAATTAACATATCACAATCCATTCCAGTTACTTAGGGGTGAAAGGATCATAGTTATTCATCATTCATGTAAGGTGCTCTACATAATACTCACGAACAAATAGTTTACATGTACATTAATTATACATATGTCTGATACATGGCTGATGTGAAAAAATGCCTTTAAATACACAACAACCGTTTCAGCGTTCGCCACCGGAACTTCACTTCATGCGGATATCCTCTGTTCGCTGTGCAAAGGTGCGCGCGACACCACGTGCGCAGCGAGACTTTGCGTGAATCCAGACCGAGGCAAGCTAGTCGAGGAGAGCGACACCGTGGAATGCATGCATGGATTCTGTCGCTGGCAAAAGGAAACCTTTGCCAGACCGGGATACAGTAATTATAACTACTACAACAACGATTTGCTTCATCCGTTGGGCTGGTTGCTATGGTTTGACGAGGTAACTAAGGAGTTATCCGTGGCGTATCAACAGTTCTACAAAGTCACGTCACATATGCGGACATTGGTGATTGGCTGAGCTGCACAAGAACATTATAGTAATTCTGATAGATTGGATTGAGACAATTCATAAATGAAACAGTGTCAAAGTGTTTCTGTTATATTTGGCACATTACCAAACATCTGTTTTTCTTCATAACAATATTCGTCGAGTGAGTTTGAATGTAATTAATTTCATTTTAAAAGTATTCCCTTTCGGCAAATAAAACAGCATTTCATTAAGAAATCGCATACGCGTTACATTGTTTATCAGGGCAGTGTGCGTGTGTTTTTACGGCTGCTTACATAATGATGTGCAGTAACAATTTTCACATACAGAAGATGTCCGTTATCTCATGAATTCTTTGACATTTTAAGATAATTACTCCAAATCAAGTCAAAGGTTGACGCAATGAGCGTAGCAAATGTGAAATATATTTTCGCGCTCACTCTGAAAATTGCGCCAACTTTACACACTATTTACGGAAAATATAACAGTTTCTACAACCATTTTTCATGAAATATCGCACATCATCTTAGGTACATAATCTCGACTGTCTGTTCCACGTTTTTCTGCCGACGAACTTTTGGCTATTAAACACATTAAATTAAAACAATATTTAAAAGTAAGTACTTTTTCATCAATAACAAAAAAGTCACCCTCCCCAAAACAAATTATTTGATGAAATTTTGGAAATTGACTCCGAAACCTGACGAGATCGTTCGTACAGGAGTAAATTACAAGAGTTACCGTTCGCAACTACAAAATCACATACTGTTGTTTATCCCGTCAATTCCATAATTGCTGTCTGTTGATGTGCAAACAGTCGTGTGATTTTATTTTACCCAATTAAAATATTGAAATACCCAATTGCTTCAGATATGATGGAGTGAAAATGCTCAATTACTAATTCCTTATATGGAGCCCTGCGCCATGATGTGACAAAAGAGGAGTCGGTACTACTGTAAGTATGGTTGTTGTACATGTAGACACATACATAGAGAATAGTAGGTTAGTGCCGTGAATGGGAAAACATATATGGCAAGGCTCAGGAAACGAGATCGGCGAGGCTCTGCCGAGCACATCCCGTTTCCGTGCCGCGCCAGATATGTTTTCCCATTCACGGCACTAACCTACTATTCTATTTATCCCGTCAACACCTACAAATGGCTGTAAAATGCAACAATAGTATTGACTGGATATCAAAAATGTTTCACGGCACCGTGTTTCACGGCACATACGCACTGTGTTGACGGGATCAAATACATTATCCCGTCAACACAGTGTGTATGTGCCGTGAAACACGGTGCCGTGAAACATTTCTTCTATCTTATCAATACGACCTAATCATTGCGTATGAATATGTGCGGTGGCTGGGGTTATTTTTTTTGCATTTTAAAGCCATTTGTAGGTGTTGACAGGATAAATAAAATAGTAGGTTAGTGGCGTGCAGAGCCTCGCCCATCCCGTTTCCTAATCCTTGCCAGATATTGTTCCTATTCACAGCACTAACCTACTGTTCTCGATATTGCAATTCAAAATCAATTTTATGGAATATATGGAGTTTATGGAATGTGTTTCCACTATAGGTATCGAACGTCTAGATTATTATTTGATACTAATCTAATTTGTTGGCTGAATAACGATTTCCAACATTGCACTAACAATGCATACCCTGATCGGATGTGCCGGCTTATCTTGGTCTACGGAGGCTGTAAAACGCCGTTTCATCAATCACATGCGATACTATTTTGTAATACAATTCGAATTCATGTGAAGTTGCAATTATTATTGCGTCCTTAACTTGTACATAGTGTTACGTTTTATTAGCTCGACTATTCGAAGAATAGTTAGAGCTTATGTAGTCACCCCGGCGTCGGCGCCGACGTCGGCGTCGGCGTCACGCCTTGGTTAAGGTTTTTAGTTAAGCTTGTATATGCAATACTCCTGGCCCTACACCCACCATACTTGGACAACTTCATCTCCTAGTGATGTACATCAACAACCCCTGACCTATATTGACCTTGACCTACATTTAACCTTGAATTACTTAGTTAATTCTCCTTGGTTAAGGTTTTTAGTCAACCTTGGTTAAGGTTTTTAGTCAAGCTTGTACATGGAATACTATTGTGCATACAGACACCATACTTGGACAACCTTTTCTAATAGGGATGTACATCAATAACCCCTGATCTATATTTGACCTTGACCTACATTTCCTCTTGAATTACTTAGTTAATTCCCATTGGTTAAGGTTTTTAGTCAAACTTGTAGATGGAATACTCATGGCCCTACACCAACCATACTTGGACAACTTCATCTCCTAGTGATGTACATCAACAACCCCTGACCTATATTTGACCTTGACCTGCATTTAACCTTGAATTAATTAGTTAATTCACCTTGGTTAAGGTTTGTATTCAACCTTGGTTAAGGTTTTTACTCAAGTTTGTACATGGAATACTATTGTGCATACAGACACCATACTTGGACAACCTTTTCTCATAGTAATGTACACCAATAACCCCTGATCTATTTGTTGACTTCATTTAATAACTGACTATCTTTGACCTTGACTTACATTTCCTCTTGAATAACTTAGTTAATTCTCCTTGGTTAAGGTTTTAAGTCAAGCTTGTAGATGGACTACTCCTCGCCCTACACCAACCATATTTGGACAGCTTCATCTCCTAGTGATGTACATCAACAACCCCTGACCTATATTTGACCTTGACCTACATGTAACCTTGAATTACTTAGTTAATTCCCCTTGGTTAAGGTTTTTAGTCTACCTTGGTTAAGGTTTTTTAGTCAAGCTTGTAGATGGAATACTATTGTGCATACAGACACCATACTTGGATAACTTTTTCTCATAGGGATGTACATCAATAACCCCTGACCTATATTTTACCTTCACCTACATTTAACCCTGAATGACTTACTTATTTCTCCTTGGTTAAGGTTTGTACTCAAACTTGGTTAATGTTTATAGTCAAGCTTGTATATGGAATACTCCTGGGCCTACAGCAACGATACTTGGACAACTTCATATCCTAGTGATGTACATAAATAATCCCTGACATATATTTGACCTTGACCTACTTGTATCCTTGGATTACTTAGTTATTTTCCCTTGGCTAAGGTTTTTAGTCAAGCTTGTATATGCAATACTCCTGGGCATACAGCAACCATACTTGGAAAACTTCATCTCCTAGTGATGTACATCAATAACCCCTGACCTATATCTGATATTGACCTACATTTAACCTTGAATTACTTACTTAATTTCCCTTGGTTAAGGTTTTTAGTCAACCTTGGTCAAGGTATTTATTCAGGCCGCGGCCACCTTGTTTGTCAAGCTATGTGTACATCGATAACCCTCGTAGTCGAGCTATGCTGTTCTCCTACAGCTCTTGTTAGTATTTCGAAATACTTGCCCTAATGTAAGCTACATGTGAATGCATAAATGTACATATATTGGATCCAGTGTGTAATATACATATATATAACTGTATCTCTCACACACAAAATATATTTGTGCATTACTAGTCTTGTATATTTTGCCAATTTATCTATGTTAAATAATGACTTTTCTTTTTTTTTGGGGGGGGGAGGGAGGTGGGGTACTACCATCATAATTGTATATGTATTATCGAGCTTAACGGCGCAATAGAGGATATTCCATCGTACATTTTGAGTAGCGGGAAGGGAAATAATGCAAGAGTATGCGTCGGCTTCCGCGTAAGCAATGAGTGAGCGTAGCGAAGCCGATGAACACGTGTTTCCCGCGTTTTGACGTCACGTTGTGTGACGTCATACGTGACGTCATGTAAACTTTTTGAAATCCAAATTACGTTTCTATGAACTAGATGTATTTGAGTGCATGTTTGGAATGTGTTCAATCACATTAACATTGGACATTAGTCGAGACTCTCTCCAAATTTTCAAATAACTTTATTTTGACTGTAATAAACGAGGCTGCAATTACGGGTGTTCTCGTCGGTGTATTATTTGTAAGGAGTTGATTACGGGTTTTCCCTCGCAGCAAAACCCATACAAATAACTTGCAAGAGTGTAATAAATAGAGGATATTCCATCGTACATTTTGAATAGCGGGAAATAATACACGAGTGTGCTTCGGCTTTCGCGTAAGCAACGAGTGAGCGTAGCGAACGAGTTGCTTGCACGGACGTCGACGGACACGAGTGTATTATGTCCGCTATTCAAACATGTACGATCAGATATCTTATTTATTACACTTCCACGGTGGATATATATACATATTTAGTCTATTTTTGCGATTATAATCAATTAATTCTGATGTGCGCATGAATAATTATACAATGACGTCTTTTGCCGCGTTTTGATGGTACGTTGTGTGACGTCAAATATGTCGTCATGTAAACTTTTTGAAATCCAAATTACTCAGATATACAGTGAAATTTACAATGTCACTCATAACAACATGTGAACCAACCTGTCGTTTTCGTTCGTGTGTGCACTTACACGCTGACCCCACTGTATCATAGCCAGTAGTCAATTGGGCTACATGTTCCAATTTAACTAACGGCTGTGTCTCCAAGATCCTTGAGCGTTACAAGGTATGTATAGTGGGGTCAGCGTATAAGTGCACACACGAACGAACACGACATGTTGGTTCCAACCTGTCGTGTCCGTTTGTGTGTGCACTTACACGCTGACCCCACTGCATCATAGCCAGTATTCAATTGGGCCACATGTTCCAATTTAACTAACGGCTGTGTCTCCAAGATCCTTCAGCGTTACCAGGTATGTACAGTGGGGTCAACGTGTAAGTGCACACACGAACGAACACGACAGGTTGGTTCCAACCTGTCGTGTTCGTTCGTGTGTGCACATACACGCTGACACCACTGCAACATGGAAGAGGGTTGGATATAATATATTACATCTAAGTAGGAGCTTTATATAGGTATTTTTATTGACAACATTGATTGCACAGTCCCACATCACATTTAAGTTCGTCTCACTCTCCATACGTCATGCTACACGATTGTACTCATCATTCAATATAAGATAGGACAGTAGTATGGTTCATCACTTGTAAGTAAGTTGGTGCAATCGATGCCAACATACTACAATTGATCGGAAATTAAAAGCAAAATACCACACCCAAATTGATATATAAGTATACATGTACTAACATTAGCAGACGCATATATAAGATACAAAGTAATAACAAAACAAGTACGTATACAGTCATGTAGCTATCAACCATTCTATGTCGAACCAAACATGCAGGGACACACACAGATAGGCAGCTAGGAGGGTCACAAAGTTATATTCTAATGCACTCTATAAATATCACGCAATCTGATTGGCTGATGGTCATACATTACAGGTATATCATTGATGATGAACGGTCGCAAATTATTTCAATATGTATTCCTACGCCAGTAGTAAAGGAGTGCATTAGGAATAGGTTAACCGCATTCTAATTTTGAAATTTGCGGCGTATATCAGAAAATGATAGGTCGGAAAACATGTTTAATTACAATACAGTTAACCCTATAATTAATGGAACATACAGAGATCGGCGGCTAGGAGGGTAGCAAGGCACACCAGTAAAGTCCAAATGCTGCAAGTTTACGGCCAATTTGGACATTTATTGAGATTAAAATTGTAGAAACTATCTATTCGGAAATATTTACGTACATGCAATTTATATTAACAGCACACATCAATGTAACACGAATCAAGCGCATAGCAAAATATGTATCACATTTCATTTTCAAAAAAGCAAACCTTAAGCAAAAGTAATAACAATGGTAAAGTCGCGGGAATACTGGACGAGGCCTTCTGGCCTTCGTCCAGTATTCCCGCGACTTTTCCAACAATGAAACACGAAAGGAAACATATACCTGTTTATGCAATGATAAATTAACATCAAATGTGTGTAGATATGGTTAAATGTCAGTGTAATCAGATATTAAAACATATAAACTGCAACGGGTTTGAAATGTCACACATTGGAACCTTCGTAAATGACAATACCATGTCTAATATAATGCAAGTATACTATCAAGTAGTAACTCTAAGTCCATGTGGCATGACTTATTTAATACGTATTAACATAATCATTAAACCCTACCATGTTCGCTAGACTCTTCAGGCGTATTAAGTATTATATTACGTTACGAGTTGCCAACACCAACGTAACACCAACATAAAGTCACATGTCACACTGTTCTATGGCGTTACATGTATATGTCAGACTATGTTTGAGATTTTTGGACTGCCGCTTAATAACCTTTGTAGTTCCTAAACCATTCACCAGAAATATAGAAAGTCGATCAATGTCAGTATCGTTCGATGTAATAAACATATATACGAATATTATCCATGCATTAGGATTAAAAACAGTACCATTTGTTCAAGGTGCATGATCACGTGGTTACAACAACTACAACATCGCCCACTCCAAAGTAAGTATTATTTTATATTTCCCTTAACATGCAACGGATTTTGATGAAATATGGCGCAGCAAACGCGTCTTCAAGATCGTCATTTGGTGGTCCATGGAGTTCGGCACAGACTTATGTCGTTTTTGACACGGAAATCGATTATTCGCAAAAATGGCGTTTGGGCGAAAATACAGAGACCACCAAATGCAGCTTAACAAGACGCGTTTGACGCCATATTTCATCAAAATCCGTACGTAACAATACGTACTTTGAATCAGATGGATTTTGGAAGTTTAAGTACTTGTTGTTGTTGTTGTTGTTGTTAGTATCGCGTGATCATACACCTTGATCTTTGGCTCAACTCATTTCCAAATGAATCTCATACGTGATTTTCCAATTCCTTCATACTTGATGCAATTAAAATGATTTTTATAAAAACAACACATTTTTTCTATGACGGCGAACATTTTAATCAAATGAGAGGCACTGCCGTAGGAACCAAATTTGCCCCTACATATATAATACTGGTTCTCGGCTATATTGAACTGTTAGTACACATTAAAGTATGTAATGAGAGAAAGCAACTTGTAAATACATCATTGTCAATTGGGAACGCTGCATAGATGATTGTTTCATCATATGGACAAAGAAACTACAATATCTGGATATGGTTCATCACATTTTAAATAACCTTCACCTAGATTTAAGATTGACAATATATTCATAAAGTATTATATTAGCCTGTCTAGATATTCTAGTTAAACAGAAAAGCATTACAATTATAACAGACGCAATTATAAACCCACGGATACCAAACAATACCTCGATTTCAATGGATGTCATCCAGGACATACAAAATAAGTATTCCATACAATCTTACACGTAGAACATGCACACTTGTGACTGATTAAGATTTGAGACAACACAGACTATTATAATTAAATGGATATTTAAAATGTAGACATTAGTTGAAGTTTTACCATATGTATCTACGCACAGAACCCGGAAACATTTAAAAAATACTTTCGTCGCAAAAGACTACCATAATTATGAAGTCGTTCTACACACGACAAAGGTCATTAAAAGTAAAGGCAGCCCAAACATCTCAAACATATTATCACAAATCTGACGTTCGAGGATACAAAGATAGAACGAAAATAATTAGGTTTGAGGCGGCTTTCAGCTGCGCCGAAAACCTATTGTATTCGTTGGTTTTTTTTTTTTTTTTTTTTTTTTATTCAGCCGTTCAGGCTACAGCCCAAACCGCTGGTCGGATCGACTTCAAATTTTGCATGCCGATTCGGATCAAGTGTGCGCAGAGAATCAGAGATTTTCAGAAATATCTTAATGCCACTTTCCACGAAACCGGAAGTGACGTCATATTTTCTATAACTTTCTATAACTTCCTTATTTTCCAACCGATTTCAAAAATTATTTTTGCATTGGAAAGCTGACAACATTCTCTATCTCACATCCTCACTCACAGTTCTCGGCTATCTGGTCAAATAAGAGAGCTATAGGGATTTGAAGTTGAAATATGTACATACTTTTCAACGATTTTGCCGAATTTTTGCCGAATTCCGGCTGATAACGGGTGGTCTTTACAAACGTTTTCCAATTTGTACAGTAATGTCAGCAACATAATTTCTTGCCAGTGTGATAGGGGAGTGTCAGGCGCATAAAAGATGATAATTTTCAGAGCTCTATCTTGACTACTTCCGGTTCTATTGGATGTCAAAGATGAACGTCTTTTTTTCAAGTTTTCAAAATAGAGCAAACGGATGTGACGTCAGCTTCGTTATTTATCAATAGATTTCAAAATTTCTTGCTGCGGTCGATATTTCAGTCATTTAGCTAAAACTTTCCCGCTTTGTGCCCGGCCTATGGTGAAAAACAAACGAAAACTTCACTGGCGGAATATTGCACATATGTAATTTCCGTTTTATTAGGTGTATTTACAAATGGCGTAAACTGCAATTTAGGGGCGATAACTATCGAAAAATAATCATCCGCTGACTTACGGGCTCCCTCTATCTACACCAAACCGCTGGTCGGATCGACTTCAAATTTTGCATGCCGATTCGGATCAGGTGTGAGCAGAGACTCAGAGATTTTCAGATATCTGTTATTGCTACTTCCCACGAAAACGGAAGTGACGTCATACTTCCTATAACTTCCTTATTTTCCAACCGATTTCAAGAATTCTTTTTGCATCGGAAAGCTGACAAAATTCTCTATCTCAGATTCGCTGACAGTTTTCGGCTGTCTGCTCAAATAAAAGAGCTATATGCATTTGAAGTTGAAAAATGTACATACTTTTCAACGATTTTGCCGAATTTCGATTGATAACGGGTGGTCTTTACAAACGTTTTCCAATTTGTACAGTACTGTCAGCAACATAATTTCTTGCCAGGGTGATAGGGGAGTGTCAGCCGCATGAAAGATGATAATTTTCAGAGCTATTCTTGACTACTTACGGCTCTATTCGATGTCAAAGATGAACGTATTTTTTCAAGTTTTCAAAATAGAGCAAACGGATGTGACGTCAGCTTCGTTATTTATCATTCGATTTCAATTATTTTTGCTGTAGTCGATATTTCTGTCCTTTAGCTAAATCTTTGGCTGAGGATCGAACCCGGTATCCCTAGCTCCGAGCCCATCGCTCTACCTCTAAGCTAACCGGCCCCACATCGGTGTGATGATGCGAACACAATAATGTTGGACTGTTCATTCTAAAACTTCAGAAATTCTTTTTGCAACCGATAGTTTACACCTTGGGCTAAAGCTTAGTTACACATGAAATCAATGTGTGAGGCTCAAACCGTTGATGCAGCTCAAGCTGCTCTAGTTGCAAAATGTAATCGTCTGAACTGTGGATCGTGCGTACACATCTTGGAGTCAAACCATTATGGATTCAATGAATATGTATTTTTAAGTAAATGAATCGATGAAATGTAATGTACACAATGTGTTCTACGTTATAACATGTATATGTATGTGCTAAAGACCGAACTCCGATGTTTCAGATGTTTCTCATTATATATTTAAAAGTACGCGTAGAACTCTCCACTCAAAAAAAAAAAATTCCAAAAACTAGTCAAACTGCAGTTGAACAGCCTCCAAGATACATGTAGTATGTAACGACATAAAACAGTGTGAAACGTGATGTTGCGTTGGTGTTGGCAACACGTAATGTAACATAATACTTAATGCCCACGAAGAGCTTAACGAAACCATTAGGGTTTACGGTTTACGTTAATAAGTATTAAATAAGTCATTAAACCTGTAAGTTACAGTTATTACTTTCTTTATATAAAAACGTTTTTAACAGACAAAAATATTACTTATCACATGAAAACAATGAAAACATTGTTATTCCGTGCTGTAACCCATTTCATAAATGTGATATGACATACGTATAATAACACCTTGAGCGATTTTGATTGGCTCATCGTATAATCCTAATTATGTATTTGTATTTTGCCAACATTATAGCAAACGAATAAATGGAGACGTTCCAAATGACGTCCGTAATGGCGGCGCGACAAAGCAATGGTGTTTTGACGTTGATGTCTTCATGTTTGAAACGTCATTAGAAGCGTCAGTGACTAATTAAAACTACTGAAAGTGTTCGAATGTGCTCCCGTTTGGTAAAATGAAGTTTTACAAAGAACAGGAACCTATTATATGGCATATTTCTCATACTTTTCTTGAAGGGTGTACAACCATAATTTATATTTGGAAACCTTTATCTAAATACGAAAATAGGCAATGACGTCTGCTCAAACGAAAACAGACAATGGAGTCATCTGAAACGAGTTTCCGTTTAATTTGAGATTTATAAAACTCGCCCGCAGTTGTATGCACAAACAGTATGTGCGACTCCTTTCATAAATCTTATATGAAATGGAACCTCGTTTAAGATCCTCTATATATACTATTGACTGGTATTCAACTTTAGCACATAATAGCAATGCTACAACAACACCCTTCATTTCAAAAACTGCAGTAAAGATAACACGCTTTCGTCGTCAACATTGATATCCCCAGCATAAACCGGATCGCCTACAGTGATCACAATGATGTATTGTCTCAACAGACACATAATGCATGGACCAACTGATATTGAATAAGACATTAGCGGGAAAGTCGAAAGGCAGTGTTGAACAACGTTGTTGTCATCTTTTGTCAATATGGCAAGACTTACGCAAGCGTATCGAAATATTGCTGTCGGGATGCTACAATCTGGTGTCCCGTAGGCTGACGTTGCGCGTCAATTTAACCCTTTGAACCCGAAAGCCCGCTATATCGGTTTATGCAAACAGTGCAGATCCAGATGAGCCGGCTCGTAACGAGCCGTCTCATCAGGATCTGCACTGTTTGAAAGTAATTTTCATATTTTTGAGAAAAACAAATACCCCCTTTTCATAAATGGACGAATCTGAAAATCATTTTCTGACCATTCGATTGGTCGGAACATTAGCATATCACAGTCCATTCCAGTTACTTAGTGGTGAAAGGGTTAATTGCAGCAGACAAACAATAGTGAACTTGCAAGGTTTCATCAGACGGCGGATGTGGCAGATCTGCCTAGGAATGGGCGGCTACACAGGTCACAACCAGTAGCCGATTTCATCAACATTGCAAAGTATACTTATATAGCAAAGTATACTTTGAGGGAGTAATAATTTATTTTTCCCGAAATGCATTATTTCATATAGAACTAACGACTGCATATATTTGATGATTAAGAGTATGCAGGATAATTATACTGAATTTATTACATTATCACAGCCAAAATGGCTGTGATAATGTAATAAATTCAGTATAATAAAAATTTATGTATTTATCCTAAAATTGAAAATTTCTCCCTCAAAGTAGACTTTGCTAGATAAGTATACTTTGCAATGTTGGTGAAATAGGCTACAGAAGTATTCGGTCATGTGTAAATTCAATGCGCAGACTTGCCAAACATTGATCAACGCACAAGGTGGGCATACTAGGTACTGAATACGGTCACTTCATCATTGTGATCGCAGTAGGAGATCCATTTTATGCTCTGGATACTCAATATTGACTATGAAAGTTTCCAAATTGTGTTTTAACATCTTTGCATTGTTTACACAATCTCTTTAAACACGTGCATCTAATGTTTTGGTGCAGTAGTTGCAGATTAGATTCAGAATTAAAATACATTTTACATCAGGCTTTTAAACCAACCTCCTCGTTCACGAAATATTGAATCATTTCTATACTGTAAAGTTTATGTTGGCCTTAAGTATATAATAATGTTGTTCATACCACTCTGCTACATGTTCAGTGGGGTCAGCGTGTGTAAGTGCACACACGAACGAACACGACAGGTTGGTTCCAACCTGTCGTGTTCGTTCATGTGTGCACTTACACGCTGACCCCACTGTATGTCTGTTACTTGTCATATTCTACAATGAGTTTAGAGATCCTTTTTAACAGTTTAAGGTTAACATTTATTCAAGATATTTATCTATAACAAATGAGTACTATATCATGCGCGATATTATCGGCAGGACATCTATACCTACTATATGCATGATATGTGTATGTATGTTAAGTGTACTTTGATTATGTTTATACATCACTATGTATGAAAATATAAACTTAAATTTGAACAAATACTCAGTGATTAAATACAATTAATGTAAAATAAACAGCAATGTTAGCCAAAAAACGGCCCGTACTAGTGCATGCAAGATATATTTAAGCAATGTAGCCACGTTGTATATACATGCATAAATACCATACACTTAATTAATACTAAGCATCAATTGAATATTAACTAGGTGCACCAAACTACACGTAAATACACTAATTCATGAATTTACATATATAATGGCATTCGTTTAAAATAAATGGATGGACACTTCCCAAAATGTAACAGCAAACTGTCCTATTACAGCCAAAATAACATGTGTATATGTCAAATAAAAATAATATACTATAAATGTGTACGGTCGTATTTTTTCGTCAGGTACACACACGGCGACTGAATACAATGTGCTGTATCAGACATTGGAGCTAGTAGAAGGTATGAGGAGGCATCCATATTCAACAGCTGAATGCCGTCAATGCGAAGACACTATAGGAATGAATGGCCTTTTTGTGGAATTTATCGGGGTATAAACTTGGAAAAGTCGCGGGAATACTGGACGATGGCCGGAAGGCCTCGTCCAGTATTTCCGCGACTTTTCCAAGTTTATATCCCTGATAAATTCAACAAAAAGGCCATTCATTCCTTATAATTCCAGCATTTGAAATAAATTCATCAAGAAAATGTGTTTATTTTCCGAAATTCTTAAGAATTATTTTAACTGCGCCTCACGGTTACGGAAAGTAGTTCGGCGTGGGAGTTTACTGGGATATACATTTTGGACAGAGACTTGCTACGGGCCAATCAAATGTTAGGGAATTGTGTAAATACTTTTGTGCTGGAATTATAACTTCAACAAGTCTGCGTTTCTTTCAACAAAGCGAAGTTACATGTATGTATGTATGTATGTATATGAAAATGTTCAGACAATGCTAGGAAACGTGTTGCTAGGGAAACTTGGTATCCACATACACTAGCAATGTAGTATACATGTATTTATATTGCAACGTCTGCTGCAACGATCTGAGTAAGGTTGAAGTTGATTGCTGAAATGAAAACTTCATGTTGTTATGTCAACATACTAGCGTCATTGTATACTCTCTTGACGTTATGCGCAACAATGCCATGTCAGTGATAGGAACTGTTGAATACGAAACGACTGTGATATTGTTTTTATCCCGTCAACACAGTGCATATGTGCCGTGAAACACGGTGTCGTGAAACATTTTTGATATCCTGTCAATACGACCTAATCATGAATATGTGCGGTGACTGGGGTTATTTTTTGCATGTAAAAGCCATGTGTAGGTGTTGACGGGATAAATAGAATAGTAGGTTTGTGCCGTGAATGGGAAAAATATCTGGCGCGGCACGGAAACGGGATGTGCTCGGCAGAGCCTCGCCCATCCCGTTTCCTGAGCCTTGCCAAATATTGTTACCCATTCACGGCACTAACCTACTATTCTCTATATCAGCGTCAGAGCTCAATACTGTGTTTGATATAGGTATGCGCGTATGTATACAATGTGCAGCTAGGTATGCTGTATTTGTTTTGCCGTGTCACTACTTCATTTGGAGGAGAGAGGAATTCAAAATATGTACATACAGGTCAGCAAATTTAGTCTAATAAATGTCTTTATGCCAATATAAAAATATCCATTTAACCCAATGGACACTAAGCATGCTAAGTATGCAACAACTTTGTTGGAAAACTTTATTTCGAATTCTCAATGAAAATATGTTACCACTCGTTCGAACCGTCTCAACGAGACGGTTCAAATGAATGGCGACAACATATACTTTAGAGCATGCATGAGGCAAATCGGAAAGTATCTTCGTCAAGGAAAACATTATACAGTAACTGTAAGTGCTTCCAACTAGCAACAGATTAAGCTGTACCAGTGTCCGGTAGACGGGATCCATTATTTTGCTTTCTGCTTTTCCGCATGGTTGAACATCGGTGCATGTAGATTGACGTTTCTTCCGGGTGTTTCAGAGACTTCTTGTACAAGATAGCGTATGAATACAGCAACAAGAACGTCTTCACAAATACAGGGATAGCAACCGCCATCATCAATACTCCCGACACTGAACATATCGCGCCAATCAGCTTCCCATATAGCGTTTTAGGGACTATGTCACCATACCCTACAGTGGTCATCGTGATTATCGCCCACCACCAACTCTGTGGGATACTAGAGAAATTCAGCTCGCTCTCCACAAAGAAAGCGAAGTTAGCAAAGATAGCAACGCCGAGAAGCAGATAGAGAAACAAGACAAGCATATCCTTACAGGAGATCATAAGCGTGAAACTCAGAACTCTGAAACAAGTAAGATTCCTCACTACTCTTAACAGTCGGAGGACTCTGAGAACCTGGAATATCTCTAAGATGTCAAATGGCGTTGCGTTATACTGTTCACTGTTGCTCAAGTAATTGATTAGAAGGTTGCAATAAGCGGCTAACACGACAAGCGCATCCATGACGTTGATCCATGACAGGAAATACCTTCGAAGGCTCGGGCAGCACAATAGCCGCAGTGAGATGTCAATGGTAAAGAATGCCAGTACCAAGAAGTCTATGTACAAAAGGGATTGAATTCTCACCGTCTTCTTCTTGAGTCCAGCCAATGGTCTAAATGTCTCGATAATTTCACTAACTAGACGTTCATTTGACACTTTAGGAACGCTACCCTCCCTACCGAACATTTCAGCATTGTGCATGCTATCAGTGGATGTGACACCATCGCTAGTAAACATATCTGACAGTGTGGTAGACGCAATACTAGTATTATCCATAACAGTGACATTCACCATTTTAGTCTCGATTGCAAAATCCGTGAACAGCATGTCTGCCATACCGTCGTCGATCGGTTGGTCGCAGGCTAGGTTCAGATTTGTAGAGTTGTTAAGTGCGTGGATCTTTTTTCCAACAGCCTGAAACACGACAATGGACATGTGTAGCCTCACTTACTGTGTGTTTACTACACTGTTTGTAAAATGGTATGTACTCAAATGACATAAACATAATGAGCATTGCATTGGTAAATGTGTGTCACGTTCATCCAGTCTCACTGCAAAACTTGGTAACTAATTGAAAATGTGCAATGTAAAATATTACGTACAACTATATTTGAGAACCAGTGTTTCTACAATTGTAATTACAATTTGCCCATGTTCTATCAAACTATTGACACCTTTCATTGCAACTATCGTGAATCGACATAAATGCTATTCACTATTACAAATGTATTGACATATTAAACTGGTAATAGTATAAGGAAATTGTTATTCCTGTCTTTCCGAGTACAAAAACAGTAGTACATGCATGTACACATGATGTCCTTCAGACGTTCGATCTTCACTATTCATAATCCATTTATTTTGCAATTCCATATACAACAAAATATATGTATACATGTATACATTACCACTGTTCATCTTAGTGTGTATATGCATACCGAGTTGAGAGGTAAGTGTCCAACAATTATTGTTTTCCACATTCTCCAATGGCCTGTTTAACAATACCAGCCTTAATTATGTGGCATGTGCTAATTCCTAGCGTTTTAGAAAACTTGCTAAAGAACATACATATGTTATGTCGGTTTGGGAACGTTGTTAAAAATTCACTTTTCAGTAAATGCAATATGTAAAAAGAATACCAGGCTAGTGCATTTCGATATTAAGTTTATCAGGCAATGCTAGGAAACGCATAAGAATTCCGAAGCTCGCTGATAAATTATTAACGTTTCCGAGCCGAGCCTGATAAACATGATATCAACAGTCACTAGCTTATAATTCCAGCACAACAAGATTTACACTATTTCCTAACATTTGATTGGCCCGTAGCAAGTCTCTGTCCAAAATTTATATCCCAGTAAACTCCCATGCCTAACTACTTTCCGTAACCGCGAGGCGCAGTTAAAATAATTATTAAGAAAAGGGAAAATAAACACATTTTCTTGATGAATTTATTTCAAATGCTGGAATTATAAGGAATGAATGGCGTTTTTTTTAATTTATCGGGGATATAAACTTGGAAAAGTCGCGGGAATACTGGACGAGGCCTTCCGGCCTTTGTCCAGTATTCCAGCGACTTTTCCAAGTTTATACCCCGATAAATTCCTCAAAAAGTCCATTCATTCATATAGTAAAATGTATTACGTACCGTTTATGCTACAGAATAAGGAAATGTAACGTGGATTTCATTGAAAGGTACGCGGACTTGTTTACATTGCGTCATTACACTGACGTCATTCGGTAATGCCATGTGACGTCGTAGACCAATGAAAGGTCAGTTTTAAATCCGTTGTAATCCTGACGTTCGTATCAGGTCAATGCCTGATACGACGTTATGTTATCAGTTAGTACGTATTCGGTCAATACAAAGCCAGTTACCTGATAAAGAGACGTATAAATACACGTAAATACCTGTTCATATTCGCATTTCGTGAGATTCCGCCTGAAGACCGGCAGAGTGCTGAGAGCTATCGACAGTACGGACAAAACCACCATCAACATGCACACTATAAAGTAGATCTGCAAGAAAATACAACAACTGTCTTTCCATTGTGTTACTTCTCGCTCCCAAAGCAAGTTTACTACTGCAGTTGTAAATAATACTAATACTGGTAATAATAACTAGAGCACAGTCGATGGCGCGCCATCGCAATATACCCACTTTTTCACAAAATGCTAAGTCGAAAAGGGAGAGATAATCTATGGCCGGAGGCACACACCAAGTGTTAAGTCCCTATATATTACAGTGAAAAAGTTTTACTTCTTACAAGGTATACTTGGGAAAATCCTAAGTCGAAAATGGGGAGATAATCCGGGGGTCGAATCACACATCTAAATTCATTTTGCGCATCTACTCACCATAAGGAAGGCCCACGCCGACATTCAAGTCCCTATATATAGGGATAACACGTTTTAGTTCCTACAAAGCAAAATTGTGATATTCGGACAGTCGGAAATGGAGATAATCCATGACACACCGGGAGTCGAGTCAAACATCGAGATTCACACACCGAGTTTCAAGTAACTACTTATTGTGGTTAAACAGTTTTACTTATTTCAGGAAACGTGACAGACGGACGGACGTACGGACGTAAGGACGGACACCCGTGACGAAAACAATGACCACATTTATTTCAAAACATGGGTATACTAATAGTAATATTCTTTATTTACCGAGGGTGAACACATTTAGTTGACACTTAATATTCCATGTGACCCTCTATATACAGGTACATACTATTGCATACACAACAAGGAAACATGCACAGATAAAATTACTAAAATGATTGACACTCAAATCAGATGACAAACTGGTAACTGACACAACCGCAAAGGCAAATATTCTAAATTCTCAAGTTCTGTCCGTTTTCACTCCTAAGTCACCCCTCAGCCTGTCACAACTATGTCAGGTAAGTATGCATAACCATCTAGACAACTCCAACATAGATGCCACAAAATCACCCTCAACGTATGTAAACATGAACTCGGTCATGCCGGACATCATTATATCTACCAACGGTATACTCAAACTACTAAAAGGACTCAACCCAACCAAGTCGGCAGGACCGGGCACACTTAAACTACTTGTACTTCGGGAGCTACGTGAACATATTGCACCAGTCCTTAAGGTAATATACACGTTATCAATTAAAACAGGACAAGTACCGACGGACTGGACCTCCGCAAATGTTGCACCGTTGTATAAGAAAGGTGATAAGTCAACAGCAGGGAACTACCGCCCAATATCACTTACCTGTATTTTGTGTAAGGTCCTGGAGCATGTGGTTGCTTCCAATGTGGTCAGACATATGGATTCAAATGGCCTGATGTACGATCTACAACACGGCTTCAGAGAGCGTTGATCCTGTGAGACCCAGCTAGCCATGTTAGTGGAAGAGCTAGCCAAACATACCAGCATAGGTAAGCAAACCGATCTAGTGCTCCTCGATTTTAGCAAGGCTTTGGACATGGTGTCCCACGAGAAGTCGCTCTACACACTACACAAATATGGTATTCGAGGATATACACTTGCATGGATACGAGCATTTCTGAGTGGACGACAGCAGACAGTTGTACTAGAAGGCGATATATCAGACACCATATCAGTCACCTCGGGCGTACCTCAGGGTTCTGTCCTTGGTCCCATACTATTTTTGGTGTACATTAACGATCTGCTCGAAAGTATTATATCACAAGTACGGCTCTTTGCAGATGATACAGCAGCCTACTTGACCCTAAATGACAAAAACTACAGACAATATGACACTGCAAGCCGACCTAACCATTATGGAAGATTGGTCAACTCGATTGGATATGAGTATTGATCCCTCGAAGTGCCAGGTCATACAGGTCACAAAGGCTCGAACCCCTTTCCCTAGCATTTACAGACTTCACGGACAAGGGCTTCAGACAGTCAGCAGTGCTCGCTGTCTCGGCGTTGACCTTGCCAACAACTGCTCGTAGAATACACATGTCAATCGAATTACTGGCAATGTCAATAGCACACTGGGGTTCCTGAAAAGGAACATTAAGACTAGCAGTCCCAAAATAAGGGAGCACGCTTATACAGCCCTTTTCCGTCCACAAGTTGAGTATGCCGCTGTTTGGGATACCCACACACAATACAACATCAACCAACTTGAAATGGTTCAAAGGCGGTCAGCCAGGTGGGTCCTGAACGACTATTGGAGCTACTCCAGTGTCACTACGATGCTTGAAAGGTTAGGATGGAGGTCTCTGGAGTAGCGCAGGTCGGATGCTCGACCGTGTCTCTTTTACAAAAGTGTCCATGGTCTCGTGGCCATACCAATGCCAGCATACATTCAACATCCGACTAGACTCTCTCGATACTGCCACTCGGTGAGCTTTCGACACATACATACTGGAGCAAACTATTACAAATATTCAATGTTTCCTTATTACCAGTTAAATTACCCGTGAGGGTGTGCAGCAGTATTAAGAGATAGATAGATAGTATATGACAAAAACCCTAATCAAACGGGTACTTATGATAGACATCGCTAATGTGGATTATGATTCGAAACTGCAGCATACTTAGGGTTTAGTTTTGTTAATATATATATCATTACTGTCTTATCAGCATAAAATAAAGCAGTGTCGACTATGATCATACTGTGATTCCACGGGATGTTCCAAGTCTACACTAACTAAACAAAATGTAGGCAAGTTTTTGTCAATAATTGTCAAATATATCGTCAGAAAAAGATGGCAAGATGAAATTCGAAATGCTAATTTTTTAGACTGGGTTGTGCATTTGGATTTCACTGAAATATAACTGTTCTAGCAGTTAAAACTAGAACAGTTATATTTCAGTATGTTATATTTTTTTATGATCAGTAAACAAAACATTAAATCATATTTAGACTGTAACACAGAACACTACATGAGCTAAAGCATATGTCAAATATTGTGTACACGTATTTATAACAGTAGGCCAGTTTTCTTTTGTAATCTTAAATTTACACATCTTCAAGAAGGTACTCAATTTAGATTTCATCCACTAGATACATTTACAGTGAAAATGCGTAGCTGATGCAAATGTCTTAAAGTGTTGATGGAAAAGTTCGAAATAATGGAGCCTGAATAAGATATGCTTTGTCTACAAATGTCTATATTGGGTTTTTGCTGAATGGATGCATTGGATCTTAGATTTGGCAACTTTTAATTGTGTAGCCTTAAGTGAAAATAATCATTGATTGTGACGTGCCTTCCCATATAATACTAGAGTAGTCAATAAAGTATGTGGATGTATGTTTGTTGTCTAGAATTGTAACCTATGTTCAGTTGCCAATAAATATTTTATTGATGTAAGAAGAGCCATACATGTGTTGATATTTCCTTTACAATGGTGTCAGTGTGAACAGACCAGTTTCAATTAGTATCAATGTGAACACCAACAACTTTATCATTGGATACTGTATTTAAGAGTTTACCATCAATATTTAAATCTAGGCAGTCGATATCCATTCTTATTTGTTTCTGCTGTGTAGTCACTAGCATAACCTTTGTTTTAGAGGAATGTGTAACCGTTCCATTGTTATTGCAACAAGTGGATATTTTTTTCTAATGCATGTTGCAGATTTTTCTTATCATTTGACAAGTTGTTCATATCATATTGATGTGTCATATGCATACAAGTCAGTGGCAACTGTTTCTGTGTATAGAGGTAAATAGAGGTAAATGATTTATAAAATAGAAGCTGTCCTAATATAATTACACGTGCTCGTTTCATTGGCTATTATCATGATGACATGTTTCTCTTTCGCGTTCAGATATACGTTCAGCTGTACTCTGTGCCTATTTACCGGACGTTTTTATAACTTAACATACATTGTTAATACGTATAATTGTATAATGGCACGCAAAATGCACAATGATTCCCTGAACGACTGTTTGAAGCTTTAACCCTTGCATAGGCTCATCAAACCCTAATTTGGGCTACATGTCCAATCGCATTCCCACATTGTAGTTCTCTGACAACCCAAGTTGGGCAATTATTGTGCACATTTTTTGATGAAATTTCTGTCAATGCACAATGTATGGGGATTTGTTGCGCATACACCACATCCGAAGTCCAAATGTTAATGTCATATGGCAGCCACGTTTGGAAATATGTTACATATCAATGCTAGAATAACATTTAACGTGTCGGATTTAGAGATAAATAACAGATACGGAATGAGGAACACATAGCATTTCTGAAATTAATTAAAGTAACCCCATCTAAATTGAAAATAGAACAAACACGCATATGTTTATAAAGTCCCGGGATTAGAGAAGATATATATACCGTACACTGTAATCCGGTAAATGAACTCGCTCACTCCAAGACATGCAGCTTTCCAATTGTGTCCGGCCTACAGCTGTATCATTATATTCACCTTTGTCGGTATGGACGTGTCCATGTTATCCAGCACATTCCAGAGCTTGGCCCTCAATCCCCGCAGACACCTGCGGCCCCTCTTTGGTGTGTCGTCATCCGGGAATAAGTTAAGGTGGAACCTGTCCAGGGTCTCCTGATCATCCTGGTAGGCTATGTACCTACAATAGTCATTATTGTGTGCTATGTGTGGAACCCGCCTCATAATGTGCTTCATGATACCGAATACGAAATGTTACCTTATTTGTCACATGAAATTTTTCTCTTTGTCTCTTTCTGTATGTATATTATGAGTGGCTGCATTCGTGCGCTCGGCTGCTACGGCTAATAATGAATGCAGCCTTATGAGTATGTAATTGTATGGTTTGAATGGTTTGGTATACATACTAGGAAATGCAATGCGTTCCCCTATTCACAGTAGGCCTCATAATCTCAAAACCTTGCTCAAACATGACGTATTTGCTTGACATTTACACAAAAAATAATAATATAGGAATTAATGGCCTTTTTGTGGAATTTATCGGGGTATGAACTTGGAAAAGTCGCGGGAATACTGGACGAAGGCATGAAGGCCTCGTCCAGTATTCCCGCGACTTTTCCAAGTTTAAATCCCCGATAAATTCCACAAACAGTCAATTCATTCCTTATAATTCCAGCATTTGAAATAAATTCATCAAGAAAATGTGTTTATTTGACAGACGGCAGCCATTTGTTTACATTGACAGCACTTACAGCGCACCTGTAGAAAGTAGTTCGGCGTGGAAGTTTACTGGGATATAAATTTTGGACAGAGAAATGCTACGGGCCAATCAAATGTTAGGGAATTGTGTAAATATTTTCGTGCTGGAATTATCAACATATATACATACGGATGTCAATTTTATATCATTGTGCAGCAGATTGAAACCATTTCGGTTTTGAAATATCATCAATACTCACGTTTTAAATTTCAAGCGATTATTGAATTTTCCGAATGAACTCCAATGATATTCCAATGGCGCACATATACATCAGATATTAATTTGTTCATACACATATTTTGCAAGTTAATACCTTACATTGAATTCAAAGTACAGACTAGTTCGGAATACAATTTGGTGAATCTGAGGGCTAAACAGTCACAACGTTATTTCACCGATCTACCCGCGTTTGGGTTTACACGAAAATAGTGCCATTTACCACGAATCAGGCGTCAATACTGGTTGCACATTCAAATGTTTAGTTATGACGCACTACATACATGAATGTATATAGCGTGGGACGTACATGTATATGTACCATGTTACTAGTAAACATGCACAGTATAAACATACTTCTTGAATAACTAGTTCAAAGTAACTTCTACATTAATACTAGTATATAATGGAACATATATAAGTCTGATTATTATTAGATCTGCATGTACCTGTAATAACAGCATTTGGACATGATCTGCGGTTCCAGTCCCCAATACGCCAGCTCCGTTGCGAAGGCCCCCGGGCATAGCGACAAGGGCATGTGTAACTCGCCCGTCTGGTAATATGCCAGCACCGCCTCAAAGCTCTGTTGTGGCCGCTTGAAGTTCAGCAAAGATTTCCGGTTTTGTACGTATATATAGAGGCGCGAATTTGGTGCGCGCCTGACGTCACTAATGTCGAGCGTATAAGTCATACCACTGACGTGGATGGTTACGGTCTCCGAATCGGTGTTGTTGCCTTTTGTGTCCATGCCTTCGTCGATATTGTTGAATGGCGTGTTGGTGAGCGATTTAGACTCCATGTGGACACGTTTGATGCCGTTCTTTACCATAATGGCGGAAGATGATTGCGTACAATATTACACTAAATTAAATTAATAATATTCCTGCAAAGACAAAGCAAACCAAATATGAGTCATTTGCTGAGATTAAGGGAACATCAGTGTAGTGTATTTCTGATATCAAGTGTACCAGGCAAGGTTCCTGCCGTTTCCGAGCCGATTCTGATGAACTTGAAATCAAATGCTAAAGCTTGGTATCTGATAAAACAAATACACCATAACGCCATACGGTAGTTAACAGACGGTGGCACACATTCATATATTCATTGATTGTTGAAATAATGTGGCATCCCGCTATCGTGTTAACGAATAAACACTGAATAATAGTTACATTGTAATATATTAATTAATCTAACTCCTGTATATGCTACTTAATTTGAGGGGCCTATGCCATATGATTACCATCGTCATAGTGTTCAATTTGCTGATATGCATGTATACGTTGACATGCATACCGTAATATGTGTTATAATATACAGCTACATGCATTTAATGAAACGATCAAGCAATTTTAAAACAGATTGATATATCTCCAAAGGACACGCAATATCCTGGATATATGTTAACACATGAAAGAGAACTGTTTTTATAATATACATACCCATGAAATACATAGTTATACAATGTAAATAAAAGTCATATGTTCTCATAGATGAAATAAACAACTTTCGGTGAAAATACGACTACTTCCGCTATCTACATTCATAACGCGCATCGGCAGTAAAACAACGCAAATAGGCTGCAAATACACATTCATTACCGTATACAGTCTAAAAAAATGCTAATTTCCATGGAGCGGTATATAATAACTTGAATATTCATATTTTTGTAACGAATATGACATCTCGTGGTGTGAAATGTCCATATTTCACGAGTGCCTAACGGCACTCGTGAAATATGGACATTTCACGCCACTCGATGAACATATATTTCATATTCGTTGCAAAAATATGAATATCCTCTATTTATTCCGATACAAAGGAAATGATGACATCACCAAATTTTATGACGTCATCACTTTGTGAATATCCTCGATATATATATAAACTGTTGTTTCCTTATTTATTTCAATTGTTGCAGTTGCATGTAATACAAATACATTTATAGTAACCCGTTTGCTCTATTTCTTTTTATGTTGTCACTATTTTATTTTAATAAGGTTCCCATTATGCTAGTAATCATTTATGTGTTGCCATCACCATAATAACAACCATATTCATATCTTTCAAACGAATATGACAACATGTATACGTTCATCGGGTGGTATTACATATGCATATTTCACTACGGAACAATTGACATTTTACACCACGCGATGAACATACATGTAAACATATTCGTTGAAAAAAGTTGTGACTATCATAGTAATATATAGTCCACAAAGCAAATTAATCAGCTTTCCAGACCTAATACGAGAAAATATGAGTTTTATTTACATAGTGTACATGCAGCTATGCATGTCATGGATCGGTACATTTATCATTAAATTGTCATCGCCATGTGTATAGTGTTATTAGCAATTACTACAACTACCTGTCACTGACAACGATACATGAACCAGCCAGTAACTTCTGATTAATAATGCCTTGACAATACAATACAATACAATATTTTTATTCTGCTGATGAAGGCCTCCGGCCCATAACATGTACACTCGAACAAATAATAGTGAGTATTTAATAGAAATACACTGCGTTGCGCCTGTTTATCAAACGGTAATTGTAAACGGAAATTGGGTAGATCGTTTCATAGTTACTGGAACACATAAGCATGTGAAAGTTGTCTAAAGACTTGTTGCAAAACATATATTCTGGTAAGTGTGTCAATCTAATATTGTATAGTCGTATAATTTACAATAGAAAAACGCTTGGTATTCATCTTCCATAACTTCTAGATGTGTCTGCATCAGGCAATACTGACAAACTCGAAGTTCCATCTGTATTTCAGCGTGTCTTCAGTCTATGTTAAGTTTGTGATTAGAACATCTAAAGTTTTCCATATATTTTCCTAAGTGAAAAAGGTAAATAATATAATATGATATATTTTTTTTACATTTAGAACGTTTTACCAACCTGTTTGTAGTGAATACATGTAGCACTGGTGTCGATATCGCTATGCCAATTGTGTTTACAGCAATCAAGAACACGCTGTTTAAACTGGTATAAACACATAGTTTCGTCCCCTACATGTTGAGAAATGCATACAAATCCAAAACCGTATTTATATAAAAGATTTCTGACACGGGTGACCCAATTTATTCGCCCCATATCATCATGCGCTTTTAACTTCAAGTAACAATTTCTAGGCTACTAATGGTTTGGCATTTGTATAAGACGACACCAGTACGATATGCGTTTGGTAAAGTATGTGAGACAAAGAGTATGCATACTCCCATAATACAGCCCCGTAGCAATGGAATGCTGATGTAACCATGGTATCAAACAATTTAAAAATATTGCGATACTCAAAGTAAAAGTATCTATAATGCCGTTGATATCCGTATATTGTCACGCTCGATTTCCTTGCTTGTGATGTTAACCCTTTGAACCCGAAAGGCCGCTATATCGGTTTATGCAAACAGTGCAGATCCAGATGAGCCGGCTCGTAACGAGCCGTCTCATCAGGATCTGCACTGTTTGAAAGTAATTTTCATATTTTTGAGAACAACAAATACCCTCTATTTATAAATGGAATAGTCTGAAAATCATTTTGCGATGATTGGATTGGTTGTAAAATTAACATATCGCAGCCCATTCCAGTTACTTAGGGGTGAAAGGGTTTAGCACGTGTCCATATCAGTTTAGGAGTAAATAAAAGTCCCAAGTATTTATAAAAAGCAATAGTTTGTAAATGCCGCCCTTGGTGAGTCCAATTTTCATAATATCGTAGTATTCCGCCGTTGCGAAAGACCATTACCTTAGTTTTGTCTGTATTGATCTGCATTCCCGTTTGCTGACAGAATAGTTCAATTATATTAATGTGTTGCTGTAGTTTTGCAGCTGTTTCTGCACCGTTTTCTATCTCATCTGCGAACATAAGACAAATAATATCGGGTATAGTATTAGTCACAAATAAGCCAGACCCACAGCGTTCCCTTAAAAGTGTCAACAGATCATTGATAAATATGGAAAAATGTAGAGAGCTGCTAACGCACCCTCGTCTCGTACCAATTTGACATGGAAATTAAGCTATTAAACCACACGTCGTTTTAACACATGCTGCTAGATTATTGTAAATTGATTGTAGAACCCGTAAGTATTTTCCGCCCATTCCCTTTAAAATTAGACTTTCCCATAATGTGTCATGTCTTATCCTGTCAAATGATTTCGAAAAATCTACAAACGAACAATAAAACCTCTCTCCCTTTTTCGATAAATATTTCTGAACCATTGCCTAAAGAGTAAACATGTTGTCTATTGTGGAATATCCGGATCGAAAACTGGCTGGAGATTCATCAATTATATCGTGCTCGAGTGTCCATTGGGTTAAGCGAGAGTTTATTGATGAAGCAAATATTTTACTCATTGCATTAACAATATATATCCGACGATAATTGCTAGGATTATCATAAGAACCGTGTGTGTATCGGACAAATAATTGAATGACCCCAACACTTCGGAAATATTCCGGAATCAAAAATGGTATTACATATGTGAGTTAATACAGGAGCCACACTACTGGATGTCTGTTTAAAGAAGTCAGTTCCTAGAACATCAGTGCCTGCCGATTTCTTACATTTTAATTTAGAGATAGAAGCAATCAGCTCTTGATCAGTAAATGGAGCATTCAGAACTTCTGTATTACTAGCTGCAGCTACATCCCGTGACTCCATTTCCTTTGCTTCTGGTGGTGATTTCGTACATGTGACGTTTTCGTACATGTGACACCTGTAGTCGATTTCATCAACATTGCAAAGTATACTTTTCTAGCAAAGTATACTTTGAGGGAGAAATTTTCAATTTTAGGAGAAATTTATTAATTTTTATTATACTGAATTTATTACATTATCACAGCCATTTTGGCTGTGATAATGTAATAAATTCAGTATAATAATTCTGCATACTTTTAATCATCAAATATATGCAGTCGTTAGTTCTCTATGACATAATGTATTTCGGGAAAAATAAATGATTACTCCCTCAAAGTATACTTTGCTAGAAAAGTATACTTTGAATGTTGGTGAAATCGGCTACTGGTGGTGATTTCGTACATGTGACGTTTTAATGGTATTCCAGTATTGTGTAGGGTTATTTGGTTTTCCTGTATTGTGTAGGGTTATTTCTCGCGCTTACAAGTTTCTGACGTTGATCCGATTTATGTTTTAATCGTTTATTTTTGCAAATATTTTTGAACATGTTTGGGCAATGTATATATGCAGTAAGGTATCTGTTATGATTTGAGATACGGAATTTTCTCAGTAATGAGTATTTATGAACCTTCAGAGAATCGCACTCCTACTGATAAATTGTAACAAGGGCCGTAACTCCTGCTTCAATATCTGTGTTTATCAAATTCGATAGATCACAACACCAGTGAGATTGCATGCAATATGATAATAATCACAATAACTTTTCCTGCTCATCTGATAATGTTACTTAATAACAACGCATATCGTATGTTTTATTACTTAGCACGTAATAACTAATACGCCATCAGTGCTCCAGATAAGCTGCGTATTTGCGTAAAAACCCAATTAAAATTGCCAAAACCCCAATCGAAATCAGAAGTAGCGAGAATCAAAAAGCAATAGCAAATTTGTGGTACAGAAAACAATAATCAAACAACAAATATAGCATATTTTTCTTATTTTCCATGAAAACACATCTTGGTATTTCATTAGAATTGTCTACAAGGAGACAATTCTAATGGAACGCCAAGATATGTTTTCATTTCGAAGCAAACTATTCAATAATTGCTGTCTGTTGATGTGCAAACAGTCGTGTGATTTTATTTTACCCAATTAAAACGAACACGCTTCCATTAATATCCCGTCAACACAGTGCGTATGTGCCGTGAAACACGGTGCCGTCAAACATTTTTGATATCCAGTCAATACTATTTTTGCATTGTACAGCCATTTGTAGGTGTTGACGGGATAAATAGAATAGTAGGTTAGTGCCGTGAATGGGAAAACATATCTGGCGCGGCACGGAAACGGGATGTACTCGGCAGAGCCTCGCCCATCCCGTTTCCTGAGCCTTGCCAGATATGTTTACCCATTCACGGCACTAACCTACTATTCTCTATCTATTTTCCTTATTTCTGAACCAAAGTATATGTTGTGACCACTCAGTTGAACCGTCTCGGCGAGACGGTTCAAATGAGTGGTCACAACATATACTTCTGATGAGAAATAAAGAAATTCTTAAGCCTTGCCGGATATTTTTTCCCATTCACGGTACTAACCTACTATTCTCTATATATCCCTCGAAGGTAGGTTTGCTCCTCGTACTCCGATTTCATTCAATCTTAAATACGTACATGTACGTGGTGTTTTCCAATGCGCTTTCCACTCGCGCAAGTTACGTTGCATCATGATGTCAAGATTCTGTCAAATCAACACGATGTATACAACTGGCTTAATGTCGCTGTAGGAGGCAACATGCGGACAGATATTACAATTTTGTTATTTTAAGACTTCGACCACACATACATACAGTATACATAGTACATGTTAGTATTTATTTAAGATCTTATGTTGGTCACTTTTTTATAAGCTTGCAAGTAAAGAGAATTATGTTTTTTTTATCCTGAAAATACAGTTTGTTGGTATATTTTTTTCAAAAATACTATTAATACAGTGTATAGTACTGTGACCCAGCTGTCCGACCTATCTTAAACATTATAGGAATGAATGGCCTTTTTGTGGAATTTATCGGGGAATAAACTTGGAAAAGTCGCGGTAATACTGGACGAAGGCCGGCATTTGAAATAAATTCATCAAAAAAATGTGTTTATTTTCCGTTTTCTTAAGAATTATTTTAACTGCGCTTGACGGTTACGGAAAGTAGTTCGGCATGGAGTTTACTGGGATATAAATTGTGGACGGAGACTTGCAACGGACCAATCAAATGTTAGGGAATTGTGTAAATATTTTTGTGCTGGAATTATTGTGGCATAAATATGTATTGATGATCTGATTTTTGATGAGCTTAGCATTCATCTATGCATCATTTATCCAAAACATATTCAATATTTTTTTTATTTTCTAAAAATATAAAAAAATGGGTATTTCAGAAGACTTTTACCCAAAAACCACGAGAACGCCTGCATGAGAGACGAACACTCTACCACATCACTATAAAATCCGGCTTTTTTTTTTTTTTTTTTTTATAGCGACGTGGTAAAGTGTTCGTCTCTCACGCAGGCGGCCTGGGTTCGACCCCAGCTACCGACAATATATTTTTCACTTCATACACATTCCCCTCCTACTATATTTGTTTGTAATCGTTGTGAGACACACGTTTTAAATTTATCACTTGCTGGTCAACACTGATCGCCATTCTTTGATCGTCATCATATGTTACTGTTTTATCAGGGATCCTTGACTTAGTCTAGTAATTATAAGACACGTTGATGGGAGAAAACCAGAATCTATGGCGGCAAGAAATATACACCAGCTGGCCCTGATCAGACTGCTCGAATGTTCAGGCTGATACGAACCTATACTGGCCTTGTATGTCGTAAGGTACATTTCCGCGCAGTCTGATCAGGACCAATGCTAATCAATATTCCAGTAATCTAACACGCCTAAGAAATTGGAATTGAATTTGATGTTAACTTTACAACAAATCCAAACGTCACAAAATGGTTTTCAATATTCCAGTAATCTAACACGCCTAAGAAATTGGAATTGAATTTGATATGTTAACTTTGCAATAAATTCAAACGTCACAAAATGGTTTTCAGACCAGTCCATTTATGAAAACGGGATTTTTTTGTTCTAAAAAATAAGAAAATTACTTTAAAAAATAGCAGAGCCTGATGATACGGCTCGTAGCGAGCCGACTCATCTGGATCTACACTTTTTGCCAATATCACTATACAGGTCTGCGATATTGAAGCTGTCAATATGTATTTGAATAGCAATGTGTTGTGTCATCAACTTCTGTCTGTGTACATTCATATCTGAAACACTATACGCTCACATCTAAACACTGTGAAAAACATATTTCATTAGATGAGCAATGTTTTGCTGGTGGCGTTATACGTTTAATCTGAGACGCACGCAATACAATAGGTTTCATTTGTTGAACAAGCACGAGGGATTTAGATCAATATCTGAAACGTTTCAATAACCATGTGATTCATACTGGGATTTGTGATGGTTGGTTGGGAGCATGTGATGGGTAATTTAACGATCGGAATTCATCCTTACCGGAATCCCGACCGCAGACCTGGTTTTGCCCATAGGCATTCGGCGTGTTCCGGCTTTCATTGATATAAATATATATATGAACAATGCTTCTAACTTTGGTCGGACACGTCCTCGTATCGTCACACATTCCGCGATTGTATATGTTCATTTGAGAATTATTGTTATCCTGCTGACATAATTTAGTTAGAACATATTTATGCAAATAATATCAATTACAGCTCCTTTTCCTGGGTCGGACACAACCTCGTATCATAACAAATGAAATACTGTGTTTAAGGCTCTAACGTTAATATTGTAGTGGCAAGTTCATATGATCATTTGAAAATTATCGTTATCCTGCTGATATACATTGAATGCATGTCCGACCAAAGTTAGAAGCCTTTGGCATTCTTGTATCACAGGATATTTGAACACGTGGCGCGCCAATTGATTGGATATACATTTCCCGCTATGTGTCACAATCTACTAAGACATCACTCGTCACGCTATTATTAGATGTCAGCCAATGAGCGTCGCGATGTAAAGAGGTTTACACGTCTATGTAAGGATGTGTAACCAAATTTCACCGCTTTGAGAACGCGACCATATTTCCGAGAATATTTGACGTTTTTCAGACGCTATATAGAGAATACCAGGCTAGTGTCTTTTGATATCAAATTTATCAGGCAAGGCTAGGAAACGCGTAGGAATTCCGAGGATTGCCGAGGAATTCCTACCGTTTCCGAGCCGAGCCTGATAAACTTGATATCAAAATACACTAGCCTGGTATTCTATTTATCAGGTAACGTTTTATGCTCGAAAATGACCACATATGACGTCGTTATATATTAACAGAACGCGGACTTGTTTACGTTGCGTCATTACACTGACGTCATTCGGTAACGTCACGTGACGTCAACCGACCAATGGAACGTCAGTTTTCACCTTGTTGTAACCCGAATGTTGATATCAGGTCAATGCCTGTTACAACAATATGTTATCAGTCAGTACGTATTCGGTCAATACAGGGCAGGTTACCTGATAAATAAATGTTTGACTTGCATTTGGAGGTTCATGTTCATTGCATTAATCTAAACAAACAATGTGGGACAGGTTTTGGTCGAGCCCGCTTGCGAAGAGCGAGACATCGTGATTAGTATGACGTCCGTGTGTCCGTGTGTCCGTGCGTCCATCAGTGCGTCCTTCTGTGCGTCAGTCCGTCCGAAACCTGCGTTAAAGTTTTTAAATACCCGATATCTCTGCAGTCCTTAGTCACATTGACTTGAAACTTCAAATGCTTATTAGTCATCATACATATATTTATTATGTGTCAAACTCATGCGGCCACTGTGCCCCAAGGTCAATGTCAAATAACATAGAAGTTTACGTTATTGTAAACTGTGCGCATTTTTTTTTAAATGCCTTATATCTCCACAATCGTTACTCCAATTTACTTCAAACTTCCAATACTTCCTTTCATTATCCATATTTGCATTCTATAGCCTGCCCATGTAGTCCACATGCACAAGGTCAAGGTCAAATGACTTAAACATTTGTGTTATTTTTACATACCTTATATATCCACAAAATTTACTTCAAACTTCAAATAATGCTTTGGTATCGTCCATATTTTCATTCTATAGCCCACCCATGCGGCCCACATACTCAAGATCAAGGTCAAATAACTTTAAGATTTGCGTTAAAGCTTTTACATACCTCCACAACCATTTAATGCAACTTCAAATAAATACACTCTCAGACCATCCGATGTCTCGGCGGGCTCGACATGCGGGGCGCGGCCATCTGTAGCCTATTTCATCAACATTGCAAAGTATACTTTACTAGCAAAGTATACTTTGAGGGAGTAATCATTTATTTTTCATGAAATGCATTATTTCATATAGAACTAACAAATGCATATATTTCATGATTAAAAGTATGCAGAATTATTATACTGAATTTATTACATTATCACAGCAAATTTGGCTGTGATAATGTAATAAATTCAGTATAATAAAAATTAATAAATTTATCATAAAATTGAAAATTTCTCCCTCAAAGTATACTTTGCTACTAAAGTATACTTTGCAATGTTGATGAAATAGGCTACTGGTATTGTTATTGGTTAAACACGTAAGCGGGTAGAAGCTCCGATTCTCATCGTGTAAAATCGTACTTATACGTGCAACTCGCTGGAGGTGACGTAACTTGTATGTTGATAACAATGGACCAAAACCATCAGTCTTGTATCAGAGAGTTGAATCTGGTCATACGCCTTATATTAGTAGCATGATTATTCCTAATCCTATTACTTTTAGGGGAAGGGGCCAAGTGACTTTGGTGTGGTATGGAACTGGCACTAGGTCAGGTTCTTTTTCAGGTCTAATTTGAGGGTTCAATAGATATATTTTTTGTTCGATGTAAATATTCCGTTAGGAATTTGGGAGCCCCCACCCCCCCCCCCCCGCCCCTCCCCGTCCCAATTCAGAGGGTTGAATGCAGGATCGAACCCGTTTGCCCGGTCATAATAACGAGGTGTTGATAGACCGTTACACACCAATATATAGGGTATTTCATTATATATGTTACCATTTCGTAAGCATGTAGTTTCTATATAGTGTATGCCACATATAACCTTAAGGCCAACATAAACTTTACAGTACATAAATGGTTCTATAGTTCGTGAACAAGTATGTTTAAAAACCTGATGAAAAATGTTTCTTAATGCTGAATCTAATCTGCAACTACGGCACCAAAACATTAGATGCATGCGTTTAAAGATATTGTGTAAACAATGAAAACACAACAACACCCTCCATTTCAAAAACTGCAATAAAGAGAGCACACTTTCCTAGTCAATATTGATATCCCGAGCATAAAACGGATCGCCTACAGTGATCACAATGCTGTATTGTCTAAACAGACACATATTGCAAGGGCAAACTGATATTGAACGAGATATTAGCACGGGATAATGATGATTCCAACATGATGTCAGACGACATTCAGCTCGTGTAACAACCCAATTTATACGTGGTAGTAACGTCAATGTCATACCCTGACAATCTCTCAGCCCAGACATGAATCATATAGAGCATGCCTGAGATGATCTTAGACGCAGAATTCGGTCAAGACTAAATCCACCTGATAATGTCAGACAGCTTGAAATAGCTCTTCAGGAAGAATGGGAAGCAATGCTTCAACGTGTCATTTGGTCACTTGTAAATTCCAAGGTGGGCACACTAGGTACTGAATACGGTCAATTCATCAGTGTGATCACTGTAGGCGATCCACTGTATGTTCTGGATAATCAGTATTGACTAGGAAAGTTTCCAAATTGTGTTCTCTTTACTGCAGATTTTTACATGAAGGGTGTTGTTGTCTTTTCATTGTTTACACAATCTCTTTAAACACATGCATCTAATCACATGTTTTGGTGCAGCAGTCTAACAACACAGGCAGCTAAATCTGATGCCGGTATAATCATGATAATACGATAGTGCTGTGCGCATTGCCTACATAAGTTCTGGCACGGACTATCCCTAGTATGTCGGGTTATGAGCGACGCTGGTACGAAACGTAGCAAGACAGTCCCAGGTTAGGCCTCTCACAACCTGCAAGTGAATCCGTGTTGATTTATTATGTTCTGGCAAGCACAGCCGTTCCTTAGCTAACGGAAATAGCGAATATACAGTCACGTTTCTCAAACAAGTCAGTCTAAAATATATGTAAATACCTGCTAAATACCGTACACATTGTATTAAACACCCATGGTTTATGCGAAATACCGAAACGTCTGTACATTATTAAGAAAAACTGAACATATTAGTAACGATCATTAGATTTTTGCTAAGAATATGAAACCGGCTCTGACAACTAATTGCACGAGTGGACATTAATTTAAATTATAAATGTATTGTGCACATTGTGGCGTGTATCTAACTACAGTATCATGTAAACAGCGGCTAAGTGCAATGACTTATGGAATAGTTTAGCGTGATTATAATAGGACTATTGGCGCATACTAGACAGATTATATATACGTGAATAAGTATGTATATTGTATGCTACCGTGCAGAAAGCGTATATCATAATCGTGCTGTGTATGGTCAGCTAGGGTGTGGAGGTGTGTAACTGAATCTGAAAACCACACGTAATAATACATTAACGTTTCGAAGTACGGTGCGCAAAAATAAGTACAAGTGTGGCAACCAGAAAGTGTATGCAGTAAGCGTACTTGCAGTATGAAGTACAGCGGACAACCCCGACGGATCATTGATGCAAATATGGACTGAAGGCATCACCTTTCCGTATACATTGTTTCTGAATACGAGCTATCAGTTCTAAGCGAATGACACGAATTTCCCTTCCAAATGAAATAAACACCGCAAGCATTTCGATAGTATGGCGGTAAATTGAAAGCGGGTCAATGTGCTACATTTAATAGCTAGCTTGAAATGCTGAGTCGCACTTGTATTGTAGTTTATCAGGTCAACACAGTGCGTATGTGCCGTGAAACACGGTGCCGTGAAACATTTTTGATATCCTGTCAATACGAATTAATCACTGTGTATGAATATGTGCGGTTGCTGGGGTTATTTGTAATGCATTTTAAAGCAGAGCCTCGCCCATCCCGTTTCCTAAGCCTTGCCAGATATTTTTCCCATTCATGGCACTAACGTACTATTCTCTATACCACTTGTAAAGTAAGAACATAGAACTAATGGTACACATTTGTACTCGCTTATGTTTACGATTTCCAAGACACCCTTCTGATCGCATTTGATCCACCACAGCTAGCATCGGTGTTTGTGATGTGTTATCGTGCGAGGTTAATTATGAGTTGCTAATTATAAATAGACCAAAAACATGCGACCATGTAAACACGTATATCTTTGTTCAGAAAATCAAAATGTGTTAGTCTGATCGGGTTTGTTATATAATTTATGGTGGTAACCAATTGTGTGGACAGTTATATGCATCCCTCGTAATTGCCCGATACAAAACGTGAGATAGTTAATGGGACCGGCCAAAAAAGCGGCATATATAGTCTGCGACGAATGACAGAAAATGTCGCCGTGTCTTAAGCCAGGTGTGTTCTGCGTATTAAGGACGCGTCAATACGTTGGGAACGGATGAAAAGTGCGACATCACTGGTTGTGGGTCCCAGTCCGCATCAGACTAGTCTAGGGTCCTTCTGAAAATTCAGTCTTAATACCAATTCAGTCTGAATTTCACAATACGTTCCACCTTAGCCAGTACGTTATACTTCAGGCATTTCAAAAACAAACTCACAGACTGGTAACATTACACAATCAGATTTTCTCGTGGAAGTATTAATACAGTTAAAAAAAACTGCCAGATCATCTGTCCTCTAAAACATATTTCAATTATTGCGTAATATAATGAGCAAACTGCTTAGGTCACTCTTCACGAAGTAGAAGGTAAACAAAGATCTCTTCAGAAGCACATTTGGAAAGACTACTCCGTCATAACGCTTAACAATATGTAATGCAGTGTAATGAAATGTAATTAATAGTTATGTACTCAGAACATGGACACATACACCACGACGTACTAAACGAGAAAAATGTTGCCTTTGTGCATACGTGGTATTTATTTTCAGGGCCATTTATGTAGTACTTGAGTAACTGGTAAAACAGAAACGTTGTTGCTATAGACAGGGAATTGCTATTCCGAAATGGTATTCAACACAAGTGCGACTGTATGGTGGTCACGACTTATTCAAGTGTAGAGCGAACAGCAGATGTGGGCCAAGAAGGTGGCGAGCCAATGGTGCGCGGTGGAACAATGGCGGCTGGCGGGCAAACAGCGGGTTGTGGACAACATCGGGCTGTGCGCGATGGCGGGTGGTGTGCCAACGGCTAAGTGTGGGCAACATGGGGCGGTGTGAGATGGTGGTGGTGCGCCGACGACGGGTGGTGGACAACGGCGAATGGTGGGCTAACGAACAGCCGATGAAAACAATTGATCCGAGGCTCAAACTCGCACAACGGAAAGCTGGTAGCATGTATTTTCTTAGCGCTTTACCACCTGCGCTGCGGGGACAATGCTGTGGGTCGGCAATGCAGAGGCATGGTTATTTGCTGGCGACTGTTCCTCTGACGGGGTCCATCCCGTCAGAAAATGTTTCGAGGGTGTCTGCGTTTGTATTCCAATATATTGGCAAGCCATAGTTATAATAATAACCGTTATGGTTATGTATACAGTCTCATTTACTTAAAAATAGCATACACTCGTACTTATCCGAGCCACCATATCATGGCATGGTGTAGGTATAAGTAGGAACACATCGCCTTACGCAATTGCCTTGGGCTAGCGGAAACTAAGTGGAAACAGATTGGAGGCAGTGGGAAACTATTGCAGATGTGCGTGTCCACACTCAAACAGCCGAAAAAAGGCATTAAATGGTAGTGGGTGGGATGGAGTGTGAATAAGCTCAGGTAGCACGCTCCTAGTCACCCAATACACACCATATTATATTCAAGCATTTGAATACACGCAATAATTACGGGCGTTGGCTAATTGCTGTACACATAGAGATAATAACAAATTATCGCATAAGTCGCATAAATGTGCACTGCCGATATAAACAAAATCATTTCCAGGTGAAAACATTTGATACATATACTTATTGAATGAGTTGTTCTTCAGCCAGTTGATCCAGTGAAACGAACGAAAGCATTTACCTTAGCTTATATTTACTTTGGCTTATATTTAAGGGCGGGAATTGGCTCGTAGACCTTCCATACCAGGACATATCAGTCCAAAAAGGCCAAATGTTGAAGTGTTATATGTGATATATGTTGGTGCAAGGCGGACAGATGTGTATAATTGTGTGCCGAAATGGTCCTGTAATTCCGCGCAGTGTCCCGGTGTACGGGAGGCGGTAAGAAGAGAGTGGGTAACTGTGTATAACCTGGCACCAGTGATGCAGAGCAAAACGGTTCCCATGTAGAACCAGTCCACACCTGGCGGCACTCGACACGCAAGTGAGTGCCATATAGTCGGTAAAAACACGTGCTCTTTTCGTCCACAGAGTTGCCACATCCAGAAAGCTCCAAGGCAGGCCGGGGCCAGAAGCAGGCAAGGGCATGCAGAAAGCATGTGCTGCGAGCCCTTATATACTAGTGCGGGAATGTAACGCTTGATTGACCATTGAGTTATAGTGAAGTTCGGACAGAAGTTAGTTACAGGCCGGTTCAATAATCAAATTCCTAAAATAAATTGGTTTATTCGAGAATAATAAACCGCATTATTACTTGCATAAAGAGTGAATTTAGCATGGTTTGTTGTGAAAAGGAATCAATGTAGTGATTTCCACTAGTGTTGAGACAAATCATCCTACATATCTACGCAATCTGATCTGTGACTACATTGTATTTTCACAGTTATTAATGTTATTGCAAACAGTGTAGACTCAGATCAGACTGCACTTCTGCTTCTGTGCAGTCTGGTTTGTGTCTACTCTGTTCGCAAAACTCGTGTTTGTGCTATTCAGTAAGAAATAAACGGTGAAATACAACAAAGGGAAATAACTAGCTACGATCCATCATTCCCACTTGGTAAACCTATGTATTGTGATCGCCTCCGACAGTTAGCCACGCCCCAGACGCCCCTCGATGCGATGGTCCGTAGTGATATCTTGGAGTAACCATAACAACAAAATGCATTGTGTTACTCAACGTTTAGCTGGCATACGCAACCGCTAATTGAAAATAATATTATGAAAAACTACTTGCACTGCACAATATCAGCAACGGATGTTCTACGTACAAAAATACATCGGATTCTTTTGTTGCGCGTGATTTGCCCCCATTTGCGGCACAAATCGTGCAGTCATCGCTAAGTTTAGTAACATGCGATATATATAGTTTTCTGCAAAGTTAGCTCCCCTCCGAATACTCTCCGAAATACGCGACGCGTTTAACACACAAACGACATCAAGTTTGACCTTCCGACAGTCTATTTTTAAACTCACCCGACACCTGTGCGAAACAAATCTCGCACGTGTGGGTCTAACTTATGTTTAATCCTCATTCTATCGATGGATTTACAGCGGATAATAGTGACATTCTCGAATTCGGCCTGATTGAGATTTGTCTATGGTGGCCAATACACGCCAACATGAGTGTCAATTCTACGTTCAGGGAAGGGGGTTAATAAGTCATTATTTAAAGTGATTAATTACAGTCAGGGAACAAATTAATGACAGTATAACACATCCAGCGTATAGTAATCCCCATATCAATGCAAGTACTGAAAATACGAAGAAAAACAATTCTAACAAGTTTGGGCTTCCATACATTGAACATTTTGTCAGCGGTTTCCCCAATGACGTCATCTGTAGGTTTTAATATACTCGATCCGGGGCCAACTATTTCATTCACAAAACAGAAGTAAACATGGCGATGTACCGACAAGGCATTTTCAGGCGCGACACCGCTTCCGTGGCTGAATTCTTGTAACTATTGCTCTTCAATCAGTTTTCAATATATCTATAATGATCATAGATATCTGGAATATGTATTTATACTTGAATTGATGATGTCACTCTTGTATATGTGTTACCGTATCTTTCTGATATTGCTATGCATACTATGTAATGTTGTTGAATGTTTTGGTACATACTGTAGCATAAAATGTCATTTATAGGAATTAAATAAGTGTATAACTGTGTCACTATTCCACCAGTTCTAAACGTTACAAGTGCCCGCTATACAGATATAATCATTTAGTAATATTTATTTTACTGATAGTGACGCGCGGTGGTATCAGGCTATTTTCATATGCAAATGAGGCATGATATTTTTTAATTATTTATACTAAAGAAATGCGTCACCTGAAAAAAATAATATTTTCAACAGATTTTAAAGTATGATCATTGCACATCATAAAATAAATACAGAGATTAAATAGTAATGTACGTTAACATTTTAAGCAAACACGGTTATCGCCCCCGATATCAGTGTGTAAATTTACGTCTGATATAAAATGTATAATAATGCCAATCAGTACGTGGGATAATGGCGCATGAATGTTTATTTTGCCAGGAAATGTCTCAGATGATGTCTCTGATGTAAAGAACATTTTGTACCTACTGAGTGGGCATGTACCTTAAGGGTTAATGAAACTGCAACACAACAATCAATCAACAATCAATCAATCAATCAATCAATCAATCTAGTTTAATCTTGTAGTACCCTATGTTCAATACTTTGAATACTTGATTATCTTTCGTTCTGCAACTCCTCTTGCAGCAGCTGCAGCTAAGTTTTGTCCATGTTAAATTGTCAGATAATTGTTTACTTCGTTATAAAATCAGTATTTGACCAAATTTCATAAAATAAAAAGAAGGCTCATTCTAAATTTGTGCTAAAAGGTAATAGTACCAACAATATATTTCCATTGTTCACTCGGGTCTGCGTCCGTAAATAACAAACATTTGATATATAATTTGATATGCGTCCGTTTGATGATTTAATATGGTAGTTATTAAACTCGTTTATTTATTTCATAGGAAATGAGGCTATACAGAGTTTCGAATGAATCAGTCAACGGATTTAATAAATATCATATTAAAAATCAACTAAAATGTTAGATTTTATGTTTTGCATAAGCTCAGAAGCTTTAGTTGAAACTGTACTGATCACTGAGCTTGTTTTTGTTTGTTGTGGCTTTATTTGCATATTTATTACACTAGTATATTACACTGTGTTGTCACACTATGAAAGTCCATTTCATGTTTACTACATTTATATATTACAATTTGCTCATACACCATGTACACCATTGCACGCATTATCCGTATTCAACCAAAATGTTAATCTCAATTTTGTATTTGCTGGGATTGATCTTGTTAATGTAACAAGGTGTTACAACAACAACAGCAAGTACTGAAACTTACAGAAGCCTTCCGATTCAAAGTACGCATTCTTTTAATGTGTCCTTTTCATGGATTTTGATGAAATATGGCGCATCAAACGCGACTTGTTCAGCTGCATTTGGTGGTCTCGGTACTTTGGCCCAAACTTCTGTCGTTTTAGCGAAGGATCGATTTCCGTGTCTACAGACACGGAAATCGATTCTTCGCAAAAACAACATAAGTACGTGCCGAACTTCCGGGACCACCAAATGCAGCTCATGAAGACGTGTTTGCTGCGCCATATTTCATCAAAATCCGTTGTGTATTAAGGAAAATATCAAATACTACTTACTTTGGAGTGGGCACGCTTTCAACACGTTCAACCATTGTTGTTGCTGTTGTAACAACGTGATCATGCATATTGTGCAATATGCAACTAATATTGCAAATGTTCTCCTTTATCAAAGTTTTACGCGGTAAACGTTCCCTGTCATTATGGTGTTTGTTTGTGTTTTATTTGCACAAGTTAAGTGTCGCAATTGGCATATGTACTCGTCCATTAATCAGACAAGGTATTTCTAAAATATCTGATAAATTACCCATAAACACTGCATACTATGGCGAGTGGGACTGTTACAAGCCAGCTCATCTGAATCACTGTGTTTGTAAATATTTTATTTACGGTATATACGGTTCAAAAGTTAATGAAATAGCGGTGGTATGTGCGATACTTATAAATATTGTTTCTATAATCGAAACTAATGGTAACAACATGTCTGCTGATAGCACAGGCAAGTTGAAAGGTTTTCGTTTAATATATGTAAATGACAGTAGTAATCAATAGCCCAAGAACCAGCGTATGGAACTAGCTATCGTGTGTTAATGCGAACAATATACATACTCGTGGTTTGGTTTTGATAAATACTGCATATACAGTCAAACCTCCACGAACGGCCACCTCTCTACAACAACACCCTCTCTGTAACAGCCGCTATTTTATACCCCGAATGGACGATTTCCTCTATATCTAATCCTTTGACTGTTGAGCACGAAAATTATCGTCTGATGATGCTTTTGCATTCTATCTCAATAAAAACATATTTTGACAGCACTTTCTGAGAACTATCAAAGAAAATAAATAAACAGTAGAGGACAAAATTTAATTCAGCATTAACCTCCATACAACAGCCACCTACCTACAACAGCCAGTTTTGCGTCTTATCATGGGTGGCTGTTGTAGAGAGGTTGCACTGTACGTACATTTATCATATGAGGAAGCATGGTCCATTTAATTTGAGTATTCACACTATTAACATGCACTTAAGTACAAGGAAACCTTTAAGTTATTCACCTATTATGAATTACACCTTCGTGTTAAAACAGTTCAAAACATCTGTTAATATTCCCCTATATGGTACATAGAGAATAGTAGGTTAGTGCCGTGAATGGGAAAAAATATCTGGCAAGGCTCAGGAAACGGGATGGGCGAGGCTCTGCCGAGCACATCCGTTTCCGTGCCGCGCCAGATATTTTTCCCATTCACGGCACTAACCTACTATTCTATTTATCCCGTTAACATTACAAAAAGCTTTAAAATGCAAGAAATAACCCCAGCCGCATCTCCAATATATCAAGGATATCAAAAATGTTTCACGGCACCGTGTTTCACGGCACATACGCACTGTGTTGACGGAATAAAAATGAGTTTTTATTCCGTCAACACAGTGCGTACATGTATGTGCCGTGAAACACGGTGCCGTGAAATATTTTGACGGCAGAGCCTCGCCCATCCCGTTTCCTAAGCCTTGCCAGATATGTTTTCCCATTCACGGCACAAACCTACTATTCTCTATTTATCGTGCCCGTTTGCTGACATCACGATGTAGTCGGCGTACGTACGTGCGTCCGGGGTAATGTTTTTCGTTAAATAATTTGGTTAAAAGTTTTTGGTATACTATCAAAGCCTCGGCGGGCGCGACATGCGGGCAGCGGCCATCTAGTTTTAAACGCAATACACACACGAATTTATGGAAGCGTCCCTGTGCCAATGCTAGAATATATTTATCTCCAAAATAGGACTTATTAGCTCCTACTTATGACTCATTATCTCCTAATTATGACTTTCTATCTCCTAATTAGGAGTTAGTATATCGTAATTAGGATATAAATCATGTTTTAGCATTTACACAGATATTAAGTCCTACGTAGGAGAATGGTAAGTTATAATTAGGAGATATTAAGTCCTAATTAGGAGATGATAAGTCCTAATTAGGAGATAATACGTCCTAATTAGGATATAATAAATCCTAATTAAGAGATACTAACTCCTAATTCGGAGATAATACTAGTATATACTAATTATGACTTAGTATCTTCCAATTAGAACTTCGTATATCCTAATTAGGAGTTAGTAATTAGGAGATACAAATATTTTAGCATTGGCACTAGGACGCTTCCATAAGACTTAGCAAGCAATAACAAACAGTATTATATAAGCTAATCTTACCTATAGTAGAATCGCGTTATAATGCGTGTGGTCCAGTACCACAGCGTCCAACGTGTAATAACTGTTCGCTATTCAAACAGACAGTCATCTATATTTATGAACGTGTATTTTATACTGGCGGCGTTACCTTAGAAACGGTGTTTCAATAGGCATTAGAACAAATGTATAAGCCGGATTGATACTGCAAGGCTTCACTGGCTTCTAGAAGCAATATTGCAAGTGAATGGAGACATTATTTGAATTTGATTAATTATGTTTATTGAATTTGCTATCAGTGTAGTCCCAGGTCAGACTGCGCATCCGCGCAGCCTGACCTGGGACTGCACTAATCGTCAGTCTCGGTGCAATGAACGTATAGTGTAGATTATTATCCCCGCGCCGATAGGCAAGACTGGATATAACGTAAAGCCCATGTACGTTGCATGTAGTAACACCTTTTATTTGTAACTTATGAACCACTTTACCGATTTTGATAATATTTTGCCACAACGTTTGTTTGTTGGGGTTTAACGGCCTATCAACAGCTAGGGTCATTTAAGGCCGTTTGTTTTTGCATACGACCCACGTCCAACCGCCCAATGTCAAGGTCACTGAGAACTTATGTACACCTTGTTTGTAATGGCAAGTGCGTTAAAGGTACATGCCCACTGAGAGGGCACAAACTGTTATTTATAGGAATTAAATAAGTGTATATATGTGTCACTATTCCACCAATTCTAAACATTACGAGTACCCGCTATACAGATATAATCATTTAGCAATATTTAGTTTACTGATACCACCGCGCGGTGGTATCAGGCCTTTTTCATATGCAAATGAGGCATGATATTTTTTAATTATTTATACAAATTAAATGCCTCACCTGAAAAAAATAGTATTTTCGACAGATTATCATGATTATAGAGTATGATCATTGCACATGAAAATATAAATACAGAGAATAATTAGTAATGTCCGTTAACATTTTAAGGAAACACGGTTATCGCCCCTGATATCAGTGTGGATATTTACCTCTGGTATAACATGCATAATAATGCCAATCATTACGTGGGGAAATGGTGAATGAATGTCTATTTTGCCTGAAAATGTATCTGATGATGTCTTTGATATAAAGAACAGTTTGTGCCTACTGAGTGGGCATTTACCTTTAAAGTTGTTTTCGTATTGCCATCGTTGGGATTAGCTTAGGATTGGGCTAATGGAATTTGTGACCAGTTTTGTTCCTGATTTAATAGCATATGCAGCCTACTATCGATCTATGTTGCTCGTTATAAACATGACTGGTGTTTCACTGATGGAATCGCAAATAATACAGTTCCTGGTTGCACTGTGTGTGTACACAGGCTGATCTGGTTCCACATTGGTTGAATACCCCATAATCGCAATTTCTCCAAGCACAGCCACATACAACACAACCAGGGGCCCGTTTCATTAAAATTCGTCTAACGACTAAAATGTTCGCACGTGCAAAATTATGATAGTCTGTAATTTTCACATTAACAATGTTTTCGTGTAAACAATTGTTGGATTTACATTTATTGAGCATAGGCTGCAGATGCAGCCTATGCTCAATAAATGTGAATCCATCAATTGAAATTTCCAGACGATCCTAAATTTGCACTTACGAACATTTTAATCGTACGAAGTTTAGTGAAACGGGCCCCAGCTGTACAGTTTCGCTTCGACGTAACGTTTCTTAAATATCACAGAAATTGTTCAAGAGCAGATAATGTCATGCTTACCTCATAGCTATGTTTCTGTGTTATTTCCAGATACAGTGGAACCTCACTAAACCAGACATTATTTGCACCCATGATTGGGTAATTTTGATGGGCTGCACAGTTATTTATCGCCGATGGCATTGCCCGTTCGTGATCGCAGAACACACAAACTTGCATTCCAGTGGTCATAATCCTGATTTACGGTGGAACATCTCTACACCGGACACCCTGGGAACCTCCCAGGGTGACAGGTTTAGAGAGGTAGCACTGTACTCGACACATGTAGGTATTTAAAAGCAACTGCTGAACGACTACAAACATTAGGGCGGTGTCATCGACACATAAGAGTATACATCGTCCAAGATACTGATTATCTCTGGTTTATCACATTAAATATGATTTCTGTACATTACGTCGGAGGTTAGCCACAATTCGCAGCATTTGTTATGTTTAAGTTTTGCTACCATTCGACTTCTGAGCGTGAACATATCATATTTATTCCAGAAACAGAAATGGAGAAATACGAGCTGCAAAAAACATAGGAAATATCAGAGCAATCCCATATAATAGAGTAGATACCGTCATAATTAATACTACGAAGTCGCGTATATCAAGGGACTCCAAGACATATGAGAACTGAGAAAGCGTTGCCAGGCAACATAACAATTTGCTTAAAAACAATGTTTAATGACCACGATAACATTTACTCTTTAAAACATAGGCCTGATGTTAATTTTCCTCGTTATATGTTCTCAGAAAAGTGTTATTCGATGTATATAATAGCCATACGTCAGGCGTACATTATGCATATTATGTGAACGGTATGTGAATAGTGGTTTACTAGTGTTACGACCTGGGGACCGTTCATCCTTAACGGAATCCCGATTTACCTGATTTGATCATCATGTATATATTCGGCTTCCTGGTACTTGAGAGTTGATTCCGTTAATACGCATTTTAAAAGTAATAAGATTAGTACTAATCCTATTATTTTGGGGAGTGGGGCTAACTGACTCTGGTGTGTTGAAGACCCCGCACCAGGTCAGTTTATTCTAACTTCAGGGCTGAATATATACATATATTTGTTTCTGTAAATATTCGGTTCAGATTTCGGAATTTACACACGCACCCCCCCCCCCTGCATTTTAAAAGTAATAAGATTAGTACTAATCATATTACTTTTGGGGAGTGGGGCTCACTGACTCTGGTGTGTTGAAGACCCCGCACCAGGTCAGTGTATTCTAACTTCAGGGCTGAATATATACATGTATTTGTTTCTGTAAATATTCGGTTCAGATTTCGGAATTTACATCCGCACCCGCCACCTGCACCCCCCCTCCCCCCCCCACCCCCACACACATCACACAACAGGCAACATATAGGATTTAACTCTGTTAACCCGACCTAAGATGACCAGTAGCCTATTTCACCAACATTGCAAACTATACTTATCTAGCAAAGTATACTTTGAGGGAGAAATTTTCAATTTTGCGATAAATTTATTATTTTGTTTTTATACTGAATTTATTACATTATCACAGCCATTTTGGCTGTGATAATGTAATACATTCAGTATAATAATTATGCATACTTTTAATCATCAAATATATGCAGTCGTTAGTTCTATATGATATAATGCAATTTGGGAAAAATAAATGATTACTCCCTCAAAGTATACTTTGCTAGAAAAGTATACTTTGCAATGTTGATGAAATAGGCTACAGTAGCCGATTTCACCAACATTGCAAAGTATACTTTTCTAGCAAAGTATACTTTTCTAGCAAAGTATATTTTGAGGGAGTAATCATTTATTGTTTCCGAAATATATTATATCATATAAAAACTGCTTATAGTTGATGATTAAAAGTATGCAGAATTATTATACTGAATTTATTGCATTATCACAGCCAATATGGCTGTGATCATGTAATAAATTCAGTATAATAAAAATTAATAAATTTATCCTAAAATTGAAATGTCTCCCTCAAAGTATACTTTGCTAGATAAGTATACTTTGCAATGTTGGTGAAATAGGCTACTGGGCATTATGGTGTATACATAATTATTATACTGAATTTATTACATTATCACAGCCAAAATGGCAGTGATAATGTAATAAATTCAGTATAATAACAATTAATAAATTTATCATTAGATTGAAAATTTCTCCTTCAAAGTATACTTTGCTAGATAAGTAAACTTTGTAATGTTGGTGAAATAGGCTACTGAAGATTGTTACACACCATTAAATCAAATCATCGCCAGCTAGAATTAAATCCAAGTGTGGAATAAAGCCTGCAGGCACGCACAACTTAGACATGTTTCAATGTTTTATTACCAGTGCCGTTATTCACAGAAACACAATTTCGAAGGAATTTTAAATGGTGAAGAAGAGGCGTCAACGACTATTCTTCACCGTTTGAAATTACATCAACATTGTCTGTCTCAGTTCGTATGGGCTCAACGGTCCTGGGGGCCGTTTCACTTAGCTTTGTATGGCAAACATGATCATTCGAACAATTTTCTTCACACATTAATGTGGTTCATTCTACCAGTTTCACATACATCTGGATCTTCACCTTTTGCCAATACCACTATTATATACAGGCCTGTTGTGTTGAAAGGGTTAAGGGGGTGCGTACGCACCCGTCGCACCCACTCTGCGTACGGGCATGCCTTGTGTGTCCACCACCACCAAATACTTTTCCTATATAAACTAACCAATGACCACACATTTTCTGCTACTTTCATGTTTCGTATGGATGTTGTGGGACCTATTTTCTCATAACCTGCAGCCATTCTGCTCTGAATATTTACTAATTAAAATATAGGTTTAATTATTGTTAAGAAAGATAAATTCAATCTCCTGTGACCACCCCGGTGGTGGCGCAAAAAGTCAGTGGCTGGAATTGAAACCGCCTCGCATGATAAACATGATCCGACTTACAAAATAATCCTAAATCATATGCTTGAAACTGATGTAAATGATACATTAGCATGCCTGTGAAGTAGATTAGTGCATCAATTGACTGGTTTTTGCAAGCAAAGAGTGTCTATGGCATAACACATATGGCTTATTTGTTTTAACGTACTACTTTTGACTACACCGCGCATGAATATCTGATGATTTAGTGTGGTTAAAAAACTGTAGTCATCATGGACTACAATAACAAAAATAGACAATCGTGACTTGGCCAACAATATTTGTCAAGCTAGATTTGTTTCCCTTGCTCAAATATAACGGGCTTCATTTGCTGCTCTTCTCCGCTGGGATTGTTCATGTTACGGTGTTCCGTTAAGGCCATTGTAATATTGTTATGGGGTCGATACCATACCCGGTCGAGTCTACGATACCATGATAGTGCGATACTAAGATACCGATATCACGATGCTACCTTGGCGATAATACGATGGAACAATGACAATGCTACGATACAGCGCTGGCGATACTATGATGACTCGATGGCGATACCACGATGTCTCGATGTCGATAGTACGATAGCCCGATGACTGACGTTACTACGATATTACAGCGTAGTATCATTATCTCGGTATTATCGTTATTATTCTTTCGTGATATGGTACTATCGTCGCCGAACTGTCGTGAATGCGTAGTAACGTCATATTGCTGCCATCGTACTATCGTCATCGGGCTATCGTAATATAGTCATCGTAGTATCGAAGTATCGGCACCATAGTATCGAACAATCGTTAGCGTAGTATCTACTCGATACATTTCACTCTCACACAGTTTATTCATGGCGGGAAAAGTGCATCAACCGCATCTGATATTTGGTCAATGAAATCATTGTTCCTAAATATCCAATTCACTACTGTAAAGTAGCAATTTGGATGTCACACTGCACATACCCCTGCAAATTACACACTATAACCCGATGAAGCCGTTGTCATAGAAATAGTTTTGTCATTTCAAAGAAATACAGATATGAGTTCGGCGCAATCGGTATGCAGTGTCAAATATTTACCCAGGGAATCTGTGCTTCATAACATCAATACTCTCAAAGAGTGCAGTTTTTGGAAGAAGTGAGATACTTTATGGTACAGTCGAACCTCCCCGAAAGGCCACCTCTCTACAACAACACCCTCTCTATAACAGCCGCTATTTTATATCCCAAATGGATGATTTCCTCTGTATCTAACCCTTAGACTGGTGAGCACGAAAATTATCGTCTGCTGTTGCTTTTGCCTTCTTTGTCAATAAAAACATGTTTTGACAGAATTTTAGAATCATTTCCATTGAAAATGATTCTAAAATGTTGCCAAAGCATGTTTTACATGAGAATTATCAAAGAAAATAAATAAACAGCGGACAACAAAATTTAATTCAGCACTAACCTCCCTGCAACAGCCATCTCTCTACAACAGCCAGTTTTGTGTCTTCCCATGGGTGGCTGTTGTAGAGAGGTTGCACTGTACTTTATTACTGGGTGGGAAATGGGTCATATATTAGTCCAATACAATATCTCATTTTGTGACAAAAGTGACCCAAGGTAAATTTTCCCGTGGCCCGTCTCATATGACATTTGTGTCCAGCCTGGCTCCTAGACAGACAGCACGTTCCTTTTACTTTATAATTTGAACTATATACTTATTCATACGGTTCGCTTAAGGTATGATCAGTGTTCCATTAACTGACCAACGAACAGTGAAAACATTGATCAGACTGCGCGGATGCGCAGGCTGATCCGGGTCTACACTGGTCGCATAAGCGGCAAGACCCGCCCCATTCGTCCAGTCGCATCCATACTTCATAATACATAATATAGTCCGTCACCCACACATTACGGCAAGTCTCCCGTTTCCTTAAGTTGGTACTTAACCTGATCTAGGTGCTCATAAAACGTCACATCCACGTGTGCATTGTTCATATACTGATCCCATGTCCGCTGATACAGCCATTCCTCCACACAATCCAACGCCAAATACTCGAAGTCAATATGGAATTTATTTACGAATAACCCCACATCGACTATTGCTCGGCTGACGTCTCCGACACCCAATATACAGATGTCCCGGACATATTTCCCAGCACAACTTCTAGCCCAGACACCGTGGCCAACCGCCCAGTTTTTGTAGCGCATGAACGAGGGCTTTAATGGGTATTCTTCTGGCTCACCTGTAAAGGAAAATGTGGTCAACATTCAGGTTGATTCATACTTATAACGAATAACGTAAGACATGGATGGTAAAGTTTCTAAGCATTTTCTAATCATGTTTTAAATGCGGCAGACAGGTCACAGAAATAAACAATGTTATGAGAAAAACAACAAAGATTCGCTTCTAATCTAAAGGCACGTGTTTGTCCTCTAATAATATGCATTTAGAGACGCTGTTTTGTTTCCAAGGTACTTTTTATTTCATTCTCATGTTCTGCTAGTTTATAAACATAAGAAGGAACTTTTTAATCATTTCGTCATCCCTTCAACACGTTATTCATCTGTGGAATCATGTGTAAGCACACGTTGTCAGCGAAAACGAGTCAGATCAACTGCAGTTGTGTGCATTTATTTGATCAATATCTCAGTTTAAATTTGACACGTTTATATGAGCTTAAAATAAGATACTTCATCGCATGCATGATGGTCGTGTGGTGAAAACGGGCACAGGAAATTTGATGGATATCCTCTGAGTAAGTGTACGTATCTTTACGTACGTACGTACGTACGTGCCGACATGTTAGTGGTTATGTAAATGTTAGTTCTAACGCTGTATGTATGTGTTTGGTGAAAGAAGCCGGGGCCCGTTTCACTAAACTGCGTACGACTAAAATGTTCGTAAGTTCAAACTTATGATAGTCTGTAAATTTCACATTAACAATGTTTTTTGTACACACGTATTGGATTTACATTTATTGAGCATAGGCTGCAAATGTAGCCTATGCTCAATAAATGTATCTCCATCAATTGAAATTTTCAGACGATCCTAAATTTGCACTTACGAACATCTTAGTTTAGTGAAACGGCCCCAGATGCATGCAATAGCCATATCTGGATAAGTTTTATAACATGATTTAGTGTCGCCTGATCTACAGGTATAACACTGTATAAATATATACGAGGTAGTTGTGTGCATCTGTCATTAAATCATGTATCTGCCTTACCTAGAAATGATCCAATAATTCCAAGGTGTGGATTGTGGTTCAGAGACGCAAAGAACGTCTCATCCGGGATCTGGGTCTTCGTCAGCCATTGGAGGAAATCATGTGCTCTTCCTATCATGAAGAGCAAAATCCGCCATGTGCCTATTTATAGCAACGTGTACAGACCCTTTGATTGGTCGAATCTGGTGTGGTGGTCGATCGCCAGCTTGCGTCCATCGATAGAAATATTTCTGTCGAGCTCTACAAAATAATAAAAAAAAACGTAAAATAGGGCACTGCATAATTATTGTCTACGCACCTAAATTCCGAAAGTTTCTGTAAATAGTGTGTTTGGTATCATTTATGAAAACAAAAACGTGAATTTGGAAACTAACACTTTGCTGAAATGAGGATTCGCATCACTACCGCCAATACACAAGTGTGTGCATATACGCTCGACGACTGCAATTACGTACATTGTATGGATGCATATGTCAGTAAGTACACGTATGCATAATAAAGTACAGTGGAACCTCTCTAAACCGAACACCCTGGATAGTCCCCAGGGTGTCCAGTTTAGAGATGTTCCACAGTAGAGCAGGTATATAGAGAATACCAGGCTAGTGTCTTTTGATATCATGTTTATCAGGCAAGGCTAGGAAACGCGTAGGAATTCCGAGGCTTGCCGAGGAATTCCTACCGTTTCCGAGCCGAGCCTGATAAATTTGATATCAAAATACACTAGCCTGGTATTCTATTTATCAGGTAACGTTTTATGCTCGAAAATGACCACATATGACGTCGTTATATATGAACAGAACGCGGACTTGTTTACGTTGCGTCATTACACTGACGTCATTCGGTAACGTCACGTGACGTCATCCGACCAATGGAACGTCAGTTTTCACTTCGTTGTAGCCCGGATGTTTGTATCAGGTCAATGCCTGATACAACAATATGTTATCAGTCAGTACGTATTCGGTCAATGCAGGGCAGGTTAGCTGATAAATGACAACTCCAATACACCCGTTCGTGTTTTGCTATCGCGGACAGACAGCACCATCGGACTTAAATGACAATGAAACTCATACAATTACCAACAAATGAGTCTATATGGTGTTCTGTTTAGAGATGTTCCAGTGTATAATCGCTTAACTGTCTTCCAGTTTGACGAACCATGCTAGTGATCCGAAGTCGAAACACAAATCCTATGATACTTAAGCCACGCAATTAATACATTTCCTACAAAACAATTGTAAATAATATGCACGCGTACATTGGTAACAATGTATTACCTGACCCAAGTGCCGTCGACAATGTTTGCGCCATGCATCGCCTTGAGTATTTCCACGATCTCTAAATTAGTCTTTAGAGGAAACTCCTGACCGGTAAGATTTATATAATACACCCACTTCTCGTAATCCCACAACGTCCGGATACACTCCAGCTCTGCCTCCAGGAGAGAAAATCCTCCCCACGTAACGTTGATCGATTTCTCTGACAAGAAAACATTTTGAAAACACCCGGATATTGACTTTAATGCCGCTTTGAAAGCAGGTTTACTTTTACTATCAACGTGAATGCAGTAATAGTTTTGTGGTCTGTATATTGCACGTAGTAATCTCTCCACTTGCTCGATGCTTTTGTATACGATAAGCGCGAAGGCAAGGGGAAAGTCTCTCTCCGTATATGTTAATGGATGATCTATATATCCTCTTGCACGTTTAAACTTCTCACAATGTTTTATGCGAGCGTATTTAACAGGTGAAACCATCGATTTTGGGGTTTCATTCATAAATCGTATGGCGTGCTGTATTGCATATACATCTCCAGTTAATATACCAGAACAATATGTGGTATTGTCGTTTAAATCTGCCTTATAGAATGTTGTATATACACGCTTTCTATATTCATATGTCTCATTCATAACTTCCTTGTATTGATCACGCCACTTGTAAGTACTTCTTGCTTTTCCAGGTTTCTCATAGTACGTGTTTTCTACCAAATATATATGATCATCATTATCGGTGATATCAAATGACTGAATTTCTGTGTTCACTTGCTCTTGTATGTCAGTATCCTTTACGCGTGTTTCTGTCTCTCCCGTATCTGTCTGTTTGCTTAATGGTATTTCCTCTCCATGTATGTGTCGGTTGGGTGACTGTGCTTTATCAGTATCGGCTTCTCGTTCATGATTACTTTGAACCGAATCTGCTACCATGTTTCCAAAGTCACGTTTAGGCTCCGGATTAATTGGCACTTTATGATCATCACCATCAGATGAATTGGTATGTTCTTCTAAGTGTGGTATACCATCATTAATATTAAGTTGGGTACCTAATGATGCATTATGTTCATTGTTAACATAACGGTAAATGTTATTTATACTCTCAATATTTCTAGTCATATTATCGCGCACCTTTTGCCATTGACGAATAAAATTAATCAATATGTTAGACGAGTTATCATATCTGCGGTCCTTCCCAAAACTTGACATGTGTTGATACCTGTCTATGTTTAAATCCGATTTTAATCTGGCATCAATTATATTAATAATCGAGTTATTTACATAACTATATTCGCGAATTTTACGAATTAATTCCATTAGTTCCAAATCTGGTTTTACAGGATCTTCATATGCCGGCACGTCCCCGAGTCGCATGATTATCAGCAAGTACCCAAACAATGCCACACAAGAGATGGCGAGCAGATACGTGCCAATCGGCCGGTAAAGTCGGCGCATCGTGCTTCCATGTGTTCTGTTTGTGTCTGAAAAAGAAGTATGAATTTGGAGCGAAACACATGCATGTAACTTATGGACACTTATGAAATTAGTCAACAAGTTCAATACAAACTACAGTGGGGTCAGCGTGTAAGTGCACACACGAACGAACACGACAGGTTGTAACCAACCTGTCGTGTTCGTTTGTGTGGGGTCAGCGTGTAAGTGCACACACGAACGAACACGACAGGTTGTAACCAACCTGTCGTGTTCGTTCGTGTGTGCACTTACACGCTGACCCCACTGTACATTAAATTAGCACACACAGTATATTACCTTTATTGCATAAGTACAACACCATACATTTTCCCAAACGTGTTTTTGTTTTGCATTAGGAACTAAATCATACAAGAAGATCTAATATGATAGTTATTAATATTGGTTTCATAAGAAACGACGCTATGCCGAGTTTCTAATGAAATCTGCCAACGAGTTCAATAAATATTTTATTAAATTAACACAAATGTTAGATTATATTTATTGCATCAGCACATATTTTGATGCGGTATTGATTACCTAAGGAAGAATAATATGTTAGTGCCGTGAATGGGGACAAATATATGGCAATGCTTAAGAGCCTCGCCCATCCCGTTTCCGTGCCGCGCCAGATATTTTTCCCATTCACGGCACTAACCTACTATTATATGTGTCCCGTCAATACCTACAAACGGCTTTAAAACGCAAATAAAATAACCTCAACCACCGCACATATTCATACGCAGTGATTAGGTCATATTGACAGGATATCAAAAATGTATCACGGCACCGTGTTTCACGGCACATACGCACTGTGTTGACGGGATTATTGCACTAGTGTATTTGTATTTATTACGCTGTGATATTAATTTGTGAATGCCCATTGTATGCAGCAAATAGCGTTATTACATTGGAAATGGTATGAAAGAAATACCGCTTGGGTTGGTACATTTTAATAAAAACAAGTTACAAAATGTACTCAGTTGTATTAACCGTACACTACTGCATTACATCGATATTGTATGCATATACTAACCACCTACTTTAGTACACAGATAATTAAATTCTCTCAATAATATAATGATGTACATGGACCTATCTTCAATAGATGAATAAGTGATATGCGAGTGCAAGATGTACTAATGTGTACTAATCATAGTCCATGCCCTAGTTCTGAGTACATAACTCTAATTACGTTTCATTACACAGCATTGCATAATAGTTATGACAGAGTAGTCTTACCAAATGTGCGTTTGAAGCATTCTTTGTTTACATATCTACTTCGTGGAGAGTGACCTAAGAATTTTGCTAATACACACTTTATTAGGTAAGTTAATGGTAATAGTGTTGTGTCATATTGTAGAATTATCTCTGAATAACACAAATGATATAGTGCAACATGTTGCCTATAAAGCGGAAAACGTGCAGCTACCCATGCCCTAGATAAGTATAACTAACGGAGACGTTACCTGATAGAAGATTAATCCTTTTGTTTATGTTTCGTGTGTTTGTTAGTGCTTATGTAGTATGAAATTTGGCACCGCTTCCGTTTCTATCACCGCATTTCTTTTGATACTGAACACTTACCTAACACGGTCTATTAATTACATATGACCGCTGCCACGATTACAGTTTTATTCCGATAGACACGAACACTTGAATGTAACACACTGTTAAGATATTTCAAAAGACATACCACATTGTATTTAACCCATTCAACCACATGTATCGTAAAGCCAACATTTGTAAACACTGTAGATATTGATGAGCCGGCTCGTTTCGAGCCGTCTCATCAATATATACAGTATTTGTCAGCATTTATCATAATTGTAAAAAGTCTAATCCTCATAGTATTAATGAATTAGTCCAAAATTAGCATGAGCAAGTTTATGCTAGTTATGTAGAGGTGAACGGGCTAACACGGAACACAACGCATATGTGGCTGTAACTAGAGAAATAGGATTTATGGGTTTGGAGATCAGTGTAGATCCAGAACAGCATGCGCCTCCGTATATTCATATCTGGATATTTTCACCATTCCATCAATGAAACACCCGGCATGCGTCTAACAAGTTATATACTGTAAATCGTTATCAGGCTACATGAGTATGCTATTTGACAAGGGTGTGCAATGGACACAAATACAATAAGCCCCATTTCTCTAGTCACAAACACGTATAGTCATTGTGTACCCCAACAAAATCAGTCATATGCATGAATGAAACAATGTGTAATTTAAGTCAATGAGACAAAATACCTTAACACACGGACGACTGATGTCGACATTGTATATGATTAAGAATGGTTAGCTGTGGCTTATGACGTGTGTGGCCCGTCTAGCTCCTGATCTGTGACTGTGGGATGAGTGGACAAACTGTGCTCTGGGTCTTTGTGGACAATTCTAGATACTGTAATGTTATTTTCAGTTTGACCGGAGAAACGTTGGCTCCCATGGTGAAGATATCTTGTACTCTTTGATAGAAGGATGGTGAGTATTTCACTGACTGAATCAGTGCATACCCTGGTCAGAATGCGCCGCTGTGCATGCTGTAATGGGTCTACACTGGTCGATAATACCATAACCCCATCCCCACGGTTACAGTGTAGCATATGCGGTTGTGATTGGAGACATTTGGCCTTTGTATTTTGTGACTAGTGCAGATCCAGATCGGCATGTGCATCCGCACATACTGATCAGGATCTGCAATGTTCACCATTCCATTCATGGAACATCTAAGAAGGAATATATATACAGTGAAACCTCTCTAAACCACACACCATGAGAGGTCCCCAGGGTGTCCGGTTCAGAGATGTTCATTTGATAATTATGTGCTATAATTCCGTGTTATGCGGTCATCAACAGGCATAATAAATGATCAAGACACCCATATTAAATTAGATCACAGATGTTTCTTGGTGTCCGGTTTCTGTATTGTTATCAGACTGCATTTCGATCAGGGGATACACTGCCAGAAATGCCATAAGCCCCATTTCTGTAGTTACATCATCATAATGTGGACAGTCATCAAGACCAACTTATGTCCTGGTGTGTCCTTTGCTTATACATGCAGGGGCGTCGGAAGCACAATAAGTTTGGTCCGGCGAAAGTTGGAGATACCCCACCATTCCAACCAATGTCAAGACTGTTCAACAGAGTGGTGACAACATACACTTTTGATGAGAAATGATACAGTTTGTTACAAAATTACAAAAATAAATCTGTGCATCGGCTGATTTAATAGTATGAAACGAGATCTAACGGACATGAAAAGCAAAACAGAAAATTCATGTTCAAATCAACGGTATGGGAAATGCATAGTTCATGTTTATATAATATTAATACTAATAATTACATTACTGACTGTCTTTTCTTGTATATATGATTTCTATATTTTCAATACAAATATTTATATTGTGTCAAAAGTATTGGTCTGACAGACGCGGTGGCTTATGTCCTGATGTGCTCTTTTTCGATGGTTATCCAATTGTATTGAACTAGTAGAGCGTTCATCTCACATTATAGGCAATTGTTTCAATACACATGCTATAAGAATGTACTATGATAATTGCAATCACGAATACAAGAGTTCATTCGGCCTATATAGTTGAGAATTTAGTATGTTAGGTCAATCTACAGAGATGGCAATATAATAGTATTAATCTATGTGACACATATCGCCCTTTATGGCGCAGTCACACTATAACGTATAGCAGTAACTTATGCCGACGTATGTGAATTTCACGTTGTATACGTTAAAATCACGCTGGCTGATATAAGCTGACATACGTTGTTGTACGTAGAGGTCAAAATAATTGTTTGTTCATGCACAATAATTTTAGGCGTATGCCGACGTCCTCATCATAGGTTAGGCATACGTTAGGCATACGCTAGACATACGTTAAATACGTTGTCATGAAGGTGTACCGTACAGATATCTTATTGATAACCTATGAGTAACTTACTTCTAACCTATATCTAACCTATATCTGACGTATCTGCAACGCATATTGACGTATTCAGACGTATTAGACGTATGTCTGACGATGGAGTAACTTATTGAACGTGTTTCTACCGTACGACTAGCGTATTATTGGCGTTTTGCCAGCGTTTTGCGGTCCCTGTATATAAAGGGGCCTTCACACTATAACGAATTGGCACAGCGTATGCCAGCGTACGGGATTTTTTTGGAATTCGCTGCCATTCGCTGAAGTTCGTCTGAACATCGTTTTGAATTCGTTTTCATTCGTTTTAATCCGTTCCCGTACGTTGTTGTTCGTTCCGTGCGTCGAAAGATTATGTGCATGCACACAATATTTCGACGTGTGCCAACGAACGGCCCGTACGCAGAGGGTAAGCTCGGTAAACGCAATGCAAACATTTTGTACGTCCGCAGTTAGTCAGTCACCTGCATGGTCTCATTCGTCCACCCCAAGCGATGTCATTTCTTGGCGAACTTCTTGCGTTTTGGTAACGAATTAGTGACGAATTAACAACGTCCTTTAAACTTATGAGTTGCGTTTCTACTACGAATTGTTAACTCCTATATTGATAGCGTATTGGTTACGATATGAACGTACACAAACAGTCCGTCTAACGCTCGTAATTACCTGTATTCGCGAGTTTGTCATCGCTTTATTATGAGAACCAGATGTGATACGGGTATGGGGGCGGGATAAATTACTTAGAGGACGATTGTCTGCATGTACGATCGGGGTATCTCCTCGTACCTGCGGACAACCCGTGCTCTGAGTACAGTGGAACCTCTTTAAACCGGACACCAAGAAAACACATTAAGTGATCTTATTTTTTATGAGTTTCTTGGTAATGTATCTCATGTTATAATGTATGTTCGTGATCGCATAGCACATAAATATAGTTCAGAATTATCAAATGCATGATTTACAGTGATCATCTCTAAGCCGGACACCCTGGGAACATCACAGGGTGTCCGGTTTAGAGAGGTTTCACTGTAGTAGTAAACGTTCCACAAGACATACATATACATCCATACTATTCCGATAGCGGCAAATGTACTGTTTCACTGTATTAATAAACGTTCCACAAGACATACATATACATCCATACTATTCCGATAGCGGCAAATGTACTGTTTCACTGTATTAGTAAACGTTCCACAAGACATACATATACATCCATACTATTCCGATAGCGGCAACTGTACTGTTTCACTGTATTAGTAAACGTTCCACAAGACATACATATACATCCATACTATTCCGATAGCGGCAAAAGTACTGTCTCCATATCAGCGATAACTTGAAGGTTCATTGCAGTTTAGGGGCGGTAACCATTTTCACTATGCGTTCTGCCAGTGCTATTTACCACTTCAACACTACTGACCATAAAGCCAACATTAGCAAACACAGTATTTCCAGATGAGACGGCTCGTTACAAGACCCAGAGTAGGCTACTTGGCAGGATGTTTCAAAAGAAATATTCCTCCTTAATTGCATGAATAACTCTTGCAATCGGACGGTACGGGAGTAGATTGCAAGAGTTACTGTTCCTTATTCCTCCTTTGAATAATGAACATGTCCAACAAGTAGCATGAGCTAGTGTATGACAGTTATTTAGGGTGAAGGTGTTACTATTACCTAATAGCTGGTAGTATTTGTCAGTGTCCGACCTCGTTTATAGAATACATCGCAGATACGTATACATTATTGTTCACATATTGGATGCTTAAGGAATTAAATGCGAGGGAGCGCTAACGCCTCTGGTGATAAATATAGCTTTCCTCGTATTGAAACATTTAATGACTAATTTAATAGATATCGGCAAAAGCGTCGCAATATGCGATTAATTGAGACGAAATGCTGTGTTTTCGTTGGTCGAGAAACTAGGGCAAACAACTAAGTGGTGCACATTGTTGCCCAGCTATTGGCTTGGAACGTACGGAGAACTATAAGTCAAAATATACCACCATACCTTGGCCCATTTCGTCATACGTTAACACTGTATGTACCTAACTTGATTCGGAACACCGCATTTGTAAACGTTAAAATCACTTTACATATGCAAATGAACAATTGTCTATAGTATTGATTAACAACCGACTATACAAAAGTGAAACACAAAGTGATTATATCAAATTGATCACGACACAGTACGCCATATGCACCATTCAACCAACATACAACTCATGTATTATACAATCAAGCATACATTGTTTTCCATTTAATCAATTACACATACGTAAAACCCCGGTTTGAAGAAATTGGACCAATTACAGAATAACTATATTCACACATTACTAAATATTTTCGGAGATAGACATTTGTTTTAAAGTGGTTTTGCATATCGAAAGCTCATTTGTATACATGTACATGTGTACTTATAACTCGCTGATTGTGGTGAAATTTATCTCTATGTGGACTTCGCCAGCGTAGTTCCAGATCGACGATTGCGCACGCAAAATCTACTGGGAAATAACTTCCATAATATGACTATGGATACCAATGGTTACTAACAATATGGCGAGCAGCGTAGTCCCTGGTCAGCCTGCGCGAACGCGCAGGCTGACCAGGGAATACTGTGCTCGCATAAGATAATGTGACACTTTTATCATAGACTTCGAATACCATTCCATGGGTGACATACAACAAAATGGCTGACCAATTTCACAACACACGCCACAGAGCTGCACGTTTGGAATTACTTTGAACGCATATGCATGAATGATGTCTTGCTTCAAACCCGTAAGTAGACATATATAACGTATAATATGTATGAACTATTAGACATAAACAATAATTATGTCATAAAAATGTATTTGTTTCGGTTCCAATTTTGCTTTCTGTAACCCACTTTCGACGAATATTTTGGATGTATGTACCCTTACATTTATGTGTCTAAATGTCTTTCTACGCAAACTTCTGGGGCCCGTTTCACTGAACTTCATACCATGTAAATGTTCGTACGAAGATTTATATGAACTGGCTTCTCCCATTAACGTGTTTCTCCAATGATATCAGTTTGCACCTACGGGTTTATGTCATGAAATGCAGCACTTGCACGATAGTTCTTACAAAATCGGCTGTCAGAACAAATGTTCAATTTTGCACTTACAAACTTCGTAGTCGTGCGAAGTTTATTGAAACGGTCCCCTGAACGTGTTGGTTTCGCCATGTCATCATTTACCTGCATTTACCTGCATATTAGCTTATTCCATCTCCGTTTCTGATATTTCTATGATCCTTGGTGGTCATTAAGCCCGACCGTTATTTTGACAGCTTAGCACACTGTGCGTGGTTCTTAATACCATGTGGTACATATATACATTGTGTCTCACTGAAGCCGTAATGTTAGGTGTATGTGTCACAGACTGTGCCATCACAAGCACGGGCATTGATACTGTCGAATAAGTACAAATGAAACTGTACTTGCAGTCCATAGTCGGTATGGATTGGTGTACTGAAGGTGTTCGAGCCAATTCATACCCTTAAATACAAGCCGAATCGAATGAATACATAGTCGTATTGTAGTAGTGTTCGGCAGGCTTCAATGATATGTTAATATTGCAATCTTATGACGTTCAACATATGACTTTTCAATTACTTTCAGAAAAAGAAGCGCTCTCAAAAGGTTCCAGAACTGTTTACTTACCGTCCGAATAAAACATACAAATATTCACCATCATACGATGTGTATACAACCAGTCCGCACATGTTGCTGGTTATACCTCCCCCACGACCACCGGTTCGTAAAACGTCGGAGGTCATTGATGCCTCAACTTTCCCACAGATTGATGACAAAGCAATTAAGGTGAGGATACCATTGTTGTTATTTCGAAATTGTATTGTTACATGACTGCCGTTGTTTGACACCGCTCATAGACGTGTTTAAACGTACATGGCGTGCCGTTTGACAATGCATGCTGTAGACAATACTCATTTCTGGGCCAAGCCAACACCTACGGAATGCATGTGTCTCATGACGTTACTAGAACGCGCCATTACTTCACCAGACCAGTTCACAACGGTCGCACTGACATTTTGAAATTAGTGCGGCTACATCGCGCGACGTGTACCGCGGCCCCGGAATATGGATGTTTAAATCAACTGTTTGAATGGAACGGGTTATCAAAGTACCGAAAGTACTGTATAAATGCTCAAATTACACGATATTTTCTACGGAAAAGTAACAATAACATTCCACAATGTTCGCCTTGGCACTCAGGAACTGTTTGAACCCATGGTACAATGTATGCGGCCTTGGGGTTCAAACAGTTCCCTCGTGGCACGGCAAATGTTTACCCAAGGCTGGACAAGGTCCACCCTTATAGTATATATAGTGGGGTCAGCGTGTAAGTGCACACACAAACGAACACGACACGTTGGAACCAACCTGTCGTGTTCGTTCGTGTGTGCACTTACACGCTGACCCCACTGTGTGGTCGTTCATTTCCTCTATAATACATGTCAGGGGAAACTCGCTATTCAGACACACTGTCACGACCACATGGCGTCCGGTTTAGTGATGTCCAAATGTAGTTTAGGCCTATCAGCGGTCCAAGACATGCTACAGTGGGTTCAGCGTGTAAGTGCACACACGAACGAACACGACAGGTTGGAACCAACCTGTCGTGTTCGTTCGTGTGTGCACTTAAACGCTGACCCCACTGTAGTATGATTTGAAAACGTTTACAAAAGGTTCCGTCACAAAACCTTCAGTGAATCCATGAAAATGAAACACACAGATTTTATTAGTGTCTGGTTTAGACAGATTTGTATTATCATATATGAGACACGCCATGTAATTTTGTAACTTCTGAAATCTGCGTAATTTCATTAAATACGTTGACAAAATTTACACTATTTTTCATAAATAAGGTATTCAAAGTTGACACAATTTTCAGAGTACATGCGGAATGATATTCCGCATGTACTCTGAAAATTGTGTCAACTTTTGACGCCATTTACGGAAGATATCGCAAATTTTGTAAACGTATTTCATGAAATTACGCTGATGTCCGAAGGTACACAATCACATGACATGTCTCACATTATACAAGTACAAGTAACAAGTCATGACCTATCACGTGCTTCATGTACGTGTTACTTATCATTTACGGCGTTACTATGACACCCAACAGGTGCCCCTCACAATACTCAGCAAGCCGATGACAGCTCTCACCGACTATCTCGTCCAGTCGTATCAGGATGATATTTCAAAGGTTCGCGTCCTATACCGCTGGCTCACCAACCAGCCAATCCACCGGATGAATGTGCTGAACGTCCGACCGAAGACGTCGGGGTCGGCACTTCACCATCTCTGGCTGCTGAAGAACAAGAGACAGCGATACAGTGATGTTTTCAGCACAATGTGCAGGTATATTATAGGAATGAATGGCCTTTTTGTGGAATTTATCGGGGTATAAACTTGGAAAAGTCGCGGGAATACTGGACGAAGGCCATTATTCCTGGCATATATGATTATATGGAATTGGTAAGTACAGTGGAACCTCTCCAAACCGGATACAGAGAGCTTCCATTGTAATTAAGCACTCCATGAACAATGATTATAATTTTCAATCTTGAACAGAGACGACAATGACATAAATTACAGTAAATCCCATCTAAATTAAACAGAATTGGCTCCCCATTGTGTTGTGTCCTGTTTACAGCGGTTCTAATATAGTGATGTTCAGAGATTAGAGTGTCACATAAATAAAAAACTTGCTGACCCTTTCAATAGGTGTGACACTATAACAAAAACACTTAACTTTACGTTGTATACATTATTACAGATGAAACTCTTGCAATGCATCTCTACTTTGTGACCACTTATACCAAAGCCTGAGTATTCGTGACTCTTATTGTAAGCCCCCGTCATCGCAATATAGCTACAGAGATTGGACAGAAATTGACATTATTTCAGTTTAGTTTGGAGCTAGTTTGCATCGTCATATACATCGACACAGCAACTCGCATTGTTCAAGGAGGCTCATGCTGTGTGCGTGCTTCACAAGTCGTAAACTTTAAGGCAATACAGTAACCGTGTCAGATCGGAATTCCTAAGCGTTTCCTAGCCTTGCCTGATAAACTTGATATCGCCATTATAAAATTATTATATTACATACACGTATATGTAGCCTATGCTCAATAAATGTAAATCCAATAATTGTTTGCAAGAAAACATTGCTATTGTGCAATTTACAGACTAAGAATGCACTTACGCACAGCTTAGTCGTACGAAGTTTAATAAAACGGCACCAGGGCCGGTCGTGAAGATCAACACATAACAAGAAAAACCCGGAGACAGACAAGCTGAAGCCAATTATGTGGCTACATGTAATACCCCAACATAGAGGGATACAGTCATTTATTTCCTTGTGTGCAAACCACTTCCTCGCCCTTTTGCCTTGTCCGTTTTGATTCTTGTAAACAGGAAATCTCTCACCTGTTTTAATTATTTTCCCGCTTGCATACATGTATTAAATATAGTCATTGATGTCAATAGTTTCTCTTAAGACTCCAATGGCTGGCAATATTTAACTGTTGCAGGCACGCTGGCATCTACTGCGTCACAATACACGGTGCCATCAAGGGAACCCACTACGAAATCGGGGAGCGGATAAATATGGACAAGCACTATGGGGAGTGGAATGCTGTCTTCGTGGAAGGAGATTGGCGGTTTATAGACTCGTTGTGGGGTACCTGTGATGTCAAGGACCCAGGTAATCATTTTAGGCCATGGAAGGTACTAACTAACCCGATTGCTCTGGTGTAACAGCCCGCACATTCGGATTTGGAAAGTATATGCATATGTACGGTGAAACCATTCTAAACCGGACACCATGGGAGGTCCCCAGGGTGTCCGGCTTAGAGATGTTTCACTGTAAATCAGGCTGTTGATCATTCTGATCATTCTGAGTCATCGCTGTGTGCTATGCGATCGAGATAAATGATCAAGAAGCTCATCAAAAATAAAATAACAGGTGTTTTATTGGTGTCATTTTTAGAGAGGTTCCACTGTGCCAGCATATAAAACACAGCCATGGATGTATGGGGATTGTGGGGCATATTATGGGAATACATGTTGACAACTGTTGAACATCTCCACACCGAACACACTGGGGAGGTCCTCGGGACATTTGATTTTGAGAGTTTGCTGTATGTCAGGCAAATCAGCACTCCAGGACACGCTTCTATGATTTGTAATCATAGACAAAACGAATACCAGGCCAGGGTATTTAGATATCAAATTCATCACGGATATGTAACGCGTAGGAATTCGGAGGATGGCCGAAGAATTCGAACGAGGTTTGGTCAATACAATATCGTTACTTGGAGGGAGTAATAATTTATTTTGTCTGAAATGCACTATTTCATATAGAACAAACGACTGCATATATTTGATGTATGCAGAATTATTATGCTGAATTTATTACATTATCACAGCCAAAATGGCTGTGATAATGTAATAAATTCAGAATAATAAAGATTAATACATTTATTCTAAAATTGAATATTTCTCCCTCAAAGTATACTTTGCTAGAAAAGTATACTTTGTAATGTTGGTGAAATAGGCTACTGATAAATACAAATACAAATATATCAATGTTCGAGGTGCATGTAACTGCTCGTAGCCGTTACAATGCGATATCACAACAACGATATCACAAATAATAAATGAGAGAAATTAATGTTTTATACCTTGAATATCGAACACCCATATATGAATAATAGCAACAATATACATACAAATAAACCCAATCATAACCAGTTAACGGCATATAATTCCAGCACAAAAATATTTACACAATTCCCTAACATTTGATTGGTCCGTTGCAAGTCTCCGTCCAAAATTTATATCCCAGTAAACTCCATGCCGAAGTACTTTCCGTAACCGTGAGGCGCAGTTAAAATGATTCTTAAGAAAACGGAAAATAAACACATTTTCTTGATGAATTTATTTCAAATGCTGGAATTATAAGGAATGAATGGCCTTTTTGTGGAATTTATCGGGGATATAAACTTGGAAAAGTCGCGGGAATACTGGACGAGGCCTTCCGGCCTTCGTCCAGTATTCCCGCGACTTTTCCAAGTTTATACCCCGATAAATTCCACAAAAAGGTCATTCATTCCTATAATAAACCCGGCAACCGTACATATACATGGGTAATCCCGCGGAGCACCCTAAGACTAACGCTTAACAGTCCTGGAACAAAATCAACACGCAATAAATATGGTAACCTGCCCTGTATTGATCGAATACGTATACTGACTGATAACATATTGTTGTATCAGACATTTACCTGATACAAACATCCGGGTTACAAGTGAAAACTGACGTTCCTTTGGTCGGATCACGTCACGTCACGTTACCGAATGAAATCAGTACAATGACGCAACGTAAACAAATCCGCGTTCTGTCCATAGATAACGACGTGATCTGTGGTAATGTTCGAGCGTAAAACGTTACCTGATGAATATAATTCCAAGCTAGTGTCTTTTTATATCAAGTTTATCGGCTCAGAAACGTAGAAATTCCTACGCGTTTCTTGGGCTTGCCTGATAAACTCATGTTCGGACATAGCACGTTACCTGATAAATATGTTACCAGGGAACTGTTTTTTTATATCAAGTTAATCAGTCTCGGCTCGGAAACGGTAGGAATTCCTCGGCAAGCCTCGGAATTCCTACGCGTTTCCTAGCCTTGCCTGATAAACTTGATATCAAAAGACACTAGCCTGGTATTCCCTATGTAACAGATGAAATTAATGCAACGAATGGATCAGAGAACAAAAACTGTCGATATCCCGAATGTTGATTTCCTAGTATATACTCGTATGCTAATATTAACTATTAATAAAGAGGAGATTTCGTTCCAGTCATCTTTCACTGCTTGTATATCTAAAATTGATGTAAATTATTAGTTCATAAAATATGTTTACACCAAATCTTATTATCGTTTCGTGCACATTAGTTGTGCGTCTCTGTGCTATCTCTTTGTGTAAATACGTGTGTGTCTATTTTTATTTGTTTACATAGTCGCCATGTTTCGTTTGACAGGTGACGGCAAGGGTCGTTTCCAAGTCGACGAGCGATTTTTCTTGCCTGAGCCGAAGGACTTCATCTACACGCACCTTGCCGCCAGTCCCCGATGGCAGCTGCTGGAGACGCCGAGGTCACTGGAGGGATTTGAAGAGTCAGCTTGTCTCAAGAACAGGTTCTTTGATCTTGGGATGACTGTGCTCTCGCATCCAATGTGTGAGATACAGTGTGCCGAGGGGGAACTTGATATTCTTTTGTTTGGGCTTGAATCGAAGAAGGGTCCTGAGAAGACGTTTAAATGTTACATCTCGCATTATGATAAACCTGAAACTAAACTTGAGTTTACAAATGGGTTAGGTGGGCCAGTACCGGTGTTTATTCACAGACTAACTGAGAGTTCCGTAGCGGTCAAGGTCAGGTTTCCAGAACGAGGCATATTCAAAGTGGAGATCGTAGGCAGGGAGGTTAACATCGTTAGCCAGTTCAATGACTTTGATTGGGTGGTAATTTATAAAGCATTTGTCGATGCTCCGGCGATGTATGGCTTTCCCAAGATGGAACCAACCGGCTGGGGCCCCGGAAGGGACATATTCAAAATTGGACTCGTCTCGTTTAATTACTCAAACGGTCTAATTGTTGCTAAGAACGCTCAGACTAAGATACGGTTCAAGATTTTGGACACTAATCAAGTTCAAAATATGAAGTTCTTTTTCAAAATGACGTCGACGTGTGACAATCCGTTTAACATGAACACGGTAAGTGATCGTTTTGACATTGATGGGAATATAATGACGTTTTTCATTGACGCTCCGCCACTCGGCGAATACACGCTGAAAATGTACGCGCGAAATGTCCGTGGAAGCGTAACTCCTGATCAAAACAAGGAAATCAACATATGCAACTACCTGTTTATAAGTGACATTCCGCAGCTGGAATCGACACTCGGAATTCTCACGGAAAGGACCGAAATCGATGACGAGGCTCCGTATGTTCCCGCCTTAAAACTCAACATTTCGCCGAGGATATCGCAGTTCGAGGTTGCTAGCTCGGTTGTAAGCTCAGTCGTCAGCGCGTCAAACGTCGTGATGGATTCAACCGCTGATACTGATAGACAAAGACAAGCACTTACCAAACTTGATGAAATACCGAAATCTCCTGAAAGTGTTACGGTTTCGCCGAATAGCAAACCGAGTCTTGAGAAACGAGAGTCAATAAAATATAACCGCGTTGTTCCCTTGACCTCCGTGGGCGCTGACGATGGCAGTATTGTATTCTCTCCAGATGATAACCATATGTGGCCGGTGGCAGGGTTACAGAGACAGACGTCGCGTGGTGACGATTCTAGGTTATATAAAGCGCTTGCTGTTGCACGTGGAGACAAATTGTCAAAAAACTGATCTGAAATCATGAAACTCGCTATCACATTTTAGAGATAGTAGTAGAGGCCCTGACTGTTAATTGGGTTTACGTGGAAATACCATCCTGTTGTCTGGTGATATCAAGTTCATCAGGCAAGGCTAGGAAACGCGTAGGAATTCACAGGCTCACCAAGACAGACACTAGCCTGGTATTCCATTTATCAAGATTCCATGAATATGGCTGTGATTGGATGGGTTTTGTGATCAGTGTAGATCCTGATTGAACAGCACACTCTATCGGCTAATAACGATCTGTAATGCTTGTTAGAAGATTGACATCTGTTTCATTGATCGAATGGCGAAAAATGCAGATCGTGATCAGACTGTGGATTCACAGGCTGATATGGATCACAGCGAGTCGTAAAATTCCACAGTCACAGCCACAAATATAAACGACGGATGGACTAGTGAGGAAGATGTTCTAAGGGGCCTTTCTCCACACTTTCTGTTTTAAGGACCCGTTCTATACTTGATCATCATTTGATTCAAAGATAAGTGGTTGCTAAATGTGATAGGATATATATATATATATATATATATATATAACATATATAACATATATGTAAACATTAGCTTGTTACTGTATACTATATGGTGCATGGAGTTGTTATGTAAGCCATTTTAGTGTGTACAAGCCATCAGTTAGAAGTACCGCTTTTTGCGTTTGACACTTACCAAAAATAAGTTGACATATACATGTACATAAATGCAACATCTTCTACAGATTTTCATCACACTTATATACACAGTATGATGTCTGAATAGTTTATTGACCTGTTGTTAAACATTTTGAGAGTCCAGTAATGACTGTGTAACAGTAAGATAAATACACAATGCTGTCAATATATACATGTATTACCATACTTACTGTGTTAAGCCGGTGACATGCGGGTGGGGATGATTGCACAGGGTCAGCATAGCATCATAGTGCATGTACTGCAGTTTAACAGATACTGCAGTTTGACTTGGGATGATTGGACAGGGTCAGCATAGCATCATAGTGCATGTACTGCAGTTTAACATATACTGCAGTTTGACTTGGGAGGGCAGTGTATTACTAAGCAGTTACCCGAGTGTATTGTCACTTGTGTCTACTCGCCTACTAACTGTTGCAAGGGCAAAGGTCACAGGAGATTCCATATTTAACCATACTAGGTAAAGTAGGTGTGTTATAAATGCAAAACTGATATTAGCATGACGATGTAGCATGCATGTCACCAATGTTGGCCCGAAATGTATTCATGTAACGTTCAGGCATATTTTGAATCAACTTGTCACTTTTGATGTTACGTATTTGCTGAAAAAGAAAATAGTGAGCACAGGCACTCGAATGGTATATGTATCACACCAACATATGTCAAGTGCTCATTGGAAATGCATGCATGAGCAAGTCAATAATAATCGATAACGATGCACCTGTATTTCATTATCTAATTTTAGGAACATACAAGCAGTGTTATACATACGTGCACCTATGCATCTGATGCATGTAGGTAACAGCTATGTTTTGTTTAATTAATCGACGTTGATGGTTGTGGGTTCGAAACCATCACTGTGCTATTCTTTTTTATTGAATTGTGTCCCTCACTTTATACTCCCAGATAGATATCTGCCGTCGTATATACGTTTATTTTATTAACATTATTTAATGTAACTTACAGAAACATATTTGTTGTGTATTTGTTCAAAAACTGATAAAGACGTATATTGCATAATGTCATTTGAATCGTCTTAGTTACATCCATATGTCTGTCTGAACAAAATGTATAAGCGCGCAACCAATGTTTTCCCCGCTCTGGGGCGGGGGACATACAATGTGTGGGGAGTACTTACAGTGCCCAGGGGCCGGGAATTAGGAGGCCGAGAACACCGAGGATGTGTATATTTGACGTCCCCAAGACTCCCACAACCCCGTACTGTTGTTTCTATGAAATACCTACTGGTGACAATTTTAGAATATGTCTCACGTTTTTGATAGTGAAATATTTATTCAGTAAATGAATTGTGAACATCGTATGCCCTGATTTGACTTAGTGATGTACATCCTGATCTGCGACGCTGTAAACCCAGTGCACACGTCACACGTATCCTATCTAAGACATTTTCGAGGAAGTGAGAATACGTTGAATCTGTTACATGAATACAAAAATAAAAACATAATAATTTGTCCGAGGCTCGAACTCGCACGAAAGGTACGTATATCGAATACATTTACCGAGCGATCTACCACCTGAGCTCTGTGGACAATAATGTTTAATACTGGGCAATCAAACGACTGGGCAATCAAAATGAATCAACTATCGAAACGTTTTACGTTTACAAATATGGCATTTATTGTGGTTTCACCAGTCAACCAGTTGGTAATTTAAATTATCTCCTAAGCTATCGGGAGCATACATTTTCAAGCTCTAATTTGCTCTAGATAAGGCGTCGATTCAGCCACCGAAAATGGCTGAAAACGGCTACATCCCTAGAAAGCTATAATAGACATAGTCCGCTGACCCCGTGACGTCACGTGCCCTTGCCAATTTATCGGAAACCAACAATTATGGCTTTACCTATGGGTAATGTTTACACTAACAATAAAATGTGCATCAAACTTTACACATTGAAATATACTTTGAGATTTATGTGAGAGATGCTCAGATATCTCGTTGTTTTGTATAGTTTTCTGCATAATATGTATAGCACGCTAATTTCATATCTTTCTATAATGCATTGCACCACATTTTATTACTTGTACTGTCATATTATTTGCTGTATGTGTCAAACGATCAAATTGGTTAAACCGTACGATGGCTTGTACATACAAAGATGGCGGAGATGGAAACTCAATGTACCATATAGTATACAGTAACAAGACAATATTCACATATCTTACAGTAGCGCTTTTCTGCTCCTTACCTATTTGTATATACTAATATCGTATACATATCGTAATCGTATAGTATTGGTATATTTAATGAGCATATCGTCTGATCATATAATATTGGTATGTTTGTACCGTATCATCGTATAGTACAAACGTACTATACGAATATTATACAAACATACGATATCCGTTCATATATACGATATATCCATACGGATATGGTATGAATATACCATAATCTGGTATGTTTGTACGATACAAACTTACCAGAAGTATACACATGTATAAATATCGTATAAACGTACGAATTGAATGGTATATCTATACGATATTGGTTGGTATGTACGGTACAAACATACCGTACGTTTATCTAATATGCATATCGTATAGACAACATATCGTATTGGTATAGTATACGTATAGTATTGGTATAGTACGAATAGTTGACCTGCAGAAAAGCGCTACTGTATATGCATATATCACATCACTCTTAATAAGAAATTATGATTGAAGCCATGAGTATCTTTCTATGACCTAATTCCTTAATAGAATGTGACATAGTATGTCGTGGTCTTCCATTCAACTTCTCACAGATTTATACTGTGGCAGTGTTTTTCATGGCGTTGATTTACAGGTGATGAAGGAACGTAGCAGTCATCTCCCTTTGAATTTGTTTATAAAAATCCGATCCAAATTCTGTTGTTTATGGACTTAATGCTTATAAAAAGGGCGGATGTAGCATGATTTGTTATGGAAAGGTGAGTTATTTCGATTAGTGTTTATCCAGTAGCCTATTTCACCAACATTGCAAAGTATACTTTTCTAGAAAAGTATACTTTGAGGGAGAAATTTTCAATTTTATGATAAATTTATTAATTTTTATTATACTGAATTTATTACATTATCACAGCCAATTTGGCTGTGATAATGTAATACATTCAGTATAATAATTCTACATACTTTTAATCATCAAATATATGCAGTTCTTAGTTCTATATGAAATAATATATGTCAGGAAAAATAAATGATTACTCCCTGAAAGTATACGTTGCAATGTTGGTGAAATCGTCTACAGTGCTCCAGATAAGCATCCTACACTTCTGTGTATTCTAATCAGGGGTTGCATTTTTGCCAGATTCATATTTTCACACGTATTAATGTTACTGCAATCAGTGTAGACTCAGATCAGACTGCACAGATGTGCAGTCTGATCTGGGTCTACTCTGTTCCCAAAACTGTTCCCAAGAATGTGCTATTCGGTAAGAAATAAACAATGGAATACAGCATAGTACCAGACATCTATAAATAGATTTGCAAAGGAAAATAACTAGCTAGGATCCCTCATTGTGATTTTAATTACATGCACGTGTTTATTATTGACATTTCCTAGACTAAGAGAACCTAACGACGTGTAAACATTCACTCGGTCGTATTTTGAGAGGTCCCACTGTATCCATGAAGGAGTTAGCCACCTTTTGTTCCACTGACCTCTTCAATGTTTCGTGAAGAACGGTTCATATTTCGATGTTTTATATGTTATTTCGGTGTCTCTGGTGGTTTGGGTGCATTGTTACCAACATACGATTTACGTCACCTCCCTCGAATTACACGTGATACGGTGGGTATGTTGACAGTATAAGAGTGGTCCGAAAGTTCGGAACGGTGAATGTGTAGATAATTGACGAGTCATGTCGTGTGTAATGATTGAGCATTAGTAGTTGCACAAAACTATGTAAATTACACAAAAACAACGAAATCCACCCAAATCCAACAAAATACCCACATGGCACCAAAATAATGACCAGCTGTTCAAACACCTGTGCTTCAATGAGGATTTACAGTGGAAGCTCTCTAAACCGGACACCCTGGGAAGTCCCCAGGGTGTCTAGCTTAGTGAGGTTCCACTGTAATTAAGTACTCCATGAACAGTTGTTTTGTCATTTGTAATCATGAACAGACACGGCAATGACATAAATGACAGTGAAACCAATCTAACTTAAATTAAAATAGGGCCCCTCGAGTTATCTATGTTGTTCCCACGTTGATAAGATCTCGTTACCACGAGTTAGCCATCTTGTTCCCACATCGTAGCATCTCGGTTCCTCGAGATAACATCTCGTTCCCATGACATAATCAACCAATATAGTATAGGAGATATTTGCATCCATTCTCTAGTAAATGTCTTTCAAGATGGTGGAGCAATATCTGCTATCATATTGGCTGATTATGCTGTGGGAACAAGATATTATCTCGAGGGAACGAGATGCTATGTCGTGGGAACGAGATATAAAAAAATGCCCATGTCCGTGCCCTCTATGTGTGAGAAGTGTCGCCACATTGAACATGAATATTGGTCCGTTATAAGAATCTGGCAGGTGGTCAAACGTATCTATAGTGGCTGGCTAGGAACGCTTCGTATATTCATGGAGAATGACCGCTAATGACGTCCCACCTGCCTAAAATATCGTGGTGAAAAAACGAAGACCTAAATTTACGAGGAGCATTATTACTCATAATGTAGTGTTTCCTTCGCAGCGACCAAACGAAGAAACGAAGGCTAGCATTCTTAATATTCGTTGCTTAACCGCGCTGTTTTACTACGGTGGCACGGAGGGGACATGGAAATATGTGTTACTTTCGCGTGCGCACGCAATAGGTTTTGCGTGCACACGCTATAGGGTTTTGCGTGCGCACTCGATAGAATTTGCAAAACCCTATCGAGTGCGCACGCAAAACCTATTGCGTGCGCACGTGAAAGTAAAAAATATGTCCATGTCCCCTCTGTGCCACCGTAGTTTTACACACGGCAAGGATGCGTAAAACAACGTGGTGGAGAGACGAAGTTGAATTATTAAGTTTCGTTCCTTCGTTTCATCGCCTCGCTATAAAGGACAGGGACGTCGCCATGTCTGGCTGATATGGAAGCACAGTTCAGCTGTGTGTGGGATCCAATTAAGCGAGCGAGACGGCTAGGGGTCCTGTGGCTTGCCACCCTCACACACCCATCCATCCCCCTCCGAAAAATTGTCAAAACTTTAATGTAATATCTTGCATTCTACGGGTTACACTTTTTTTTTTTCATTCAAATATTTATAGAATTTAATAGTTGTGTATGGTACGGAAGTATATTGCAAGCGTTACCGTTCGCAACTAAATTTAATATGTGATTTTATAACAAAACTATATTAAAACAAAACAAAATTAGCTGCAAGCTCGGGCTTTCAGACCTCCGCCTGGCGACGTGTCTGAAACACTTAATAGACGAAATGTCCCTAACAAGCCACAATACACATCAATATATCCCAGAGCTTCAGATAAGGTGCGTATTGGCGTATTAACACATTTATTTTAGCAGAATCAAGTGGGAGTACGAAATACTCACGGTAATAAAGTTGAAAATTTACTTAGTTGAGCTGCAAAAAGCAAACAGTGTTTTTTTTATCATTTATTCCCTATTTAATTAGGAAGAAAATCATTAATACATTTGTAAAAGTAAAATACGCATTGAATTTGAAATCTGGGGGTATCTATTTAGATACAAAACTTATCTGGATCTCTGATATCATACTTCTTAGTCACATACACGGCATTTGAATCGTTTGTGAATTGGCCCCAATACCTGGTTTATTTTATTTCCTAGATCAGACCACACAGACTACACACACATGCAACTGGATGATAATCCGAAGTTTTCGCTTATTTGTTCATGTTTGTGTTTTTGATCGAATGTTGAAGAGTGTTTATTCGGATCAGAATGCGTTGGTGCACGTAATAGTCTGTGCTTCCACTGGTGGCAACGCCACTTTGTTCTGTTTTGCGACATATCGAGAAAGAAACAGGAAATTATATTTAACATACATCTAAAACGAAACTACATACGACATACATGGAAAAAGAAAGTACTCGTTGTATACACCGACAATGGAAGTACTCAGGTGATAAACACAAAGAGACACGGACATCTGGGAAGATCAAACATTTAACTTGGACAAGATTATCCTCCGAGATTTAAAAGTGAATGGTAAGTTTAACACTTAACGTAGATTATGTGATTTGCTTTCTGTTCTGTCTTGCATTTGACCTTTAATCACTATAATATGTACAAGTATAAACACATTTACTTTTAAATATTATAGTGATTCATGGTTAACACGTTTTCGTAAATAACAAAATAACTTCACCATAATTTGGTTGTATACGCCCGTAACCAAATTTGGTATACATGTTTACCACGGCAAGTCGAAGAAATCTATTCATTTTCAAAAAAATCCAATTACTTATCTCCCCTTGGCGGCCATTTTTATTGTTCGCACTCTGTATCCTTGTCCACGCGATAACTGAAGTTCTACTTCACCGATCGTAACCATATTCGGTATACATGTTTATCACGGAAAGATGAAGAAGCCTGTTAATTTTCAAAAATGTCCAATTACTTATCTTCCCTTGGCGGCCATTTTTATTTTTCGCACTCTGTATCATTGTCCACGCAATAACTCAAGTTCTACTTCATCGATCGTAATCAAATTCGGTATACATGTTTATCACGGCAAGATCAAGAAGCCAATTTATTTTCCAAAAATTGTCAATTACTTATCTCCCTTTGGCTGCAATTTTTATTTCTCGCACTCTAGCTGTATCCTTGTCCACGCAATAACTCAAGTTCTACTTCACTGATCGTAACCAAATTCGGTACAAGGATCCTCTAGATTATCGGACAAAAATGGCAAAAATGGCAGTTTTTTATGATATTATTCTTAAAATAGCAGCTACGGGCATAAACTTTTCACAGAACAATCGTCGGTTCTGGCTTTCTCAACGCATACAAACTATTTAGCAAACTGTGCCATCTGTCTCACTTAAAATTAGGTCAGATCATCACTCGTAAGATTGCCCCAAAATTAACATCGACAATCAATTATCCGGACAAATGTATAACCGTCTTATAACTTGTATTCTCACCTTAAAATCATAATTGTATCGACTGAAAACCAGTGTAAACAGCATTGTGTAGTTCTGCAGAAAAAAACCATCGCCATTCGCTTCTTGGAAAACATCGTATTTATAGAATGTATTGTATTTATAGACGCAATGACGTAATGGGCGCACTCGATTGAGCTCTTCATAATTTGGTAGAAAAATCAGCAGGTAATGAGGCTTATAAAGGAAATTCTGATAGTTTCGTATGGAACGCCATGACTGTCTTATGTAGGCTCACATCAGTTGGTAATGTGGTCTCGTTATTTGGTAATGTGGTCGCGTCATTTGGTAATGTGGTCCCGCCATTTGGTAATGTGAACAAGTCTTTTGGTACTGTGGTCCCGCCATTTGGTATTGTGGTCCCGTCATTTGGTATTGTGGTCCCGTCTCTTGTCAGTCTTGGTAATGAGGTTTCGTCATTTGGTAATGCGGTACCGTCACTTGGTAATGTGGTCCTGTCATTTGGTAATGTGGTCCCGTCACTTGGTAATGTGGTCCCGTCACTTGGTAATCTGCTCCCGTGCTCCCGTCACTTGGTAATGTGCTCCCGTCACTTGGTAATGTGCTCCCGTCATTCGGTAATGTGGTCCCGTCATTTGGTAATGTGGTCCCGTCATTTGGTAATGTGCTCCCGTCACTTGGTAATGTGCTCCCGTCATTTGGTATTGTGGTCCCGTCACTTGGTAATGAGGTTCCGTCATTTGGTAATGTGGTCCCGTCACTTGGTAATGTGGTCCTGTCATTTGGTAATGTGGTCCCGTCACTTGGTAATGTGGTTCCGTCACATGGTAATGTGCTCAGTCATAATTTACGTGGCCAGTCATAATTTTGAAAAGATTTCACATAATATTATGTCACACCTCCAGAGTTCCTGTTGGGTATGCAATTTGGATTACTCGGTTTGTATCCCTATTCTGCAAAGTGCCGATTGATTTTGGCCAAATAAACATACTAAAAATATGAAAATGTCCCCGTTTTTTTTTCTTCACATTACGAAAAACCTATGGTGCCAAAAATATTTTTTGAACAAAATCGATCAAATATTGATTTTATGGGCATCATTCTCTATGGGAGATGTGATCTATAAATAAATTTTCTTACATAATTTTTGTTTTACTGGGCCGACGTTCACATAATAATTTTTTGTTGTTAGTTAGATCATTTCCGAGCTATCTCGCCAGGTTTCGAGATTAATTTCTAAAAAAAAAAGGTTTTTCGTATTATCCATCGGCGCTTTCAGTTGAAACAGACAATAGAATAACGTTATGTTTGTTTGTCCAAATTGCATCGGCAAAATGAGCTGGAACAGACCAACCACGTTCTGTCAGAGTGGGCGTCAACTTGAGACAGAAAAAAAACCATCCACTTAATTTTGTTTAAACATCCGTCGGTGGGTCCCGTAAACCAAGAAATAAAAAAAATGGTGTCGCATCCCGTGATGCCTGTGAGCCTTTTGACTCAGCTCCTAGAATTCGCTTCCGCAATTTGAAGAATATAGGCCCTGGTTTATTTTGCTAAAATAGTCACTAGATCGTATGTTATGTTATTTTTGGATCGTCGAAATATAAATGTACTACAAATACGCATTAAATTCAATATGTATATGCTTTATGTGCGTTGTACATAAAGCACCTTTGCTTCATCAACCTATTTGTGTTTAGAGCAGGCTGTATTTTACAAACACCAGTAACTGATCAAGTTCTCCAAATTTGCAGATTGTACATCCAATAATCAACATCGAATATATTTCTAACAAGGAATTTCTGAGTATGCAAATTCACAAGTGGCTACTTGTCTCCCGCCAGTCAGTACTTTCAGTACTTTGATTAAATGTTATTATAATGATTACATAAAATGTATAAAGTTTTCTACAGCAATACATATTTTATAATATTCTGCTTTATGTGTAATTGTTAACATTTAACATTCGTTATATCAACCGCAAACTGACTTTACGTGATGACGCGACCCAGGAAGCGCATTGAAACCGTGGAATACCTTGCTCTAGTTTCTTTGGTGTCCGGTTTAGAAAGGTTCCACTGTAGATCCTAAAGATGAAAGATCACCAAAAACCCATTGTATATACGCCAAGTCCGGGTGCCGTGGAAGTTCGGCAGGACTAATTACACATTAATTAGATTATAACAAGTCAGGTTATTTTATCACGAAGCCTCATGTATGTATCGCTGAATAAAATGCTATGCATACAAGCCATATGATTTTTATTTTGTACCTAAGCTGTGCGATATCTCATGACAAATATTTACGATACTTTCCGTAAATGACGTCGAAAGTTGACGAAATATTCAGAACAAATAACGTCCTATTCCGCATTTGCACTGAAGATCTCATCAATTTTCCACATCATTTACGGAACAAAATATCACAGTTTTGTCCAGTGGAATCTCTAAACCGAACAACCAGAAACATTTGTGATCATCATTTTGATGGGTTTCATGGTCATATATCTCGGGTGATAATGCCGGTTCATGATAGCACACAACTATGACTCGGAATAATCAAATGCCTGATTTACAGTGAAACCTCGCAAAACCGGACAACCTTGGAACCTCCCATGTTGTCAGGTTTAGCGAGGTTTCAATGTACATATTTGTTATGCAAAATCGTACATCTTCGGCTTACTACATACTCACATGTATTGTTTCATTTTTTAGCCAGGTTTTTTTTTTAAAAATCCAGGCTATTGGATTGGCGAAAGCCGGGCGGGCGGGCGGCGGGCGGCCGGCGGGCGGCAGGCGGCGGGCGGCGGGCGGCGGGCGGCGTCCACAATCAATGTTAAGTTTTCGTGTTTCAGTCCATTTCTTTGTTACTGTACCACCTAGGACCACCAAACTTTCACAGCTTCATAATCAAGGGGTGCCCACCACATATTACTATCCAACATGTTACTTTTTTTTTTAACTTGACCCATTTTTTCCGCGCAGTCGACTTAGCCATTTTCAATGTTAAGTTTTCGCGTTTACAATGTTAAGTTTTCGTGTTTAAGTCCATTTCTTTGGTACTGTACCACCTAGGACCACCAAACTTTCACAGCTTCATAACCAAGGGGTGCCTACCACATACAACTATCCAACATGTGACCATTTGTTTTACCTTCACCTATTATTTCTACGTAATTGACTTAGCCATTTTCAACGTTAACTTTTTAACGTACGTCTGGTGAAAGTTTTTTGGTTAAAAGTTGTTTGTTATACTATATCTCTGCAACTGCTTCGCCCATTACCTTCAAACTTCACATGGGTGTTTATCATCATCCATATTGTCATTCTACCCCCCAACCATGCGGCACCTGTGCCCAATGTCAAGGTCAAATTACTTTGATTTTTTTTGTTAAAGTTTTTTGTGTGTACTATATCTCTGCAACTGCTTCACCCATTACCTTGATACTTCACATGGGTATTTATCATCATTGTCGCACCGGCTTGCGGAAAGCGCGATATCGGCGGCATTTTGGCATTCGTCCGTCCGTACGTCCGTCCGTGTGTCCGGTTAAAGTTTGATCGTTAAAGTTTGTCCATCTACTAGCTATATCTATTTTTTTAGTGTCCATGCCTCGCCCCAAGGCGCGACATGCAGGCCACGGCCATCTAGTCTACACAAAGTGGGTATAATTATGTTATCCAAGTGTCTATGCTTGGAAAAAACCTGGCCTTCGTGGCTTTGCCTCGTTTCTTGTTCAAGTTTACGTCGCTATTTTGTATATACATGTAGATGTTTTTGTTTATATGACGAAACACTTGTATGAGTTTAAGTCAATAAATTATATTCTATTATTTCCAGCTATAAAAAATATACGATGGAATGTCCTTCACTTATTTTCATTTATATTGAACTCGTTTAAATGTACATACCCACTCAGTAGCCACAAACTGTTCTTTATAAGAATTAAATAAGTGTATAATTGTGTCACTATTCCACCAGTTCTAAAGATTACAAGTGGCCGCTATACAGGTATACATACTCATTTGGTAATAATTATCTTACTGATAGTGACGCGCGTTGGTATCATGCTATTTTCGTATGCAAATGAGTCGTGGTATTTTTTAATTATTTATACTAATTAAATGCGTCACCTGAAAAAATACTATTTTCGACAGATTATAAAGTATAATACTTGCACATCAGAAAATAAATACAGATTGTAAATAGTAATGTCCGTTAACATTTTAAGGAACCACGGTTATCGTCCCCTGATATCAGTGTGGATAGTTACGTCTGATATAAAATGTATAATAATGCTAAATCGATACGTGGAGTAATGGTGAATAAATGTTTATTTTGCCAGAAAATGTCTCCGATGGCGATGATGTCTGTGATATAAATAACTAGCTATACTGAGCAAAACTAGAAACGTCCCTCCATGTTTAAGGAAAGATTCATCAAAAACCAAAAGGGTTACTTTTAAAAATCAAAATGGAAAAACAAGTTCATTCATTTCTGTATCAAAGCCAATAAATTGCATTTGGATATCTTGTTAAATATTCGAGAGATAACCGGCCAAGGGCGGTAGGGGTCAAAATCAAAAATCACAAAAACTCAGAAATGTGTTACTTAATGTTTAGAGATGGAATTTCAATAAGTAATGTGGCAAATTCAGTAAATCTCGTTAGTACCGAGTGTGGCCACCATTTGCATGAATGCATGCAATGATCCTACGCCGCATCGACGTGACGTAACGCAATACCAGTGCGTTGGGCAAATTCCTCCATTCCCGTTGTAACGCCCGTGTAAGATCGCGAACATTGTCAATCTGATGGTTAGCTCGTGCTTTGCGGCCCAGCTCATCCCATATGTGCTCAATGGGATTGAGATCCGGGGAGACCGCGGGCCATGGCATGACGTCGACGTTGTTTTGCTGTAAGTATTGAGTGGTGACCCTGGCTACGTGAGGGCGGGCATTGTCGTGCATCAATGTCACACCAGGACCATGCTGACGGATAAATGGTAAGGCATGTGCATTTAGCACATCTGCAACATAACGTTGTGCATTGATGTTGCCCTGTACAACAACCAAATCTGTCTTCCGGTTTCCCATGATCCCACCCCAGACCATTACGCTCCCTCCCCCAAACCTGTTCTTCTCAACAATGCAACAATCGGTGAATCTTTCATTTTTACGCCTGTATACCCGTAATCTTCCGTCAGCATGACTAACTGTGAACCGAGATTCATCGGTGAACAAAACTCGGTTCCAGTCAGCCCTTCTTCAGTTCAGATGACGTCGCGCCCATACATGTAACAGTCTGGCAGCACGGTGACGTTGGGTCATTATCTGACCAGTGTACGGGCGGCGTGCCCGGATTGGTTGGGCGTTACGACGTAACCGGTTGCGAATGGTCTGCCCTGAGACACCGTATCGCCTAGCATTGACTGTGGCTGCCAATCGACGTTGACGTAAGTGCGTCAACGTAATGTAACGATCGGCTCTAGCCGTCGTTACACGAGGCCTACCAGGTCGCTGCCGGTCGTGAACAGCCCCAGTCTGCTGGTACCGGGCTGCAAGACGATCAATCGTCTTCCGACAGCAACCAAACCGAGGCGCGACCGCCCTGGCGGCCATCCCACCCGCAAGCATCCCAATTGCCTGATTTCGCTCGTTTTCGGAAAGCCGTGGCATATCGAAAACAGTGAAAAATTAAAAAAGTTTTTTAATTTTCCGAATAGCCCCTATCGCATGAATGGTACGACATGAACTGAATCACCTTATCGATGACAAGTATAGCGTGCACGTGCAAAAAGTGGAAATCAACGTTCCGGTCACTGGCCGCTATGTAAACCGTGTGTATCGGCTAAACTCTACACGATCGTATTCTGAACATCGCCACGGTTTAAAATACATGTACTTTGAACATGTGGTACATACATAGACAGAGCTACACCGGCTATAAAACAGGGACGTTTCTAGTTTTGTTGAGTATACAATATGCGTAGCGGTAATCGACTATTCATTCTAATAAATAACATGTTGTGCATGACCACGCAGTAGGCACAAAATGTTCTTTATAGGAATTAAATTAATTAATTAATTAAATTAAATGAAAAGTAGTAGTACAGTGTAACCGGCTGCGTGGGCATGTACCTTTAACGAGCTACAAAATAGTACTGCATTGTGTCGTCATCACATAAAGTCAGTTTTCGGTTGATATAACGAAAACTAATTATTCAAGTAATGGTCTTTTGTATAGTCAGTGTCATACACCCAGTTTGGAATGTTAATAAATGTTAACAATTACTCATAAAGCAGAATATGACAATTAAAGTTTGTTTTATAAAATATGTATTGCTGTAGAAAACGTTATACATTTTATGTAATAATTATAATAACATTTCAAAATTGCAATATTCGCAGGCAGGGGAGATAACACAGGACACTATTGCAGCTTTTGTCACTTATAATTAGCGAGGTCAACGCTATTGTTAGAACAGCTATTTATATCTGTCGACAGCGAAAAGTCATATGAATCGGCATGCTATAGTCTTATTTTAATATCAAACATGTTATTTTAAACTTATTTCAAAAGAAATATACATTAAACTAATTAGAAATTAATTATAAACACAAATGTATCACCTCATGTAACAAGTATAGCTGTTTAAAAACCACTGACATTCGTTCGCGCAAATAAAATTTCCGCCATCTTTATTTTCGTGTATGTATATAGGTCATAGGATATCCCTAATAGCTCGGCTAAATATACTCCAATGATGCTGAGTTTTTTGTCAGATAGAGGCCAATGGGTGCCCTATAGGGTATTACATTATTGGCAAGAAATGTTTAATTTTTAGTAACGAAAAAATGCGATGAAAAATGCCCATTTTGATAGTCAAATATATCAAAATTACATTGTTGCTTCAGAAATCTTCACATTAGAGAAGTTAGTTTGATTCCTCTACTTTCATTTTTACTAAATCGTTTCTTTGAGAATGCCCGCACATTCCCGATTATTTCGCCCCTAATATACCAACCTCCACTGGTGCCCTCTCGGGAAGTGCGGGAATTTCATTGTAACAAGAGTTGTCGCACGTGGTGTACTTATTTTGGCGATTGTAGGCGAGTCATCCGAAAATATTCTTATATCCGCTTGACAACAACAACAACATTTTGCGCGTTCTGTCACTCTGTTTTGAAGAAGATCTTTGTTATAAATCGAAATAAATTGTAATGTAAGATTTATTTGATACAACAATAATTACATATTTGCCTGATGTAGTTACTATGATGTAGTTAATATAATGTGAAGCCCCAGTGCATCAATCGGGTGTTAATTAAAATGTTTCGTTCCCTATCGTACCTACATAAAGTCGTCCCAAATTATAGTCAGTTCATGTATTCTCGCGGCAATCGGAATTTTTCGGTGCAAACAAACCACATCTTCACGTAGCGACAATGACCCAGAAGTTACTCTGGAGTAGTTCCGTGAATATTTAATAAATATATCATGTTAACTATCCAATTAATTAGCCATCGTTCCCATTGTGCATTTTGGTAATTTAGAAGAAATGTGTCGGGCTGTGGTTCGCTTTGTGGTTGTTGGAAAACGGGCCGCTGTGCGAGAAATTTGTCCCACTATATTTGTGTATCACGTGCCTAACTCCATACATTTAGACACTCATGTTGTTCTTGTATTATTCGTATGCATAAACATGTGATATAATATAATACGCGAAATAATCCCACCCAAAGAAATTGATTTCCAAAGTCAGCACAAGAGGATAACGCGTATCTCTGAACATTTCGTCAAATCTCGACGTCATTTACAGAAACAATCGATTTTTTAAAAAATATTTTTCATGAAATATCACACATAGTAACGAAGTTAGCACCAAATGACGGGAGCACATTACCAAGTGACGGGAGCACATTACCAAATGACGGGAGCACATTACCAAGCACATTACCAAATGACGGGAGCACATTACCAAGTGACGGGACCACATTACCAAATGACGGGAGCACATTACCAAGTGACGGGACCACAGTACCAAATGACGGGAGCACATTACCAAGTGACGGGACCACATTACCAAATGACGGGAGCACATTACCAAGTGACGGGACCACAGTACCAAATGACGGGACCACATTACCAAGTGACGGGAGCACATTACCAAATGACGGGACCACATTACCAAGTGACGGGACCACATTACCAAATGACGGGAGCACATTACCAAGTGACGGTACCACATTACCGAATGAAGGGACCACATTACCAAATGATGGGACCACATTACCAAGTGACGGGACCACAATACCAAATGACAGGACCACAATACCAAATGGCGGGACCACATTACCAAATTACTTGTTCACATTACCAAATGGCGGGACCACATTACCAAATGACGGGACCACATTACCAACTGATGTGAGCCTACATAAGACAGTCATGGCGTTCCATAGTTTCGTACACTGGTGTTTTCGCACCTGTCAATTTTACCCACGAATTACAAATGTGCGAAATGGTGTGTAATGGCTTGGGTCCGAAATGGCTTGGCGATTTGGCCTTGAGACATTTATTATTTGTTTTTGGACACGTAGCTCTTCGTTCTTTTTCTATCATGATACATTTTCGCATTCCTTCCTATCTGCTCTGTATCTTACATTATGTAACAGTCTGAAAATGGTATTGGAGGAATGCATCGTATCGTCTGAATACTTCACATAACAGAGTATTGAAAAACTCTATAGGGGCCTCAAATTATCCGCATGCGCAGTGACAGATACAAGCACCCGCGCGACTTTTGACGTAAACAACATGTGGACATGTTTTCAGCACATTTTAATAAAATGTTTACCATGACGATATATTCTTGCATGGAAACAGCAAGCACCTGAGTGACTTAGATGTGTTCGTTGCAAAATCGGATGAAATGAATGCGTTTAATTAACAGGTATTTTCATTTGTCCGATAAATTGATTGTCCGGATAATTGGTATGACCCCTGTATACATGTTTATCACGGCAAGATGAAGAAGCTTATTTATTTTCAAAAAATTCCAATTACTTATCTCCCCTTGGCGGCCATTTTTAGCTCGACTATTCGAAGAATAAGTAGAGCTTATGTTGTCACGTCGGCGTCACCGTCACGCCTTGGTTAAGGTTTTTAGTCAACCTTGTATATGGAATACTACTGGCCCTACACCCACCATACTTCCACAACTTCATCTCCTAGTGATGTACATCAATAACCCCTGATCTATATTTGACCTTGACCTACATTTCCTCTTGAATTACTATGTTAATTCCCCTTGGTTACGGTTTTTAGTCAAGCTTGTATATGGAATACTCCTGGCCCTACACCCACCATACTTGAACAACTTCATCTCCTAGTGATATACATAAACAACCCCTGACCTATATTTGACCTTGACCTACATTTAACCTTGAATTACATAGTTAATTCCCCTTGGTTAAGGTTTTTAGTCAACCTTGGTTAAGGTTTTTAGTCAAGCTTGTACATGGAATACTAGTGTGCATACAGACACCATACTTGGACAACCTTTTCTCATATGGATGTACATCAATAACCCCTGATCTATATTTGACCTTGACCTACATTTCCTCTTGAATTACTTAGTTAATTCCCCTTGGTTAAGGTAGTGAAGCTTCTATATGGAATATTCCTGGCCCTACACACACACAATACTTGGACAACTTCATCTCCTAGTGATGTACATCAACAACCCCTGACCTATATTTGACCTTGACCTACATTTAACCTTGAATTACATAGTTAATTCCCCTTGGTTAAGGTTTTTAGTCCGGCTTGTACATGGAATACTAGTGTGCATACAGACACCATACTTGGACAACCTTTTCTCATATAGGGATGTACATCAATAACCCCTGATCTATATTTGACATTGACCTACATTTCCTCTTTAATTACTTAGTTAATTCCCCTTGTTTAAGGTTTTTAGTCTAGCTTGTATATAGAATATTCATGGCCCTACACCCACCATACTTGGACAACTTCATCTCCTAGTGATGTACATCAACAACCACTGACCTATATTTGACCTTGACCTACATTTAACTTTGAATTACTTGGTTAATTCCCCTTGGTGAAGGTTTTTAGTCAAGCTTGTACATGGAATACTATTGTGCATACTAACACCATACCTGGACAACCTTTTCTCATAGCGATGTACATCAATAACCCCTGATCTATATTTGACCTTGACCGACCTACATTTCCTCTTGAATTACTTACTTAATTCTCCTTGGTTAAGGTTTTTAGTCAAGCTTGTAGATGCAATACTCCTGGCCCTACACCAACCATACTTGGACAACTTCATCTCCTAGTGATGTACATCAATAATCCCTGACCTATATTTGACATTGACCTACTTTTATCCTTGGATTACTTTCTTATTTCCCCTTGGTTAAGGTTTTTAGTCAAGCTTGTATATAGAATATTCCTGGGCCTACAGCAACCATACTTGGGAAACTTCATCTTCTAGTGATGTACATCAATAACCCCTGACCTATATCTGATATTGACCTACATTTAACCTTGAATTACTTACTTAATTTCCCTTCGTTAAGGTTTTTAGTCAACCTTGGTTAAGGTTTTTATGCAGGCCGCTGCCACATTGACCTACATTTAACCTTGAATTACTTACTTAATTTCCCTTGGTTAAGGTTTTTAGTCAACCTTGGTTAAGGTTTTTATGCAGGCCGCGGCCACCTTGTTTGTCAAGCTATGTGTACATCGACAACCCTCGTAGTCGAGCTATGCTGTTCTCCTACAGCTCTTGTTATTTGGCGCACTCTGTATCCTTGTCCACCAATAACTCAAGTTCTACTTCACCAATCTTAACCAAATTCGGTATACATGTGTATCATGGCAAGACGAAGAAGCCTATTGATTATTTTTTTTTTTCGATGACTTATCTGCCCTTGGCGGCCATTTTTATTTTTCGCACTCTGTATCCTTGTTAACACAATAACTCAAGTTCTACTTTATCGCTCGTAACCAAATACGGTATACATGTTTATCACGGCAAGACGAATAAGTCTATTGATTTTGAAAAATTTCTTATCGACTCTTGGCAGCCATTTTTAATTTTCGCACTCTGTATCCTAATTCGGTATGCATGTTTATCATGGCAAGACGAAGAAGCCTATTGATTATGAAATATTTCCGATGACTTATCTCCCCTTGGCGGCCATTTATATTTTTCGCACTCTGTATCCTTGTTCACGCAATAACTCGAGTTCTACTTCACCGATCGTAAACAAATTCGGTATACATGTTTATCACAGCAAGATGAAGAAGACGAAGATTATTTTGACAGATCGTGTCCAAATTCAATATACATGTTTATCACGGCAAGATCCCTATTAATTGTCAGTGAGTTATCTCCCCTTGTTAACTGGCCTTGCCTCGACGGGCGTATATTGTGACTTTCGGCACTCTTGTTAGTAGATCTATTGAATTGAATTAGATAAACTATCGTGAGATATTTAATATTCTTCGAAAACAAATAGTTTTCCACGGTGTTTTAATAAAGGGGTGAATATAAGTTTTTAAAAATAATTTTAGAATTTGATTGACAACTTGCTTTCCTTGTTATGTAATTTTCAAGATCCTGGGGTAGGAGGGGCTTCATCAAGAAGGTAACAATTAGTGCACTTAACGTGCACAATACTTGAACAACACTGCAGGGCTCCCGATAAGGTACGTATATGCATAAATACCCAATTAAAATTGCCAAAAACCCAATTGAAATCAGAAGTAGTGAGTAACAAAAAGCAATGAAAAAGTTGTGGTATCTTTATCATGCTACAGAAAACAATAAACAGACCACAAATATAGCATATTTTCTTATTTTTCCATAAAATCACATTTTGGTATTTCATTAGATTTGTCTCCAAAGAGACAATTCTAATGAAATACCAAGATGTGTTTTCATTTAGAAGCAAACAATTGAATAAGTGCGGTCTGCTGATGTGTAAACAGTAGTGTGATTCTATTTTATACAATTAACATTTTGAAATACCCAATTGCTTCAGAAATGATGGAGTGACAATACTCAATTACTAATTCCTTATCTGGAGCCCTGACACTGTGACCTATATCGTGCACTGTTGTGCACTTCGATGATTACGTTCGTGAACGAGGATGTGAACTACAGTGCACGTTATTACGCATTATATGTCATGCAAATTCCAAGCGCATTATAAATGTAGTTAGATATGTATCATGAAAGGTCAATTTTGTTTTACCCAGGGCTATCTAGCCATGACATATTTCGAAACAATTTGTACTTGTCAGAGCTCCAGATAAGTGTTGTGTCTAAAGCGTACTATACCCCGTGATTTCAAAATCATTGTGTATTTTAATTTTACAAATGAATTATTGATTTTCTTCATTACTAAATATGGAACAAATGATAAAAAATATAACAAATTTAAACATTCACTTATTTGAGCTGCAAAGATTTTTGCAGCTCAAGTAAGCGAATTTTCAACTTTATGACAGTATTTTCATTACTCAATTTGAAAATCAATGCGTATTTTCAAACTGCTTTGCGTATTTTGTACTCCCACTTTTGATAACCAATGCATATTCAGCTCTGAATGTGTTTTTTTTTTTTCAAAAAGAAATCATCGGATTTAAGTCATTTTTACATTATAATGGGTTTAATATCCAAACGGAGATTGGTAGAAAATGTGAACAGACAGCAAGATCACTGTATTTCACTGTGTGTTACTATACTGCGTATTAATAGACTTTCTATTATGTACATATATGTATTATGTATGATTTTTGTCGCGCCTGCTTTAGTAGAGGCGCGACTATAGTCGGCGCTTTTTCCGTCGTCGTCGTCGTCCGCGTCGTCCGGTTTTTTGTAAGGCAAATGCGTTAAAGTTATTGTTTTTTCACAATATCTCTTTAACCCCTTGCCAGACTTTGATCATATTTCACATCAATGTTTGTCTAGGGATGATGCTTCATTACGCACACCCCCACATCCAAATTCTCAAGGTCAATGTCATTTATTTACTTGTAATGTTCACCGGTTTTGTAACAGGAATGCGTTAAAGTTATTGTTTTTTCACAATATCTCTAACCCCTTGCAGACTTTGATAATATTTCACATCTATGTTTGTCTAGGGATGATGCTTCATTACTCACACCCCCACATCCAAATTCTGAAGGTCAAGGTCATTTATTTACTTGTAATGTTCACCGGTTTTGTAACAGGAATGCGTTAAAGTTATTGTTTTTTCACAATATCTCTTTAACCCCTTGCCAGACTTTGATAATATTTCACATCAGTGTTTGTCTAGGGATGATGCTTCATTACGCACACCCCCACATCCAAATTGTGAAGGTCAAGGTCATTTATTTGCTTTAATGTTCACCGGTTTTGTAACAGAAATGCTTTAAAGTTATTGTTTTTTCATAATATTTCTTTAACCCCTTGCCAGACTTTGATAATATTTCACATCAATGTTTGTCTAGGGATGATGCTTCATTACGCACACCGCCACATCCAAATTCTGAAGGTCAATGTCATTTATTTACTTGTAATGTTCACCGGTTTTGTAACAGGAATGCGTTAAAGTTATTGTTTTTTCACAATATCTCTTTAACACCTTGCCAGACTTTGATAATATTTCACATCAATGTTTGTCTATGGATGATGCTTCATTACGCACACCCCCACATCCACATTCTCAAGGTCAAGGTCATTTATTTACTTGTAATGTTCACGGTCAAATGCCTCGGCAGGCGCGACACCGCTTCCGTGGCGTAATTATTGTGTTAGATCGTGAACAAATAATCCTTACAACATTGCTATGTATGGCTGTTGACTGGATGAATGGGACATATGTGATTTGTTTAGCTCCTGGACATTGTCTATGCACCCTCCTGTAGCCTGATAATGTTTTATGTTGCTTAAGAGAAGCATGACGGTAGTTTCATCGATGACGTGACGAACAGTGACAATCCTGATCAGACTGTGTGGATGCACAGACTGTCCTGGACATAAACTGGTCGCAAAAACCATTAAGACCCTCTTCGCGAGTCACAGCCATATATAATAAGTCCGGATATATTACAGCGCAATTTGCATGGAGCCTGAAGCATACATTGGCGTCAGAGTTGTTCGTGGCCCTCATTGGCTGCAAACATTTGGAAACCAAGATGGCGGCGAAGGTCACGTGGGTACCATAGTGGACGTATGTGGCATTAAGGCGAATGATTTCCGCCCAAAACAGTGTGTGATCGTACAATGGGACGCTGGGGGAACGCCGATAACATACAGGGCTGGACACCAGAATGCCTTCGACCTCAGTATTTATGACAATGCTGGTGTTGGTACGTTTTCCCATCATAATTCCTGCATTACTAAGTGAAGGAATAGTACTGTATGCATTTTCGGGCTACAGTTATTATCCGTTATGGTAGCCTGATATAACGTTAAAACAATATATTAAGTAAACATAAATAAAAAAACCTCGGTAGACTAAAATGAAACCACTAGCATAATATAAAACAAACGCTCATCGCTACGCACATAGTCGTCAACTGACACCAAAGTGCAACAATTCTATGCATAACGGTGTACTATAGTTGCGAACGGTAACTCTTGCAATGTACTCCCGTACCGTCCGTGGACGGTACGGGAGTCTATTGCAAGAGTTACCGTTCATAACTAGGTGTAGTACAGCTTATTACGCAGGTGTACCTTCTTTAATAGCGGTATTAACATAATATTATACACTTAACAAACAAATACAATATGTATGGTTTATGTAAAAATAAGTGGTGTGTTTTAAATATACGTATTTCAGAGCTCTAGTTAAGGTGCGTAATTTGACCAACTTGGGGTGAAATTTGTTATTTCTTCATCAAAAATGGCAAGTTGGGTGTCCTTTAGAATCGTCTCATTGAGACGATTCTAAAGCACTCCCAACTTTCCATTTTTGATGGAGAAATAATAAATATACATGTACCTCCAAATTACGCACCTTAAAGCCCCTATACGGCTCAAGTTGTCGAATTTGGACTCCTATTCGGTTTTCCCACACACAAATCCAACAGGTTTCTATTTACACACACTTTGAAACTATTTGCATTCATTTTGGTACAAAAATGAGTTTGTAGTCGATGAAAATATCAATATTTGTTGATAAACAAACAGCAGGTGTGTGTTTCAAAGCCCGATCGATTTTCGATAGACGCTCGGGTCAACTCCTCAACTCCGATTCGCGGCCGATGAATTCCGATAGCCGGAGTTTATCGACTCGCTTCCGAGCCGAAGCCGTTGGGTTACGGAAATGAAATTGTCAATATTGACATTTTGCACTGAGTGGTACACAAAACAAGTTGTTGTTGTCTTCACATTGCGATTAAGATGTAAATCTCAAGACTTGAGATGTATCTATTAGGCAGTATATGTTAGTTTTGTGTACTAAATCAGTTTCCAAACATGTTTTTGTGTTTGAAAAAATCGGAAAATTGTAATACAGAGCCGTTCAGGGCCTTTAGCTGGAGCTCTGTATTTGACTACAGTAAGATACTAGCCGATATTACAGATGTATAGTCAAGCTTCAGAATTCGTACTGTAAATAAGCATGACACTGCTAATGTAGAGAATAGCAGATTAGTGCCGTGAATGGGAAAAAGTATCTGGCAATGCTTAGGAAACGGGATGGGCGAGGCTTGCCGAGCCCATCCCGTTTTCGTGCCGAGCTAGATATGCTTTCCCATTCACGACACTAACCTACTATTCTATTTATCCCGTCAACACCTACAAATAGCTTTAAAATGCAAAAAAAATAACCCCAGCTGCATCCTCAAAATCGGAGAATCGGCTAGTATGACAACCGCACATATACGCAGTGATTAGGTTGTATTGACAGGATATCAAAAATGTTTCACGGCACCGTGTTTCACAGCACATACGCACTGTGTTGACGGGATAAACGTACGTTTGCGGCACTTAATTAGTTTGTGTAACATGTCTTCAGGTGTGAAGCACAATACCACCTGCTCTGGCTGCAATGTGTGCCGTGTGTACGGATTGCTGTGGATTTGCGACAAGTGCCGTGATGTTCATCTGTGCTCCGCGTGCTACTCCTCCAACTGCCATGATTTGAACCATCAGTTTACCAGGCTGACATTCCCCAGTGACAGTCGGTAAGATTAGATTAGTAGGACTTGTTGCTTCGGTAGTTCATTGGGAAATACAGTGGGGTCAGCGTGTAAGTGCACACACGAACGAACACGACAGGCTGCTTGCAACCTGTCGTGTTAGTTCGTGTGTGCACTTACACGCTGACCCCACTGTAGTTGTCGTGGGGCTTTCGTTGTCTTTGAGGTATTTCTCGTTGTCTTTGAGGTATTTCGATACATATTAAAGGTACATGCCCACAGTAGGCACATGTTCTTTATATCGGAGACATCATCAAAAATAAACATTCATTCACCATTTTTTCGCCACGTAATAATTGGCATTATTATACATTTTATGTCAAAGGTAAATATCCACACTGATATCAGGGGCGATAGCCGTGTTTCCTTAACATGTTAACGGACATTACTAATTATCTCTGTATTTATATTTTGATGTGCAATGATCATACTTTATAATCTGTCGAAAATACTATTTTTTCAGGTGAGGCATTTAATTTGTATAAATAATTAAAAAATATCATGCCTCATTTGCATATGAAAAAAAGGCCTTATACCGCCGCGCGTCACTATCAGTAAAATAAATATTACCTAACGATTATATCTGTATAGCGGGCACTCGTAATTTTTAGAACTGGTGGAATAGTGACACAAATATACACTTATTTAATTCCTATAAAGAACAGTTTGTGCCCTCTGAGTGGGCATGCACCTTTAACGTTCTGTTTCTTTCCTTTTGGGACCGCACACCGATGGTCTGGTACATGTTTGTGCCCCTTTAACGGCTCCTCAACCACCGCTATGCGTCTGGCATGCGTTTAGCATGGTGTATTGCGTTAATGTGTTTGCATGGTTTCATGAGACTCCTTTTGGTGCCGTGTGCTCTATTTTGCTTAAAACTCATTTACCTGAAATATCTGTGTTACAGACAGATATTTAGGGTTAATGAGTTTTAAGTTGACGTTTGTGCTGTTGCTGTAAATCGCCCAGTGTAACACTGGCGATTTACAGACAGAACTTACAAATAGAGAATAGTAGGTTAGTGCCGTGAATGGGAAAAAATATCTGGCAAGGCTTAGGAAACGGGATGGGCGAGGCTCTGCCGAGCACATCCCGTTTCCGAGCCGCGCCAGATATTTTTCCCATTCACGGCATTAACCTACTATTCTATTTATCCCGTAAACACCTACAAATGGCTTTAAAATGCAAAAAAAGTAACCCCAGTCATTGCATATATTCATACGCGGTGATAAAGTCGTATTGACAGAATATCAAAAATGTTTCACGGCACCGTGTTTCACGGCACATACGCACTGTGTTGACGGGATAAAGTTCATTATACCACCAGACGGATATGATATGTACGTTGTACATAAATCCTATATCTGCATGGCTAAATAATTCAGCAAATGGTCAACAATAATTATCTTTGTAATCAGGTATAAATTAATTATTATGTAAACAAAACAGCTGTTATTCTTATATATCAAGTTGTACAATAATAACGGAAATAAAACCACCAAAGTAATATATGTTTTGATTCACTAATATCCGTAATTACTAATGATATTTACTAACTGTGAAATTAAAGGGGAGTAATTATGTTGATTTCATGAAAATCGAAAATGTCATCGACATGGTATGGGAATCGCAGGCATTGGGCGTGTTTCGGCTTTCGTCGGTATAACTCTCTATATATTAAGGAGGCTTCTAACTTTGGTCTCGTATTATAACAAATTCCGCGATTTTATTAACGCTAATGTGAATATTTTGGCGGAAAGTGCACATGCTCATTTGAGAATTATTGAAGCTTCAATAGCCTAGTTAGAACATAATTATGCAAAGAATATCGAATTACAGCTGCTTTTTCTACATGCAGGTCGGACACAACGTCGTATCATTACAAATTAAATAATGTATTTAATGTTCTAACGTCAACATTGTTGTGGCAAGTTCATATGATCAGTTAAAAATTATCGTTATCCTGCAGAAATACATATAATGCATAGAAAATTACAAGTTTCAATATGTTATTTTGTTATGATACGAGGTCGTGTCCGACGAAAGTTAGAAGCCGTGTTCATATTTATATAGTTATACCGATGAAAGCCGAAACACGCCGAATGCCTGTGGTTGGAATAATGTGAATAAATACGTTTCAGGATATTTCTTTTTGCAGGTACGAGTTGTTTTGAAGAGATAAATGTTCAATTAACAAGTACAAGGTGTATGATCACGTGGTACTAACAACAACAACAAGTACCGATTCAAAGTACGTATTATTGTATAGTGTCCTTATTATGTAACGGATTTTGATGAAATATGCCACATCAAACGCGTCTTGTTAAGCTGCATTTGGTGGTCTCTTTATTTTCGCCCAAACTTATGTCGTTTTTGCGAAGAATCGATTTCCGTGTCTCCGACACGGAAATCGATTCTTCGCAAAAACGACATAAGTCTGTGCCAAACTCCATAGACCACCAAATGCAGCTCATGAAGACGCGTTTGTTGCGCCATATTTCATCAAAATCCGTTGCATATTAAGGAAAATATCAAATAATACTTACTTTGGAGTGGGCGACGTTGTTGTTGTTGTAACCACGTGATCATGCACCTTGATGTAGTGTGAAGGAAAATGCGATATTTTAATGATGTTATTGATATTTAAATGCATAACTCCCTGCGCTACTGGCTCAGAAATAATTGACAGAAAGTTGATGCGTTTGCGTCCTGACTCTCAGTCACTGCGTTACCGACATAACGTTTGGGCTAAAAGCTCATAGACTTGTTTGAATTGTTGAAACTTGATAATGTGTCAATATACGTCCATTCATCATACTAAAATGACATATGTACATAGTACAACCCAGCAACGAAGACGTTCAGGAAAATGCATGTGATTTTCAAATATATTACTCAGGGTATCGCATTTTTTTCTTCAAAATATGATAAAGTCACACGGACAAAAGATGTGTTGCAAGACAATACAATAACACACTGTCTTTCTAACTAATTGTATTTTGGTGTTTCTTTCTGTTTTTCGTACTTGCAGTTTTCTGTAGCAGTCTGATTTACATTTTCATTACATTAGTGTATCATCAGACCCTTACGCAGAGGGGGTGCGACGGGTGCGTACGCGACCCCCCCCCCCCCCCCACCCCCACCTTAACCCTCCCTTTGAACACCACAGGCCTGTATAGTGGTATTGGCAAAAAGTGTAGATCCAGATGAGCCGGCTCGTGACGAGCCGTCTCATCCGAATCTGCACTTTTTGTAAGTAATGTTCATAATTTTGAGAACAAAAACACCTTATGTTCAAAAATGGAGAAAAAAAACACCTTTATGTTCAAAAATGGACTGGTCTGAAAATCATTTTGTGATGATTGGAATGGGTTGCAAAATTAACATATTAAAATCATTTCCAGTTATTTAGGAGTGAAATGGTTAATCTGCCGAGGTCTGTCCGTGAATGTGCAAACAAAAACAATGTTTAGCCCTTCGCGCCGAACGCACCCCACTAAATTAATTCCTGGTACGGGCCTGATCATGCGAAATACCTGTAGTGTATGCAATTATGTGTCTTCACCGTTATATTTGCGACAGGCATATAGTACCTACGAGGGGCACGAGTGAGAGACTACAGGCTATAGGCATATTTGAGAATAGCACAGTTGTTAGAGGACCGGACTGGCTATGGAAAGAACAGGATGGTAAGCTTTTATAAATATGCACATTTCACATTATTTTTTTGCATAGAAAACTGATGATGGTATCGGTATGTCAATCTTTTTCTAGATAGCTTACACTGTACGTACACAGAAAATCGATTCTCAATGTATTCAATTTGAATCTGCTAGTATGTATTCTGCGGTATTTCTTCATATAATTCCAGCATAAAAATATTTACACAATTCCCTAACATTTGATTGGTCCGTAGCAAGTCTCTGTCCAAAATTTATATCCCAGTTAACTCCCACGCCGAACTACTTTCCGTAACCGTGAGGCGCAGTTAAAATAATTCTTAAGAAAACGGAAAATAAACACATTTTTTTGATGAATATATTTCAAATGCTGGAATTATAAGGAATGAATGGCCTTTTTGTGGAATTTATCGGGGATATAAACTTGGAAGAGTCGCGGGAATACTGGACGAGGCCTTCCGGCCTTCGTCCAGTATTCCCGCGACTTTTCCAAGTTTATACCCCGATAAATTCCACAAAAAGGCCATTCATTCCTATAATAATAGCGCATTCATAACATGCATTATCGGTTCCATATGTGTGTATTGTCTTGATGGCACTGTACCCGACCAGGGATTGTGTGCTGATCATCGTGATTTTAAAGGTACATGCCCACTCAATAGGCAAAACATGTTCTTTATACGAATTAAATAAGTGTATTGTGTCACTATTCCACCCGTTCTAAAAATTACGAGTGCCAACTATACAGATATAATCATTTAGTAGCGTCTATTTTACTGACAGTGACGCGCCGTGGTATCAGGCTATTTTCATATACAAATGAGGCATGCTACGTTTTAATTATTTATAATAATTAAATGCGTCACCCGAAAAAATAATATTTTCGACAGATTATAAAGTATGATCATTGCACATCAAAAATTAAGTACAGAGAATAAATAGTAATGTCCGTTGACATTTAAGGAAACACGGTTATCGCCCTTGTTATCAGTGTGGAAATGAATATATAATATAACATGTATAATAATGCCAATCAACGCGTGGGGTAATGGTTAATGAATGTTTATTGCCAGAAAATGTCTCAGATGATGCCTCCGATGTAAAGAACATGTTGTGTCTACTCAGTGGGCATGTACCTTTAAGTCTTTGACTATCGTTGCACGCTTGCTAGTTGTTGTCTGGTTTTCGGAATTTATTCCTTCATTATAGGAATGAATGGCCTTTTTGTGGAATTTATATATTCCTTATAATTCCGGCATTTGAAATAAATTCATCAAGAAAATGTGTTTATCTTCCGTTTTCTTAAGAATTATTTTAACTGCGCCTCACGATTACGGAAAGTAATTCGGCGTGGGAGTTTACTGGGATATACATTTTGGACAGACTTGCTACGGGCCAATCAAATGTTAGGGAATTGTGTAAATATTGTTGTGCTGGAATTATTACATGCTCGGTCTCCTCTTTTTCAAATATTTCGCGTTTATTCAGGAGGACCTGGAAAAGAAGGTGTAGTAATAGCCATAGTGAACTTTAGACTAGATACAGACAGAAACGCCGCCGAAGTCACATGGAACACGGGATATACAAATGTCTACAGGTTAGGATACAAGGGACTGATGGACGTGAAATGTTCTAAGCCTGCAATCGGGGGATTTTACTACAGAGGACACCTTCCAGTAGTCAGTAAGTATTGAAGTATCACGCATGTATTTTATACTAATGCCGTCCCGACGTTGAACCATATAAACAAATGTAGTATGTAAAGTGATGTAAACTATAATTGAACAAAGAACATCAACGTCTGTAAACTTTATACACATATATGCTACGCAAAAGTAGATTGAAACGATATATACATGATTATTATATAAAATGAATGTCCATGAGCCGACTGTTAGAATATGTTTCCAGCACAAAAATAGTTACACAATTCCCTAACATTTGATTGGCCCGTAGCAAGTCTCTATCCAAAATGTATATCCCAGTAAACTCCCAAGCCGAACTACTTTCCGTAACCGTGAGGCGCAGTTAAAATAATTCTTAAGAAAACGGAAAATAAACACATTTTCTTGATGAATTTATTTCAAATGCTGGAATTATAAGGAATGAATGGCCTTTTTGTGGAATTTATCGGTGATATAAACTTGGAAAAGTCGCGGGAATACTGGACGAGGCCTTCCGGCCTTCGTCCAGTATTCCCGCGACTTTTCCAAGTTTATACCCCGATAAATTCCACAAAAAGGCCATTCATTCCTATAATGTTTTAGAATTAGATGCTTGGTAACGAAAGCTTTACCGACGTTGAGCTGCGTAGTCAAAAAGCAGAAACACCTTCCCCTGTCGAACACGAGTCCGTTAATCAGAAGCAGAGATTTATGGCAGGCGATAAAGTACGGATTGAGATCGACGCCGACACATTTAAGATGATGGAACAATGTAGACGAACATGGAATAAACGAAAGACTCAGGTAACCTATGACATTAACATCAACTGATGGGGCTTATGCAGTTTGTTAGTCTAGATTCGGGTGTGCAAGCACGCTAATACAGAGTAGTAATCAGCGGCACAGCTGGGCAGAGTGTTTGTCAGAAGCAGTGCAACTCGATCTACATTACTGTCTGTTTCACGAAAAGAATATTGTTTTTTCATTGTTTATATGGCCGTGAAATTTGGGCAGGTTTCGTGAAACAGACAGTAGTTGCAACTATCGTAAGCCCATTACTCCAAACCCAACTATATATACATTTTCTTTACTGTTTGAGAAGCGGGTAATACACTTAAATCAAGACCTTCGAATTATATTGCTAGACATAATAATTGTGTTAGTGACATGGATATCTGTTAGCCACATAGATCTGTTCAAATCCATTCACTATGAGTATTTATATACACATTAAGAAAGATGATAAAACATGACCATATGAGCACATGCTTACCTACTTTGCTAAATTGAGGTGATATAGCGTAACATGTACCTTTTCTGTTTAGTGGCTTGGTCGAACTGGCATTGTAGTCATGACTACCGGAGATGTCGTCAGTGTCGATTTCAAAACTGGCCACCTTTGTGAACTACACGAAGCAGCGCTTACTAAGGTACGTGCACCATTGTTATAATTTCATATGTTCACAGTTACGGTATCAGTTAACCCTTTCAACCCTGCATATATAAAACAAAACAGTTTCAATCAATAGATCTAGACGAGTCTGCCTGTTTGTCGGTATTGTTTGGATTTTCTTTACATACTCCTTCTATGACAATCGCCCCTGCGTTAGGACAGGCGGTTGCTCTGTTGTGTAGAATACGTTTGATTTTCGCTTACGCCTGTGCTAGTGTCTGATTGTGGAGTGTGACAATATTGGCACAGTTGGTGAACAAAACAGGTGCAATAAAACGTACTTGCAATGTATATAGTATTATGTACCCCGCACAACACATCATTCCGAGGTACATATACATGTAGTTGCCACCCTGTCCGTCTGTCTATTCTGAATTTGCCTTAAAAAGTTCGGCTTACTACTATATATGTTACCGTAAGTCGGATCTGCCTGACGTAGCAGATACCTATTTGTTAGCATCCATAGTTTCAATATGTATATCACGCATACGGCTCCTGTGCCCAAGGGTCAATTGGTATATAAATTTGCGTTACTTAGAGCTTTTGAGGGGTACATTCTCTCTCAGTATTACTGATTTCTTGTTGTTCTGGTAGTTTTCGTGTGCTTGTCATGGATCTCTTGAATGTGTATTGTACAAGTAGCCACAAGGCTATGATAGACATAACAATAATGACAAACTGGCATTGATTCAGGTTTCGGAAATGAGACCTGGTGAAATCATTCAGGTCAACGGTAGCAGGGAAGAAGTGAAGAAGTTACAGGACGCCCGAGGTGGATGGAACGATTTGATGGCTAAGGTAACTTCGATCATAACTGCTACATTGATGTCGCATTGGCACATTGTTGTAGTAATCACTGCTATTTCTTCAACGTCCAAAGCAATAAACGATAGTGACACTGAGGACCAGTGAAATGCATTGGCATAGATGGGTGATTCATTGTTGAATGTAATATAGGGTTAACTGTATTGTAATATAGGGTTAACTGTATTGTAATATAGGGTTAACTATATTGTAAATTTCAAATTTACGGCGTATATCAGAAAATGATAGGTCAGAAAATCTGTTTAATGGCGACGCGCTAGAGCGTCGCCATTAAACATGTTTTCCGACCTATCATTTTTTTGATATACGCTGCAAATATCAAAATTACAATGCAGTTAACCTATTTCTAATGCACTCCTTTCCTACTGGCGTAGGAATACATATTGAAATAATTTGCGACAGTTAATCAACAATGATATACCTGTAATGTATGACCATCAGCCAATCAGATTGCGTGATATTTACAGAGTGCATTATAATGTTGAATGCATTATTGTAGGAAACGTGTCCAGTCTTCGCCAACATTTTTATTCGAGATAGTATTATCTTTTAAATACGTTTTTCCTTTGTATCCCAAGTGCAATTCTCATTTAGCCATTCCGAGTATTCCAATCTATTGCTCAGGTAGAATGGAAGGTCTCCAAACCAGACACCCAGGATGGTGTCAGGTTTGGGAAGCTTTCACAGTAATTCAAACACATGGACACTCTAAACATTACACGCTGACATCAGTAGCCAATATGAGGCAACATACGTAAAGATATTGACGAATAAATGATGACGAAATACGTAAAGCTCCTGACAAAGCGATGATCGTTTGTGAGCTTCGCATGATGAATAAATAAACATTACAATCAGAGATGGGTATCAGTGAATCGCAAAGTAGATAACCATATTTATCCGGTCAACACAGTTCGTCTGTGCCGTGAAACAGGGTGCCGTGAAACATTTTTGATATCCTGTCAATACGACCTAATCACTGGTTACGAATATGTGCGGTGGCTGGGGTTATTTCTTTTGCATTTTAAAGACATTTGTAGGTGTTGACGGGATAAATAGAATAGTAGGTTAGTGCCGTCATTGGTAAAACATATCTGGCGCGGCACGGACACGGGATGTGCTCGGCAGAGCCTCGCCCATCCCGTTTCCTAAGACTTTCCAGATATTTTTTCCCATTCATGGCACTAACCTACTATTCTCTATGTACATATGCTCAAGTAATGTTAAACACACTGGCGTTTTCTATTCACCAAACAGGTACTCGGTAAGAAAGGGCGTGTCATAAAGATAGACGACGATGGGGACATTAACATTGCATTTGGTGACTATTCATGGACATTTAACCCAGAATGTCTCAAGCCGTCATCCGGCGATGCGGACACAGACGTGTATTCCTCTACTAACGTCTCAAAGTCGTCTCTCGAAGGTAACACGCCATGCGATTTTGTACCTTCGGACATCTACGTAATTTCATAAAATACGTTTACAAAATTTACAATATTTTCCATAAATGGCGTCAAAAGTTGACGAAGATTCCAGAGTACATGCGGAATTATATTCCGCGTGTACTCTTAACATAACAACTTTTACAACGTTTGGCTTAATTTATGAAAAATATTGTGAATTTTGTAAACGTATTTAATGAAATTACAAAGATGTCCGAAAGTACAAAATCGCATGGCGTGTCTCAAAGGTAACAGTGTCATAGAAAACAGTGCGAACAATAACAAAGCCTAATGTTCCTATACTAACTAATCACAGATGAAGTCATACAAGCATGTAGTAGGAAATAAAGCATATATATATGAGTGTAGCGTTATAAAATCACATTAACTATCGATGCATGCATCTCGCGATCTCATTTCCTTGTGAATTTACGAATTAGGCCATTAATTAATATCAATAAGCATTTTAAAAGGTGTTATATATTACATATATCGTGATGTATTTTCGATCTGACTGTGCTTCTTGTTGGTATATTTGCATGTTGTATGTCGAACTGAATACACTAGAAGACACAAAAGAGCCGACTAGCCATGATTAGATAAAATATGTAACATACTTATGCAATCAAAAGACCCATAGCATGCTTGCTACACAAATATATTAAATCCCTGTGCAAGTGTACTGTGCCAAGAACTAGTACGGGATTAACTCGATTGGGCCAGTATGTGAGATGGTATGGCGGTCGCCAAACAGTACAAGTTGGTTACCTCCGGGTACTCCGGTGTCCGCCCACATTATGGAAAAAATCCTTACGCCTCGATATGTGTCAACGACAGCATTTGTATAAGGGCTATCTCACTTGTTTATAATCGTTGTCAAATAAATAAAGTTTACACTTTGAATATGACTGATACTTCAATGTCTTGTCATGTTGATATAAATTTACATGTCATCTGCAGAAATTATTCAAATGCACCATACTAGGACACATGGACGGTTAATTTTCCTCACCGTTGTCGTTAATATCGTTAATGCTTGTTGTGGGGACAATATTACAGATTTGACTGTGATGCTACAAAAGCTGGAAGAGGACGTTGATGACACACAATCACATACACGGGCTAAAGATGAAACCATTGCTACTGAAGATATGTCAGAAATACTGGGTGTCAGTATGGACGAGGCTGGAGTATTTCCTGACAACGACAGAACCGTGGTAAAGGAGACTTTGAATATACAGAGAACGTAAGTAATTGTATGTACGAGGAAATATGCTAAACAATGCGAGAGAATATCACACTCTCCCACACGATATGTATATATGACTAATATACGCATACGGCGCTCGTTACAAGGGATTCAATTTACCACAACGGGATTCCAGAATCCAGGTGTACTTCTCTCAATCTCAGTAAAGAATTACAATGCATTGTTTCGATCTATAAAACACAACTACCAGAAAAAGATACATGGAAAACGTATCAAAGTTATATATTACATGTATGTATATGTGGCTGTGAATGGGGCTTATGCTAATAATAAGTAGTGTATACACTGTGATTAATACTGTACTTCAGAAATTCCGAGATGCATCGCTTGACAACTGATGAAGAGACGTGTGAAACGCCAGCGATAAATGTGCAGGACAAACGACATGTCGACTTCATAGACGTTCCTACCAGTACACCCAAGGATGGGAATGGCAATCATGCTGCGCCCTTACCGACCGATCTTAGTGACAGTATTCTAGGTATAGTGTCTGAGAATGATGCCGTATTTATGACACTAATGGTCGAATATATCTCGCATTTGTCTGATCCATATTAGAAAACAGCCTTCCTCGACAACTGAGAAATAGATACTGTGCGTATATCGACCTAAGAGCTCGTTTCAATTAATTGCAGATTACGTATTGCACGGCTTCTTATGACGATTAAGGTCCGCTCTATTTCAGTTTCACCAGCAATCACCAGGGTATAATCATTTGCAGCAATACATACAATGTACATAACAGCGATTGTTCTCTGGCAATAATAATGTAAAGTCCCACATAAATATACTTCTAACTTTCGACCCTGTATTATTAGGATAATCAGTCATTGAGTCTGCAGAATAGAACAGAACAGAACATATCATTTATTAAAAGCAAAGTCACCTCTGGCCACATGCAAGTGGCATATGAGAACATGCTGCTTCAGTAATATAGACAAGGTAATGTACAATGTACGGATGGTAAGATAATCTGATGTAGCAGTTGTGGCAGGAAGGATACAGCATAAATACCTATAAATACTGTTTGCGGACCACTTGTTATTCAATTTATTTACTCCCTAAAATGATGCTGTGTATATAATTAAAACTGCTGATCTATGTTTTAAATTTGTCAATTATAAATTTAACAAAGATACACAGTTTAGACAATACTATTGTACTTTTTGATTGCATCAGTTGCTGAAATTTAGGTATATTTGGATGACTGTAGTATTTCCTATGGATGTATAATTCACGCTCATCACTAAAGTATGGACATTCCAGGAGATAATGAAATTCATCACCTATTGTATTTAAGTTACATATTAAACATTTCCTTTCAGATACTTCTATGCCATTCCATCTTCCAGTTTCAATGGGCAATCTGTGGTTGCTTGTTCGGAATTTGATTAGCGGAATGTATTTTGTGTCGGTTAAATTTAGTAAATATGATTCTAGTTCAATTGTTTCTTTGAACATTTTATACATTTTCCCTTTGGTTGATAACTGCATCAAACCTGACATTTTTGAATGTACTGATCTTTTAATGTTCGTAGTATATATAGTTATGTTGCTTTTGGGTATACGTTTGTAGTATCTCTTTGTTCAACCATAAATCATTGTGTCCAACAGTTTCTAATATACCTTTTATATATCTGATCCATTTGGCGTTAGGGTAGTTGTTTGCCATAATGGCATATGTTAGATTGCTCAATTTTGTTTGTTTTCCCATTCTTAAAGAGATCCAGTACCCGATCATGCGTGCTTTAACATTTATTTCAATTGGGAATCTACCTAATTCTGCATATAGCATATAAATTGCTGTACTTTTCCTCAGTTTTGTAATAGCTCTTAGAAAATCATTTTGCACTTTTTCAATTGCTTGCATGTTTTCAAAACCCCAAATTTCACTGCCATAGAGAAGAATAGGGAGTATCGTGTGGTCAACAATTTTGAGTTGTAAATCGATTGGCAAATCAAAATTTCGTATTCTTTTATATAGCTGATGCATTGCTTTCCTTGCTTGTTCTACTACATGTTTTCTTGCCTTATAAAACGTTCGCGATTTGGAAAAATAAATGCCTAAGTATTTATACTCATCTGGGATTTCAATTTTGTTTCCTCATGGTGTGAGGTCAGAGATGTCCGTATGTACGGTCGATAGTCCGCTCCCTGAAGCTCGTGTATTATCTCTTCGTACAGGCGCTTGAACCGTGTTCTAAGTATTACATGTTCTGAAATTGATAATGCAAATATGAATAACCAGTGATGAACTTTGAACCGGATATCTATCATACCTCATTCAAATGTGTCGTGTCTGATCATCTTGATATACATATATGTTTGCGGAAAGTATTCAAATGCATCATACTCGAACAAATGAACGGTTACGTGTCCTCACCGTTGTCGTTAATATTGTTCATACTTGTTGTGTGGACAATAGTAAAGGTACATGGCCACTCAGTAGGCCCAAAATGTTCTGTATAGGAATTAAATAAGTATATAAGTGTGTCACTATATTCCATCAGTTCTAAAAGAATTACGAGTGCCACTATACAGGAATACTCATTTAGTAATGTTTATTTTACTGATAGTGACGCGCGTTGGTATCATGTTATTTTCTTATGCAAATGAGGCATGGCATTTTTGAATTATTTATACTAATTAAATGCGTGACCTGAAAAAATAATATTTTCGACAGATTATAAAGTATGATAATTGCACATCAAAAATTAAATACAGAGTATAAATAGTAATGTCCGTTAACATTTTAGGGAAACCTGATATAAGTGTGGAAAGTTACATCTGATATAAAATATATAATAATGCCAATCAGTACGTGGTGTAATGGTGAATGAATGTTTATTTTGCCAGAAAATGTCTCAGATAGATGATGTCTCTGCATTGTAGTCATGACTACCGGTGATAACGACAGTGTCGAATTCGAGACTGGCCGCCTTTGTGAACTACACCAAGCAGCGCTTACTAAGGTACGTGCACCATTGTCATAATTTCATATGTTCACAGTTACGGTATCAGTTAACCCTTTCAACCCTGCAGATATAAAACAAACAGTTTCAATTCAATAGATCCAGACGAGTCTGCCTGTTTGTCGGTATGTTTTGGACTTTCTTTGCATACCCCTTATATGATAATCGTCCTTGCGTTGGACAGGCGGTTGCTCTTTTGTGTAGAATACGTTTGATTTTCACTTACGCCTGTGCTAGTGTGGAGTGTGGCAATATTGGCACATTTGGTGAACAAAACAGGTGCAATAAAACGTACTTACAATGTATATAGTATTATGTACCCCGCACAACACATCATTCCGAGGTACATATACATGTAGTTGCCACCCTGTCCGTCTGTCTATTCTGAATTTGCCTTAGCAAGTTCGGCTTACTACTGTATCTGTTACCGTAAGTCGGATTTGCCTGAAGTGCCATATACTTATTTGTTAGCATCCATATTTTCAATATTTATATCACGTATATGGCTCCTGTGCCCAAGGGTCAATTGGCATAGAAAGTTGCGTTACTTAGAGCTTTTGAGGGGTACATCCTCTCTCAGTATTACTGCTTTCTTGTTGTTCTGGTAGTTTTCGTGTGGTTGTCATGGATCTATTGAATGCGTATTGTACACGTAGCCACCAGTGTATTACCAGGCTATGATAGACATAACAATAATGACAAACTGGCATTGATTCAGGTTTCGGAGATAAGTCCTGGTGAAATCATTCAGGTCAACAGTAGCATGGAAGAAGTGAAGAAGTTACAGAACGCCCGAGGTGGATGGAACGATTTGATGACTAAGGTAACTGCGATCATAACTGCTACATTGATGTCGCATTGACACATTGTTGTAGTAATCACTGCTATTTCTTCAACGTCCAAAGCAATAAACGATAGTGACACTGAGGACCAGTGAAATGCATTGGCATAGATGGGTGATTCATTGTTTATTGTAATATAGGGTTGACTGTATTGTAAGATAGGGTTAACTGTATTGTAATATAGGGTTAACTGTATTTTAATATAGGGTTAACTATATTGCAATATAGGGTTAACTGTATTGTAATATATGGTTAGCTGTATTGTAATATAGGCTTAACTGTATTGTACTATTGGGTTAACTGTATTGTAATATAGGGTTAACTGTATTGTAATATAGGGTTAACTGTATTGTAGATTTCAAATTTGCGGCGTATATCAGAAAATCATATGTCGGAAAATCTGTTTAATGGCGACGCGCTATTAAACAGATTTTCCGACCTATTATTTTTTTATATATGCCGCAAACATTAAAATTACAATGCGGTTAACCTATTTCTAATGCACTCCTTTCCTACTGGCGTAGGAATACATATTGAAATAATTTGCGACAGTTCATCAACAATGATATACCTGTAATGTATGACCATCAGCCAATCAGTTGCGTGATATTTACAGAGTGCATTATAATGTTGAATGCATTATTGTAGGAAACGTGTCCAGTCTTCGCCAACATTTTTATTCGAGATAGTATTGTCTTTTAAATACGTTTTTCCTTTGTATCCCAAGTGCAATTCTCATTAAGCCATTCCGAGTATTCCAATCTATTGCTCAGGTAGAATGGAAGGTCTCCAAACCAGACACCCAGGATGGTGTCTGGTTTGGGAAGCTCCACAGTAATTCAAACACATGGACACTGTACACATTACACGCTGACATCAGTAGCCAATATGAGGCAACATACGTAAAGATATTGACAAATAAATGATGACGAAATACGTAAAGCTCCTGACAAAGCGATGATCGTTTGTGAGCTTCGCAATGATGAATACATAAACATTACAATCAGAGATGGGTATCAGTGAAACGCAAAGTAGATAACCATATTTATCCGGTCGACACAGTTCGTCTGTGCCGTGAAACAGGGTGCCGTGAAACATTTTTGATATCCTGTCCATACGACCTAATCACTGCGTACGAATATGTGCGGTGGCTGGTGTTATTTATTTTGCATTTTAAAGACATTTGTAGGTGTTGACTGGATAAAAATAATAGTTGGTTAGTGCCGTGAATGGGAGCCTCGCCCATCCCGTTTCCTGAGCCTTGCCAGATGTTTTTTCCCATTCACAGCACTATCCTTCTATTCTCTATGTACATATGCTCAAGTAATGTTAAACACACTGGCGTTTTCAATTCACCAAACAGGTACTCGGTAAGAAAGGGCGTGTCATAAAGATAGACGACGATGGGGACATTAACGTTGCATTTGGTGACTATACATGGACATTCAACCCAGAATGTCTCAAGCCGTCATCCGGCGATCCGGACAAAGACATGTATTCCTCTACTAACGTCTCAAAGTCGTCTCTCGAAGGTAACACGCCATGCGATTTTGTACCTTCGGACATCTGCTTAATTTCATCTGCGTAAAAAAATGACAACGTTTGGCTTCATTTATGAAAAATATTGTGATTCTTTGTAAACGTGTTTTAATGAAATTACAAAGATGTCCGAAGGTACAAAATCGCATGGCGTGTCTCAAAGGTAACAGTGTCTTAGAAAACAGTGCGAACACTAACAAAGCCTAATGTTCCTATACTAACTAATCACAGATGAAGTCATACAAGCATGTAGTAGGAAATAAAGCATACTTTATATGAGTGTAACATTAGAAAATTACATTAACTATTTAATCGATGCATGCATCTCACGTTCTCCTTTCCTTGTCAATTTACGAATTAGTCCGTTAATTAATAGCAATAAACATTTTAAAAGGTGTTAATATTACATATATCGTGATGTACAGTGGAACCTCTCTAAACCGGACACCCTGGGACCTCCCAGTGTATCCGGCTTAGAGAGGTTCCAGTGTAAATCAGACATATGACTATGCCAAGGTATGTGGCTGAGACTTGCGAACATGAACAGACATTATCATCATAAATATACTCAATGAAACCGATAAAATTAAGGATACACAGACTGTTTACGTGTCCGGTTTAGAGAGGTTCTACTGTAGTTTCGATCTAACTGTACTTCTTGTTGGTATATTTGCATGTCAAGTTGTATGTCGAACTGAATACACTAGAAGACACAAAAGAGCCGACTTACCATGATTAGATAAAATATGTAACATAGTTATGCAATCAAAAGACCCATGCGATTAGCCGAGCATGCATGCCACACAAATATAGTAAATCCCTGTGCAAGTGTACTGTTCCAAGAACTATTACGGGATTAACCTACATTAACTTTGCATGGGACAACACAGATGGTGTATTGCTGTTGAAATAAACGTCGTACTCAACGCTCAGTAATATTCGGAAAATACACTGAACCATGATGATGTGAATCAACAAGTAAAAGCAATGTACATGAATGCATAATGCTAATAATCATGGATTGTGGCTATTAGGCATATGCTTGCATTGCATTTATTTTTGTTTTTATGCCAGGGGCAGTGCCAACATTGTCAATGTCAATCAGGCAAATGCATTACAAAATCGTGTTTCTTTTACCGTTAGTAATGTAAATGTTTATGACAGATGCAAGTCCTGATCGGAATCCGTTTCAACCGAAATCGAAATATGACGGTCTTGAGAAGACATCATCAGAATGCGCTGGAGAGAGCACCAGTACTGCAGAAAACAGAAAACCAGAAGACATGTCAGAAACCGTACATAAGAAAATAGAACAAGAAGCACCGCATGTGACTGAACAGTAAGTAGATTACAACATAATGCAAACTAAATTTGACCAAAGAGCCGGTTCCATCACAAACTCTTAATGAGCTAACCATACATTGCTAGGTCACATACACGGCAGTGATGGTACAACATTCAAAATGCCACAAATTGCACACCGCAACCTGCGTTGTCAAGTATCCATAGGTTGGAACACCGTCCCTCTTAACTGCGATTAAAAGTAAAATATTACGCGTTCCTGGCAATATGCATATACGTTTATGAGTTTTAATTGTAAATGTTTCAAAGTACTACTACTGCTACTGTTATTGCTGTTGTTGTTGCTGCTGCTGCTCATACTATGTCATATATGCAATTTGTGTCATACTCGATTTCAGGAATACCAATAGGAATCGGTTGTCAAATAAGGAAGAGATTTGTAAAACTCCAGCAATAAATGTGGATCTCCAACGGCAGGACAAAGGACCTGTCGTTTGCATAGACGTACCTACCAGAACCCCAGAGAAGCGTCATGACAATGTTGTGCAATTGCACAATGTCATTTCTAGTGTCCCCTTACCGACAGATCGCAGCGAGAGGGTTCAAGGTACATTGTCTGAGATCGATGTAATACACATTGCACCAATTTTCGAGTGTATCGAATTCATCTGACCCATCCATATTAACAAACTGCGATCCTTAAAAACTGTGCAATAAGTACCGTGTGAGTATCCACCGGCTTGTTTCAGGTATATACACGTTACTTATTGCACTGCTATGTGCGAATAGTAAGCTCCATCAACTGAGGTACACGAGACATCACCAGGGTATTGGAATATGTAGCAGTGCTTGCATAGCAATGAGAATCGTCTGGCTATAATACAATAATGTATTTACCACATCAACATATTCCTGGGGTTTGACCCGGTATTATTATTGGAAGGAGTTATATCATTTCGCCATGAATGTGGGTGACTTAGAGCACATTTTTACATTATCTATGTATTACATATTCTGAAATCGACGATAACAAAACGAAGATCCGATATATGCACAAACGCATAATCAGTGATGATCCTTACCAGATATGTATCACATCGCATCTGAATGTGAATTAGTTCTCCCGTTAGCTCAATCGGTAACGAGCGCGCTTCTGATCAATGCAGTCCGGGTTCGATTCTCGATTGGACCAATATGTAAGATGGAATGGCGGTCGCCAAACCATACAAGTGGGTTTCCTCCGGGTCCTCCGGTGTTCGCCCACATTACGGAAAATCATATGTGTCAAATACATTTGTATAAGGGCTATCTCGCTTGTTTATAATCGTTGTCAAATAAATAAAGTTTACACTTTGAATGTGACTGATACTTTCCTGTCTGGTCATGTTGATATAAATTTACATGTACGTCTGCGGAAAGTATTAAAATACACCATACTAGAACAAATGAACGGCTAATTTCCTCCCCGTTGTCGTTAATATCGTCAATGCTTGTTGTGGGGACAATATTAACAGATTCGACTGTGATGCTACAAAACGTGGAAGAGGACGTTGATGACACACAATCACGTAAACGGGCTAAAGATGAGACCACTGCTACTGAAGATATGTCAGAAATACTGGGTGTCAGTATGGACGAGGCTGGAGTATTTCCCGACAACGACAGAACCGTGGTAAAGGAGACATCGAGTATAAAGAGAACGTAAGTAATTGTATGTACAAGGGAATATGCTAAACAATGCGAGAGAATATCACACTCTCCCACACGATATGTATATATGACTAATAGACGCATACGGCACTCGTTACACGAGATTCAATTTACCACAACGGGATTCCAGAATTCAGGTGCACTTCTCTCAATCGCAGTCAACAATTACAATGCATTGTTTAGATCTAGAAAACACAACTACCAGAAAAAGATACATTGAACACGTAGCAAAGTTATATTACATGTATGTATATGTGGCTGTGACTCGAGAAATGGGGCTTATGCATCATCCTAATAATAAGTAGTGTATACACTGTGATTAATACTGTACTTCAGAAATTCCAAGATGCATCGCATTGACAACTGATGAAGAGACGTGTGAAATGCCAGCGATAAATGTGCAGGACAAACGACCTGTCGTCTTCATAGACGTACCTACCAGTACATCCAAGGATGGGAATGGCAATCATGCTGCGCCCATACCCTCCGATGTTAGTGACAGTATACTAGGTATAGTGTCTGAGAATGATGCCGTATTTATGACACTAATTGTCAAATGTATCTCGCATTGTTCTGATCCATATTAGAAAACAGCGGTCCTCGACAACTGAGAAATATATACTGTGCGTATATCCACATGAGAGCTCGTTTCAATTAATTGAAAATTACGTATTGCACGGCTTCTTGTGACTATTAAGGTCCGCTCTGTTTCAGTTTCACCAGCAATCACCAGCTGAGGGTATTATCATTTGTAGCAATACATACAATGTACATTACAGCGATAATAATGTATATTCCCACGTTAATCTACTTCTAACCTTCGACCCCGTATTATTAGGATAATCAGTCATTGAGTTTGCATGGTGTGGGATCAGAGATGTCCGTATGTACGGTCGATAATGCGCTCGCTGAAGCTTGTGTATTATCTATTCGTACATGCGCATAAACAGTGTTATAAGTATTACATGTTCTGAAATTGATAATACAAATATGAATAACCAGTGATGAACTTTGAATCGGATATCTATCATACCTCATTCGAATGTGTCCTGTCAGATCATCTTGATATAAATATATGTTTGCGGAAAGTATTCAAATGCATCATACTCGAACAAATGAACGGTTACGTGTCCTCACCGTTGTCGTTAATATTGTTCATACTTGTTGTGTGGACAATATTAAAGGTGCATGCCCACTCAGTAGTCCCGAAATGTTCTGTATAGGAATTAAATAAGTGTATAAGTGTGTTACTATTCCATTAGTTCTAAAAGTTATGAGTACTGCTATACAGGAATAATCATTTAGTAATGTTATTTTACTTATAGTGACGTGCGTTGGTATCAGGTTTTTTTCTTATGCAAATGAGGCATGGTATTTTTTAATTATTTATAGTAATTGAATGTGTGTCCTGAAAAAATAATATTTTCTACAGATTATAAAGTATGATAAGTGCACATCAAAAAATAAATACAGAGTATAAATAGTAATGTCCGTTAACATTTTAGGGAAACCTGATTTAAGTGCGGAAAGTTACCTCCGATATAAAATATATAATAATGCCAATCAGTACGTGGTGTAATGGTGAATGAATGTTTATTTTGCCAGAAAATATCTCATATGATGTCTCTGATATAAAGAACATTTTGTGCCTACTGACTGGTCATGTACCTTTAATAGATTCGACTGTGATGCTACACAACCTGGAAGAGGACGTTGATGACACACCATCACATAAATGGGCTAAAGATGAGACGACTGCTAGTGAAGATATGTCAGAAATACAGGGTGTCCGTATGGACGAGGCTGGAGTATTTCCCGACAACGACAGAACCGTGGTAAAGGAGACTTCGAGTATAAAGAGAACGTAAGTAATCACATGTACAAGGAAATGTGCTAAACAGTGCGAGAGAATATCACACTCTCCCACACGATATGTATATATGACTAATAGATGCATACGCCGCTTGTTACAAGGCATTCAATATACCACAACGGGATTCCAGAATTCAGGTGCACTTCTCTCAATCGCAGTGAACAATTACAATGCATTGTTCAGATCTAGAAAAAAACACATCTACCAGAAATGATGCATTGCAAAACGTAGCATAGTTCTCTTACATGTATGTATATGTGGCTGTGACTGGAGAAAGTTAGCTTATGAATTATCCTAATAATAATTAGTGTATATACTCTCATTAATACTGTACTTCAGAAATTCCGACATGAATCCGTTGACCACTGATGAAGAGACGTGTGAAACACCAGCGATAAATGTGGACCAACAACTGCAGGACAAACGACCTGTCGACTTCATAGACGTACCTAAAAGTACACCCGAGGATGGGCATGGCGATCATGATGCGGCCTTACCGACCGATCTAAGTGACGGTATTCTAGGTATAGTGTCTGAGATTGATACCGTATTTATGACACTTATTGTCGAATGTATCTCGCATTTTTCTGATCCATATTAGAAAACAGCGGCCATCGACAACTGATAAATAGCTACTGTGGGTATATCCACCTTAGAACTCGTTTCAATTAATTGCAAAAATTACGTATTGTACGGTTTCTTGCGACTATTAAGGTCCGCTCTGTTTCAGTTTCACCAGCAATCACCAGGGTATTATCATTTGCAGCAATACATACAATGTACATAACAGCGATGGTTCACTGGCAATAATAATGTATATTCCCACATCAATCTACTTCTAACCTTCGACCCCGTATTATTAGGATACTCAGTCATTGAGTTTGAATGGTGTGGGATCAGAGATGTCCGTATGTACGGTCGATAATGAGCTCGCTGGAGCTCGTGTATTATCTCTTCATACAGGCGCATGAACCGTGTTCTAAGTATTACATATTCTGAAATTGATAATACAAATATGCATAGCAAGTGATGAACCTTGAACCGGATATATATCATACCGTTTTCGAATGTGTCCTGTCTAATCATATTGATATAAATTGATGCCTGCTTACTTCAAATGCATCATACTCGAACAAATGAACGAGTGTTTCCCCACCGTCCGTTGTTAAAGTCAATGATTGTTTTAGAGACTGATTCGACATTGATGCAACAACAAGAAGAAGATGAACGTTTTGAAATACCATCAGAGAAATGCGCTAAAGTTGTGACCATCACTACGGAATATACGTCAGAAACATTGGATGCCAGTAGGAAGAGGTTACGGAATTTCCCGACAACAGTGAACCTTTGGTACAGAAAACATCAAATATCAAGGAAATGTAAGTAAATACAACGCAATATATTGAACAGCGTGAGCGTATATCACTTCTCTTAATATGGTATGTATATATTATTAACGTACGCGTACAATGTTCGTTGCAAATAATTCGACAATACAATTCCAGGATGTCTAGAATAATCACCGAAATTATACATTGTAAAACGCAGTACAGTTTTATTGCATTTGTTTGTATGTCATTTGACTGGAGAAAGGACGCTTACGAGTCAAAATAATAATAATAAAAATCATCATCAAAATAACCATATCTTATGTAATGTGTTTAATACTTGACTTCAGAGATGACGATATGAATCAGTTGCCAAATCCGGAAGAGATTGGTAAAACGCCAGCAATAATTGTGGATCAAGACGTGCAGTACAAACCACCTGTCGATTTCATAGATGTAACTACCAGACCTCCAGAGGCGGACCATGGCGATGGTGTGCAATTGCACCATGACTATCATACTCCGCCGTCACCGACCCGTCACAATGAGAGTGTTGAAGGTATAGTGTCTCAGATCGGTGTAATACTTGTAGCTTTTAGTATGGAGTGTACGAAAATGATCTGAACCATGGTACATGTAATTAGGATAATCAGTCATTGAGTTTGCATGTACGTCTACAGATAGTATTCAGACGCATCATGCTACAATAATTGAACGATAAAGTGTCCTTACCGTTGTTATTACAAACGTCGATCATCGTTTTAGGTACAATGACTCGTTTGACTGTGATGCAACAAAACCGAGAAGGTGACTATTATGGGACATGTGCTAAAGAGGAGACGATCACTACGGAAGACACGTCAAAAATAATGGGTGTCAGAATTGAAAAGGTTGGAGCATCTCGCGATAACTATACACCATTGGTAAAGAAAACATCCAGTACTAATGAAGCGTAAGTAAATACAAGACAAGCTGCTAAGCAATGCGATAGTATATCTCAAACTCTAATATGGTATACACATATTGCTAGGTTACAGATATGTCGCTCGGTACAAAGCATACCGCCTGCTGCAATGCATTTCCACGACACCAGAGACACTGTTTTAAATTTGCATTGAACAATTACAATGCAATGCCAAGACATATAGAACACTCTCCAAACACGAATACCAGGATATATACTTTGGAAAACGTAGTGCAGTTGTTCGCATGTGTTTATATATGATTGTGAGTGGAGAAATGTTGCTTGTGAGTTATCGTAATAATAAGTAGTATATATCATGTGTATAATACTCAACTTCAGAGACGACGATATTAATCAGTTGCAAAATCAGGACGCGATGTGCACAACGCCAGCAATAATTGTGGATCAACAACTGAGGGACCAAAGACCTGTGGATTTCATAGACGTACCTAACAGAACCCTGGAGGACGTCCGTAGCGATGGTGTGCAATTGCACCATGACAATCACATTGCGCTGCCACCGGCCGATCACAATAAGAGTATTGAAGGTACATGTATAGTGTCTGCGATCGGTGCAATGCACTAATCATCAAGTGTCAATCAGTCATTGAGTTTGCATGGTTTGGGATCAGAGATTTCCGTATGTACGGTCGATAATGCGCTCCCCGAAGCTCGTGTTTTATCTCTTCGTACAGGCGCATGAACCGTGTTCTACGGATTACATATTCTGAAAATGATAATACAAATATGAATAACTGGTAATGAACTTTGAACCGGATATCTATCGTACCTCATTCGAATGTGTCCTGACGGATCGAATCTTCATATACATATAATTATGTTTGCGGAAAGAATTCAAATGCATCATACTCGTACAAATGAACGGTTACGTGTCCTCACCGTTGTCGCTAATATTGTTAATACTTGTTGTGTGGACAATATTAAAGGTACATGCCCACTCAGTAGGCACAAAATGTTCTTTATAGGAATAGAATAAGTGTATAATTGTGTCACTATTCCACCAGTTTTAAAAATTACGAGTGGCCGCTATACAGGAATAATCATTTAATAATGTTTATTTTACTGATAGTGACGCGCTTTGGTATCAGATTATTTTCATATGCAAATGAGGCATAGTATTTTTTAATTATTTATACTAATTAAATGCGTGACCTGAAAACATAATATTTTCGACAGATAATAAGTAGGATAATTGCACATCAACAAGTAAATACATTTTAGGGAAACACGGTTATCCCCCCTGATATCAGTGTGGAAAGTTACGTCTGATATAAAATGTATAATAATGCAAATCAATACGTGGTGTAATGGTAAATAAAAGTTTATTTTGCCAAAAAATGTCAGATGATGTCTCTGATATAAAGAAACGTTTGTGCCTACTGACTGGGCATGTACCTTTAATAGATTCGACTGTGATGCTACACAACCTGGAAGTGGACGTTGATGACACACCATCACATAAACGGGCTAAAGATGCGACCATTGCTACTGAAGATATGTCAGAAATACAGGGTGTCAGTATGGACGAGGCTGGAGTATTTCCCGACAATGACAGAACCGTTGTGAAGGAGACTTCGAGTATAAAGAGAACGTAAGTAATTGTATGTACAAGAACATATGCTAAATAAGGTGAGAGAATATCACACTCTCAACACGATATGTATATATATGAATAGATACATACGCCGCTTGTTACAAGGCATTCAATATACCACAACGAGATTCCAGAATTCAGGTGCACTTCTCTCAATCGCAGTGAACAATTTCAATGCATTGTTCAGATCTAGAAAGAACACAACTATCAGAAATGTACAATGTAAAACGTAGCATAGTATGTTTATGTGGCTGTGACTGGAGAAATTTTGCTTATGAATTAGCCTAATAATAGTGCATATACTCTCATTAATACTGTACTTCAGAAATTCCGACATGAATCCGTTGACAACTGATGAAGAGACGTATGAAACGCCAGCGATAAATATGGACCAACAGCTGCATGACAAACGACCTGTCGACTTCATAAACGTACCTACAAGTACACCCGAGGATGGGCATGGCGATCATGCTGCGCCCTTACCGACCGATCTAAGTGACGGTATTCTAGGTATAGTGTCTGAGAATGATGCCGTATTTATGACACTAGTTGTCGAATGTATCTCGCATTTGTCTGATCCATATTAGAAAGCAGCGGACCTCGAGAAATAGCTACTGTGGGTATATCCACCTTATAGCTCGTTTCAATTAATTGCAAATTATGTATTGCACGGCTTCTTGTGACTATTAAGGTCCACTCTATTTCAGTTTCACCAGCAATCACCAGGGTATTATCATTTGTAGCAATACATACAATGTAAATAACAGCGATGGTTCACTGGCAATAATAATGTATATTCCCACATCAATCTACTTCTAACATTCGACCCCGTATTATTAGGATAATCAGTCATTGAGTTTGCATGGTGTGGGATCAGAGATGTCCGTATGTACGGTCGATAATGCGCTCGCTGAAGCTCGTGTATTATCGCTTCGTACAGGCGCATGAACCGTGTTCTAAGTATTACATATTCTGAAATTGATAATACAAATATGCATAGTAAGTGATGAACTTTGAACCGCATATATATCATACCGCATTCGAATGTGTCCTGTCTGATCATATTGATATACATATGTGCTTGCTTAAAGTATTCAAATGCATCATACTCGAACAAATGAACGATTGTTTCCCCACCGTCCGTTAAAGTCAATTATTGTTTTAGTAACACTAACTGATTCGACATTGCTGCTACAACAAGAGGAAGATGAAGGTCTTGAAATAACATCAGATAAAGGCGCCATAAAAGATGTAACCATCACTACGGAATATACGTCAGAAACATTGGATGCCAGTAAGGAAGAGGTTGCGGAATTTCCCGACAACAGTGAACCTTTGGTAAAGAAAACATCAAATATCAAGGAAATGTAAGTAAATACAACGTAATATGTTTAACAGCGTGACAGTACATGCATACCACATCTCTTAATACGGTATGTATATATTATTAACGTACGCATACGATGCTCGTTGCAAATAATTCATCAAACAATGCCAGGATATCTAGAATAATCACTGAAATTATACGTTGTAAAACGCAGTACAGTTTTATTGCATGTGTTCGTATGTCATTTGACTGGGGAAATGACGCTTATGAGTAAAAATAATAATAATAATAAAAAGCATCATCAAAATAACGATATTTTATCATATTTGTATAATACTTGACTTCAGAGATGACGATATGAATCGGTTGCAAAATCAGGAAGAGACGTGTACAACGCCAGAAATACGCGTGTATCAACAACTGCAGGACAAACGACCTGTCGATTTCATAGATGTTCCTAGCAGAACCTCATCCGAGGGCCATGACGATTGTGTGCAATTGCACCACGACAATCGAACTGCGCTGTCACCGGCCGATCACAGTGAGAGTATTGAAGGTATAGTGTCTGAGATCGGTGTAATACTTATAGCACTAATTATCGAGTGTATCAAAATGATCTGAGCAATGGTAACTAACAGCGATTATGGACTAAAGTCGGTACATCTACCTGTTTGTTTCAGTTACATGTATGCCAAGTAGTACATGCAATATCATCAGGGTAGTCGACTTAAAATAACAACAGAGATCCGATACATACGAATATGTATAATGTGTGATGACCATTGAACGAGATGTATATCACACCGAACATGAATGTGACTAGTTTTCTGTCTGATCATATTGATATACATGCACATGTACGTCTGAGAAAGTATTCAAACGCATTATGATAGAAGAAATGTACGATCCTCGCCGTTGTGATAACAAACGTCAATGATCGTTTTAGGTACCATGATTGATTCTACTGTGATGCAACAAAACGGAGACGGTGATGGTTTTGACACATGTGCTAAAGTGGTGACGAACTCTACGGAAGATATGTCAGAACTAATGAATGTCAGTATGGAAGAGGTTGGAGCATTTTACGACAACGATACAACATTGGTACAGAAAACATCAAGTACCAATGAAACGTAAGTAAACGCAAGATGCAAGGCAATCTTCTTAATAGTGCGATAGTATATCACAAACTCTAGCATTGTTAAGACACATTGCTAGGGTACAGATATGTCGCTCGGTACAAAGCATGCCGCCTACTGCAGTGCGGTTCCACGACAACAGATACGTAACCCTGTTTTGAATTATATTGAACAATTACAATTCAATGTCAAGATATCTAGAATACTCTCCGAACACGACTACGAGTAAATGTACATGTGTTTATATATGACTGTGACTGGAGAAGTGGTGCTTATTAGTTAGCATAATAATAAGTTGTGTATGTAATGTGTTCAATACTCGACTTCAGAAATGACGATATGAATCAGTTGCCAACTCCGGAAGAGACGTGTACCACGCCAGCAATAATTGTGGATCAAGACCTGCAGCACAAAGCACCTGTCGATTTCATAAATGTACCTACCAGACCTCCAGAGGCGGGCCATAGCGATGAAGTGCAATTGCACCATGACCATCATACTCCGCCGTCACCGACCCGTCACAATGAGAGTATTGAAGGTATAGTGTCTGAGATCGGTGTAATACTGACAGCACTAATCATCAAGTGTATCGAATCGATCTGATCCATTGTAACTAATAACGTTCCTGGACTAACGTCCGTACATTCATATGTTTGTGTCAGTTACATGTGTCAGTTAATGCATGTTACTTAGTACATGCATCATCACAAAGGTATTGAAATTTGAATGCAATATTCTGACATCGAAGATAACAACAGATATCCGATACATACACATGTGCGTAATCAGTGATGACCTTGAACCAGATGTATATCACAGCGAACATGAGCATGACTAGCTAATTTCAGTTACACGCATATTACTTAGTACATGCACCATCACCAGGGTATTTAAATTTAATATTCTGACATCGGAAATAACAACAATATGCATACTCAGTGGTGACCTGTGAACAGATGTATATCACATCGAACATGAATGTGACTAGCTAGTGCCCTGTCTGATCATCTTGATATAAATGCACATAAGTTCTGTGTTTGCAGAAACTATTCACAGACATCATGCTAGAAGTAATGAACGATTCATTGTCCTTACTGTTGTTATTACAAACGGCAATGATCGTTTTAGGTACAATGACTGATTCGACTGTGATGCAACAAAACGGTGACGGTGACGATTTGGACACGTGTGCTAAAGAGGTGACGATCACTACGAAAGATATGTCAGATCAAATGGGTGTCAGTATGGAAGAGGTTGGAACAGTTCACGATAACGATACAACATCGGTAAAGAAAACATCAAGTACTAATGAAACGTAAGTTAATGCAAGGCAAACTTCTTAATAGTGCGATAGTATATCACAAACCCTAACATTGTTAAGACACATTGCTAGGGTACGGATATGTCGCTCGGTACAAAGCATGCCGCCTACTGCAGTGCGGTTCCACGACAACAGATACGTAACCCTGTTTTGAATTATATTGAACAATTACAATTCAATGTCAAAATGTAGAATACTCTCCGAACACGACTACCAGTAAATGTACATGTTACCAGTAAATGTACATGTGTTTATATATGACTGTGACTGGAGAAGTGGTGCTTATTAGTTATCATAATAATAAGTTGTGTATGTAATGTGTTCAATACTCGACTTCAGAAATGACGATATGAATCAGTTGCCAACTCCGGAAGAGACGTGTACCACGCCAGCAATAATTGTGGATCAAGACCTGCAGCACAAAGCACCTGTCGATTTCATAAATGTACCTACCAGACCTCCAGAGGCGGGCCATAGCGATGAAGTGCAATTGCACCATGACCATCATACTCCGCCGTCACCGTCCCGTCACAATGAGAGTATTGAAGGTATAGTGTCTGAGATCGATGTAATACTGACAGCACTAATCATCAAGTGTATCGAATCGATCTGTTCTATTGTAACTAATAACGTTCCTGGACTAAAGTCCGTACATTCACATGTTTGTGTCAGTTACATGTGTCAGTTAATGCATGTTACTTAGTACATGCATCATCACAAAGGTATTGAAATTTGAATGCAATATTCTGACATCGAAGATAACAACAGATATCCGATACATACACATGTGCATAATCAGTGATGACCTTGAACCAGATGTATATCACAGCGAACATGAATATGACTAGCTAATTTCAGTTACACGCATGTTACTTAGTACATGCACCATCACCAGGGTATTTAAATTTAATATTCTGACATCGAAAATAACAACAGAGACCAGATACATACAAATATGCATACTCAGTGGTGACCTGTGAACAGATGTATATCACATCGAACATGAATGTGACTAGCTAGTGTCCTGTCTGATCATCTTGATATAAATGCACATCTGCGTTTGCAGAAAATATTCACAGACATCATGCTAGAAGTAATGAACGATTCATTGTCCTTACTGTTGTTATTACGAACGGCAATGATCGTTTTAGGTACAATGACTGATTCGACTGTGATGCAACAAAACGGTGGCGGTGACGATTTTGACACGTGTGCTAAAGAGATGACAATCTCTACGAAAGATATGTCAGATCAAATGGGTGTCAGTATGGAAGAGGTTGGAACAGTTCACGATAACGATACAACATCGGTAAAGAAAACATCAAGTACCAATGATACGTAAGTTAATGCAAGGCAAACTTCTTAATAGTGCGATAGTATATCACAAACCCTAACATTGTTAAGACACATTGCTAGGGTACGGATATGTCGCTCGGTACAAAGCATGCCGCCTACTGCAGTGCGGTTCCACGACAACAGATACGTAACCCTGTTTTGAATTATATTGAACAATTACAATTCAATGTCAAAATGTAGAATACTCTCCGAACACGACTACCAGTAAATGTACATGTGTTTATATATGACTGTGACTGGAGAAGTGGTGCTTATTAGTTAGCATAATAATAAGTTGTGTATGTAATGTGTTCAATACTCGACTTCAGAAATGACGATATGAATCAGTTTCAAACTCCGGAAGAGACGTGTACCACGCCAGCAATAATTGTGGATCAAGACCTGCAGCACAAAGCACCTGTCGATTTCATAAATGTACCTACCAGACCTCCAGAGGCGGGCCATAGCGATGAAGTGCAATTGCACCATGACCATCATACTCCGCCGTCACCGACCCGTCACAATGAGAGTATTGAAGGTATAGTGTCTGAGATCGGTGTAATACTGACAGCACTAATCATCAAGTGTATCGAATCGATCTGTTCTATTGTAACTAATAGCGTTCCTGGACTAAAGTCCGTACATTCACATGTTTGTGTCAGATACATGTGTCAGTTAATGCATGTTACTTAGTACATGCATCATCACAAAGGTATTGAAATTTGAATGCAATATTCTGACATCGAAGATAACAACAGATATCCGATACATACACATGTGCATAATCAGTGATGACCTTGAACCAGATGTATATCACAGCGAACATGAATATGACTAGCTAATTTCAGTTACACGCATGTTACTTAGTACATGCACCATCACCAGGGTATTTAAATTTAATATTCTGACATCGAAAATAACAACAGAGACCAGATACATACAAATATGCATACTCAGTGGTGACCTGTGAACAGATGTATATCACATCGAACATGAATGTGACTAGCTAGTGTCCTGTCTGATCATCTTGATATAAATGCACATCAGTTCTGCGTTTGCAGAAACTATTCACAGACATCATGCTAGAAGTAATGAACGATTCATTGTCCTTACTGTTGTTATTACAAACGGCAATGATCGTTTTAGGTACAATGACTGATTCGACTGTGATGCAACAAAACGGTGGCGGTGACGATTTTGACACGTGTGCTAAAGAGATGACGATCACTACGAAAGATATGTCAGATCAAATGGGTGTCAGTATGGAAGAGGTTGGAACAGTTCACGATAACGATACAACATCGGTAAAGAAAACATCAAGTACCAATGATACGTAAGTTAATGCAAGGCAAACTTCTTAATAGTGCGATAGTATATCACAAACCCTAACATTGTTAGGACACATCGCTAGGGTACGTATATGTCGCTCGGTACAAAGCATGCCGCCTACTGCAGTGCGGTTCCACGACAACAGATACTTAACCCTGTTTTGAATTATATTGAACAATTACAATTCAATGTCAAGATATCTAGAATACTCTCCAAACTCGACTACCAGTAAATTTGCATGTGTTTATATATGACTGTGACTGAAGAAGTGGTGCTTATTAGTTATCATAATAATAAGTTGTGTATGTAATGTGTTCAATACTCGACTTCAGAGATGACGATATGAATCAGTTGCCAACTCAGGAAGAGACGTGTACAACGCCAGCAATAATTGTGGATCAAGACCTGCAGCACAAACCACCTGTCGATATCATAGATGTACCTACCAGACCTCCAGAGACGGGCCATGACGATGAAGTGCAATTGCACCATGACCATCATACTCCGCCGTCACCGACCCGCCACAAGGAGAATATTGAAGGTATAATGTCTGATATCGGTGTAATACTTGTAGCTTTTATTGTGGAGTGTATCAAAATTATCTGAACCATGTTACATGTAACTACTGTCTGTTTCACGAAAGCTGCCCAAATTTTACGGCCATATAAACAATTCAAAAACAATATTGTTTTCGATAATATTAAATTAAAGGAAAATTTAAGAATGAGCTTCCTTTTATTTGGTTAAATTTGGTCAATTATTGGTTTTATTACGAAAAATTGATTTCTCTATGGGAATTTAACATGGGGGAAAAAGAGGTAGAGGAGTTGTGGGACGAGTAAAAAAAAAAAAAGAATATTTTTGGAAATTGAATCCGAAACCTAGCTAGATAGCTTGGAAATGATCTAACTAAGAAAACAAAAGTTAAATTTTAAAAATCGGTCCAGTATTTCTGAAATTCTATAAAAATGTCCCCATGTTAAATCCCCATAAATGTCTATGGGGATTTAACATGGGGAAATTGTATTTTCGCAATAAAATCAATATTTGACCAAATTTCACGAAATAAAAGAAGGCTCATTCTTAAATATTCCTTTAATTTAATATTATCGAAACAAGTATTGTTTTTGAATTGTTTATATTGCCGGAAAATTTGGGCAGCTGTCGCGAAACAGAGCATAACAACTTTCCTGGACGAAAACCAGAGCATCTACCTGTTCGTGTCAGTTACATGCATGATAGTGCATGCACCATCAGCAGGGTAATGCAATGTGAATGCAGTATTCTTACATCGAAAATAACTTCAGAGATCCGATAATACAAATATACATAATCAGTAATGACCTTTGAACCAGGTGTATATGACGCCGAACCTGACTGTGACCAGCTAGTATCCTGTCTGATCATCCTGATATACATGCACATGTACGTCTACAGATAGTATTCAGACGCATCATGCTAGAATAAATGAACGATTAAGTGTCCTCACCGTTGTTATTGCAAACCTCAATGGTCGTTTCAGGTACAATGACCGATTTGACTGTGATGCACAAAAACCGAGAAGGTGACGATTATGGGACATGTGCTAAAGAGGAGACGATCACTACGGAAGATACGTCAAAAATAGTGGGTGTCAGAATTGAAAAGGTTGGAGCATCTCGCGATAACGATACACCATTGGTAAAGAAAGCTTCAAGTACCAATGAAGCGTAAGTAAATACATGATAAGCTGCTAAGCAATGCGATAGTATATTTCAAACTATTAACATAGTATACACACAGTGCTAGGTCACGGATATGTCGCTCGGTACAAAGCATACCGCCTGCTGCAATGTTTTTCTACGACACCAGTAGCCTATTTCACCAATATTGCAAAGTTTACTTTTCTAGCAAAGTATACTTTGAGGGAGAAATTTTCAATTTTAGGATAAATTTATTTATTTTTATAATACTGAATTTATTACATTATCACAGCCATTTTGGCTGTGATAATGTAATAAATTCAGTATAATAATTCTGCATCTTTTAATCATCAAATATATGCAGTCGTTAGTTCTATATGAAATAATGCATTTCAGGAAAAGTAAATGATTGCTCCCTCAAAGTATACTTTGTTAGAAAAGTATACTTTGCAATGTTGATGAAATCAGCTACAGAGACACTGTTTTGAATTGCATTGAACAATTACAATGCAATGTCAATGTATCGAGGATACTATCCGTACACGACTACCAGAAATGTACTTTGCACAACGTAGTGCAGTTGTTTGTATGTGTTTATCTGTGACTGTGACTGGAGAAGTTGGGCTTATGAGTTATATATGATATAATAAGTAGTATATGTAAAATGTTATCTACTCGACTTCAGAGATGCCGATATCAATCGGCTGACAAATCAAGCAGAGACGTGTACAACGCCAGCAATAAGTGTGGACTGCAGGACGCAGCCCATACCACAATATACATGCAATGCAATTCCTCACCGCTTTTAACATTGTTTTATTATGAAGCCTTGTATTAACATATCCATTCGCTTACATTTGCATTGTTAATAGCAATAGCATTAATCGCGTGTACTGACCCCACTGTAAGGTACTGATTACTGGATTTCAGAAATGACGACATGAATGAGGAAGATGACAGTATCAAACGTGAACAAACTTCTGCAACTGGAGATTGGAATGTTGAATGGATAGACGCGGATGATACAGACACATATCATGATGCATTGTCAATGATGGACGTTGCATCAATATATCACGATGCTGTGGCGCAGCTGATACCCAATGATAGTAGTATAATCGATGGTGGCAATTGTATAGTGTCCCAGGACGAACCTGGCACTAACACTAACCAAACTCCAATGAATTTGCCAGTAGATGAGAACGAATATAACCCGGATAATATATCAGATTCACTGGATGAGAGTGGCAGTGTTCATAATGGAGTATCTCAGGATGGCGGAGTGATTGACAATATCCCTGGAAAAGATTCGTAGACGGTCGATGTAACAAAGTACATACATTGTGCTTACCAAGTAAACTTTCATTTCAATATGATAAATTAGATAGTTTTACTTTACTTTACCATGCAACCTGTAGCTGTGACTGGAGAAATGGGGTTTATGGTTTATATGAAACCAATGTTTCCGCACAGTCTGACCAGGCCCTGCCTTGTTTGCATTCAGTCAGTAAGGCACCTGTCGTGCTTCTAACAAGAAGTGTATGGAGGATATTCATATTTTTTCAACGAATATGACATATATGTTCATCGAGTGGTGTGGAAAGTCCATATTTAACGAGTGCCGTTAGGCACGAGTGAAATATGGACATTTCACACCACGAGATGTGTATAGAGGATATTCATATTTGTTCAACGAATATGATATATATGTTTATCGAGTGGTGTGGAATGTCCAAATATGGACATTTCACACTACGAGATGAACATATATGTCATATTCGTTGCAAAAATATGAATATTCTATTTAGTATATACCGCTACATGGACATTAGCAGTTTTTTAGACTGTATACGGTAATGAATGTGTATGTGCAGCCTATTTGCAGTCCGGCACTGCAGGTGCGCGTTATGAATATATATAGCGGAAGTAGTCGTATTTTCACTGGAAGTTGTTTATTTCATCGATGAGAACATATGACTTTTATTTACATGGTATAACTATGTAATTCATGGGTAGGTATATAATAAATATATATATCCGACTGCAGAAATGTGCTAGAAGGTCATGATTTAGACTGACAGAAATGCCATAAGCCCCATTTACACAACCAGGGCAACACATATATGTACATGTCTATGTCCTTTGATTTTAACCGGAATGACTAGGAACGCTAAGGTTCAAGCACGGCGGGTATATATTTCACAAACTCTCTACATAGTCAATCTATGTTTTATCATCAGCATAATTATGTGGCTGTGACTGGAGAGATGAGGCTTATGCGATTTTTGGCCAGCGTAGCGCCTGATCAAATAACACAACCATGTGACCTGATAATGATCCGGCATATCGCTTATTAGAAGCATGACACGTGTTTCGGTGGTGGAATGGCGAACAGTGGCAATCCCGATCAGATTGTGTGGATGAACCGGCTGATCTAGATTTACACTTGTCGCAAAACTCATAAGCCACACAGGGGCGCCGGAACAGGTCCGGCAGACGACTGCCGGATGTATAATTTTAACATGTTTTTAATTCATGTATAAAAAAACGGAATGTGAATATTTTTCTCATGAAAAGTGTATGTTGTTACCACTCAGTTGAACCGTCTCGGCGAGACGGTTCAACTGAGTGGTAACAACATACACTTTGGGTGGATACCGGGGGCACCCAGTAGATTCGCCGGACCAATATTGTTATGCTTCCGGCGCCCCTGCCACATTGCTCTAATCACAGCCACATATGCTCAAATATACAACAAATGTAGGCACTGCTCTCTGTAGTAGCCGATAATTAATGTGTATATATATAATATGTACAAGGTGGCCCAAACAAAACGTGGACACTGTTTGCAACCCAGATGTGTGGGTTACAAACAGATTCCGCTGCTTGTTCAGACCATTATGTTAACATTCGACATAATTTGCAGAAACTATCACATATTTTGTTACATATCTTTCATAAAAAAACACATGGCTTTTTTCATATGGTATGTAATACACAAATGCCTGCGTTAATCTCGTCCAAATGTACATGTTTCTGAACATCGCTTTGTTATATGTTTTCTATTGACAATCTAAGCTCGCAATCAAGCAGTGTGAATGACTGGGCTTGAGCTATATCACGACTCAGGCTCAACCAATCGAGCTGCTTGATTGCAAGCACAATATTCAAATATTCTGAAATATATTTGTTTAATATTGGCGCAGTTAATGGTGTATTGGAAAATATTCAATGCCGGTAGGTCCATATTCGGCTACACGTTACGCATTTTATACACTATTAAAACTGAATTGAATATGATACGCTCTCTTTTCACCGTTTTCCAAAACTGTACTTGAACCTACTGATGCGGAAGGACTACACACGATGTTTTGCAAGCGTCATGAGCAATGTATTAATACGCAATTTCTATGGAAAAGTAGCGCGTCAAGCGGTGATCGTCAAATTACTTCACGTCTCTCTAGAAATGAATTTAGCGTACTCTACGCTCACAGTGAGAGGCCAAAAATTTGTATTACTTTTTTACATGGCACATTGGCAATGAGTATGGTCGCATCTGTCGCTGGTGAGCTGTAACAGTTTGTGCGACTGCTAAACACTATAAAGAATACTAGGTTGGCGTGATTTGATAACGAGTTCATCAGGCAAGGCTAGAAAACGTGTAGGAATTCCGAGGCTTGCCTCGGAATTCCTACCGTTTCCGAGCCGAGTCTGATAAACTTGATATCAAAATATACTCGCGTAGCAATTTTATTGATAAACGGGTGATATATACAATGTCATGAACATTAATTTCCCAGTTACATAGCCAATATTCGACAGTTTCACGCATAACCGTCCGATATTTACGAGAATAGATTTTTACAACATCCGACATTGCATTCGTTTATAAAATTAACCAACGTGTCAGAATCGGACACAATCGGGGCTATTGTCATGGCAACCAATGGATGCCCAGGCCAGCCTACGTACCCGTTTCATCTGATCAGGGTCGCTCTTAATCGCTCTTGTTTCAATCTCAAGGTGCATGATCACGTGGTTACCACAACAACAACAATGTCTGAAGTAAATATTATTTTATATTTTCCTTTATATGCAACGGAATTTGATGAAATATGGCGCAGCAAACGCGCATTCATGACCTTCGGCACATACGTATGTCGTTTTTGCGAAGAATCGATTTTCGTGTCAATATTGAAAGTAAACACGGAAATCGATTATTCGCAAAAATGACAGATGTTTGGGCCAAAGTACTGAGACCACCAATATGCAGCTTAACAAGACGCGTTTGATGCGCCATATTTCATAAAAATCCGTTACATAATAAGGAAAATATAACAAAATACGTGCCCCGAATCGGAGGCGCTGCTGGAAGTTTCTGTAATTGTTGTTGTTGTAACCACGTGATCATGCACCTTGAATCTGAATCTTCGGAGTTACACTGGTCACAAATTCCTTGGAACCGAACAATCTGGTTAAAATAAACTCATATCACATCGCTGTCTATATTAAAGTTGGGGTCCCATCTGGTAAGCATAAAATTGTCTTTATCTGAATTAAATAAGTGTATCTTTGTGTAACTATTCCACCAGTTTAAAAAATTACGAGTGCCCGCTATACAGATATAGTCATTTATTACTCTTTATTTTACTGATAGTGACTCGCGGTGGTATCAGGCTATTTTGATTTGCAAATGAGGCATGACATTTTTTAAATTATTTACACGAATTAAATGCGTCACCTGACAAAAATATCGCCAGATTAGAAAGTATGATCATTGCACATTAAACAATAAATGCAGAGAGTAATTAGTAATCTCCGTTAACATTTTCAGGAAACAAGATTATCCCCCCTGATATCAGTGTGGAAATTCACGTTATATATAACAAGTATAATAATGCCAATTAATACGTCGGGTAATGGTGAAAGAATGTTTATTTTGCCCAAACAATGTCATATCTAAAGAATGGACACAAAAATACGCCTCCCTGTATTATAACCTGGTATGTTGGACTCTAGCTTAACCAAACCGTCACAAGACCGATTTCGCCGAAACCTGGACGCTAATCCGAGGTTTTCTATGACGAATTTATTATCAATATAATCTAAACGTACCGATTTTCAACGTGTGAAGCAAATCTAAATTAAATCCAGGCAAATGATAGAAATGTATTAAATATTGATAAAATTGTATATATGGGACTGTGACTGGAGAAATGTGATGTATTGGTTGGCGTACCGACCAGTTTAGATCCAGATCAGCCTGTGCATCCGCACAGTCTGATCAGGATCTACACTGTTTGCCCTTCCATCAATGAAACATCCGCCATGCTGCTAACAAGCAATATATAGAGAATACCAGGCTAGTGTCTTTTGATATTAAGTTTATCAGGCAAGGCTAGGAAACGCGTAGGAATTCCGAGGCTTGCCGAGGAATTCCTACCGTTTCCGAGCGGAGCCTGATAAATATGATATCAAAATACACTAGCCTCGTATTCTATTTATCAGGTAACGTTTTATGCTCGAAAATGACATGATATGACGTCGTATTCCATGGACAGAACGCTGACTTGTTTACGTTGCGTCATTATACTGACGTCATTCGGTAACATCACGTGACGTCATCCGACCAATGGAACGTCAGTTTTCACTTCGTTGTAACCCGGATGTTTATATCAGGGCCATGCCTGATACAACAATATGTTATCAGTCAGTACGTATTCGGTCAATGCAGGGCAGGTTACCTGATAAATATCGTTACCAGCCTACATGACTGTGCTACACGATCAGGAGCTACACTGTTTATAACTTCCATAAGCACCATTTCGCCTGTTTCAGCCATACATATGTGAATAATTCCAGCACAAACATATTTACGCAATTCCCTAACATTTGATTGGCCCGTAGCAAGTCTCTGTCCAACATTTATTTTTGTATCGCTTCGTCCAGTATTCCCGCGACTTTTACAAGTTTATACCCCGATAAATTAAACAAAAATGCCATTCATTCCTATAATGTGATTGGGGAAATGTGCTGTATTGATTGGCGTACCGACCAGGTTAGATCCAGAACAGCGTGCACAGCAGCCCGAATAAATCATGCTGAACGGTTCAAGTCAGAAACGAATTTCTAACGACATATTCTGACGCTAGGGTGGAATATCCTCGTCCCACACAAGTTCATATGGTGGATACTTTTTCTCGCACCTATATAGAATATATTTGCGAATCTTAACGTTACATATTTATCTGACTCAGAATAAGACATATCAACAGATGGATTAAAAGACAGTTTTCACCCACGAATTGGACGCTAATGCCAGTTCAGTGGATCGTTTACAAATTATTATCAATGTTCGATGTCATCATCATTCAACCCTGACGACGCCAAAATGTACGTCGCACATGGCTGACGTCATCAAACGTAAAACGACGTCATGCCGCTATAACGTGATAATAACACGTCAACAACCATTGGAAAAAATAAACATCAAACGTATTCCTTATTGTATGGTGTAATTGTAAGACACATTAGCCATACTATTGCGCTATTGGAGAATATGTCGTTGCTAGATGTGAGACGAGCACGTGTAGGGTGAGACAAGGAAATCTCACACGGGCGTGACTATACGGATATCCTTGTCTCGGTCACCTGTAGCCTATTTCACCAACATTGCAAAGTATACTTATCTAGCAAAGTACACATTGAGGGAGACATTTTCAATTTAAGGATAAATTTATTAATTTGTATTATACTGAATGTATTACATTATCACAGCCATTTTGGCTGTGATAATGTAATAAATTCAGTATAATAATTCTGCATACATTTAATCATCAAATATATGAAGTCGTTTGTTCTATATGACTTAATGCATTTCGGGAAAAATAATTGATTACTCCTTCAAGTATACTTTGCTAGATAAGTATACTTGGCAATTTTGATGAAATCGGCTACTGTTGGGCGCGAATAAAAGTACCCATCACATGCACAGTTGTGGGACAAGGATATTCCACCCGAATGTCAGAATATGTTGTCAGAAACGAGGCTTTGTGAATATGATGGCTATTTTTTCTCGCCCCTATGTAGAACATATTTGCGAATCTTTTTATTCGTTGAAAATAGGCGACTTTTGATACGTCCAACGTGTTCGCCATGTCAACAAATGGGTTAAAACAAAGATTTGTACGCTAATGCCATTTTATAGTTTACACTGAAATATCAGATGAATGTTCAATTTCGTCATCATGCGGCCCTGGTGACGCCAAAATGAACGTCGCCCGTTGCCGACGTCATCAACTTTAAAACGACAGCATGACGCTATGACATGATAATATACACGTCAACAACTATTGAAAATAATATACATCAACCGTATTCATTATTTTATGGGGTAATTGTAAGGCACATTAGCCATAATGTTGCCATATTAGAGAATGGATCGTTGCGAGACGTGAGACAAGCTGTATAGGGTGAGACAAGGAATTCTCGCCCACCAGGTGCCCCGAGATATCCGTATAGTCACGCCCATGTGAGATTTCCTTGTCTTACCTTACACGTACTTGTGTCACATCTAGCAACGAAAAATGTTCTAATTGGGCAAGATTACGGCTAATGTGTGTTACAATTACCTCGTCAAATACTGAAGATGGTTGATGTCTATTGTTTTCAATGGTTCGACGTGTTTATTATCTTGTCATAACGTAATTACGTCGTTTTAATTTTGATGACGTCAGCAATGTGCGACGTATTTGTTGGCGTCGCCAGGACTGTATGGCGATGACATCGAACATTAATTTGATAATCATTTGTAAAGATCTACTGAACTGGCATTTATTTAATGTTCAATTGGTGGATGAAAACTTTGTTTTAACCCATTGGTTGTCAAAAGTCGCATATATTCAGAGCATTAAAAGTTGAATCTTATTCTGGTTCAGATAAATAGTTTGAGATGCGCAAATAAGTTCAATAATTTCATGGGCGATATAGGCACTGGCCAGCCTCGGAATTCGTTTTCTAGCCACTCCCGACAAACTTGATGTCAAAATACACTAGCCTGGTATTATCTATGTATATAGTAAATATATGGTTAGTTCCGTCGAATATAAAACATATTCGATTGAGCCTTAGACAGCTTTATTGGAGCGAGCTTTAGCGAGCCCAAATACAATTTTAGTGGCGAAACCGAATACATTTTATATTCGACAGCACTAATCATATATTTAATTGATACGCATACTGAACTTAATTGTTTGAACGTGCGTGACGTCATGTTTTTGACCTCATTCCCTCGCCATACGTCACAAATCTAGCGACTTTATTCAATGCAAAATAGCGGCGTCCACACTAGGTAGATTCGGCATGGTATCTGATTAAATGTTCGATTTATTTACGATAAGCTTCAATATTGACTGGCTTTAGACTCCATATTTGTCATAATAAGCATTAAAATCAAAACGAACATGTCCGTGTTGTTGGTTATGTCGCATATATTGTATAAATGGACAAAATTCAGATGAATTCAACGATTCTGATTTAAATTTAATTTGCTTTTGAAACTGACCAATCTGAGGCCTTCATTAGGGGTCAAAGATGACAAAAATAAAGGCAAAATCGACACTTCATGTATATTAGGCTGCTTCATGTATATTAGTTGTTTTCAGATATAAACAACATGTATGCAACGTCTCTAGTATGCTACATGGAGCAATAATTCCAGCACAAAAATATGTACACAATTCCCTAAGATTTGATTGGCTCGTAGCAAGTCTCTGTCCAAAATGTATATCCCAGTAAACTCCCACGCCGAACTACTTTCCGTAACCGTGAGGCGCAGTTAAAATAATTCTTAAGAAAACGGAAAATAAACACATTTTCTTGATGAATTTATTTCAAATACTGGAATTATAAGGAATGAATGGCCTTTTTGTTGAATTTATCAGGGATATAAACTTGGAAAAGTCGCGGGAATACTGGACGTAGGCCTTCCGGCCTTCGTCCAGTATTCCCGCGACTTTTCCAAGTTTATATCCCGATAAATTCCACAAAAAGGCCATTCATTCCTATAATATATTCTTGTATTCTGTGGTCAGTCACGGGCGTCCGTGTTGGCGGGCCATTGAATATACAAGATACTGTATCACTCCAATGTAATATGTGTGTCAACGGACCTAACACGGTGCTTTCCCGCTGTGTCGCCATAAGGATTAGCGCAGTTCATTCCGTGTAAACGATAAGTACTGAAACATTCCGATTTGCATCAAAATCGCGGAGACGCTTGGCGCCTATAACGCTTAATTCTGTGAATAGACTTCAAGTGCAGAGTTAATATGTGAAAAATCTTTGCTTGCGAATATACTCCAAGGCAGTCGGCCGTGGAAATTTCAATTGCAATGCTTTGTGCACATTATGATTGAATTAATTGAAATTAAATGCCCATTTTCGCTCTTAAATCTCGCTGCCAAGCTGCGGCGAAAAAGTTTCATAAAAGCGCCCACCTGCCTAGAAACGATCCTACCGGATATGCTGTCGACGCGCGCATAAACCAGCATATCCGGTACAGCACTCTGCAGACATGTTCAGTTAGTTTTGCACGACAGGCGAGTAGTTTTAAATCGAAATCGCTCCAAGACTTAAACAATGACGCATAGCTTTCTGCACAATGTTGATCGGCTTGCATCTTTGGTCGGGTCTAAAACACAGACCACATTTTCTTGCAGGTCACGTAATGCAGACCGTAATATGGCAGACGGAATTAAGGGAGAGCACTCGATACACCGACCACATATCGGGATGCAGAAAGAATTTGTTCATATCGCAAGCGTATTAATAAGGACATGTGGAATCTAAATGCAGATATGTAGCTGGGACTGGGAAAATGGGGCTTATGGTATTTCTGACTCCTAATCAAATAATATACTCGTGTAGCCTGATAACATTCTATAACGCTTCTCAGAAGTATGACATGTGTTTCGTTGATGTAATGGCGAACAGTGTAGATCATGATCAGTCTGCGCGCATGCCCAGGCTGATCTGGATCTACACTGGTCACAAAACCTATAAGTCACATTTCTCGCGTCACAGCCTCCCATAATAAGCGTATGAATGACGATTTGCAATCATAGTCCGATGAGAATTGGTCTCGATTAATAATCGTATTGATCATGCCGCTTCGGTGCCTCTTGTTATATTGAAAAGTTCGTAATTGTTTAATTTATATGTTTTTTGCCATCATTGCAACATGCATTATGAGCTACACACATTATCAGAGGTTCATCCTTGCCGGAATGCCGATTTTCATGGTTTTGCCTTCATGTTCATTTTCGGCCTTCTCATACTTTGAGAGCTAAATCTTGTTATAGCCCATTAAAAGTAATACGATTTGTGCTGATCATTTTACTTTTGGGACTGGAGCTAAGTGACCCTGGTGTGGAATGGACCTGGCACCAGGTCAGGATATTCTAATTTCAGGGCTGAATATATATTTTTCTGTAAATATTCAGGTCTGGTTTTTCGGTATTTCCCTCATGATGGACAGAATAAATACGGGATAGTCCAACCCGTTGGCCCGGCCTTAAATGACCTTAGATGTTGATAGGTCTCTAAACATAAATAATCAATCAATAAATTACCATATTATCAGAACAGAGTAAGTGCATGGTAGTTCTAAAGTAAACGAAGGACTACACACTGCAAAATCGTACAGTACACAACCGCCTGCGTTAATATTGCACGGAATATCAACATTTCTGAACAGCTCGGGCTCAGTCTATCATTTTTCTTGATTTCCACCACAATATAAAAAAAAATGATTTAAACAAAATGACAAAGATTGGCGAGATTAGTGTAAGCGGTAGTGTATAATTGTCCGACAGAACCATGGAAGAGAACTCGATAGACCGACGATATTATTGATTGACCAGGCGCCCGTTTCACTAAACGTACGACTAAAATGTTCGTAAGTGTAAATTTAGGATCGTCTGGAAATTTCAATTGACGGATTAACATTTATTGAGCATAGGCTGCATATGCAGCCTATGCTCAATAAATGTAAATCCATTAATTGTTTACTAGAAAGCATTGTTAATGTGACAGTTACAGACTATCGTAAGTTTGCACTTACGAACATTTTAGTCGTACGAAGTTTAGAGAAACGGCCCCACTACACTTCGTACGATACAAACGTTCTTGCGAACATTTTTTATAAATTTACTTCACATATCAATGTGACATTAATTTTACAATTTTTCACATACATATAGGTGTCATTAAATATGAGCAAGTCCGCCAAATATTTGACAGAATGGGCTGCTGATGACAATTGTGCTTTAAACTTTAGTTTGGCACTTACGAACTTCTTAGTCGTACGTTTAGTGAAACGGGCTCCAGCTTCCTATCAATTTAAACACAGTGCTGATGTTCGTATGTGTGACGTCACAAAGAGAATTTATCATTATTCGGTGGTTATAATATATAGTCAGTAACTGTTAGTGTGCGTTGTATGTCTAAACGCTATGGAAATTACAATATTTTCAAATGCATAGCAAATACATCCAATAAAGTGTAGGTCTTAAAGGTACTTGCCCACTGAGCAGACACAAAATGTTCTTTATATCAGAGACATATCTGAGACATTTTCTGGCAAAATAAACATTCATTCACCATTACCCCACGTATTGATTGGCATTATTTTCCATTTTATATTAGACACAAATGTCCACACTGTTATCAGGGGCGATAACCGATTTCCTTAAAATGTTAACAGACACTACTATGTATTATCTGTATTTATTTTTGGATGTGCAATGATCATATTTTATTATATGTCTAAAATATTATTTTGTTCAGGTGACGCATTTAATTAGTATAAATAATTAAAAAATAGCATGCCTCATTTGCATATGAAAATAGCCTGATACTACCGCGAGTCACTACTATTACTAAATGATTATATCTGTATAGCGGGCACTCGTAATGTTTAGTACTGGTGGAATAGTGACACAATTATACACTTATTTAATTCCTATAAAGAACATTTTGTCCCTACTGAGTGGGCATGTACCTTTAACAATAATACATGCGCATATAAATGTTTTAAGCCTGTCATTTAATCAGCAAACCGATTCGCCGGTTTTATCAGTGATATCAGAGATATAAATAGCCGTACGTTAGCCTATATATATCTCTGGTGATATGAGATGGGAAATTGTACTCCCAGGAAAATTAAGATTTCCTATGGTCCCAAATACCATGCAGTTAATGTTAATACATGTACGTATATTAACCCTTGGACCGCTACACACAACAATTGTCGTCTGCTGTTGCTTTTATATCTTGCCTTGTTTCTCAATAAAATGGTTTGACAGCTGATAACGATCTATATTGCGTATTGGATGTATGACGCGTGTTTCGTTGATGGGATAGCGAACAGTGCAGATCCGGATCAGATGCACAGTCTCATCTGGAACTGCACTGGTCGCAAAACCCACAAGCCCAATTTCTCCAGCTACTGCCACGTGTATAAAAACTTCAGTTGCAGGTATATGATGTTAACTGTATGACTTTGCACATCATTCTAGGAAGATTTAATTTAATTATTAGAAATCATGTTTATTCACCCAGCAACGTATAATATTAACTTCCTCTGTTTAGAAATAATTCGACTTAAAACCGCAATAAGTTAAAACGACGATATTTCGTCCCTGCATTCAAAGGGTTAAAGGGGCATATCATAATATGGCAAATAGTGCAGCTCCGGATCAGACTGTGCGAATGATTTGGATCTACACAGGTCGCAAAATCCATAAACCTCTTTTCACAAGTCACAGCCGCATACATAGTAGAATAAGGCATACAACGTATCTTAGTATTGGTTTAAGAATGGGAACTTTGGACGGTCTTTAATTGCTAAATATATGGGAAAAAACATTGCATCAATCTTAAATTGCTTAATCTAATTACACAGACCAATACTTATTGCAATTCCATTCACACCAGAACCATTTAGTGCACATTTATGAAGACTACAAATGGAAAGGACGGTAAATGGCATTCTGTAAGTTATTCATTCATAATTACCATAATTTTCCGCCTTTCTACACAGTAAACGAACGTATCATTGCTAATGCAGAAACCCATGCTGAGCTGCACTGGGATTTGGTCCAATAGGCTGCGTCAGGTCCCGTGATCTATGGCGCTCTATGGGATTACGTGCACCCGTCTGTCCCACCACCCGCGGTGATGACGTAGTAGAGCGATTGGGTGTGCCTGGATGAAAATGTGGTCGTGACACTAGAAATGGGGACGTATGGCATGCGGTGTGAGTCTAGCTTTGCGGCGAGTCTAGCTGGCCTCGGATATGTGACTGGAGAAACAGAACACGTCGGGCGAGTCTGATACACAACCGCCGGCGTTAATGTTGCCCCGTCGTCAACGTTTCTGAGCATCTCAGCTCGCAATCGCGCATCTTGATTGATTGCGCCTGAGCTGTAGCACAGCTCAGGCTCAGTCAATCAAGCTGCTTGATTGCGAGCACAATGTTCAAGTATTTTGATGAAGAAATAAAACAATTGACAACTATTGGCAGGATTAGCGTAGGCATGGTGTGTATGTAGTAGGATAAAGGGGAATTATGACAGTGTAGCAAGTAGCTATATATATGTACAAGGCTTTCAAATTTGGTTGGACACGACCTCATATCATAACAAAATAACATGTTTAAAATTGTAATTGTCGATGTATTATATGTATTTTTGCAAGATAACGATAATTCTCAAATGATCATATGAACTTGCCACTACAATATTGACTTTAGAGCCTTAAACGTATTATTTCGTTATTTACGATACGAGGTTGTGTCCGACCTAGGAAAAGCAGCTGTATTTTAGCAATATAACACTAATTCTCAAATGAACATGTGCACTTTCTGCCAATATATTCACATCTGCGTTAATAAAATCCCGGAATTTGTTACGATACGAGGTCGTGTCCGACCAAAGTTAGAAGCCTTGTTCGTATATATAGAGTTATACCGATGAAAGCCGAAACACGCCAAATTCCTGTGGTAGCTACATGGGGCGCGTTTCACTAAACTTCGTGCGACTAAAATGTTCGTAAGTGCAAAATTATGATGGTCTGTAAAATTCACATTAACAATGTTGTCTTGTAAACAATTATAGAATTTACATTTATTGAGCATAGGCTGCATATGCAGTCTATGCTCAATAAATGTAAATCCATCAATTGAAATTTCCAGACGATCCTAAATTTGCACTTACGAACATTTTAGTTGTACGAAGTTTAGTTAAACGGGCTCCAGGTCCGTTACTTTGGGATAATGTGACTGCAGAAACGGGACAGACCTTTGGCAATTATAGCTGTGTGGCATGTAAGGAGAAATTGGATATACAGTGGAACCCCGCTAAACCGGACACTCGGAAACATATAGATGTTCTGTTCACCTTTGATGTGTTTCGCAGTTATGTGTCTCAGATTACAATGACTTTTCAATATTGCAAAACACTAGAATGTGTCATGAAGTACTCACATGTCTGATTTACAGTGGAATATCTCCAAACCGGTCACCCTGGGGACATCCACTGTACACATATGACAACTGTGACAAGTATTGTTTTGTGGTCGAACGCCGCATTTGTGGCTGCAAAAAGGGACTTACGGCATTGTATTTGCCATTAACGCTCTGTTCCCTGTTAGCTTCTGATGCCTGTTTGACTATATTATAAGCTTCGTACAATACAAACGTTAACGTATTTCTCTAATAATAGCAGTGTGTGCTTACGCGTTCATGTCAATAAATGTAAAACATTCACGAAATATTTTCTAAAATCGCCTGTCAGAACAAATGTTAATGTGGATTTCAATTTTGCACGTCAGGGGCGAGCCCCATGTAGTGGCGCGAGTACGCCTAGCACGTCAGGGGCGAGCCCCATGTAGTGGCGCGAGTACGCCTAGCGTACTCGCGCCACTACATGGGGCTCGCCCCTGACTTACAAACTTCATACTTTAGTCGTACGGAACTTTAGTGAAACGGGCCCCATGCCTAACATTTTGTAAGTGCAAATTTAGGATCGTCTGGAAATTTCAATTGATGGATTTTCATTTATTGAGCATAAGCTGCTTATATTCAATACATGTAAATCCAATAATTGTTTGCAAAAAAACATTGTTAATTTGAAATTTACGGACTATCATAATTTTGCACTCACGAACATTTTAGTCGTACAAAGTTTAGTGACATTGGAGAAATGGGACCTGTGCCAGTTATGACAACTATTGCTTTATGGTTAATTTTCCATCCGACATGTGGTTGGAAAATGTGTCTTATTTACATTTGTGACGCGGCTATCTCTGATTCTTGTCGTGACTGGAGAAACGGGGCGTATGAGAGTTGTGACCACTGTAGCTCCCGATTAAATATCTATCATATACACTCGCCTACAGCCTGATAACGATTTGTATGCTTGTTATAAACATGGCGTGTGTTTCATTGGTGGAACAGCGAACAGTGTGTATCTTGATCAGATTGTGTGGATGCACAGGCTGATTTCTGGATCAACAATGGTTGCAAAAAACGCATAAGCCTAATTTCTACAGGCACAACCATGTGTGACTGGAGGCAAGACATATGTAGATAATGACATGACTATATATATACTGCTAGCTATTTGGTCGTCGGCGGCCATCTTATATTTGAGATGCACATATTATATTGTATAGTCGAACCTCTCTAAACCGGACACAGAGGAAGGTTAGTTGTTTTGATATGTTCCATCGCTATTTACCTTTAATGATAATATATGTTCATAACCGCAAAACAACAATATCGTGTCTTGAAGTAGTCATCCGTCTGTTTTACAGTGGAACCTCTCTAAACCGGACACCCTGGGGACCCCCCAGGGTGTCCGGTTTAGAGAGGTTTCACCGTACTTGTTGTTTTCCATCGCGCTAAACAACTTCCATACACACGTGTGCATATAATGATTTAAAGCACCAGTGAGTTATCATGCCCATTTCCGGCAATCATTTGGGATTTGATATCATTTTAAATACATGTACTTAGTTTTAATAATTCATCATACATAGAGTTGAACCTCCCTGAACGACCACCTCTCTACAACAACACCCTCTCTATAACAGCCACTATTTTATATCCTAAATGGATGATTTCCTCCGTATCTAACCCTTAGACTGATGAGCACGAAAAGTGTCGTCTGCTGTTGCTTTGCCTTTCTTCTCAATATAAACTTGTTTTGACAGCATTTAAGAATCGTTTCCATTGGAAATGATTCTAAAATGTTGCCAAAGCATGTTTTTGACGATAATTATCGAAGAAAATAAATAAACAGCAGACGACAAAATTTAAGTCGGCATTAGCCTCACTACAACAGCCACCTCTCTACAGCAGCCAGATTTGCGTCTTCCCATGGGTGGCTGTTGTAGAGAGGTTACACTGTATTATATGGCTGTTTGTATTTACATGATTTACGAACCATTATTCGTGTGTACTGATTCTGCCGGCGTGATCTGTGATATATTTGATATTAAATCTTTAGATGTGGCTGTTACTGGAGACATGGGGCCTATGTGTTTTGCGACCAGTGTAGGTCCAGATCAGCCTATGTATCGGCACAGTCTGATTTGAATCTGCACTGTTCCCCATACCATCAATGAAACACCTATCTTGCTTCTAACAAGCAATATAGATCATGATCAGGCTACATGAGCGTATTATCTGATCAGGAGTTACAGAGATCGCAGATTCGATAGGCCTGACTGGGAGTCTCTATTTATCCCGTCAACACAATGCGTATGTGCCGTGAAACACGGTGCCGTGAAACATTTTTGATATCCAGTCAATACTATGTTTGCATTTTACAGCCATTTGTAGGTGTTGTCAGGGTAAATAGAATAGTAGGTTAGTGTCGTGAATGGGAAAAAATATCTGGCGCGGCACGGAAACGGGATGTGCTCGGCAGAGCCTCGCCCATCCCGTTTCCTGAGCCTTGCCAGATATTTTTCCCATTCACGGCACTAACCTACTATTCTCTATTTACATAGTCATCGTACTCTACCTCTGATCCAGCAATTGTGTTACACTTCTTTTGATTCAGTAAGGCGCCTTGCATTGCATCGCCCGGCGTTGCTGATTGGTTAAAACGTATTCATCACAGCTTGCATATCGTTTACAATTTGCCGAGCGATGCCAAAGTGTGCTGAGGTACATTTTAGGTGGTCGCCCACGTGTTCTTTAAATGTTACGTGAAAGAATCCCATGGACCACACACATAGAAATTGCACCAAGTTGTAGCTACATATATATCAAAGGATACCCCATTTCTCCAGCCACGGCCACAAATGATAGCATGTACGCATAAATAGAGAATAGTATGTTAGTGCCGTGAATGGGGAAATATCGGGACATTCTTTTTGAAACGGGATGGGCGATGCTCTGCCGAGCCCATCCCGTTTCCGTGCCACGCCAAATATGTTCAAAAATAACTTTAAAATGCAAACAATAACCCCAGCCGCATCCTCAAAATTGGAGAATCGACTAGTATGATAACCGCAAATATTCATACGCAGTGATTATGTCGTATTGACAGGATATCAAAAATGTTTCACGGCTCATGACGGGATAAAAGACACCCAATTTCTCCAGTCACGGCCACAGCTGATAGCATTTATACATGCCCTCCCAAGTCAAACTGCAGTATCTGTTAAACTGCAGTATCTGCACTATGATGCTATGCTGACCCTGTGCAATCATCCCAAGTCAAACTGCAGTATATGTTAAACTGCAGTAACTGCACTATGATGCTATGCTTGACCCTGAGGCAATCAATCCCAAGTCAAACTGCAGTATCCTGTTAAACGCAGTATATGCACTATAGCCCAGATGCTTGCCTCCTAATGCAGTCCCAATCCCAAGTCAAACTGGCAGTATAATGTTAAACTGCAGTATCTTGCAAACTATGATGCTCTGCTTGAACCTGTGGCAATCAATCCCAAGCTCAAACTGCAAGTAGATTGTTAAAACTCAGTAAATCTGCATTAGAATGCCCATGCTGACCCAGTGCAATCAGCCCAAGTCAAAACTGCATTATATGTTAAACTGCAGTATGCTGCACTTATTGAATGCTAATGCTACCGACCCTGTGGCAATCGATCCCAAGAATCAAACCTGCACGTATAATGTTTAAACTGCATGTAATCTGCATTATGATGCTATGCTGACCCTGTGCAATCATCCCCATGTAGTATCTGCATTATGATGCTATGCTGACCCTGTGCAATCATCCCCATGTAGTATCTGCATTATGATGCTATGCTGACCCTGTGCACAGGGTCAGCATAGCATCATAGTGCAGATACTGCAGTTTAACAGATACTGCAGTTTCACTTGGGAGGGCAGTATACATGATATCAGCTGTGACCGTGACTGGAGAAATTGTGTGTCTTCTTTTGATATCAAGTTTATCAGTCATGGCTAGGAAACGTGTAGGAATTCCGAGGCTGGTCGAGGAATTCCTACCGATTCCGAGGCGAGCCTGATAACCTTTACTTAAATGCACATACAATATACTAAGGCCGTGTATTATTAGTGGCGCATTTGTATATGACATCGTGCTTTATTGCCACCGTCCATCATCTGTGTATCACTACTGCCCATTAATGACTTCTTAACTAGACGTGAAATGTATTCGACCTTAAAAGAAGCCCAGACAAATGTCAAATATTAGTTATATCGCCGACATGCGTTTATGGTTTATTTTATCGATATAAATTGTATTACATTTAGTGAAATGTATTTTATGCTTATATTACCATGAAGAAGATTAAATTCAACCCGTAAATTATATTTATTGATACGCTTCAATTTGTTTCTGTCAATAACTTAAACATATTAAAAAGTTAATATTTTTTTGATCATTTGTGATAAATGTCTTTCTCCGTGCTTGTACAGATGTATGACAATTGAAGTTTAACTTCATGGATAATGAAAGAAAAGATGATGTATGATGTTAACAGAAGTGTGCTTCAAATGTTTGCATTGTATAAATAGAGAATAGTAGGTTAGTGCCGTGAATGGGAAAAAATATCCGGCAAGGCTCAGAATTTCTTTATTTCTCATCAGAAGTATATGTTGTGACCACTCATTTGAACCGTCTTGCCGAGACGGTTCAAATGAGTGGTCACAACATATACTTTGATTCATAAATAAGGAAAATAGATAGAGAATAGTAGGTTAGTGCCGTGAATGGGAAAACATATCTGGCAAGGCTCAGGAAACGGGATGGGCGAGCCTCTGCCGAGCACATCCCGTTTCCGTGCCGCGCCAGATATGTTTTCCCATTCACGGCACTAACCAACTATTGTATTTATCCCGTCAACACCTACAAATGGCTGTAAAATCAAAAATAGTATTGACTGGATATCAAAAATGTTTCACGGCACCGTGTTTCACGGCACATATGCACTGTGTTGACGGGATAAATAGGTTAACTGAACACATGTTTGTTTTCGTGTGTCCGTTTTCTCCAAATAACGTCCAAGAAATATCTGTTGATACTAAATGCATTCTACGTTTGCTAGCGAAGTTTTCTAGAGAAAACTCATGAACGTCTACATTACATAGAGTGGCGTCATTGTCAGGTCAAGGGCGTTGTCAGAGGAGGTTCGATGGGTTCGTACGAACACCTGTTTTGAAGCCGGTAGGATTTCTTTTTGCATAAATGAGGTCCGTGATTTCCAGGGCATGAATGAGCAGACATTATAGTGTTAACATGCGCTACTAACAAAATACAGTCAAGCGACGTCAAACGTATTGCAATATGCCAATTTTCAGAAACACTCTTCTTAAATGTACCGGAAAATCTTTGCACATGAGCTATTTGTTGTCCAAACATAGCCGAATGCAGCATTTGGCTTCTGGAAGTCAAACACATCCCGGGGAAGTGAAGCAACCGAAATACTGTCATATAAAAGATAATTATCAGGCTAGTGTTGTTTTGGCATCACATTTATCAGAGTATATAAATTCCACGACTCGCTGAGTGATTCCTTCCGTTTCCGAACGGAGCCTGTTAAACATGATATAAACAAAACTATAATGTTCTTATGTTTTTATAAAAGGACCTGTTGACAGGCCGTTAAAGACAATTTAAAAATAAATTGTATGTTTATCAGGCATACTTTTATGGTAAGGAATTGGCAAATGTAACATGATTTTAGCATGGATATATTTACGTTGCGTCATTATATACACTGACATCATTTATGTAATGTTACATCAAATAGAGAGAGAGAGACAGACAGACAGACAGATAGCGAGACAGAGAGACAGAGAGCGAGAGAGAGAGAGAGAGAGAGAGAGAGAGAGAGAGAGAGAGAGAGATGTGACCAGGATAGGCGTATTTAGTAAAGGACGGATATGACAACGCATGGTCAGCCAGCTTGTATATTGTCAAAGCATAGCGAATTACCTGATAACTCCCGGCGTTGTGAGATATTTAGATATAATATAGAAAACAATTGAGGAAGATTGAATAATGGCGAAAACAACTATCTGGAAATATGATGCATTTTATTACACGCAATATTCATGTAATAATAACAAAATTCATGTACATGTAAACATTAATAAGTCTAATCATGTGACGTACATATATAGATCTATGCAACACCGAAGTCGTCTAATCTATCTGTGGTTGTGACTGGATACATTTGGCTTATGTTGTTTTTTTTTGCGACCAGTGTAGATCCAGATCGGCCTGTGCATCCGCACAGTCTGATCAGGATATGCACTGTTCGCCATTTCATCAATAACCCAGACGTCATGCTTCTGACAGGCAATATACAGCGAAACTAAACCTCTCTAAAGCGGATACCCTGTGAGGTTTCATTGTAAATCAGGCATTTGACCATTCTGTGCCATAGCTGTGTGCTATGCGATCATGAACAGACATTATCCCCCGAGATAAATGTCCAAGAAACTCAACGAAATAGGATTACAAATGTTTTACTGTGTCCGGTTTAGAGAGGTTCCAATGTAGATAGTTTTATATTATGTTTGTTTAAAGCGTGACTCGTGACTGACACTCAGAGTATACTCTGATGAGAGTGCGTGGATGCTTAGCCTCATCCGTGTATACACTGGTCTAAAAGTATATAAGCCCCATTTCTCAACTGTATTAATTTCAGCAGGCTGGCTTATTTCAATATACATTTCAAATCAATGGAAGTGACGAACATTATTATTTAAGGAATACAATCATTAGCTGTTGCGTTTACAGTAGCATAAAAAACATTTGGTCTGTTTAAAGTAGGTCGATTTAAACAGACCAAATTTCTTTCGGACGCAACAGCCCATGGTTCTATTCCTTATATTTACATTGCATTTTCGGATAGTTACACAAATTTAAATAACCAACTACGGCGTTAAAATATGCATATGCAACCTATACATCATTCGGAATATGCAATGTATGTACAATAGATATATACATTGCTGAATGTTGTGTAAACATTCACAAATAAATTCCAAAGATATTCGAATTTGAAGTTGGTACACTCGGCCACACGTGCCTTTAGAAAAACAAATTAACCCTTACACCGCTATATTATTTTTGACAACATTTTATAATCTTTTCCTACATGCTTTGACAGCACTTTAGAATCATTTCCATTGGAAATGATTCTAAAGTGCTGTTAAACCATGTTTTTATTGAGAAATAAGGATAGATATAAACCAACAGCATATGACAATCGTTGTGTGTAGCAGTCTAAGTGTTAACAGTTATCTTAAGTCACAAAACTTTCCGACTGTCCTTCGTTTGTAAGTTCCATATTTCCGTCACAAAGAAAATCACATCTTTGTCTTTTCAGCGGTGTTAAGTCAGTACAGACAGACGGACACGAAGAATTGACGATGTACATATCTTACAAATAAGTTATGTACGCCACATAACAAACATGTATTGAATTGAAACAATGAAACCCTGTGATCCGTACTATTTTGTGATTCGCCGTGAGAAAATAGTCCAAATATATTTAAGCATAATGCTACCCTAGTTGTATTAGGGAGCGTAAAAACATACCCCGTTCACAATATTTATAGATATACAGTGGAACCTCTCTAAACCGGACACCCTGGGGGCCCCAGGGTGTCCGGTTTAGAGATGTTCCACTGTAAAACAGACAGATGAACACTTCAAGACACGTGTGGGTGCTTTGTAATCATGAATATGCATGATCATCGGAGATAAAGGGCAATGAAACCTATCAAAATGAAGCACAACTAACGTTTATCTGTGTCCGGTTTAGAGAGGTTTCACTGTATGTGTTATAAATTGGTTAGACAACCCATGACAAGCGAACAATCCCGTACGTATATGATTACGTAATATGTTCAGGGTATGGGATCACGTGATATATTGTTGACACTGCAGTAATGGCGGCGCCCATAAGGTATCATGTAGTTTCCATGTAGTTAACCCATACGCCCAATTTCCGCAGTCAGAGCAACATATTCTTTATCAGACTAGTCTTTTCATTCTTTATAACCAGTATCAAACTACAGTATACAGGGAGTTAGATGATCGAACGTTTCTCTGATTAAACTATAAGACTATTGTCTCAAGGCGGGTCACAAAAAAACATGAACAATTTAAACACATGAAACATTAATGGCCCTATGTCTCCCATTCTATGAATTGGTCATTAAGACGAATTACTTAAATCACCTTGAAGATAGTACCCAGACTTAATAGCAGAACACAAATGTACTCAAACATTAACTAGTGTTATATATCCTATGTCTTACGACGCACAAATATGACGAATTACATATTAAAAAATTACGCAAATTCGTGCAGAATATTATTTTTTGGCATTCATAAGACTGTAATGCATAGTGATCAGTTGTGGTGTACACGTCATACATGAATACGTATCGTTATGCCCCACAATAACACGGTAGGATATCCAACATACATAAGTGAAAGTGTATTGGTTTAACGTCCCAGCAACAGCTATTATTATATCAGTAAGTATTTCATATAATGAAGCAATTATTGCCTTTTGAGTCGGTGTACATGAGATTTACGGACCTAGGTCCGTAAATCTCATGTACACCTCCTCAAAATACAATAATTGTATAAGGTCATATAGAGACGGGGCCAATGTGTATAATAATCCATGTCGCCAGAACATTGACATATGTCATGGCAGGTTATGCATAGCTGTCAATTGTATCTAAATCAATCGTCTATTTATGTCCGATATGAGACAAGGTCAAATGTCAAGGTCACTAAATACATAATAACGAAGGTCAAAATCCGGCGGAAACACGACCAGTGTCACTAGAGTGTTGCATAAGCCCGAGGGCAGCGGCATGTTCGCGTGACTTCAATCGGAGCGCCGCTAAACTTTCGTCTGCTACATATCGCTCCATGTTGGAAACTGAAATATAAATGAAACATGTCGTTGTTTATTATTGGTTCACAATACACACGAGGATGGTCAAGACATGTGATAGCAGGCATCGTCTGGCAAATGCAAAATAATATTACAAATTAACCATTAACATATGTTTATGTCTGCATGTAAATTGTTAATACTAGAGTACATGTATCTGCAGTAATTTAAGTCGTTTTTATTAGAAACGTGTAACTATTTATGCAGACTACTGTCCTCCAGAGGGCCGTTTCACTGAACTTCGTTTCGTACGACTAAAATGTTCGTAAGTGCAAAATTATGATTTCACATTAACAATCTTCTCTTGTAGTAGATTTACATTTATTGAACATAGGCTGCAAATCCTATGCTCACTAAATGTAAATTCATCAATTGAAATTTACAGGCGATCCTAAATTTGCACTTACGAACGTTTTAGTCGTACGAAGTTTAGTGAAACGGGCTCAAGGGTGTATCCGCAATCGCAGAAGTATGTACATTTTTAAATTTGACACAAACGCCATGGAGTTGCGGCCAATTGACTCACACTCAAATATGCGTCACACTACACGTCACTGTTGATGCTCTCGCCACCTCCGTGAAACGATTCACGTCTTTCTGACGAGATGCCATTCATCTCTAATTAATTATCGCATAAACGCATGTTTCGTCTAGTAACCGGCGCAAATTCATTGCGCCGGCTACTAGACGAAAATGTGTTTATGCAGTATAATGTGCATGTTGCTGAATGGGAAGTCGTCAGAAATCCGGTGCCTATTTCGACATGAAACAGTTTACGCCGGTGCGGAGTGCAGCACTAGTACATGCTATTTAGCTTTTTGGAAACACAAGGTGCACGATCACGTGGTTACAACAACAACAATGTCGCCCATTCCAAAGTAAGTATTATTTGATATTTTCCTTAATATGCAACGGATTTTTGATGAAATATGGCGCAGCAAACGACTCTTTATGAGCTGCATTTCGTGGTCCATGGAGTTTGGCACAGACTTTGTGAGGAATTACAGAGACCACCAAATGTAGCTTAACAATACGCGTTACGTAATAAGGACACTATAAAATAATACGTACTTTGAATCGTACTTGTTGTTGTTGTTGTTAGTACCACGTGATCATATACCTTGAAACATAAGCGACCGCATACTCGGTAAGAAATCAGCCACACGCAAGCCACTCTGCATAGACAGTCTGACCTCGAAACGTTTAATAGCCACTCAGACGCTCTGAATAAAATAGCCAAATTGACTGTGCTCATTTACCTGCTGCAAGGTGAGGGTTGTAATGGAGTCCCGATTTTGCGACGTCATTGTATGGATGCACGTGACTGTTGCCAGGGTAACAAGTGAGGGCGGGCACGTTCGAGATGGCGCTGGTGTTGGACCACGTGGTGTGGGGGTTGTAACTTTCACTCGACTGTAAACTGGCTAGACTGTGCATCTGCAAGTAGAAGTATGAACAATGTTTATTTCATAACATTAAATGTAACGCAGTCTATTCAAATCCTGGGTGGTCCCCAGGGTGTCCGGTTTGGAGATGTTCCACTTTAAATCAGACATGTTAGCGCTTCGTGACACATTCTAGTGTATTGCCATCATGAAAAGTAATCAGAGATACATAACAGCGAAACTCATCTAAGTTAAACATCCATATTGTCCCGATTGTCCGGTTTAGAGGGTTCCACTGTAGGTGAACTGCCATTAATTGAACACTTTACGTGATTACCCAAAAATAAATGAAAATGGTATACGATGCGCTTAAGATATCTGCAAGTTTATGAAATCATCCACAAAACACAATTTATTGACTTTCAGTTGCACTGAATCTTTCAAAAGTTGGTAAACAGTTCACAACAAGATGATGTATTAATGAATGTAGTCCATGTACAGTTTGACAGGCGAGTCAATATGTTACCTGTTGGGCGTGGTTAAAGTAGCTGTCAATCATGTTGCCATAGTGAGAGTTGTGTTCCGGCTTCACACCGGAAGTGGGTATAGACGGGTGCATTGTCGATCCAACCGGCGATCGGTGCCACATGGCGTCTGAAATTGTACACGAACATTCAACGGTCATTCCACAAGGAAGTGTGGAGGGTATTAAACACTGGATTTACAATACACTACATTCTAACTAGTATTTTGTTAAAGTATAACTGCTATATGTAATGTAAATAGCACACGAGGATGAATATCGTTACATTTTACATGTTTGTTAACTGATTAATTCCTAAGCATACCAATTCGTTCTAAATTCAATTTGTTATCATGTTGGTCAAATATTTTCTAATTACTTACGTGTACATCTATGAAAATTGTTATCAATCAATTCGATGTATGCTTATTCATGGAATTTCCATGCATAAATGGTATATGTGTAATCACATATTTAATTTATTTTTAGAAATAAATTTACCACTTATTCTGATTATGATTCTCTCATTACAACATCTGATTGCGATAGTACTCGAAACGCAGCAAAATGTTGAAATATTCTGGCATCTACTGACTTACCCTGTGCGGATGGGAAGCTATATCCACTGGGCTCTATGTGGGGCATGTAGGGGTTAGAGGGGCCGCCCTGTGGCACTTGGAGGAGACTGTTGAGGGCCGAGATCTGGTTACTGCCCATCTGCTTCCTCCAGCGGGCCCGCCGGTTGCTGAACCACACCTGGTGGCGAATAGGGAATATTTGTAAATAATATAAAAAGTACCGTAAAAGAAATACGACTACCAGTATGGGAAATGGCGGCAATTTCTATATTAAAATTATTACTATATTTATATTTTACAACAATTACAAAGCAGATCGCTTATTTGTAATCGTGTTAAAACAAATAATGTTTAAATGCTTATATCGAATTCGCCTTTCCACCATTTTCAAACTGCTTGAACAATACATGGACGACGTTTGCTGAACCACACCAGGGGCCCGTTTCACTAAGCTTCGTACGACCAAAATGTTCGTAACTGCAAAACTATGATAGTCTGAAAATTCCACATTAACACAGTTTTCTTGTAAACAATTATAGGATTTACATTTATTGAGCATAGGCTGCATATGCAGCCTATGCTCAATAAATGTAAAGCCATCAATTGAAATTTCCAGACGATCATCAATTTGTACTTACGAACATTTTAGTCGTACGAAGTTTAGTGAAGCGGGCCCCTGGCGGCGAATAGGGAAATTGGTAAATGAAAATGGTAACTACATCAAAATTAAAGTTATTTGTTGTATGTTGTGTATTCCACTGGTTTAATGTTTTTACACATGGTTGTCAGTGGATGTCGCAGGTTAATGGTAATACATATATACTAGTCTCCTGTAATTCTTATTCAGAATGACAATGTATTGATTTAAAACTGTACTATGTGTTGATATGTACATTGATGTGACATTCAATAAATATATAATGTTTGATTGCGAAGCACAAACACATGCTAGAGAGTGTTCATGTATAATAGACATACAGTGGAACCTCTCTAAACCAAACACCCTGGGGACTTTCCAGGGTATCAGGCTTAAAGATGTCCGGCTACTAGAAAACAAAACGTTCATATAGTGTCACAGAATGTATAGTGCGTGCATTTATACTTCAGAATTGACATACCTGCACTCTCGCCTCGGTAAGCTTCGTCCTCTGTGCTAATTCCTCTCGCGTATATATATCCGGATAGTGCGTTCGTTCAAAGGCCCGTTCCAGCTCCTCCAACTGCTCCGCCGTGAAAGTAGTCCGGCTTCGTCGCTGCTTTCGTTTCAGCTGTAGTCCGGGCTCCGAGTCACAGTCAGAGAGATCTGAAACCGAATGTCATCCATATGCATTGTACAGAGAAATACCTCCTAACTGGGCAAGAAATATGAATAGGCCCCACTGTCATTTAATTGGACAAGATGTGATTAAACTTGAGTTGTTTCAGTTAAGACCATAGCAGATCTAACCCGAAATTATGTCTGTAACGCAGCGCGACTTACACGGGTTGTAGTAGATCCTGTTTAGAATGTTCTGTCTGTAACGCAGGGCGACTTACACGGGTTATAGTAGATCCTGTTTAGAATGTTCTGTCTTTAACGCAGTGCGACTTACAAATGTAAGTCGCCCTGCGTTACAGACAGATCATTCGGGTTATAGTAGATCCTGTTTAGATCGGCCGCAGTAGACCATAATGATAACAGTCCACATTGTTCAATAACTTGATTTTCTGCTGAGGTAATCACGTGTGAAGAGATGTGAGGATCCTGATCAGATTGCGCTGATCGTTTAGGTGGGTAATGCTTGGAACAGTTAATAAGCTCAGTTGTGTCAGCTGATTTCGGTTTGAGGAGTTGTTTACTATATAACTATGATGTACATCTTAATCTCACATTATGACAAAGCGTATACATGTAACGATGTGCATATGCGCAGCGCTCATTTCATGTTGACGTCTACTGCGCATTGAGAAAGAAACATCAGCAAACGGATTTAAGTGAATGCAACAAAACGAAACCACAAAACTACGTGATCGGAACACCGTTGAGACTCATACACACGTTGCTACATTTGTATTTAAATAAACAACAAACGATTAGAGGCAACTAAAATTACAAGAAAATAACAAGTAATCAATGGCAATCACCGAACATGAGTTTCAGAATACTAGGCATTACAAGTGCGGTACTATTGCACTTGTTGTTTGTGTCAATGACTGTGCGAGATACAGTGGGGTCAGCGTGTAAGTGCACACACGAACGAACACGACAACCTGTCGTGTTCGTTCGTGGGTGCACTTACACGCTGACCCCACTGTACACTGTGCACATTCCATGACACAGACGCCTTCTGGCATCGGCACAGTACTTATAACGGAGCTGCGACGGTTACGATATACGCTATTATTTCCGAAACAAATCGTTCACATTGAGTATCATTGGTGTGCATACAGTGGGGTCAGCGTGTAAGTGCACACACGAACGAACACGACAGGTTGGAACCAACCTGTCGTGTTCGTTCGTGTGTGCACGTACACGCTGACCCCACTGTACATCCCATTATTATGAGAAGTGTGCTATCATAGTACAGTGAAACCTCTTTAAACCGAACACCAAAGTCAACATCTGTGATCCTATTGTTGAAGGGTTTCTTGGTCATTTATATCAGATGTCAATGTATGTTCATGATTGGAAAGCTCGTATATACGCATCAGAATGGCCATATGCCTGATGTGCAGTGGAATATCTCTAAACCAGACACCCTGGGGACCTCCCATGGTGTCCGTTTCAGAGATGTTTCGCTGCATATTCCGAACAATATGTTTGTGATATCGGTTATTACTAGTTATGCCTGTTCATGATTGCATAGCATACCAGCATGGCTCGGATTGGTCACAGGTTTGATTTACAGTGAAACCTCTCTAAGCCGGACACCCTGGGGACCTCCCAGGGTGTCCAGTTTATAGAGGTTTCACTGTATTTATTATGTTCATCTTCAATCACTGTATTAGCAGATCGTCCGGCCACCAAGTGTGATCGACCACCTGAGCATACCATGAAATTTAAATTCTACACACACGTACTTAGCATAAAGCATATAATACGATGATTTCATTGAAATTTAGTGAGACACATTTTTAAGCACAAAACGGTTACGCTCCTTTGTGAGCTATCAAGTCTACCGATGCAGCTGGTGCGATGAATATTCTGGAGTATTCGGAAAATATATGTACATGTACATTATGTCACAAAGCATGTGTTGATGGCACATGCATCCTATATTACAATGGTTTATATCGATATATATGTGGCTTCTGTTGACAATCACCAACATGTTGTGGTAAAAAGTGCCGAATGCAAATTTCGTTTTCTGCATTGAAATTGAAATTATGCAGCCTGCTGTTCCCCGTATTAAGCATTTAACTATTTCAGTGACATTACAATTTCAAACATGCAACGGATTTTAAAATGTCATCAATCACTCAGTTTCACTTTCTACTTCAAAGCACCACGGGAGCCAATCGAATCCGAGGATCAAAGTTACTGCGCGGCAGGGAGTTGTCAGAACGAGGCATTTATCTCCGAAATGACCAATCAGAATGTCGCTTTCTGTTGTTGTTACACTACCGGCAGTGTAATGAACGCCCGTATCTGTTCACCGATAAAAAATGAAATTTAGTAAATTTGGAAGACGTTGAAATAGTTTAAGATGTTCACATTTCCCACTGGGTTTTGTAATTTCCATTACATACCAGCCATTCTGTGTAAATGGATTAAATGTGGGGACGTTGTTGCACCATTAGCAATCACTCGTGAAAATGACTGAGCCATTGAATCGACATTATTTGATTGTGTGGTTATTTACACACTTGCGTTAGCGTAATGTGTTCTCGTTATCAAAACAGCATCATATAACTTCATGTACTTCAGACTCGACATTTAAGTGGATTATAAGTGGCATAGCAGCTAGAATGGTTGCTCCAAGTTGCTCCTGAACGAGTCTTATTTGAACTTATTATAGGTTTATAACAAATATTTAGAGGATATAAACGTTTAAAAGTTCAACAATAGTGGCTGCATACATACGTTTATATCTAAAATGCCCAAATTTACAAATGTCGTTTTTATGAAAGGCCGTCCGTCAGTATTGTTGGGCTGCTAAACGTATGTATCCCAGATAAATACTGAGAACAATGTCGTTTATTGTTCATAGTTCCAATCAAATTATATTCCAAAATGATTAGTATCAGTTATGGGCTGTGTTTATTTTGCTTTGCTGAAATATTGAAAGGGGCGTTCATTTTCGACGGGTGTCCACTATAGAAGATATATTATTGTTAGCCTTCCGTATACGGAAGGCTAACAATAATACATCTTCTATCAACCACAAGTTTGGACAACTATCATAACACACGTGACAAATTAAAAAGAAAAGATACAGTCTACAAATAAAATTGACGAGATTTATCAAATCAGTAAGGTTTTGTTTCTGAATCTAATATGCGTCTTAGTGTCACCGAGTGCCCATGATGACAGGTATACGAGGTGCGGCTGTGAATATTGAAGCAAGTATTGGTTAATAAAGCGACATTGATAGCATACAAGCCGAGATTAAGAAAGACAGCGGTCGGTCTGTTGACATTTCACGGTGATCAACTTGCCTATAGTGATTGGGAGATATGTGCAGAACTGAAGTCTGAATGTTCATTTTATCACATTTTACAGAAAAAGGTGTACAGTGGAACGTCTCTAAACAGGACACATATCTGATCTTATTTTGTATGGGTTTCATGTGATCATGCCTGTTGATGATCGCATAACACGGAATTATTGCTCAAAATTATCAAATGTCTGATTAACAATGAAACATATCTAAACAGGACCCCCTGGGGACCCCAGGGTGTCCGGTTTAGAGAGGTTTCACTGTCTTTTAAAAACAGTACTTCAGGTCATGAATGAATGTTCCCGTCTGTATATGGTATTAATGTTGAACGGACATAAAACCCCAATCTGTCAGTCAATGAACATCAATGTGGAATCAGCGAAATGCGGATATTCGTAAATGGAAAATACTCAAAAGTCGAACCCAATTATCTTATCTGTCATATCGAGACAAGTTGTCCATTTTCTCACTTGTGTGGTCACTTTATTACTGGGCCCAGTGGTAGGTCTGTACATATTCAGGGGATTAGCACAGCATCTTAATGTCAACTGAGTTCATTCTCGAGTCCAATATGACAATATTATTGGGCCCCGGCAGGTAAATTTGATCTTCAAACCTGTGCGGCCAGCATTGGCCCTGTTCAGATTGCGCGTTCGCCTGTGCTGATCGCCACTCAAGGATGTTGATTTACTATCGTAAGTGTGAAATCAGGGCTTACATTGTTTACATAAATTCGGCCAACGTCCAAACGTCCAAATATTATTTCCAAGCGCAATTCCGCAGTGCTGTCTCTTAACCCCGGAGTCAGTTGTAGCCAAATGAGCGCAATACCGCCAATACCCCCAATTTATCCCGTCAACACAGTGCGTATGTGCCGTGAAACATGGTGCCGTGAAACATTTTTGATATCCAGTCAATACTATTTTTGCATTTTACAGCCATTTGTAGAAGTTGACGAGATAAATAGAATAGTAGGTTAGTGCCGTGAATGGGAACAAATATCTGGCGCGGCACGGAAACGGGATGTGCTCGGCAGAGCCTCGCCCATCCCGTTTCCTGAGCCTTGCCAGATATTTCCCCCATTCACGGCACTGACCTACTATTCTCTATATCTCTTCCCTCAATAGTCCTATATGATAAAACATTGAAAATGTCTCCGATGGGAATGATGTCCTTTTTCGCAAGGGTCACATACTGGGGATTGGACGTGACATCCAATCCCTGAGAGTTCATAGTTGATAGAAAATGTCTCCGAAGGGGTTCCCATGTCTCTTTTGCAGGAGTCAGTTATATGGGATTGGGCGCAACATCCCTTCTCCCTAAGTTCATAAATGATTGAAAATGTCTCCGAAGGGTTCACCGTGTCCCCTTTAGCAGTCCTGATAAGGATCAAAGGTGGTAGCTAATGGTAGAAAGGGACAGCGGTGTATAGCGGGATTGACAGGGTGGATAACAAATTGAGGTCAATCAATTAAAAGGTCCCGGCAACCCTTTGTGGTACAGATGCGAGCGATAGAACAATCGTGTCCCCATGTACGAATAGTAATTTTGAAACTTGATATGGCTGATTTTTTGGGGAAATAAAACTTATGGCGTAATTAGTGTGTCCTGACTTTTAGTTTCTGCCCCGTGAATTAAGAAACAAACGAATGCAACAGTCCATTGAACGCAACAATAATATACCGTCGTATTTCGCCGATAGCCACAATTTAATTTTGGTGAGTAAATAAAAATTCAGTGGTGGGGTTAGTATTTAATTAAACTGAATTACATGTACCATACTGAAATTAGTTCGGTATGTACATGTAGGTCGTTGAGTCTTTATAAAGGCGCAACGTTTTACAGTGTAACTCAAATATATGCGTGGTGGGATAAGACTAAAGTGGGTGAAAATTAATTTTTTGGCGGTATAAAATAATAATTATATTGTCTTAACACAGATTTTACCGTGAAATTAGAAACAAATCCCGATGTTAAATCCTCATAGACTATGGGGATTTAACATGCGGAAGATGTATATGGGGTAACTGGTAACTCCTCATAGACATCTTCCCCATGTTAAATCACCATAGTCTATGGGAATTTAACATGGGGATTTTTTTCTAATTTTTTTCTAATTGTATTTTCTTAATCATAACTATTTCCAGGAAATACCTAACATCATACTTTCTGTTGAACGATATTTTGACGTCATTTGACGTCATCAATTTTGACGTCATTTATAAACTAAATCGCTGAACCATGTGAAATAATTGTGACGGTGACTGCAGAAATGGGGATTACCGGGATATTTGACCAGTGCGGCTCCTGGTCATATATCACACTCCTGTAGACTGATACCATTATGTATTCCCATTTCGAAGCATGTCCGTTATTTCATTGATGGAATGGCGAACGGTGCAGATCCTGATAAGACTGCGCGGATGTGCAGGCTTATCTGGATCTACACAGGTCGCAAAAACGCATAAGGCCCATTTCTCCAGTCACAGCCACATAAAATGTGGGATATCCAAAATTTAATTTCATTGATGGAATGGCGAACGGTGCAGATCTTGAACAGACCGTGCGGATACATAGGCTGATCTGGAGCTACGCTAGTCATAAAGTGCCATTTCTCCAGTCACAGCCACAATTATATATAGACGGTCTGAGAATAACGACGCCCATTATGTACGCATTGACAGAATGTGTGTTTTATAATTACGTACAATTCTTACGGTAATAAACATTTGTTTGAACAACAGAATGAACTAGTTAGAATGGGCAACACTGTAGACAACCACGCGGACTTGCACCAAATATTTCCTACTGTTTCCATATTATTTAGACGGTGTCAGACAAACGTTTGGAAATATCCATTTCGAATTTCTATGAAATCACTTAAAATATGAAAAGCGACATGAAAAGAATCACCGTACAGCTTTAATTACACGGAAATCGTATATTATTTTCAATTCTCTCGCTTCACTTCGCCTTTACAGCATCCCCCTAGGGACCATGTGACATCTGGTTGCACGTGCATTGTCGCTATAGCAACCAACTGTCGGCGATCACAATACCGGAATAAAGCGTTCGTATGATGATGATTGAATTTATATAGCTGTCGCTAATTGGCTGAAAACACAGGCGGATGTTGTAAACAACTCGTGTGCGGCGACGCAAGTAACGAGTGCGTCTGGCTGCGCGGGACTTTGTAAAACGTCGACCGTTTTTTGGCTGGGATTTAAACGAACAAATCCGTGGTATTAACAGATTATCAAACTTTCAAAATCCTGAGCACCTTCCCTTAGAACTTCTTATGTGGCATTATCAACGTTCAAAATGTGCGAAATGTGGCGTTGCCTATACAAGTAGTTTAAATAAGGAAACTGACGTCCACCGGTAATCTCTACGTATGTAGTTGACAGTTGTATGCTATCCGTGATTTTCCAATTTAGTTAGATAATCTATTTATAAGATTGGTATATATAGTCTATAGAGCACCAGGCTAGTGTCGTTTTGATATCAAGTTTATCTGGCTCGGCTAGGAAACGCGTTTCCTAGCCGAGCCTGATAAACTTGATATCAAACGACACTAGCCTGGTATTCTATTTATCAGGTAACGTTTTAGGCTCATAGCGAATAATTATGACTTGGTTTTCGTTGAAAAGTGGACTTGTTTCCGCGACGTCATTCCACTGACGTAATCGGTAAAGTCATGACGCCGTTCCACCAATGAAACGTCAGATTTCAATGAGTTGAGTTCGGATATTCGTATCAGGTCAACTCCTGATACAGGAAATGTTATCAGGTAGTACGTATTCGGCTAATGCATAGCTAGTTACCTGATAAATGCACGTGACATGCATGTGAGTATATGGCGAATAATTAGTTCTAACATTCATTTACTGTAGTAGTACTGCAAACATAATATTAAATTAAATAACACAATAGTATTAGCGTGCCGTTCATTCGTATTCAGACAAAATGCTATATTCAAATATAAATGTGTAGAATGTCACGTGGTTTACAGTATATGACCGAAAAAAGGGACGTAATCCAATAGGCTGGAAGTGTTTCTAAATCATTATTAATATTTCTACCGTTAACTGTATCTTATATGTAAAGACATGAGCGGTCATGATCGAAATGCACACAAAATGTCTTACAATGCTCATAATTCAGAAATACAGTGAAATCTCGCTAAACCGGACACCTTGGGGGTTCCTCAGGATGTCCGGTATAGTGAGTTTCCACTGTATCGAACATACAAAATGGTTTTGCCTCAGTACCATTAAGTGCATTAATAGATCTTTTAACCTATCACGTGTCGTCATTGAAAGTAATTATGTATATTACGTGAAATAATACAGTACAGACATGGCGACAGCTGGTTTGTCAAGCAGCGAATGCACTAAGATTTTTGAGCAACGCGAACGTTCGCGGACAAAATTGCGACGTTTTAAAATGGCACCCTGAGGATCCGTGAAAATCCTGATGTTCCCTTCTAATCGGGTAATAGGTATTTGACTAAAGATGCCATGGTATCGAGATGGATACAAAAATCGTGTATGTTTGATTGAGTGACGAATACATGGTCGGTGGAAATGCTGGTTGCAGATGGCATAGCGTACAGTACGTTGTGTCCGTGAAAGATTGGACATGCAATAGTTGCACTTAAAATTCCCTATGACGTGTAAATTTGCATAACGTCATATTAGGTGCGTCAATTTTGTTGTTCAAAGTTCAAATTCTCTTCGTGTTTTACTTTTGCAAATGTATTATTGATGTTCTTCCTTATTAAATAGGGAACAAATTATACAAAATAAAAGCAAATTTAAAAATTCACTTATTTGAGCTGCAAAAAGCAAACACTCTTTAATTTCACTAAGTATATTTTCAACTTTATTACAGTATGTTCACTACTCAGTTTGAAAATCAATGCGTATTTTCAGCTAAAATAAGTGCGTAAAATACGCCAATACGCACCTTATCTGGAGCTCTGTTGTCAGCAGAGTTAAATTCTAAAAAAGTCCGCATTTTCTCAGTAATCAATATACACATCCAGAAATTACCATGGACAAGCCGATATATGGGTGATATTTAAGGGTGAACTGGGTAAAAATAACGACTGTGGTGTTGTGGTGGTCACTCCAGAGTCGGACACAATCAGGTGCGGATCCAGGCGGGGGCGTGTCCGGCGCACGCCCCCTCCAAAATTGGTCGAGTTTAGAGACTTTAACCTATTTTTTCCGTGGAAACATCTGATTATTTTCTTATTTCTCATACAAAGTGTATGTTGTTACCACTCAGTTGAACCGTCTCGTCGAGACGGTTCAACTGAGTGGTAACAACATATACTTTTGATGAGAAATAAGAAAAAGTGCAGAAAAAATAATCTGAATTTTATGAAAATTTAAATCCACGCCCCCTCTAGACATAAATCCTGGATCCGCCCCTGACAATATCGGTTCGCCGCCTATTTAGCATGCCGACGTCATATGCATATCACGTGGGCGGGGTGTTACATCATTGCATAACGACATACAATCGTAAATTATTTAGCGTAATAAGGTGATCTTATCTTTCGTATCAAGTGTCAGACAATCTACATTTTCATGATCACAGCGCGTGCGCAGGTTAGGATATATGTCCTGTTCTGGAGATTATTGTGTTCATCTAGACAATATTTTAGGAGTTCTTTATATTTTACGACCCAATTTTAAGAAAAATCGCTAGACATATGTGGCGATTACTGAAAAGGTGCTTCATTTCCAATTATGTACGCAATATGTTATGACCATGTTCTTGACAAGAGCTGTGCTGTCTACGCGTAGAGAAATAAGCGTGTTTTCTCATAAGATTCCATAATTATCTCAAGTGTTATCGCATAGCAACAATTTCAGTAATTTGACAGGTAATTTGTAACCAGATATAGTGACTCCGGGGCGCGTGCGACGGTTTTGATTGACAGCCCGTTGTCAGTTACACTGTTGAAGAATGTCGACGTGAAAATTTATAAAAAAAAGAACGAAACGATAAAATGAAGGATTACTTTCATTGGCTGATATCTGAAAACTAGAATTGGCTGCACGTGATACCGTCTCTGATATATAGAGAATAGTAGATTGGTGCCGTGAATGGGAAAAAATATCTGGCAAGGCTTAGGAAACGGGATGAGCGAGGCTCTGCCGAGCACATCCCGTTTCCGTGTTGGATTTGCTAAGCATGAACTGTGCTATAGCTCAGCGAAAGTTGAAACACAACTTACATTGTGCTGACTGTAGAAATTGGAAAATGTTAAGATGCATATTCATTAAATATATTGCTGAGTCAATTCTGAAAAAAATATTGACAATTTCAAGTGCGATATATTTTGGAATGTATATTTCACGAGATGTACACGTACATGCTATTTCTTTTTCTGTTTCATGGCATTTCGGATTTCACCAATATTTAAATCGAAATATAAACTTGATATATGTTAAGTAAACGCAGTCGAAAGTTGGCTGCTGAAAGTTGGCTAAACATAAGAGTGGACGAGGACTTATTTATTATTTCGAAAATAATGTAATTTTCAAAATATCATGTCAACTTTCGACGTCGATCATCGGCAATGTGATAAGGTGATTCTAACACCGATCATGGGCCCGTTTCACTAACCTTCTTACGACTAAAATGTTCGTAAGTGCAAATTTCGGATCGTCTGGAAATTCCAATTGATGGATTTACATTTATTGAGCATAGGCTGCATATGCAGCCTATGCTCAATAAATGTAAATCCAATAATTGTTTAATGGAAAACATTGTTAATGTGAAATTTACAGACTATCATGATTTTGCACTTACGAACATTTTAGTCGTACGAAGTTTAGTGAAACGGCCCCCTGATCATTATCTAGTGTGTACTGAAACTTCTAAAGATTGCAAACCATCCACCGCCTGTGACATTTTCATGTTACGCCGGACAATTAAATAACTGCAGGAGTTTATTTCAATTGTGCACGCAAATCGATGACGTAACGAAAAATGTAATACATCACTTTTTACTGACAGATACACAGGGTCAAAACAGAGAGCACGTAGGGACGAGAGTTGACAACAAAGGCACGCGAGACTTGTTGCAACTGACTGTGACGTGTGTTACGAAACTATATTGACGTTGCAAATATTTTCCAATTAACTTCATGAAGGGGCAAATAAACGTGTCTAACGTTAATTGAATTTCTTTTATCTGCAATGTTTTGTTGGTAACTGTCCGTGATCTTGATTTTATTTCGTGCTATTTTAGTGTCATTTCAACAAGGTAACCGACATTTTTATACCAGGACGATCGTTTCCCGAAGTTAATTCATTGAGTAAAATAAATATTTTTGTACCGAAACATTATTAGCTCTTTTTACGGAGAAATGTTTTCAAGATTCAATAATTATAGGTTAATAGGTGAGTTGTATGTGGATATAAGTGGAGTTCCGCAGCGTGCTACTCGTTACGCCGCGCAACGATATTGCGCTCCTAAAGTCGCGCTGTTGCGCAGCGGAACGAGTGGCATATATCCACATACAAATCAAATAACCTTTGTATTATATACGTACATCATTCGCAATTTATATATGCTTAATAATATACAAAATATAAATACACTGAATAGTAGTGATTTAGAAGGGACTATTTTGCGAGGTGAAGCGTATATAGTTCCGGAATTGACCGATATGAACTCACGAGACGTCAATATGGAAAATATGTTGACGCATTGCTATGTTTCAATTGGAAACTATCGTAAATTTGGTAAATAGTTTTCATCGAATATCGCACCTCTTTCTGAGATACAAAATCACATGGCTCGTCTTATATGCGAAAAGCCCATATTATCAACAGCCAGTCCAAATGAAATAACTCCCCAGTTGTATGCAAAATAAAATTCCATAATTGATAGAATTGTACCGATTAAATTAATGTCAGCAAACGCATAAAACACTGCACACATTCTAAAACGGTTGATTCACCGTGCACTCATTGCGCAATAATACAGACAATGCTGCAGTTTCCGATAAAAATAGTCCCGCAATCAGCATCGATGAAACGCTTTGATCTTCTATGCGCTAACCATTGCCCAGCGGGATTAAATCGCCTCGATCATCAATATTACTGATCAACGTCGTTAATCTGCTATTATTGCTACCTACCATATTGGCGAACCCCTTAACCCTATTTCCCCAACTGGCTGGAGATAGGACGTTTGTTTTAGACCATATTGGAGAAACCGGGGGATGTCCCAGTTCCTTTGAAGCCTGATTTTCAACAGGTTGTTGTAAACGGTTAGGTATAATTACGGTAATTTGTGTCCTAAATCAGAAGTAATTAGCTGACTGTGTCCTACGTTGCAGTCTGGATATGTTGGTCAGGGACCGTTACATACATTTGAATCGTATGCAGGCGCGTAATGGTGTCTAACATAATGTCACGACAGACATTTAAGCGCCTCCCGCACACCACCACATGATACGATTTCAATTTACACCCTCCAAATGGGTCAGACAATCAAGTTGCTTGATTTCAAATACAATTTATCCCGTCAACACAGTGCGTATGTGCCGTGAAACACGGTGCCGTGAAACATTTTTGATATCCTGTCAATACGACCTAATCACTGCGTATGAATATGTGCGGTGGCTGTGATTATTTATTTGCATTTTAAAGACATTAGTAGGTATTGACGGGATACATAGAATAGTAGGTTAGTGCCGTGAATGGGAAAAATATCTGGCGCGGCTCGGAAACGGGATGTGCTCGGCAAAGCCTCGCCCATCCCGTTTCCTAAGCCTTGCCAGATATTTTTTCCCATTCACGGCACTAACCTACTATTCTCTATATTCAAAAATTTTCAAATAAATAATTTGACAAATATTGGCAAGATTAGTGTATGTGGTAGTCTGCATGTTAACCTATGGTACGGTAAACTAGCTTATACCTACATGTATAAGTTATTGTACATAAATTGGATTTTTAAGGAACTAAATGCGAGGGAGCTGGAGCTCCCTCGCATTTAGTTCCTGAAATATCAAATATTTGGATAGTAACATACTTATAGTTTAGCCAAGTGTATAATGCAATGCAATACGTTAATATTGCTTGTTTTTCTTTACATTTCCAGCTTTTCTCGAATAACAACTGCTAAAGTAATGTTGATGCGATAAAACGCATATACCACGGAAAATAATAAAATAGTACTTGACAATGACACCGTCATCACAGCTGCAGCCATATCGGATTTATTTCGAGAAAACCTGCATTTATGGAAGTTTTCTGGAGATAATTCCGCAATAAATATAGGTACGATGCCGGCGTTATCGGATTTTGTTAATGTACAAGTGGCCGTGATACCTGCACTGCGACCCATCAAACTTGCTCCAATTTTTATATAAATTTTCTAGAGAGAACTGGGAAAAATTACATCTACGGGAACGGCGTCATCGTCCGCTGTTAGTATGCACTTTTTCGATGTATCCGCACTTCGTCGCATAAAAACTGCTCTAGCAGTTGCTGAACTATTTAGAACAAATATGTAGGTAGAAGTTTAACCCGAATTTTCTGTCTGTAACGCAGGGCGACTTACACGTATGTACGTGCAAGTTACTGTAAGTCACACAGCCAGAAAATTCAGGTTAGTAGAAGTGCTGATTGATTTAGAACAATGTGTGAAGAAGTGAGCCAAAAACAAGCTTGTGTGTGTGTCGCAGCTGGCGTGACCTACTTTACCCATCGCAAAAACTACTACACTATTGAACTTACCATCCTCATTCTCTGAGTCTGTCTTATCGTCTATCTTCCCCTCTCCTAGAATCTCGTCAATACTGTGGTTTGCCTTCTCTCCAATCCGCTCTCCCGAGTCGCTCTCCTTCTCCTCGCTCTCCCCATCGGAATACTTCCCGTTGAACCTCGCCCGCAACACTCGACTGATCGAACTCACACTTGGCACGGTGCTTCTGTCACAAATGTCCTCCTTGAGTAACCTGTCTCTGATCTCCCAGCTGAATATTCCCGGGTTATCGCGCTTGTAGTTCTCGATCCGTCGCTCCACATCCGGGGTAGCGACTCTCGGTTTAGACCCTCCAATCACGCCCGGCCGAATGCTGCCCGTCTCCTGATAGGTCAGAAAACACAAAATAGTTTTACTTTATTACATACAATATACTTTCACAGTGTAATAACACGGTATACTAAAAATCACAATAATAAATATTCCAATGAGACTGGAACAGAAAACATGTTAGGTGGTCATTACTGCTTCAACGTAGTGTGCTGTGCTTATGCAATCAATATAATCTAACAGTTGTGTTGATTTAATACGAGATTTATTAAACTCGTTAAAATCAGTAAATTCGTTGAATAAATACAATGTATCATATCAATGGTCTAGTAACATAAGGTCGTAACTGCTATGCTAAAGCATAGCAGTTACGACCTTATGTTACTAGACCATCGATATTATGTCATAATTCATGTAAGATCCTCCATGTAAAACTGAACCGAATACCACATATGATACAAGCCATATGATTATGTACATAAGAAGACGTGCGATATATCATGGACTATATTTATAAAATTTACTATATTTCCGTATTTTCCGTAAATTACGTCAAAAGTTGAAGCAATTTGCAGTTTCTATACATATCTTTCATGACAAATCGAACATTATCTTAGGTAGAAATCACGTGGCTGGTCTCATATAGACACACATTCTCTGCAACCTCATTTGGTGTATACATACCTGGTAACGCTGGAGGATCTTGGAGACACAGCCGTGGCTGACGCGGAGTTGTCGGCTGATCACGCACGGACGGACACCCTGGGCGGCCAGCTCGACAATCTTCAACCGTATGTGGTTGGGTAGAGGGCGTCCATTGATGAATACCCCGCCTAGCTGGTTGACCCGACCTTGACCTGTAATTCACAAACGTGTACATGTAATTTTATGGTGGTTTTCTAGGGACAGTTCGTTTTGTTTTTTCTACGGCGAGTAGAGATAAAATTAAGCACCTTGAAACGTATGCATGTACATTCGTACGTACGTTTTGTCAGAGACATATACCCTAACCCTACATCCTTGGGTTTGTATAGTGGGTCGTTAGGGACAGTTCGTTGTGTTTCTCCGCAGAGTAGAGACGAAAATTACTAGAACATTGAACTGCATATACGTTTTGTATAGTGGTTTGTTAGGGACAGTTCATTTTGTTTCTACGCCGGATAGAGACGAAAATTAAGAACCTTAATTTTCGTCTCTACGCGGCTTAGAAACGAAAGAAGTGAGTTAACTGTTGACTTGACCAACAATACACAAAAGTACACATTCAAAAAGTGAGTTAACTGTTGACTTGACCAACAATACACAAAAGTACACATTCGTGAAGGAATTTATTATATTCCATTGGATTTCGCAGTGTAAAAACACTGTTTATTGTATAAAAATGACGTGTTTGCGGTGCTACATCATAGTGTATTAAAACAATAATACACTAGACTAAGTGTAATAAATACAAATGTAAATTAGACGCCATAGAATACACATTAAGTAACCAGCACAGCTTCACTGTATGATGATGTACTAATGGGATTTCTATATTATAACATTTTGTTTTAACTCTGTGACAGCTTAAGAAGTTCGACATCGCCTCGTTTAAATTGTGTTTCATTTTTGTCCGCAAATGAAATATATTCAATACATCACCTTTAAAACAATATATATGTAAACAGTGGTCACATGGAATTGATGTAATACTTTTTTTATTAAATTATTTCAACTAAATGTATGTGTTAAACATTTAAATGATGCGTCCTTCTTTAGAAAAAAAACCGAACATATCACTGTAAGAGCACTGCACAAAATAATGTACAGAAAATAAATGTTTGATAATTACTGATCACTATCGACCTATACTAATTATGAATGATCACGAACTTCCATATGTATGCATCTTAATGACGAAATGCAAGCTCACAAAATGTACCTTATTGCAAATATCAAACAGTGTAGCCCTAGATGAGACTGCGCATTTGCGCAGTCTGATTTAGGGCTGCACTGTTTGTCATTTAATTGACGATGTATTGCTTTGTATTTGTGCTACAAGAGAAGATTTCAATTAACTGCTTTGCATGATAGTAATACGATATCTTCGAAAGAGATGAGCTAATTTATATACCTTTCAGTAACGCTTCCGTCTCAATGTGAGTAAATTCCATGATATATCGATGGTCACACTTTTACATCAATGGTCACATCTAACTATCCGCTACGAATTAATTTGTACAAGTGACTAGGTAATCGGTCATACCTATTTACATCAGCATGTACTGAAAAAGGGGTGTGCTCAAATTTCCTGCTACAGCAATTAATATGCAAATGAGACGCGATGAATTATTCTGGGTTGAAACAAACGGCTGGCGTAATTGGTGGGCGGTCCTAAGCGGCCGGACCTATAGATGCGGACGTTGGGTGTGAGTGTAGACTGGACACAGGCTTCTTGGTCGGGTAATAATCTGGAGACGTTCACGTACTTATAATAATAATAATAATTGTACAGCGTTTGCTCTTCTTTTTTTTAAATGCCCAGTTTGCAGAAAGCGAATTTCATGTACAAACTCGGCTCTGTTTACATCACGTGACCCATAATTATGGGTCTATTTGGCGGTTCTTGGTTTCATGAATATTATTTCTCTGGATATAATAGGGAATTATATTCATGTCATAGTCAGTGATAAGCGTATACAAAACAAAATATCAATATATGTTCATGAATTTCCCAACAGTAATCATTTTAGTACATTTGGTTGATAATAAAACGGATGAAGCATTTGCATGTTTCACCTAATTTGCAGATTGTTCCATTCTTACTTATTTGAATCGTGTGGTGAACAAAACTAAGAAATAAGAAGAATACCCAAATATTAGTTTGCATACAAATTATCAAAAAGTCACCCTTTTTTGCTGAAATCTTATTATTGCTTATTTTATTATGAGATTCAATGTACATGTACATGTATATATTTACTAGTGTATGTACATAAATAATATTAATTATTCATGTTCAGCTTAGTTTCCAATTGCTAATTAAAATACGCTTCGAATACAATTCGATGAAGGAAATTTTGTTACTGCTATTCGTAATTTTCATTATAACCATTTGTTTTTGTTAAACAAAAAAAAAACAAAGATGGCACATCTTGAAATCGGATTAAATCATATTACTGTTAAAGTAGTGAACTTTATGGAAATTTTGTAAATTTCCATAAAGTTCACTACTATAACAGTAATATGATTTAAGGCACATCTAGGCCTTTAAGTTATTGAGGATGTATACAAGTTTTTCGGTAATAAATTGTATACGTATATGTAAATAGTCGGCGAGTCTTTTCACATGCACTTACATACAGACATGATTCAATGTATACGTTGCAATTGATTAAAAACTAAAATGCGATCAAATTAAATGTTATAAATAGTATTACTTTATTATTAAATTCGCTAACAAGTACACTTCTGTTGGCATCAGAAAGCATATAACTCATTGCGTTTAATATATTATCAGGTAATACGCATAGATATGCATATTCCTTTAAAGGATCAAAAAATTAATCGGAATATTAATCTTATGAAACTAGCCGCGCCGTAAAAAGGGTACTCTTTTCTGTTAAGTAATTTGGCGCTATCGCGGATTAATTTAGCCGCAATATACGAAAGAGGAGATATGTTGCACTGACACACCAAGGTTCATACCCGGGATTAAATGGTACTCCTATTATTTGGAATACATGTTCCTGCATTCTTAATAACCTAAATTCGATCTTAATAAAGCTCGTATCATTTACGCCAAATCGGCGATCAACACACCCTCATACGGGGCTGTTATTGGAGAAATGAGTCTTATGGTTTTTGCGATCAGTGTAGATCCCGATCAGACTGTGCATCCGCACAGTCTGATCAGGATCTGCACTGCTCGCCATTCCACCAATGAAACACCTGCCATGCATATAGATGGTATCATGCTACAGGAGAGAGTTCTTTGATCAGGAGCTACACTGGTCACAAATCCTATAGGCCCAATTTCTCCAGTCACACCCTCATTTTTCGATTATATGACGTCAAATTATTTTGGTACAAACGTAATCCGTTTAGTTCGGAATTATACACTGGAATGACATCCAGTTAAAATATATCATCGGTAACATAAATTATATCAGTTTTTTTTCAATTGTACACCCTTACCTTTCCAATCGGCTAGTACGCACTAGACAACCAGAACAAAATGAATATTCGTTTTTCTAGTATCAGATTTGATAGGGAGTATACAGAGTTTATTCAACTACCATTTTGAAATACCGGATTTATTTCCCGAGTCATCTGGTAATCCGAGAAAGAAACTAGTGCGGAGCACGGATTTCTTTGTCGGATTTAAAAATGTCAAGGCGTCGCCGCGGGAGGCATACTCTATCGCCTTACGCTAATCTTGCCAAATTGTCAATTTCAAAATACCTGAATATTGTCAAACAGCTTGATTGGCTGAGCGTGAGCTGTGCTACATATCAGGCTCAGACAATCAAACTGCTTCATTGCGAGTCGGCATTGCCGATAAATGTTCGGAAAGGGTGACAATCTGGGCAGGATTAACGCAGATGGTTGTGTATAAAGATGATGAAACATACACGTAGAGGAACTGTAGAGGTAATGTGTTCTTCAGTCGTTCCTTCGTATGGATGTGTTGTGTGCTAGGTGTTAGAACACCTGTGGTCCGTTTCACTAAACTTATTACGACTAGAATGTTCGTAAGTGCAAACATATGATAGTCTGTAAATTTCACATTAACAATGTTTTCTTGTAAACAATTATTGGATTTACATTTATTGAGCATAGGCTGCATAACCAGCCTATGCTGAATAAATGTAAATCCATCAATTGAAATTTCCAGACGATTCCAAATTTGCACTTACGAACATTTTAGTCGTACGAAGTGTAGTGAAACGGCCCCCTGACTTCCAATCCGGGGGTTGTGGGTTCAACCCTCGCCTTAGGCATCAACATACTTTCATAGTCGATTTGCATTTCCATCCCACTGGTATGTCCGATGATACTTTAAACTGTGGTCCCGTCTCTATAAGCATGACATTATCTGTTGCTGGGACGTTAACCCAATTCACTTTCACTTTCGTTCCTTCGTTCGGACATGCACATATGGTAGTCTAGATTCGGACGAGTGTCCGTATGGTCTTGCAATATGGGATAGTTCCAACGGTCCATTGATGTGGACGCTCCGACAGGTTGCGGTCTGGTCAGATCATGTAACTAAGTATTGGCTGTGACTGGAGCAAATGGTGCTTGTGATATTTGTGGCCAGTATAGACCCTGATATTTTGGCATCCTCTTGTCATGGGTGACTACTGTCTGTTTCACGAAACCTGCCCAAATGTTACGGTCATATAAACGATGCAAAAACTTCTTTTGTTTTCGATGATATTACATTTTATCAAAATTTAATAATGAGCCTTCTTTTTATTTCGTGAAAATTGTTCTGATATTGATTTGATTAAGAAAAAATAATTTCCTCATGTTAAATCCCCATAGACATCTTCACAGAGTGAAGATGTCTATGGAGATTTAACATGGGAAATTTTTCCAATTTTAGAAATAGTGGGCCGATTTTCAAAATTTAACTTCAGTTTTCCATTTTGTTCACCCTCTTGCCAAAGGTGTCTAGTGCGTCGCCAGGATCTCATGTCTTATAGATAACTGATGTACCTACAAGTATCTGTGTAAAATAAGTAATGGGGCGCGTCTCTGACAGAATGGAGTAAAGTGCAGATCTTGATCAGACTACGCGCAGTCTGGTCTCGGTCTACACTGGTCGCATTTGCCGCAAACCTAGTTTATCCAGTGCTAGCCAAATGGATGGTGAATTTAGAAAACTGATTTTATATCTGAAATCGGCATACAGGGTGGAAACATTTAGTTATTTTAATAAAGTGTGTAATAAATATATTTCTGTTTTTGAAATTACATGTGCATTCATTTTTCTATTTTTCTTTTTCATATACATGTATGTGTAGAATGTAAATACAAAGTTGTTATTTTTATCGTAACTTTCATCATAATATGTCTGGCGATAATAAATATTGTTTTCCCATTCGAAAGTAATACCGATGAAAACTGATTGTGGGACAAGGGAGATTATTTCTGAGCCGTGACAGTTATTTTTAAATATACTCTGTGAAGCTATGGGAGGATTCCGAAAACGAAATCTTTCCGAAACCTGGCTAGATAGCTTGGAAATGATCTAACTAAGAAAACAAGAGTTAAATTTTGAAAATCGGTCCTGGACCAGTATTTCTGAAATTCAAAAAATGTCCCAATGTTAAATCCCCATAGACATCTTCACTCTGTGAAGATGTCTATGGGGATTTAACATGGGGAAATTGTTTTAACGCAATAAAATCAATATTTGACCAAATTTCACGAAATAAAAAGAAAGCTGATTCTTAAATGTTCCTTTAATTTAATATAATCGAAAGAGATATCGTTTTTGAATTGTTTATATAGCCGTAAAATTTGGGCAGCTTTCGTGAAACAGACAGTAAGCAGGTTGCATTGATGTTCATGTATTAAATTTATTAAATATACGGAGGCGGAGGCTAATCGGTGATAAATACATATATATATATATAGCGTATTCAGTAGCCGATTTCATCGAAATTGCTAAGTACATGTATACTTATCTAGCAAAGTATACGTTGAGGGAGTAATAATTTATTTTCCCCGAAATGCATTATTTCATATAGAACTAACGACTGGATATATTTGATGATTCAAAGTATGCAGAATTATTATACTGAATGCATTACATTATCACAGCCAAAATGGCTGTGATAATGTAATAAATTCAGTATAATAAAAATAAATAAATGTATCGTTAAATTGAAAATTTCTCCCTCAAAGTATACTTTGCTAGATAAGTATGCTTTGCAATGTTGGTGAAATAGGCTACTGGAGGTTGTTTGCTTTTTTTGTATACTAAACGTCCGTATCTCCAACGTACATGTTCGCGCGAAGGAACGGGCCAAACAATAAGACAGTTATAGTTCACATATTTCATTTTTAATAAATTAATTTATTAAAAAGTCAATATGTGAACTATAACTAAATGTTTTGTTCGCATGTTCGATTTTTAAGGAACTAAATGATGCAGTCGCTTGCGCTCCCTCGCATTTAATTCTTTAAAAACAGTAACTCATACTAGTACATATTACAGTGGTTATTTTGGCGGCACAAACAGACAATTCAACAATTATGTAGGAATCGCCAATCAAACAGTTCGGTTCAACGCTGTAAATAAATGTGTCCTATTTATCGAGCTTCATCGAACTTTAATAAACAGACATACAATTGTTTTGTATGCGGCTGTGACTGGAGAAATGTGGCTTTGTGACTAGTGTAGTGTATCATCAAATAACACATCTATGTAGCCTGATAACTATCTATATTGCGTGTTAGAATCATCGCGGGTGTTTCGTCGATAGAATGGCGAACAGTGCAGATCATGATCAGACTGTGCGGATGCACAGTCTGATCATGATCTGCACTGTTCGTAAAACCCATAAGCTCCAGTCACAACCACATATTGGATCATATTTCCCCTACCCCTTTGATTGTATTGACCGGACGTAGGAAATATACAGGGGTGGCTGATTGTCGATTGACCGCGAAAGTGATTTTCGGTAATTTAGATATGTACGCTTAAAGGAATGCCTGCCCTGACCACCTACTGGTGGAAACTATTTCTAAAATGGAAATATACAAGCTATTTGTACATGCAATATATTGTTTCTTGTATTCATCTGGAAAAAAATATGGTGTAAAAGTGTTGCTTAAGTATATTTAAAGGAACCGCATTGAATATTGAATAATTGAAAATATTTCCAAAGATCTACATTATGAAATATGCCAGTGTAAGGATTTTGTTAAAATTATACGAATCATCGCGTTTTCTCGGAAAACCCGGTGTGCCTATCACGTGTTTTGTATAGTATTGATGTCTCTGGTCAGTGCAATTATCTTTGTTTTTGTTTGATACCGTATGCATTGTTATGCGTATACAGTGCAATGTACAGTAATAGGCACCATATATTGCATATAGACTTGCTAATACAATGATCTCAGTCATATTACTTTCACATAATCGAATCAGATCATATGCAATATATTTTACCGCATGCACATAACATGTTTTAGCCTAACAATAATACTACTTTTGAACAAGGTTAATGTTTAAACGATTGTCTAGAAAACATGTTACATGAAGTTTCTTATTTTCCTTGACAGAATGTAAAACATGCAATATTCGACGCAGGCAGTCACCCTTTAGCCGCTGGCAATAAATAAGCCACAGGTCGTTGGGGGAAGGGTGTGAAAGATGAAAGAGAAACGCGATAAAAATGCGGACATTTAAAACAGTCTTGCGTTCAAACCAGTGTAAACCTAGACCAGACTGCACATCCGTGCAATCTGGTTTGGATTTACGCTGGGCGTAGCTTTGTAATCAAGATCATGACAATTGTTCGCTTCTTATTAATTTGTTTTGCAATCTCGGCAATGCGACCGTTTGAACATATTGCTCTCTCTCTCTACGCTAGTGTCAGCGGTAACCGACAACATGCATGGTTTCCAGTAAACCGGTCCAATGTTGCGTCCACTTGAAAGTAATGCAAACTGCAATTCTTAATGAGCGTTTGATTGTTACAGATTCAGATGAACACGCATAAAGCGTCTGCGAGATTTATGAGGATTTTGATAATTTATTTGATAAATCTTGTATCTGTTGATTTAAAAATGTGGGGCGCAGGTTGTTTGCGAGACTTCAGAGAAATATTTAATTAGAGTAATAGGGTGGATAGGAATAACGGTTTCTTGTCGTCCAGATTGTTTTCTAACTTCAAACCTGTTTAATTAGAAAATACATAAATTGAACTCATAAAATCTTCTGAATTTTATGACGTTGTTTTTAATTTTCTATTTTCTCAAGGAAATGTATTATTGTTATGTATAAGATTCACATGAAGCTTTCCATTTAATACATTAGTTTCATGATAGTGAAATAAAACAGTTTGTATTTTACAGTATATTATTTCAAACTGTCACGCATTTTCGTCATTTTGTTATCACTATTCAATCGAATGTCCACACTATTCTAACAAAATATATCCCAGCAACGCTGGATAAATTTCTAGTAGATCTGATTCTTCGAAGAAATATGTATGTGTGATTTTTACCATTTTCTTTGCAAACTATGCCATTTTTTTTCAATCCTGTAGAAACTATAGACACTCAGACTAATTGCTGTCCTTTACGCCTTTTACAAGCGCGATAGAGAGAAAGATAGAGATATGGGGATGGAGTTAGTGATGGAGGATTAGAGAGAGAGAGAGAGAGAGAGAGAGAGAGAGAGAGAGAGAGAGAGAGAGAGAGAGAGGGGGGGGGGAGATATATAGAGAGCCACGGGGAGAGGGAAAGAAAAACAAACTTAGAAAACTAGATAATATACAGAGTATGTTATGTATTATGTATAAGAGAGAGAGAGAGAGAGAGAGAGAGAGAGAGAGAGAGAGAGAGAGAGAGAGAGAGAGAGGCAGAGAAAGAGAAAGAGAGAGAGAATATTATTTGAAATAATTATATTAATCCTTCCATGGTATTCCGATACATTCAAGTACATGCTCATTTGTCGTTTTCAATTCCCGTTACTGTTTATTTATTCAAGGTCAACTTGGTTTATTGACGATTAACTTATTCCCCGTGAAATCGAGAAACAAATCGAGAATCACCGAATGTTAATTAATTTAGCCGTGTCCCATTCCAGTAATTCGTCACGACCAGTACCCGTTGCTTGATGTAGGAAACAAAAGATTGCGCCGATCATTATGCAAATTGTGACTTAATGTCAATTTCATGCATATTTTCTCCGAGAAATTGCTCGGTGTCCATGACTTCACATGAACAACATCATTTACTTCATAGGAAATGATACAACTTTCACATCTGATTGCGAGTCCAAAAGCAAAACATTTATTTATTTGTGTTCAATTGATGGATGTGGATATTTGTGGCTGTGACTGGAAAAATGGGGCGTATGGGTTTTGTGGCCAGTGTAGATCTGATCAGTAGCCGATGTCACCAAAATTGCTAAGCATACATGTCTAGCTAAGTATACTTTGAGGGAATAATCATTTATTTTTTCCGAAATGCATTATTTCATATAGAACTAACGACTACATATATTTGATGATTAAAAGTATGCAGAATTATTATACTGAATTTATTACATTATCACAGCCAAAATGGCTGTGATGATGTAATAAATTCAGTATAATAAAAATATTAAATGTATCCTTAAATTAAAATAATTCTCTCTCAAAGTGTACTTAGCAAGATATGTATACTTTGAAATTTTGGTGAAATCGGCGACAAGATCTGCACTTTTCTTTTCCATCAACGAAACATACTTCATGTTTTATCCCGTCAACACAGTGCGTATGTGCCGTGAAACACGGTGCCGTGAAACATTTTTGATATCCTGTCAATACAATTTGGAGATGCAGCTGGGGTTATTTTTTTACATTTTAAAGCTATTTGTGATGTTGACGGGATAAATAGAATAGTAGGTTAGTGCCGTGAATGGGAAAAATATCTGGCGCGGCTCGGAAACGGGATGTGCTCGGCAGAGCCTCGCTCATCCCGTTTCCTGAGCCTTGCCAAATATGTTTTCCCATTCACGGCACTAACCTACTATTCTCTATCTATTTTCCTTATTTCTGAACCAAAGTATATGTTGTGACCACTCATTTGAACCGTCTCGGCGAGACGGTTCAAATGAGTGGTCACAACATATACTTCTGATGAGAAATAAAGAAATTGTTTAGCCTTGCCGGATATTTTTTCCCATTCACGGCACTAACCTACTATTCTCTATTTAACAAGCAGTCTAGATTGTTAGCAGGCTACAACAGTGTTATCAGGGCGCTACATAATAATATATCACTATCGTTTTGATATTTTATTAATACGAAAGGTAATTAGTGCCCATTGATTATATCTACAGTAACATACTGGTTTCTATGATGAAGTTCGAAAACGGTATATGAAGCCATTTTATTTTAGAAGACCAAATATTTTAAAATTCGCACAGCTATTTGAGAAAAAAATCTGGAAAGCAATTAAGAAATTTAGCTATTTTTATAAGAAATGCTTTATGGTTATAATGACTAGTGAGCTTATACATACGCATTTTGTATGTGTACCCATCGTTGTATTATGTAATCTATTGTATACCTCGTGTGTCATGTATGTGGCTTAGAGTGAATAAAATGTATGTTATGTTATGTTACATGTACATTCGTTTTTGTTTTCAAACTTCCTCTTGAATGGACACCGAGTTATCAGGTTACGCTATTTCGCATCAACTGAATGTAGATATATGAAGATACATGTAGACAAGTCATAACCTCAATATTGAACCAAATTTCACGAAATAAAAAGAAAGCACACTCTTAAATTTTGATATTGTTTTTGCATTGTTTATATATCCGTAATATTGGGGCAGACACATACAATAACGAGGTCTGAGAAACATAGTGTTCAAATGTTGCACGCGAACAATTAGATGTAACTGGACATAAGAAAAACAAAAACGACAAAACGTTGAATTACATGTCTCTTCTGGCAATATCTGTTCCAGTAATTTGCATGAAATTGATATAGTAAATATGAAGGTAATAATAATCAACGTACATAATCCCAAAATATTCAAAGTCAGTACAGAATGACCCTCACAGGGTGTCCGGTTTAAAGAGGTTTCACTGTGTGTGTCACCAGTATACAAAGCTAACAACGATATATCTTTCTCAGATATATAAGCAATGCAGTATTATCACGAGTGGACATTAAACATCAGCAAACAAATTAGTCACGGTCCCGATCTGGGGGCCGTTTCACTCAAATTCGTACTAATAAACTTTTAGTAAGTGCAAAATTACGATTGTCAGTAAAGTTCACATTAAGAACGTTTTCTTGTAAACATTTATCGGATTTACATTTATTGAGCATAGGCTGCATATGCAGCCTATGCTCAATAAATGTAAATCCATCAATTGAAATTTATAGACGTTCCTAAATTTGCATTTACACACATTTTAGTCGTACGAAGTTTAGTGAAACGGCCCCCCGGTTTTCTACGTTGTCCACGCTAATTGAGGGGCATGGAATAAGGATTATATATTGCACTGTTACATACCTTCCAACGGAAAACTTGTCATAAGGCCCAGTCCTGCGAGATGATATGGAAACACGGGGTTCAGCATTGTCATTGGTCGGTATTGTATCACGAATGTATCATAAATCCTTATACGTTACGTCTGACGGTCTGCCGCTGGTAATCAACGCGTGCAATCTGTTAATTAGTTAACTAACATTCGATCCGTATTCCGTAGAATGTTAAAGTGTTGTTTCAAGGTTTTGTCAACGTTGAGTTACAGTTGGTGTCGTCGGTTTCAGTTCGCGTACGTTATTTACTATTTCACACAAAACAGAATTGACTATATAATATCACACAGTTTCACGTTTCTGTAATACTTTTATTGAAATATTTCGTAACCAAATCTTACACCTGCAAACAGTCAGCATCCAATACACACAAACTGTCAAGTTAATTGCCTCAATTAGATATCAAACAGTCGTAAGTTGATCTGAAGTATATCAGACACGATCTCAAGTAGCGACTTCTGAAATATGAATAAAGTGTGACGTTTCACCGCATTTTAGGCCACCTCGTTGATATTATTCAAGATAATCAGGCGTAAAGTTGATTTTTAAATAATTTCATCTTGTAAATAGCAGCTACTGCGCCTTTCGCGTGCTCTGATAGGCTCGTTAATGTCATGTGACGCTTGACAACTTGTGACAAGCGATCAAAGATGTTTTCAGCGTTTATCGGCCGTGAAATCGACACTTCAGGTAAATCGCTGTAGAATGTTACCTGCGGTCTTGCACAAAAGGTGGGGAGGAGTCGTTGGTTACAGATCGGACAAATCACGATTGCCGATCGCCGGAGATGTTATCCGACTGGAATGCGCGTGGAAATAATATTTTCATGTTCAATGAGGATTAGCAACCGATCCCGCGCTCAGTAAATGCATGTTTACTCTTCTAACTGATTCAAATTATAGACAATAAACGATGTGCTATGCATCGCCAATGAGCAAATTGTATTAACCTGCCCACTTTGCCCACACACGAAAATAAAATGGTAATAATAGATGTACGCTCCTAGAATATAGTTCGTAATTTGGAGAAAAAATAAATACAGTATCGCCGGCGCTAATTTTGACAATATTTGTCAACTTCTTTATTTAAAATATACTTAAATATTGCGCTTGAGATCAAGCAGCTTGATTGACTGAGCCTGAGCTGTGCTACAGCTCAGGCTCAACCAATCAAAATGTTTGACTGCCAGTTGGCAATGCCAATTGTTGATCGGAAACGTTGATAATCTGGGCAAGATAAACGCAGGCTTGTGTGTAACTGAATTATTTTATTTACAGTAAACGATGTGCTATGCGTCGCCAATGAGCAAATTGTATTAAGCTGTCCAATTAAAATGGTAATAATCCTAGAATGTAGTTCGGCATTTGGAGAAAAGAAATACAGTATCGCCTGCGATAATTTTGACAATACATGTCAATTTCTTTATTTAAAATAAAAAAAATTAAATATTGCGCTCGAGATCAAGCAGATTGATTGGTGGCTGAGCCTGAGCCTGAGCTGTGCTACAGCTCAGGCTCAGATAGTCAACCTGTTTGATTTCGAGTTGGCATTGCCAATTGTTGTTCGGAAACGTTGACACTCTGGGCAAAATAAACGCAGGAAGTTGTGTAACTAATTTATTCATATACAATAAACGATGTGATTTGCATTCTAAATGAACAAATTGCATCTAGTTGTCCACTAAGCCCACATACGAAAATAAAACGGTAACTATACATGTCGCTCCTAGACTGCATTTCATTATTTGGAGAAAAGAAATAATCGATTGAAGCAAATGAAAAACAAACTTGAAGGGTGTGGTGAAATATGTTCGCCGTCGATCATAAGTAAGTTCATCATGTAGATCATCACTTATGTATACTGTCTGTTCCACGTGTTGCTGCCGACGAACTTTTGGCACATTATTTATTAAACACATTAAATCCAAAACATATTTAAATGGGAGTACTTTTTCATCAATAACAAAAAAGTAACCCTCCACTAAAAAAATAGTTCATGAAATTCCGTAAAATATTGATTTTATTGCGATTTTATTTTTGTTTACCTATGGGAATTTAAAATGGGGCTAAAATCCATTTTTTGTTTAGATTGTTTTATTTGTGGACCGATTTTCCAAATATAACTTTTGCTTTCTTTGTTACATCATTTTCAAGCTATCTTGCCAGGTTTCGGAGTCAATTTCCATTTTTTTTATCGTTGTTTGACTCCTCTCCCACCTCTTCCGCCTCTTTTTCGCCCACGTTAAATTCCCATGGGAAAATGTTTTTTCGCTATTAAATCAATATTTGATGGAATTTCATCAAACAAAAAAAGTTGGGGAGGGAGACTTTTTTGTTATTGGTGAAAAAGTACTTGCATTTAAATATCTTTTAGATTTAATGTGTTTACTAGCCAAAAGTTCGTCTGCAGGAAAACGTGGAACAGACAGTAGTATATACGACGAAAACCCTACCAAACCAAGAACCATAGGGATGTCCAAATTAGTATTAACCTGCAGTCTTATCTGTAAGTTATCGATCTTGGACAATATAGGAATGAATGGCCTTTTTGTGGAATTCATCGGGGTATAAACTTGGAAAAGTCGCGGGAATACTGGACGAAGAATTATTTTAACTGCACCTCACGGTTACGGAAAGTAGTTCGGCTTGTGAGTTTACTGGGATGTAAATTTTGGACGGCGACTTGCTAAGGACCAATCAAATTTTAGGGAATTGTGTAAATATTTTACTTCCCATAGAACTACTCCCGGGGCATCGTCGCAGTTAGAAAATGCAGATGCTGTCGGTATGACGTCACGTGGCTTTACAAATAAAACTACTGTGTGTTCCACGAAATCTGCCCAAATATTACGGGTATATACACAATGCAAAAAAAACCCAGATAATATTACATTTTGTCAATATTGATTTTATTGTGACAAAAAAAAAAACACAAGTTTCCCATGCTAAATTTCCATTGACATCTTCACAGATATCTATGGGGATTTAACATGGGGACTTTTTTATGCTTTCAAAAATAGTGGACTAATGTTAATATAACTTTTGTGTTCTTATTTAGATCATTTCATTTAACTAGCGAGAAATTCAGGGTCAATTTTCTGCACATGCACCAGCTCTTTTACCCACATGCTAAATTCCCATAGAGAAATCTGTTTTCGCAATAAAATCAATATTTGACAAAATTTCACGAAATAAAAAGAAGCCTCATATTTAAATTTTGCTGAAATTTAATATTGTCGAAACAACTGTTTTGCATTGTTTAGATAGGCGTAAAATGTAGGCAGATTTCGTTAAACAGACAGTAAGCAACACCGACAAAGCCGCCAATTCTAGCGCCAAGGATGCACTCGCGGTTTTCCATGTCCGGTAAACTCTCCATACATCAGTAGCCTATTTCACCAACATTGCAAAGTACACTTTTCTAGCAAAATATACTTTGAGGGAAAAGTTTTCAATTTTAGGATAAATTAAAAAAAAAAAATTATACTGAATGCATTACATTATCACAGCCATTTTGGCTGTGATAATGTAATATATTCAGTATAATAATTCTGCATACTTTCAATCATCAAATATATGCAGTTCTTAGTTCTATATGAAACAATGCATTTCAGGAAAAATAAATGATTACTCCCTCAAAGTATTCTTTGCTAGAAAAGAATACTTTGCAATGTTGGTGAAATAGGCGACTTGTCATTATCTTTCTTTGATGGTCCGTCTTAAACTCTGCAGCACAAGGTGTTTGAACCCTGCTTGTAACATAAATTACACAGTTAAACTCGCAACAACACGTGTTTTGATGACGTTAAAATGCGCACCCAACATTCGAATACGGTACCAGGGCCAGATTTGATAAAAGGTCCGCGATTGGCCCCCGCTGCGAACGTCTGTATGTACCCGAGCGCTCGCGATAGGAGGGGGCGATACATTCCGATTTAAAATACGATTAGGCGTAAGATTGAATAAATTAAAGCATCACCCGCCGTAAGATCAAATTAACAGCTAATAAAATGGAGATTATATTAATGAGCATGATGTCGAATAATGATGCTGTTCGCCGTTTCGGAGGTATCACAGGGAAACAGTTTTTCATATGTGGAAATATATGCGATTGTCACAGCATGAATGGTGCTTATGGGTTTTGCCAACAGTGTAGATCCAGATCAGCCTGTGATCAGGATCTGCACTGTTTGCCATTCCATCAATGAAACACTCACCATGCTTATAAAACGTAATATAACAAAGGCTATATTTATATAGCTAAATTTATGCTAGAGAAGTATACTTTCATGGTAGCGGTGTGCTGTCGGGCTTTAAATCGGTATTCACTATTGGGTGTGTGCATCCTAGATTATTTAATTTTAGCGTGTTATTTGATGAGGAGATGCACTGGTCACAACTTCCAATAGCCCCATTTATCCAGTCACTGCCACATATATCAGGATACTTGCCCCCAGTTTTATCAATAGACGAGGCCCTGGAATAATCCATATATTTACTTATCGCATCACCCAGATTTCTTTATTGATGTCAGTATTTAAGTACGTTTCCGTAATTTGCGTTGCAGTTGGCGCAAATTCAAACTGGCCTCTATGCCACGGAAATCACTGAACGTTTAAAGGGTCATATCAGATTTTTTTTTAAAAATACTCTATGAGAATGAATGGTCTTTTTGTGGAATTTATCGGGGTATAAACTTGGAAAAGACGCGGGAATACTGGACGAGGGCCGGAAGGCCTCGTCCAGTATTACCGCGACTTTTCCAAGTTTATATCCCCGATAAATTCAACAAAAAGGCCATTCATTCCTTATAATTCCAGCATTTAAAATAAATTCATCAAGAAAATGTGTTTATTTTCCGTGTTCTTAATAATTATTTTAACTGCGCCTCCCGGTTACGGAAAGTAGTTCGGCGTGGGAGTTTACTGGGATATAAATTTTGGACAGAGACTTGCTACGGGCCAATCAAATGTTAGGGAATTGTGTACATATTTTTGTGCTGGAATTATTAAAAAATAAAAACGTGTTTTCATCATGACCCTGTGTAACGTGGTTTAATTGAATATATATGAGGATACTAGGACCGCTGGGTTGTTTCTATTTTCACCCATATAGGTGCATACATATCGGATTTCCTATCTTGTTGTGTTCAACAAGATAGCAAATCTGATACTTATAATTATGTACAGATATTGGTGAACATTGAAACAACACAGCGGTCGTAGTATCTTCATTTAACCCGTCAATACAGTGCGTATGTGCCGTGAAACATTTTTGATATCCTGTCAATATGACCTAATCACTGCGTACGAATATGTGCGGTTGTCATACAAGTCGATTCTCCGATTTTGACGATGTGGCTGGGGTTATCTTTTGCATTTTAAAGCTATTTGTAGGCGTTGACGGGATATATAGAATACATGTAGTAGGTTAGTGTCGTGAATGGGAAAATATCTGTCGCAGCACGGAAACGGGATGTGCTCGGTAGAGCCTCGCCCATCCCGTTTTCTAAGCCTTGCCATACATTTTTTCCCATTCATGGCACCAACCTACTATTCTCTATATTCTGTGTATTAACACTACACAGCGGTCTGTGTTATTCTTTAGATATCAAGAAAGTGTTTATTACTCCATATAAGTATATGTTGTTACCACTCATTTGAACCGTCTCGTTGAGACGGTTCAAGTTGAGACGGTTCAAATGAGTGGTAACAACATATATTTCTGAGATTAAATAAAGAAAATAGGGAATTTGTTCCTCAAAATATATTTTTTCCCATTCACGGCACTAACTTACTATTCTCTATTTCTGAGCCGTGGAGTCAGCAGAATCTGTTTAAACGGGACAAGCAGTGTGTCAGATGAGAAAATCATATTGTACGTGTAATGTGAGTACTCCAAAACGCTATAATGAAAACACAGTTTTAATTTTTATATTATTTTCTTCAAAAATTCCTGAAAAAAAGTAGTGGTCCTTGTATCGTGATATAGCTTCAATTGAACCACTTTACACAGTACAGGACCATGATGAAAACACAGTTTAATGTTTTATAGTATTTTGGAAACCAATATCATGAAATGCCCCTTTAATATATCCGCGAAAATACTACAAGTACAAGACTAGGAATTCCTACGTCTTACTAGCGTTACCTTACAAATTGGATCTCAAAATACACTATAGCTTGATTTTATCTATATTCGTTAACAAGGTGATACTAACAAGAACAACAAGTACTGAAACTTCCAGAATCCATCCGATTCAAAGTAGGTATTCTTTTATATTGTCCTTATTACGAAACGGATTTTGATGAACTATGGCGCATCAAACGCATCTTGTTAAGCTGCATTTTGTAATCTCTTTGGCCCAAACTTCTGTCGTTTTTGCGACGAATCGATTTCCGTGTCGGTAGACACGGAAATCGATTCGTCGCAAAAACGACAGAAGTTTGTGCCGAACTCCCTGGAAGACCAAATGCAGGTCATGAGGACGGCTTTGCTGCGCCATATTTCATCAAAATGCGTTTCCTATTGAGGAAAATACCAAATAATACTTACTTTGGAGTTGGCAAAATTTCAACACTTTCAGCCACTGTTATTGTTGTTATAACCACGTGATCATGCACCATGGTTAATGTCGATTTCGCAAAATGGAACCATTGTTGAGGAAAATGATTACACGGCATAGAGCCAGTGGTATAGAGCACAATCAACCTGTGTATCGCCTTCAGCCAATCAAACGGTATATATACAATGTACGTCCACGAATAACTTGTGTTGACCATTCACTTCACTGTATAATAACTACACTAACATGTGCCAATATTTGTCAATATATTTATTTAAAAAGCCCTGAATATTGTGCTTGAAATCAATCTGAGCCTGAGTTGTGCTAGTCAGACAATCAACTTGCTTGATAGCGAGTTGACATCGTCCATAGATGTTCAGAAACGTTGATAGTCTGGCCAAGCTTAAATGAACACCACCACCAAATAGTTTTCCTATATACAGTGGGGTCAGCGTGTAAGTGCACACACGAACGAACACGACAGGTTGGTTTCAACCTGTCGTGTTCGTTCGTGTGAGCACTTAACACGCTGACCCCCACTGTAAACTAACCAATGACCACACATTTTGCTATTATCTGCTAATTTTTCGTATGGATGTTGTGGGACCTATTTTCCCATAACCTGCAGCAATTCTGCTCTGGATATTCACTAATTAAAATATAGGTTTAATTATAATTACGAAAGATAAATTGAATCTCCTGTGACCACCCTAGTGGTGGCGCAAAAAGTCAGCGGCTGGTATTGAAACCGCCTCGCATGACAATAACCTGCCTGTGAAGTAGATTAGTACTACATGTACATCAATTGACCGGTTTCTGCAAGCAAAGAGTGTCTATGGCATGAACAATATGGCTTATGTTTTTTAACGTACTTCTTCTGACTACACCGCGCATGAATATCTGATGATTTAGTGTGGTTAAACCTAAAATTTGGTTAGAACACATCAAATAGTTTTACTATATAATTTAACCGAATCCCATCCAATAAGGCCAGTCTCTCCTACTTACACTATTCGTATGGATGCTGTGGGACCTACTTGTACATCACATGCAGCCAGTCTGTACTGGTTCTGCATGAATTAAACAATATGTTCACGTACTCCTAAGAAAGAAAAATCCAACCTCGTCATATCCCCTAATATTGTTTAAATTTGTTGGCCACGGAAACTCTGTTTACATCACGTGACCGCCAGGTTCCGTGTTTTATTTTAAATGCTACACATATGCTGAAAACTGGTGTTAAAAGCACCCCAAAATGTTCCTCAAGTGAAACTGGGTAGTAATAGATCAAGATTTGCAAGCAAACTAGGTACATGTAATGAGACCTCAAAACTCCCCCACAAGTTTGTTTATACAGGACTACCTCTGCACCATTTCGCACCATTTGGTATTCTCTAACCTTTTGCCGCAAGTTGGTTATAACACCTTGAAAGCCCATAAGTGTTCAGTTCAATTCCGTCCGTGTGACATAGGCCTTTATCAGGTAACCGTTGGCAGCCCTGTACTGACCGAATATGTACTGACTGATAACATATTGCTGTATCAGGCATTAACCTGATACAAACATCCGGGTTACAACGAAGTGATAACTGACGTTCCATTGGTCGGATCACGTCACGTGACGTTACCGAATGACGTCAGTGTAATGAAGCAACGTAAACAAGTTCGCGCTCTGTCCATATATAACGACGTCATATGTGGTCATTTTCGAGCATAAAACGTTACCTGATAAATAGAATACCAGGCATGTGTCTTTTGATATCAAGTTTATCAGTTTCGGCTCGGAAACGGTAGGAATTTCGAGGAGAGCCTCGGAATTCCTACGCCTTTCCTAGCCTCACCTTTTGCAAAACGGTACATGTATGCTTCCTGTCTTGAAGTGGGAATTTCGCGAATCATGTACAATTGGCGCCAAATTCAACGACGGTGTTGTCGCATACATTCTATGGTCATACATTTAAAGGGTTGCCTGCAAATGAGCTCGACTTTTGTTTTCGTATTTGCGGGATTATTCTTGGCGGCTGAAATAAATCAATGTTTCCCGATTGATTTTCGCGGGCAATGTGAACACATGCTACATTGTTATTGGTTTTCTTGTTTTAGGTGTTGAGGGCGGGGGTGGGTGCCATTCATTGACATACACCAACGTGTGTCGTTTGGAATGAGCGTAGATGAGTTCAGCAGTCTGACCAGGTACTACGCTGTTCTTTCTCTTCTTACCGAATTGTATCATTCCTTAACCAAAACTAAATGTATGGCGGTTGTGAACATATGTTACTTCGCGATGTCAGTCAGTCAGTCAGAGTTGATAGTGCAACTGCGCGACATCATCCATTTATACACTTTCCCGGACCCAAATGGTACGCCTCTGTGACTATGGGCCGTTAAGCACCAATATGTACACCTGCTATAAATTCATAATGCAAACGCCCATTCGACGTACTACGTTTACATACCAATACAATTAGACCCACGTGCCGTCGCGCCATGCTGTTGATTGGTTAAAGTTCGTTTGATGTCCATAAATTCCACGAGGTTGTCAATAACTGCACGCTATTGACCGGCAACGTCGCTGTTCCAGGAATTGTGAAAAATTGACGTAAAACAATAGCATTCTTAATTTTAACGCCATATTTGGTTATTTATATTTATGAAACTATCACAAAATGCAGTGTAAATATAAGTAATAAAACTACGGGCTGTTCATTTTACTGGGGTGTACAATATATTTGGTATGTTTAAAGTCCTTCGGACTTTAATTTGGTATGTTTAAAGTCCTTCGGACTTTAAACATACCACATGTATTGTACACCCTAGTAAAAGCAACAACCCACGGTTTTATTTCTTAATTACATTCCATCCTACGCTTTCTACGAATGAAAGTATGCCAATTTCATCGTCCGGTCGTCGTCGTCACAACATTGGTCATTGATTTGTACCAGAAGGCCTTGTTTGTACCAGGCGAACGTACATCTTGAACGCAATAGACGCGAGGGGTCGCACGATACAGAGCGTGTTTGCTCGGAATCAACTTCCGATTCCATTCATAATCAACCCAAGCACCTTTGCCGGGCAAGATTCTGTGACAATTGTGTACGCCAATATTAACTGAGCATAATTGCTTACTTATGTTCGCGGTCTTAAAGATTGTTGCAAATAAGAAGGCGTCCCATTAATGTATCGCATCTAAAGGGTAAAACTGCAGTTGGGACGCATTTATGAATTAAATGCATGACCAAGCAATTACAATTTGCCGTTCGCTTATTTTTCTCTTCATCGTGTTAAACAGTCACATGCCAATATATTTTTGCAGGATTTTCATCATTTTTAAAAGAGTTGTCATCTGCAAAACACATAACGCAAGCACAGTTTTTCTTCACTGCAATTGCAATATACTAAGTCTTGTAGTCTACGTGTAAAAATTGGACAATTTGTGTTTTTAAGCAGATATATAGAGAATAGTAGGTTAGTGCTGTGAATGGGAAAACATATCTGGCAAGGCTTAGGAAACGGGATGGGCGAGGCTCTGCCGAGCACATCCCGATTCCGTGCCGTGCCAGATATTTTTCCCATTCACGGCACTAACCTCCTATTCTATGTATCCCGACAACACCTACAAATAGCTTTAAAATACAATACAAAAAACCACAGCCACCGCACATATTCATACGCAGTGATTAGGTCGTATTGACAGGATATCAAACATGTTTCACGACACCGTGTTTCACGGCACATACGCACTGTGTTGACGGGATAAAAACTAATAATAATCTTCGGAAACATCATTGCATTTTACTATTTTTAAGTCACTCAAATAAGATAGAGCGTAATACATGTATAGACATTTAACAATGTTGTGTTTTCAAAGTGGTTAAGTATTGTGTGTTTGTTTTATTCATTTTACAATTTACGAAAGTCTTGTGTTATTATTGTATTGACCCAACGTACACCGCTAGTCATGGAGGGCACTAGTTGGGAACAGTAACTCTTGTCATCTACTCCCGTACCGTCCGTAGCCAGTCTGGCTACGGACGGTACGGGAGTAGATTGCAAGTGTTACTGTTCGCAACTAAGAGGGCACGTCATTGTCTGTTGAACGCGCTGTAAATTTCGCTATACGTTTGTCTAGTTTGTATGGCGCCACTCACCTTAAAACGTCCCTCGTGCAATACGTCGACGGAGTCAAATGTATGGATACATTGAAGGTTACCGGGAATGATCATGACATCCAGTAGACGTCAGTCAAACAGATTATCTTTTCTTATATTAAGTCGCTGTGACTGGAGAAATGGGGATTATGTGTTTTGCGACCAGTGTTGATCCTGGTCAGCATGTGCATCTGCACAGTCTGATCGGGATCTGCACTGTTCAACATTTTAGAAGTGAAACAACGATTAACCTTTTAACAAAACAATATAGATCGTTGTCAATAGCCGATTTCACCAACATTACAAAGAATACTTTTCTAGCAAAGTATACTTTGAGGGAGTAGTCGTTTATTTTTCCTGAAATGCATTATTTCATATAGAACTAACAACTGCATATTAAAAGTATGCAGAATTATCACACTGAATTTATTACATTATCACAGCCAATTTGGCTGTGGTAATGTGTAATCAATTCAGTATAATATAAAATTAATTAACTTATCCTAAAATTGAAAATTTCTCCCTCAAAGTATACTTTGCTAGAAAAGTATTATTTGCAATGTTGGTGAAATATGCTACTGGCTACAGTAGTGTGCTATGTGAGCGACATTGGCCATACATTGCATAAGCACCATTTCTCCAGTCAAAGACACACTATATTTTTTATTTATGAACAGTTACCAACAGTCAACTTGTAATCGAACTACCGGCAACAGGTGTAAGATACAAGCCGGAATATAATGACATCATTCGACGTTAATTTGATACGTATAATGCACGTGTGTAGAGCCGTTAACTTCATGAGTCGGAAGCAACTCAGCGAATCGACGAAACGCATTTAGTTCACGCTTAAACGAATTTGCATACAACTTTAACTTGTGTTTAAGGGCACAATCATCCCATCGTACCGCACACAAATTAACGACAGGGATAGAAAATACACGACTTGTTGTTTATAACCAATCAGTCATGTATGCCGTTTATGTGTTTGAGTATTATCACATCTTTGACACACTTCCGTGTGCTGTTTCTGTATTAACACAGCTCGTGTGCAAGGTATGTGCATGAGGATGTGATAAATAAGTTAGATCACGTTTGTCCGCATGTACGAGCGATAATCCGCGAGCTAAAGCTTGCTGATTATCTCCTCGTACATGCGGACGAACCGTGATCTAACTTATACTTAGAATACTGTGTATGCGTGTGCGACTTCTACATGTATGGTCATTTACAACAAACATAACACATTCAAATGTGAACACAAATTGTAAAAATGTATATATAATTTCTGATATGTATAATTATGTATATATATATAAACTGAATTATGCGACATATAGTGATACAAATGCGTACTGCATGGATGTATTTTGACATATGTTTTATGTTTGTATCATCTTGCGATGTGCACATTGTTACCACTTTCAAGTTTAATACATATTAAAAAATTGTATATAATTGTCGCGCTTGCTTGCTGACAGCGCGATATAGTCGATACATTGGCGTACGTACGTCCGTCCGTACGTACTGAGCGTCCGAGTTAAAGTTTTTGGTTAAACGTTAACCTCGGCGGGCGCGACATACGGGCCGCTGCCATCTAGTTATATATACACCTGTTAAGAGTCAGTACTTAATGCTACATTTATTGCCAAATATCTTACACTGGGTACACATTCCAAGTTTCGTATTTCCCGACCAGAACCGTCAATTATATTATTAAAACGGCTGCTCTCCTAACAGCCATAGAGCGCGTTAATGCAAAAATATGTTATGGAAGAAATTAATAAAACAGACATTGTTCATATAACTTAATCCATTTAGAATCATTCTGTGAGTAACAAAGATGAAACGTTAAAAATCAATGAAAGACGCAGAGCGCGAGCAGGTAGTTCTTGTTGGTATTGGTTTTGGAAATATGTCCTTACTCCACGAGCTACCAGTATAGACGCAGATCAGACTGCGCGCGTCCGCGCAGTCTGATCTGCGTCTACACTGGTATATATGGCATGAATGTCGCTGTTGGTATGCTTCTGCGAGTTGTATTGTCAACCGGGCTGATCAGAATATGTGTTCAGGTTGGTCATAGATACAATGAAATCTAGTTTAATATCATAGAATTGGTAATAATTATGCGTTTCACGCGCGACGACTAAATTAGCTTAGTTTATGTTACCAGATGCGCAATCTGATCGGGCCCTACATTGTGTTAATGATCTATGGAGACGTCCCTAATGCACCTTATAAATACGCGAGTCCATATACACTACATAAGTATGTGAGGTGACCATACGTCACAATAAGACATTTTTGTCGTGGTGAGTCACATGTTTGTGTATGTGGCAGGCGAAACGGGGCTTATGTGTTCTGCGACCAGCGAACAGCCTGATCAGGATATGCACAGTTCGCCATACCGTCAATGAAACATGGAAACCATGCTTTAACAATCAATACTCTACAGATCGCTATGAGGCTACATGCAGGAGAGTTTTGTTAACTTTTGACACCAATTACGAAAACAATTGCAAATTTTGTAAATGTATTTCACGAAACTACGCAGATGTCCGAAGGTACAAAATCGTATGGCGTGTCTGATTTAAGACCGTGAAAAGGATTGAACGGTTGGCGGGTGGACGTTTTAGAATCGTGGCACCGCCGACGTGACCATAGAAATCGGGTGAAAACACTATGAAAGAAGGTGGAAAAATAAACGCTGAGTGGCTGGGTGTGATATTGTCCCGTTTCCGCGCCGCGGAAATGATTTAACTCCCGTCCCAGCATGTAGCCCAATCCCATAAAACAACGCGAATGGAAGAATATGAGCAGAAAAGACCGCATGCAGAATTACGCTCATGATCGATGGACGAATCGGTTGGAAGTTGTATTAGTTTCAACATGTGTTACATGGGTGTGGATAATGACAATTATGTGGGTTCAGGCTCCCCACGATTTTACATGTGTGCACCCACGTATTGCAGGGGTCAGTGGAAGAAGAGGGCTAAGTCCGTAACGGACATAGCCCCTTCTTCCACTGACCCCTGCAATAAGGCGCGGCCAGACTCCATTTGACATTACTGCACCAACGAATTCTAAAGATCATTACTCCCGGGATCATATCCGTATGTCACTATATTGAAGGTTGGCGAAGAAAATGCATGGCAAATGCGAAATGGAATACTAGCATTTGGAACGTTACCTCATGTTTCAGCATTACATGCAGGGCTCCAGATAAGGAATTAGTAATTGAGTATTGTCACTCCATAGTTTCTGAAGCAATTGGGTATTTGAAAATTGTAATTGGGTAATATAAAATCACACTGCTGTTTACAAATCAACAGACACCAATTGTTGAATAGTTTGCTTCGAAATGAAAACAGTTCTTGGCATTTCATTAAAATTGTCTCCTTGGAGACAATTCTAATGAAATACCAAGATGTGTTTTATGGAAAAAAGAAAAATATGCTATATATGTGGTCTGTTTATTGTTTTCTGCAGCATGATAAAGGTACCATATATTTTTTATTGCTTTTTGATACTCGCTATTTCTGATTTCAATTGGGTTTTTGGCAATTTTAATTGAGTATTTAAACAAATACGCAGCTTATCTGGAGCTCTGACATGTATACTCATGCTAAGTAATCGAAAACTGTGTACATGCTACTCATTGAGGTACATATAAATAGGGTTCAGACAAAACAAACGTCCAAATATACAATACTTGTTTTTTTTATTACCTACTTGTTTCATAATTATCGACGCGAAAATCTGAAATACGGTACATCTAAAAGGGCATAATTTTTATCGGGATGTAAAAAAAATACTATAATAAATAAATACGTGTTTTCATCATGGCCATGTGTAAAGTGGTTTAATTGGAGATATATGACGACACAGGATCGCTGCAATTTTATTTTGTCATGATTTTTACACAGGGCCATGATGGAAAAAAACTTTTTTATTTTTTATTATTTTTTTCAAAAAATTCTAGGATTGTTGGGTTGTTTAAATTTTCACCGATATCGGTACATACGTGTCAGATTTTCTATCTTGTTGAATGCAGCAAGATAGGAAATCCGATATTTAATATGTACCTATATGGGTGAAAATAGAAACAGCCAGTGGTCCTAGTATCCTCATATATCTTCAATTAAACCACTTTACACAGGGCCATGATGAAAAATCTATTTTTTATATATGTTTGTTTGATATACCCCTTTAACCCTTAGCCTGCTGATCGCGAAAACTGTCGTCTGCTGTTGCTTTATATTTTGCCCTGTTTCTCAATAAAAACATGGTTTGACAGCACTTTAGAATCATTTCCATTGGAAATGATTCTAAAATGCTGTCAAACCATGTTTTTGATGAGAAAAATCGAAAATAAATCATAAACAGCAGACGACAACATTTCATTCAGCAGGCTAAGGGTTAATGCCCACATACATGTAATGACACGCCATTGTAAAATATGCAATAAAACAGGTATATAATTGTATGCACCACTTGCATATACTAGTCTACCACCTGCTCTAATCTTGCAAATATGTTTCAATTTCTTTATTTCAAAATACTTGAATATTGTGCTTGAAATCAAGCAGCTTGATTGGTTGAGCCTGAGCTGTGCCACAGCTCAGGCTCGACCAATCAAGCTGCTTGACTGCAACATGTCATTGCCGAAAGAAGTTCAGAAACGTTGATACTATGGGCAAGATTAACACTCGATTTGCTAGAATGAAACCAATTGAACACGGGTGGCCCGACTATACCACCACTTGAAACGCGTTGACTGAAAGAAGAACTATAACTCTTGTATGCCGATACCATAACTCTCACACTGATTATCTTCCTTACATCAGCATATTCGACAATTGTGCCCCCCGGTTGCTAACATGTACATTACGCCGGCGCCTAAGGCCAGCGTAGACCCGGATCGGTCGACGCATCCGCACATGCTGATCTGGGTCTACACTGTTCGTCATTCAGTCACTGAACTACCTCAGTATTAGGTTCCGATCATACGGCAAGTATGTCGCACTGAATGTTTAACACTTTCACCACTGAGTAACTGGAATGTATTTTGATATGTTAATTTTGTGACCATTCCAACCGTCACGAAAAAATCTTCAGACTAGGGAGTGTTTTTGTTCTCAAAAATGTGAAAATTACTTGCAAAAAGTGCAGATCCTGATGAGATGGCTCGTCACGAGCCGGCTCATCTGGATCTACACTTGTTACCAATGTCACTATACAGGCCTGTGGTGTTGAAAGGGTTAAATGTCCATGCCCACTCAGTAGACACCAACATGTTACTTATATCAGAGGCATCATCTCAGACAATTTCTGGCAAACTAAATATTCATTCACCATTATACCACGTATTGATTGGCATTATTATTAATTTTATATCAGGCGTAAATTGCCACACTGACATCAGGGGCGATAACCGTGTTTCCTTAAAATGTTAACGGACATTCCTATGTATTCTCTGTATTTGCAATGATTAGGTTTGAGGCGGCTTTCAGCTGCGCCGAAAACCTATTGTATTCGTTGGTTTTTTTTTTTTTTTTTTTTTTTTTTTTATTCAGCCGTTCAGTCTACAGCCCAAACCGCTGGTCGGATCGACTTCAAATTTTGCATGCCGATTCGGATCAAGTGTGAGCAGAGACTCAGAGATTTTCAGAAATATCTTAATGCCACTTTCCACGAAACCGGAAGTGACGTCATATGTTCTATAACTTTCTATAACTTCCTTATTTTCCAAACGATTTCAAAAATTCTTTTGCATTGGAAAGCTGACAAAATTCTCTATCTCGGCCTCGCTGACAGTTCTCGGCTATCTGGTCAAATAAGAGAGCTATAGGCATTTGAAGTTGAAAAATGTACATACTTTTCAACGATTTTGCCGAATTTTTGCCGAATTTCGGCTGATAACGGGTGGTCTTTACAAACGTTTTCCAATTTGTACAGTAATGTCAACAACATAATTTCTTGCCAATGTGATAGGGGAGTGTCAGGCGCATAAAAGATGATAATTTTCAGAGCTCTATCTTGACTACTTCCGGTTCTATTGGATGTCAAAGATGAACGTATTTTTTTCAAGTTTTCAAAATAGAGCAAACGGATGTGACGTCAGCTTCGTTATTTATCAATAGATTTCAAAATTTCTTGCTGCGGTCGATATTTCAGTCCTTCAGCTAAAACTTTCCCGCTTTGTGCCCGGCCTATGGTGAAAAACAAACGAAAACTTCACTGGTGGAATATTGCATATTTCCGTTTTATTAGGTGTATTTACAAATGGCGTAAACTGCCATTTAAGGGCGATAACTATCGAAAAATAATCATCCGCTGACTTACGGGCTCCCTCCATCTACACCAAACCGCTGGTCGGATCGACTTCAAATTTTGCATACCGATTCGGATCAAGTGTGAGCAGAGACTCAGAGATTTTCAGATATCGTTTAAAGCTACTTTCCACGAAAACGGAAGTGACGTCATACTTCCTATAAATTCTTATTTTCCCACCGATTTCAAGAATTCTTTTTGCATTGGAAAGCTGACAAAATTCTCTATCTCAGATTCACTGACATTTTTCGGCTATCTGCTCAAATAAAAGATCTATATGCATTTGAATTTGAAAAATGTACATACTTTTCAACGATTTTGCCGAATTTCGGCTGATAACGGGTGGTCTTTACAAACGTTTTCCAATTTGTACAGTACTGTCAGCAACATAATTTCTTGCCAGGGTGATAGGGGAGTGTCAGCCGCATGAAAGATGATAATTTGCAGAGCTATATCTTGACTACTTACGGCTCTATTCGATGTCAAAGATGAACGTATTTTTTCAAGTTTTCAAAATATAGAGCAAACGGATGTGACGTCAGCTTCGTTATTTATCATTCGATTTCAATTGTTTTTGCTGTATTCGATATTTCAGTCCTTTAGCTAAAACTTTGGCTGAGGATCGAACCCGGTATCCCTCGCTCCGAGTCCATCGCTCTACCTCTAAGCTAACCGGCCCCACATCGGTGTGATGATGCGAACACAATAATGTTGGACTGTTCATTCTAAAACTTCAGAAATTCTTTTTGTAACCGATAGTTTACACCTTGGGCTAAAGCTTAGTTACACATGAAATCAATGTTTGAGGCTCAAACCGTTGATGCAGCTCAAGCTGCTCTAGTTATACTTTATAATCTGTCGGAAACTATTAATTTGTTCAGGTGACACATTTAATTAGATTCCATTTGTAAACACACTTTAGAACATGTTAAATGCATACTGATGCTATCAGAGGTGAATCGCATTTTTTTTGGCAAATGCAAATGTGTCTCTGTGTCTCTGTGTGTGTGTGTCTCTCTCTCTCTCTCTCTGTCTCTATCCCCCTCTCTCTCACCCTCTCTCTCTGTCTCTCTCTCTCCCCCTCTTCTCTCTCACTCTCTCTCTCTCCCTCTATGATGTAACATTACATAAATGACGTCAGTGTATATAATGACGCAACGTAAATATATCCACGCTAAAATCATGTAACATTTGCCCATTCCTTACTATAAAAACCTGCCTGATAAATATACAACTTATTTTTTAATTGTGTTTAACGGCCTGTCAACAGGTCCTTTTATAAAAAACATAATAACTTTCTAGTGTTTTTTATATCATGTTTAACAGGCTCCGTTCGGAAACGATAGGAATCACTCAGCGAGTCGTGGAATTCATATACCCTGATAAATGTGATGCCAAAACAACACTAGCCTGATAATTATCATTTATATGACATTACCTGCATGAGCGTCACCAGCATTTTTGAAGTGGTTCGGCTTAGAGCTGTGAAGCAACCGAAATATGTAAGGGTTCCAGGGGTTGCCCCTGGACCCCTATCAGATTTCGGTTGCTTCACTTCCCCGGGATGTGTTTGACTTCCAGAAGCCAAATGCTGCATTCGGCTATGTTTGGACAACACATACAGTAGCGCTTTTCTGCAGGTCAACTATACGTACTATACCAATACTATACGTATACTATACCAATACGATATGTTTTCTATACGATACGATATGCATATAATATAAACGTATGGTATGTTTGTACCGTACATACCAACCAATATCGTATAGATATACCATTCAAATCGTACGTTTATACGATTTTTATACATGTGTATAATTCTGGTACGTTTGTATCGTACAAACATAACAGATTTGTGTACGGTATAGGTTAGAGGATACCAAATGGTGCGAAATCGCCCAGGGTGTATGCAAAACTAATCCGGTATAAAAAAATAGTGCGCGTTTTTTGAGGTCACAGACACCGTTTGCTTGCAAATCTTGATCCATTACTACCCAGTTTCACTGGAGGAACATTTTGGGGTGCCTTTAACACCAGTTTTCAGCATATTTGTAGCATTTAAAATAAAACACTGATGTAAACAGAGTTTCCGTGGCCAAAAAATGTAAACAATATTGGGGGATATGACAAGGTTGGATTTTTCTTTCTAAGGAGTAAGTGAACCTATTGTTTAGTTCATGCAGAACCAGTACATACTGGCTGCAGGTCATGTACAAGTGGGTCCCACAGCATCCATACGAATAGTGAAAGTAGGAGAGACTGGCCTTATTGGATGGCATTTTATAGTAAAACAATTTGGTGGTGTCTAACCTATAAATGTACCAGAAAACCGTAAAGATTAGACGCCACCAAATAGTTGGGAGCAAATATCTCAAATGGTTGTCACACAGCAGCTGTGTAACTCCACCATGTGACTGTCCACATTCTGCCTTAAATTGAGCTACTACAGAACTATGGAGAATTTTAATAGATGATGAATTAAAAGCAGAAATCTCCATAAAATCACATAACATTACCCTAAATAGTGTTATAGCTAACCATTCTACATATAAAGACTCATCACTGAAACCATACCAACATGTATGCCACTCTGGAATGGTCGTCAGACAAAAGGGTACTGGCTTGGAACGGTCAGTCAAGAAATTTGCTTTATGACACAGGAGGAAAGGAAAAAACATTTTTTCTGAGTACTAGTGTATTGGTACTATACCGATATCTGAAAACAATACACTTACTCCTAAGTTTGGCAAATTTTGGAACAGCGTCGAGATGTCGCGCCACTTTCCCGAACTTCTTAATTGTCCATCAGGAAGCCAATATCAATGAAAAAAGAAAAACACACTATGATGACTGTTTTGGTGTATGTTACTGTCGCATTCCAAGCCCAATCACCTACAGGTAATTTACATACACTGGTTTATTATATTTGACAAACAAAGCTGAGAAATCAAGATATTAGAATATTTTGAAGCCAATAACTGTCCGTCTGCGATACAAAAAGAACAAATATGTTGCATCGCGGAGTCCGCTCGATTACTCTTGTCGCTGTAACTTTAAATTATGTTCCCAGAGACATAGCTACAAGAAACATAAACTTCCAACTTCAAATTCTACAAAAAAACATATCTCACATAGGGCCTAGGCACACCTTATAGGTTAGACACCACCAAATAGTTTTACTATATAATTTAACTGAATGCCATCCAATAAGGCCAGTCTCTCCTACTTTCACTATTCGTATGGATGCTGTGGGACCCACTTATACATGACCTGCAGCCAGTCTGTACTGGTTCTGCATGAACTAAACAATAGGTTCACTTACTCCTAAGAAAGAAAAATCCAACCTTGTCATATCCTCCAATATTGTGTACATTTTTTGGCCACGGAAACTCCGTGTACATCAAGTGACCAACAGGTTCAGTGTTTTCTGTTAAATGCTACAAATATGCTGAAAACTGGTGTTAAAGGCACCCCAAAATGTTCCTCAAGTGAAACTGGGTAGTAATGGATCAAGATTTGCAAGCAAACGGTGTCTGTGACCTTAAAACACCCGCACTATTCTTTTATACCGGACTACTTTTGAATACACCCTGTGCGATTTCGCACCATTTGGTGTCTTCTAACCTAAATGAATACGATATATTAACGGTGTTGCCGTGTACTATTTGCCCTAACATTTTGTCCGCCCTTAATATTTGGTCCTCCTCGGCAGTTCTTTTTCATAATATTCAGAAATGCGTAATATTATTAATCTATCTGTGTGTCTGATGTCTTTTGTGTTAATTCTTCGGCATAATACGGAATAAATAGCATAGGGTGCTATTCCGGTATTATGCCAATTCTTCGTGTGTCAGTGTGTCATTCGTCGCTTCGAGAATGCAGTGCGCCAAAAGCCAAAGCGGAATTTATGAGTTGAACCTGTTGAAGAACAGGCGCCGAAGAACGAATGTTTTCCGGAAGTTTTTCGTATTTTCAATACTTTCCAAAGATACAAAGGATTATTATTGGCATGATTGGTAAGTTATCACTGTTGTCTTATTAAACATTCATGCTAATCACCTGTATTATTAAATGTTCAATAGTTAAATGAGTTTCATAATATGAAAACTGAATAAAAACATATGGTAAATTATGCCAATAATCGGTTCATTCCAATACTCGGGTTGGTCACTGTAGGACCCAAAAAACAAACTTCTCGTGAATATAAAACCAATGCCTTTGTTACCGGTTGGTGACTGATGTCTTCAGGTGGTGTCCTGCCTGCCCCCTACCCCCACCCCCACCCAAACAACAAACTTCTCGTGAATATAAAACCAGTGCCGTCGATAGCGGTTCTTCAGGAGGTGTCACAAAACGAGAAACAAAATACAATTAAATAATGAAAAACTTGTGATTGTTTACGAGATACGATTCGATATGCATAGCTAGAGTTTAATCTCTCACCCGGTTAATAGGCACTTTTATGCCACACTTCGGGTATGCTATATTCATACCATATCCGTATGTTTGTATAATATTCGTAAAGTACGTTTGTATAATGTAAACAAACTGTACTATACGATGATACGGTACAAACATACCAATATTATATGATCATACGATATGCTCATTAAATATACCAATACTATACGATTACGATATGTATACGATATTAGTATATACACATAGGTAAGGAGCAGAAAAGCGCTACTGTAGGTGCGAGAAAAAGTATCCAACATCTGAACTTGTGTGGGACGAGAATATTCCACCCTCGTGGCAGAATATGTCGTTAGAAACTCGGCAAAGCCTCGTTTCTGACTTGAACCGTTGATAATGATTTATTCGGGCTGCTGTGCATGCTGTTCTGGATCTATACTGGTCGGTACGCCAATCAATACAGCACATTTATCTAGTCACATTAATATATAAGTGGCTGAAACAGGCGAAATGGGGCTTATGGAAGTTATTAACAGTGTAGCTCCTGATCGTGTAGCACAGTCATGTAGACTGATAACTATCTATATTGCTCGTTGGCAGCATGGCGGATGTTTCATGGATGGAAGGGCGAACAGTGTAGATCTTGATCAGACTGTGCGGATGCACATGCTGATCTGGATCTAAACTGGTCGGTACACCAACCAATAAATCACATTTCTCCAGTCACAGTCCCATATACATGTATACAATATTTAATAAATTTCTATCATTTGCCTGGATTTAAAATCGAAAAATTGAAAATCGGTACGTTTAGATTATATTGATAATAAATTCGTCATAGAAAACCTCGGATTAGCGTCCAGGTTTCGGCGAAATCGGTCTTGTGACGGTTTGGTTAAGCTAGAGTCCAACATACCAGGATATAATACAGGGAGGCGTATTTTTGTGTCCATTCTTTAGACATGACATTGTTCGGGCAAAATAAACATTCATTCACCATTACCCGACGTATTAATTGGTATTATTATACTTTTTATATCTAATGTGAATTTCCACACGCATTTAATTCGTGTACATAATTTCAACTAGATGGCCGCGGCCTGCATGTCGCGCCTTGGGACGAGGCATGGACACTAACAAAAGAGATATAGTATAACGAAAAACTTTAAACAAAAATTTTTAACCAAAAACTTGAACCAAAAACTTTAACCGGACACACGTACGTGCGTACGTACGTACGCCAAAGTGCCGACTATATCGCGGTTTCCGCAAGCGGGCGCGACAAAAAGTTTAACCAAAAAGTTCAAAGTAAATAGACCTTGACATTGGGCACAGGGGCCGCACGGCAGGGGGGTAGAATGAAAATATAGATGATGATAAACACCCATGTGAAGTTTCAAGCAGTTGCAGAGATGTAGTATAACGAAAAACTTTAACCAAAAAACTTAACCAAAAAACTTAACCAAAAACTTTAACCGGACACACGAAAAAGTTTAAGCAAAAAACTTTAACCAAAAATGTTAACCAAAAAGTTCAAAGTAATTAGACCTTGACATTGGGCACAGGGGCCGCACGGGAGGGGGGTAGAATGAAAATATAGATGATGATAAACACCCATGTGATGTTTCAAGGTAATGGCCAAAGCAGTTGCAGAGATGTAGTATAACGAAAAACTTTAACCAAAAAACATAGCCAAACAAGAGGGCCATGATGGCCCTAATTCGCTCACCTGACTCCATGAACACCAGAGGAGAATGTGACATTGAGTTCATGTGTTTTAAAAAAATTGTGCTATTTTTAGATGGTGGTCATCTTGGATTAAGCGATGACTCTCATTTTACAAAATCTGAAAATGCTTCACCCAGCATCGGCCATGTGGTTCCTGAGAAAAAGACGTTAAAAATCTTGAATAAATGGACCTTTTGGTGGCCATCATGGATGACATAATCATCCGATTCCGACAAATATTGCACCAGAGTGATCGCCTCATTGATACCTTCAATTTGATATATGACATGACCATATTCAGTCAAAAATAAAATTTGACCCCAATTTGACCCCACGGGCCACGCCCATTTCTGACCCCGGGGTCACCATTTTAACAACTTTCAAAGAGCAATGTACATCGATCATTCCTACCAAGTTTCGTTGAAATCCGGCTAGCGGTTCATTAGAAGAAGATTTTTTAAGAATTTATGCTATTTTTAGACGGTGGCCATCTTGGATTAGCGATGACCTCCATTTTAACAAATCTGAAAAGGCTTCACCCATGGACCATAACTTTTAAGTTTGGCTACCATGGGCCAAGCGGTTCATGTGAAGAAGAATTTTGAAATCTCTAATAAAAGAACGACCTTTTGACATTTCGGCGGCCATCTTGGATGACATAACAATCCGATTTGTACAAAAAATGTACCAGAGTGATCGCCTCATTGATACCTTCGATTTGATATATAACATGACCATATTCGGTCAAAAATAAAATTTGACCCCACGGGCCACGCTCATTTTTGACCCCGGGGTCACCATTTTAACAACTTTGAAAGAGCATTGTACATCGATCATTCCTACCAAGTTTTGTCGAAATCCGGCTAGCGGTTCATGAGAAGAAGATTTTTTAAGAATTTATGCTATAGACGGCGGCCATCTTGGATTAGCGATGACCTCCATTTTAACAAATCTGAAAAGGCTTCACCCATGGACCATAACTTTTAAGTTTGGCTACCATGGGCCAAGCGGTTCATGTGAAGATAATTTTGAATAAATCTCTAATAAAAGAACGACCTTTTGACATTTCGGCGGCCATCTTGGATGACATAACAATCCGATTTGTACATGTACCAGAGTGATCGCCCTCATTGATACCTTCGGTTTGATATATAACATGACCATATTTCGGTCAAAAATAAAATTTGGACACCCCCCCCCCCCCCCACGACCACGCCCACTTTTGGACCCCGGTCACCCATTTTAACAACTTTGTAAGAGCATTCTACATCGATCATTCCTACAAGGTTCGGTCGAAATCCGGGCGGTTCATGAGAAAGAAGATTTTTTAAAATTTATGCTATTTTTAGACGCGCCATCTTGGATTAGCGATGACCTCCATTTTAACAAATGCTGAAAAGGCTTCACCCCATGGACCATAACATTTAAGTTTGGCTACCATGGGCCAAGCGGTTCATGTGAAGAAGAATTTTGAAATCTCTAATAAAAGAACGACCTTTTGACATTTCGGCGGCCATCTTGGATGACATAACAATCCGATTTGTACAAAAAAATGTACCAGAGTGATCGCCTCATTGATACCTTCGATTTGATATATAACATGACCATATTCGGTCAAAAATAAAATTTGACCCCACGGGCCACGCTCATTTTTGACCCCGGGGTCACCATTTTAACAACTTTGAAAGAGCATTGTACATCGATCATTCCTACCAAGTTTTGTCGAAATCCGGCTAGCGGTTCATGAGAAGAAGATTTTTTAAGAATTTATGCTATTTTTAGACGGCGGCCATCTTGGATTAGCGATGACCTCCATTTTAACAAATCTGAAAAGGCTTCACCCATGGACCATAACTTTTAAGTTTGGCTACCATGGGCCAAGCGGTTCATGTGAAGAATAATTTTGAAATCTCTAATAAAAGAACGACCTTTTGACATTTCGGCGGCCATCTTGGATGACATAACAATCCGATTTGCACAAAAAATGTACCAGAGTGATCGCCTCATTGATACCTTCGATTTGTATATAACATGACCTATTCGGTCAAAATAAAATTTGACCCCACGGACCACGCCCATTTTTGACCCCGGGCCCCGGGGTCACCATTTTAAAACAACTTTGAAAGAGCATTCTACATCGATCATTCCTACAAAGTTTCGTCGAAATCCGGCTAGCGGTTCATGAGAAGAAGATTTTTTAAGAATTTATGCTATTTTTAGACGGCGGCCATCTTGGATTAGCGATGACCTCCATTTTAACAAATCTGAAAAGGCTTCACACATGGACCATAACTTTTAAGTTTGGCTACCATGGGCCAAGCGGTTCATGTGAAGAAGAATTTTGAAATCTCTAATAAAAGAACGACCTTTTGACCTTTCGGCGGCCATCTTGGATGACATAACAATCCGATTTCGACAGCAAATGCACCAGAGTGATCGCCTCACTGATACCTTCAATTTGATATATGACATGACCATATTCGTTCAAAAATAAAATTTGACCCCAATTTGACCCCACGGGCCACGCCCATTTTTGACCCCGGGGTCACCATTTTAACAACTTTGAAAGAGCAATGTACATCGATCATTCCTACCAAGTTTCGTCGAAATCTGGCAAGCGGTTCATGAGAAGAAGATTTTTTAAGAATTTATGCTATTTTTAGATGGCGGCCATCTTGGATTAGCGATGACCTCCATTTTAACAAATCTGAAAAGGCTTCACCCATGGACCATAACTTTTAAGTTTGGCTACCATGGGCCAAGCGGTTCATGTGAAGAAGAATTTTGAAATCTCTAATAAAAGAACGACCTTTCGACCTTTCGGCGGCCATCTTGGATGACATAACAATCCGATTTCGACAAAAAATGCACCAGAGTGATCGCCTCATTGATACCTTCAATTTGGTATATGAAATGACCATATTCAGTCAAAAATAAAATTTAAACCCCAATTTGACCCCACGGGCCACGCCCATTTTTAACCTCAGGGTCACCATTTTAACAACTTTGAAAGAGCAATGTACATCGATCATTCCTACAAAGTTTTGTCGAAATCCGGTTGGCGGTTCATGAGAAGAAGATTTTTTAAGAATTTGTGCTATTTTTAGACGGCGGCCATCTTGGATTACGTAATGACGTAATTTTAACAATTTTGTAATCCCCCTACCTAAGGACCATGACCATGAAGTTTGGTGACCATAGGCCCAATGGTTACCGAGGAGAAGACGTTTGAAAATGTTCACGGACGACGACGACGACGACGACGACCGACGACGACGACGACGACGGACGACGACGGACGACGGACACATTGCGGTAACGATAGCTCACATGAGCTTCGCTCAGGTGAGCTAAAAACTTAACCAAAAACTTTAACCGGCACACGAAAAAGTTTAAGCAAAAAACTTTAACCAAAAATGTTAACCAAAAAGTTCAAAGTAATTAGACCTTGACATTGGGCACAGGTGCCGCACGGGAGGGGGTAGAATGAAAATATAGATGATGATAAACACCCATGTGAAGTTTCAAGGTAATGGGCAAAGCAGTTGCAGAGATATAGTATAATGAAAAACTTTAACCAAAAAACTTAACCAAAAAACTTAACCAAAAACTTTAACCGGACACACGTACGTACGTACGTACGTACGCCAAAGTGCCGACTATATCGCGCTTTCCGCAAGCGAGCGCGACAAAAATGTCATGCCTCATTTGCAAATCAAAATAGCCTGATACCACCGCGAGTCACTATCAGTAAAATAAAGAGTAATAAATGACTATATCTGTATAGCGGGCACTCGTAATTTTTAAAACTGGTGGAATAGTTACACAAAGATACACTTATTTAATTCATATAAAGACAATTTTATGCTTACCAGATGGGACCCCAACTTTAATATAGACAGAGATGTGATATGAGTTTATTTTAACCAGATAGTTCGGTTCCAAGGAATTTTTGACCAGTGTAACTCCGAAGATTCATATTCAAGGTGCATGATCACGTGGTTACAGCAACAACAACACTTACTGAAACTTCCAGCAGCGCCTCCGATTCAAGACACGTATTTTGTTATATTTTCCTTATTATGTAACGGATTGTAATGAAATATGGCGCATCAAACGCGTCTTGTTAAGCTGCATTTTGGTGGTCTCAGTACTTTGACCCAAACATCTGTCATTTTTGCGAATAATCGATTTCCGTGTTTACTTTCAATATTGACACGGAAATCGATTCTTCGCAAAAACGACATAAGTATGTGCCGAAGTATGGAGACCACAAAATGCAGGTCCTGAAGGCGCGTTTGCTGCGCCATATTTCATCAAATTCCGTTGCCTATTAAGGAAAATATCAAATCATATTTACTTCAGACATTGTTGTTGTTGTGGTAACCACGTGATCATGCACCTTGAGATTGAAACAAGAGCGATTAAGAGCGACACTGATCAGATGAAACGGGTACGTAGGCTGGCCTGGGCATTCATTGGTTGCCATGGCAATAGCACCGATTGTGTCCGATTCTGACACGTTGGTTAATTTTATAAACGAATGCAATGTCGGATGTTGTAAAAATCTCTTCTCGTAAATTTCGGACGGTTATGCGTGAAACTGTCGAATATTGGCTATGTAACTGAAATTAATGTTCATGACATTGTATATATCACCCGTTTATCAATAAAATTGCTACGCGAATATATTTTGATATCAAGTTTATCAGACTCGGCTCGGAAACGGTAGGAATTCCGAGGCAAGCCTCGGAATTCCTACACGTTTCATAGCCTTGCCTGATGAACTCGTTATCAAATCACGCCAACCTCGTATTCTGTATAGTGTTTAGCAGTCGCACAAACAGTTACAGCTCACCAGCGACAGATACTCATTGCCAATGTGCCATGTAAAAAAGTAATACAAATTTTTGGCCTCTCACTGTGAGCGTAGAGTACGCTAAATTCATTTCTAGAGAGACGTGAAGTAATTTGACGATCACCGCCTGACGCGCTACTTTTCCATAGAAATTGCGTATTAATACATTGCTCATGACGCTTGCAAAACATCGTGTGTAGTCCTTCCGCATCAGTAGGTTCAAGTACAGTTTTGGAAAACGGTGAAAAGAGAGCGTATCATATTCAATTCAGTGGTAATAATGCATAAAATGCATAACGTGTAGCCGAATATGGACCTACCGGCAGTGAATATTTTCCAATACAACATTCACTGCGCCAATAGTAAACACATATATTTCAGAATACTTGAATATTGTGCTTGCAATCAAGCAGCTCGATTGGTTGAGCCTGAGTCGTGATATAGCTCAAACCCAGTCATTCACACTGCTTGGTTGCGAGTTTAGATTGTCAATAGAAAACATATAACAATACGATGTTCAGACATATGTACATATGGACAAGATTAACGCAGGCATCTGTGTATTACATACCATATGAGACAAACCATGTGATTTTACACGACACATATGTAACAGAATTTGTGATACTTTCTGTAAATGATGTTGAAGGTTAACATAATGGTCTGAACAAGCAGCGGAAACTGTTTGTAACCCACACATCTGGGTTACAAACAGTGTCCACGTTTTGTTTGGGCCACCTTGTACATATTATATATATACACATTAATTATCGGCTACAACAGAGAGCAGTCCCTACATTTGTTGTATATTTGAGCATATGTGGCTGTGATTGGAGCAATGTGGCAGAGGCGCCGGAAGCATCATAATATTGGTCCGGCGAATCTACTGGGTGACCCGGTATCCACCCAAAGTGTATGTTGTTACCACTCAGTTGAACTGTCTCGTCGAGACGGTTCAACTGAGTGGTAACAACATACACTTTTGATGAGAAATGAGAAAAATTGCAGTCGTCTGCCGGACCTGTTCCGACGCCCCTGTGTGGCTTATGGGTTTTGCGACAAGTGCAAATCTAGATCAGCCGGTTCATCCACACAATCTAATCGGGATTGCCACTGTTCGCCATTCCACCACCGAAACACGTGTTATGCTTCTAACAAGCAATATGCCGGATCATTATCAGGTCACATGGTTGTGTTATTTGATCAGGCATAAGCCTCATCTGTCCAGTCACAGCCACATAATTATGCTGATGATAGAACATAGATTCACTATGTAGAGAGTTTGTGAAATATATACCCGCCGTGCTTGAACTTCAGTGATCATAGTCATTCCGGTTGAAATCAGAGGACATAGACATATTTGTTGCCCTGGTTGTGTAAATGGGGCTTATGGCATTTCTGTCAGTCTAAATCATGAACTTCTAGCAGGGCCTGGTCCGAATGTGCGGAGACATTGGTTTCATATAAACCATAAACCCCATTTCTCCAGTCACAGCTACAGGTTGCATGGTAAAGTAAAGTAAAACTATCTAATTTATCATATTGAAATGAAAGTTTACTTGGTTAGCACAATGTATGTACTTTGTTACATCGACCGTCTACGAATCTTTTCCAGGGATATTGTCAATCACTCCGCCATCTTGAGACACTTCATTATGAACACTGCCACTCTCATCCAGTGTGCGTGAGATGTTATTTGGGTTCTATTCGTTCTCATCTACTGGCAAATTCATTGGAGTTTGGCTAGTGTTAGTGCCAGGTTCGTCCTAGAACACTATGCAATTTCCACCATCGATTATACTACTATCTTTGGGTAACAGCGTCACATCATCGTGATATATGTCTGATTCAACGTCCATCACTGGCGATGCATCATAATATATGTCTGGATCATCCGCATCTATGCATTCAACATTCCAATCTCCAGTTGCAGAAGTTTGTTCACGTTTGATACTGCCATCTTCCTGATTCATGTCGACATTTCTGAAATCCAGTAATCAGTACATTACACGCGATTAATGCTAATAGTATTAACAATGCAAATGTAAGCGAATGGATATGTTAATACAAGGCTTCATAATAAAACAATGTTAAACGCGCTGAGGAATTGCATTGCATGTATATTGTGGTATGGGCTGCGTCCTGCAGTTGTTGATCCACACTTATTGCTATCGTTGTACACGTCTCTCCCTGATGTGTCAGCCGATTGATATCGGCATCTCTGAAGTCGAGTAGGTAACATATTACATATACTACTTATTATATCATAACTCATAAGCCCCACTTCTCCAGTCACAGTCACAGATAAACACATACAAACAACTGCACTACGTTTTGCAAAGTATATTTCTGGTATTCGTGTTCGGATAGTATCCTAGATATATTGACATTGCATTGTAATTGTGAAATGCAATTCGAAACAGTGTCTCTGGTGTCGTAGAAACGCATTGCAGCAGGCGATATGCTTTGCACCGAGCGACATATCCGTAACCTAGCACTGTGTGTATACAATGTTAAAGTTTGAAATATACTATCGCATTGTTTAGCAGCTTATCATGTATTTACTTACGTTTCATCTGTACTTGAATTTTTCTTTACCAATGGTGTATCGTTATCGCGAGATGCTCCTATCTTTTCGATTCTGACATCCACTATGTTTGACGTATCTTCCGTAATGATCGTCTCCTCTTTAGCACATGTCCCATAATCGTCACCGTCTCGGTTTTTGTGCATCACAGTCAAATCAGTCATTGTACCTAAAACGATCATTGACGTTTGTAATAACAACGGTGAGGACACTTAATCGTTCATTTATTCTAGCATGATACGTTTGAATACTATCTGCAGACGTACATGTGCATGTATATCAAGATGATCAGACAGGACACTAGCTGGTCACAGTCAGGTTCGGCGTGATATACACCTGGTTCAAAGGTCATCACTGATTATGTATATTTGTATTATCGGAGCTCTGTAGTTATTTTCGATGTCAGAATACTGCATTCACATTGTACAGTGGGGTCAGCGTGTAAGTGCACACACGAACGAACACGACAGGTTGGAACCAACCTGTCGTGTTCGTTCGTGTGTGCACTTACACGCTGACCAACCTGTCGTGTTCGTTCGTGTGTGCACTTACACGCTGACCAACATGTCGTGTTCGTTCGTGTGTGCACTTACACGCTGACATGCACTGCACTAAGTAACATGCATGTAACTGAAACGAACAGGTAGATGCTCGGGTTTTCGTCTGGGAAAGCTGTTAGTTACATGTAACATGGTTCAGATCATTTTGGTACAGTCCATAAGAAAAGCTTTACAAATATTACACCGATCTCAGACACTATACCTTCAATACTCTCACTGTGACGGGTCGGTGACTGCGGAGTATGATGGTCATGGTGCAATTGCACTCCATCGCCATGGCCCGCCTCTGGAGGTCTGGTAGACACATCTATGCAATCGACTTGATCCACAATTATTTCTTGCTTTGTAAACGTCTCTTCCTGAGTTGGCAACTGATTCATACCGTTATCTCTGAAGTCGAGTATTGAACACATTACTTACACAACTTATTATTATGATGACAAATAAGCATCACTTCTCCAGTCACAGTCATATATAAACAAATACAAACAACTGCACTACGTTTTGCAAAGTATATTTACTGGTAGTCGTGTTCGGAGAGTATTCTAAATATCTTGACATTGGATTGCAATTGTTCAATGGAATTCAAAACAGGGTATCTGTTGTCGTGGATCCGCACTGCAGCAGGCGGAATGCTTTGTACCGAATGACATATCCTTACCCTAGCAATGTGTCTATATAATGTTAGAGTTTGTGATATACTATCGCACTATTAAGAAGCTTGCCGTGCAATAACTTACGTTTCATTGGTACTTGAGGTTTTCTTTACCAATTTTGTATCGTTATCGTGAAATGCTCCAATCTCTTCCATACTGACACCTATTAGAGCTGAAATATCTTTCGTAGTGATCGTCACCTCTTTAGCACATGTGTCAAAATCGTCACCGTCTCCATTTTGCTGCATCACAGTCGAATCAGTAGTTGTACCTAAAACGATCATTGACGTTTGTAATAACAACGGTGAAGACAATTAATCGTTCAATACTTCTAGCATGTTGTCTGTGAATATTTTCTGCAAAGGCAGATGTGCATTTATATCAAGATGATCAGACAGGACACTAGCTAGTCACATTCATGTTCGATGTGATATATATCTGGTTCACAGGTCATCACTGATTCTGAATATTTGTATGTATCGGGTCTCTGTTGTTATTTTTGATGTCAGAATATTAAATTTAATTACCCTGGTAATGATACATGTAGTAAGTAACATGCGTGTAACTAAAACCAACAGATGGATATGCAGACATTAGTCCAGGAACGCTGTTAGTTACCATGGTTCGGCGTAAGGATTTTCCGCAATGTGGGCGGACACCGGAGTACCCACAGGAAACCAACTTGTACGGTTTGGCGACCGCCATACCATCTCACATACTGGCCCAATCGAGGATCGAACCTGGACCACATTGGTGAGAAGCCCGATCGTTACCGATTGAGCTAACGAGAGAACTAATTCACATTCAGATGCGTTGTGATACATATCTGGTTCAAGGGCCATCACTGATTATGCGTGTGTGCATGTATCGGATCTTCGTTTTGTTATCGTCGATTTCAGAATATGTAATACTTAGAGCACGGTTCGTAATCCGCGAGCAGCTTTAGCGAGTATATTTTCGATCGTACAGTGGTACAACCGTGCACTAAGTCACCCACACTCATAGCACTTTGTTAGTGTTCGCACTGTTTACTGTGACACTGTTACCTTTGAGACACGCCATGTGATTTTGTCCCTTCGGACATCTTTGTAATTTCATTAAAACACGTTTACAAAAATCACAATATTTTTCAAAAATTGAGCCAAACGTTCTGAATTTTTTAGAGTATATGCGGAATATAATTCGTCAACTTTTGACGCCATTTATGGAAAATATTGTAAATTTTGCAAACGTATTCATAAAATTACGCAGATGTCCGAAGGTACAAAATCACATGGCGTGTTACCTTCGAGAGACGACTTTGAGACGTTAGTAGAAGAATACACGTCTTTGTCCGCATCGCCGGATGACGGCTTGAGACATTCTGGGTTGAATGTCCATGAATAGTCACCAAATGCAACGTTAATGTCCCCATCGTCGTCTATCTTTATGACACACCCTTTCTTACCGAGTACCTGTTTGGTGAATTGAAAACGCCAGTGTGTTTAACATTACTTGAGCATATGTACATAGAGAATAGTAGGTTAGTGCCGTGAATGAAAAAAAACCATCTGGCACGGTTCAGGAAACGGGATGGGCGAGGCTCCCATTCACGGCACTAACATACTATTCTATTTATCCAGTCAACACCTACAACTTTCTTTAAAATGCAAAGGAAATAACCCCAGCCACAGCACATATTCGTACGCAGTGATCAGGTCGTATTCACAGGATATCACAGATGTTTCACGGCACCCTGTTTCACGGCACATGCGCACTGTGTTGACCGGATAAATATGGTTATCTACTTTTCGTTTCACTGATACCCATCTCTGATTGTAATGTTTATTTATTCATCATTGCGAAGCTCACAAACGATCATCGCTTTGTCAGGAGCTTTACGTATTTCGTCATCATTTATTCTTCAATATCTTTACGTATGTTGTCTCATATTGGCTACTGATGTCAGCGTGTAATGTTTAGAGTGTCCATGTGTTTGAATTACTGTGGAAGCTTCCCAAACAAGACACCATCCTGGGTGTCTGGTTTGGAGACCTTCCATTCTACCAGAGCAATAGATTGGAATACTCGGAATGGCGTAATGAGAAGTGTACGTGGGATACAAAGGAAAAACGTATTTTATAGACAATTCTCGAATAAAAATGTTGGCGAAGACTAGACACGTTTCCTAAAATAATGCATTCAACATTATAATGCACTGTGTAAATATCACGCAATCTGATTGGCTGATGGTCATACATTACAGGTATATCATTGTTGATGTTCGCAAATTATTTCAATATGTATTCCGATGCCAGTAGTAAAGGAGTGCATTAGAAATAGGTTAACCGCATTGTAATTTTGAAATTTGCAGCGTATATCAGAAAACGATAGGTCGGAAAAGATGTTTAATGGCTCCGCTAGCGCGTCGCCATTAAACAGATATTCGGACCTATCATTTTCCGATATACGCCGCATTTGAAAATTACAATACAGTTAACCCTATAATGAATCACTCATCTATGCCAATGCATATCACTGGTCCTCAGTGTCACTATCGTTTATTGCTTTGGAAGTTGAAGAAATAGCAGTGATTACTACAACAATGTGTCAATGCAACATCAATGTAGCAGTTATGATCGAAGTTACCTTAGCCATCAACTCGTTCCATCCACCTCGGGCGTCCTGTAGCTTCTTCACTTCTTCCATGCTACCGTTGACCTGAATGATTTCACCAGGACTTATCTCCGAAACCTGAATCAATGCCAGTTTGTCATTATTGTTATGTCTATCATAGCCTGGTAATACACTGGTGGCTACTTGTACAATACGCATTCAAGAGATCCATGACAAGTACACGAAAACTATCAGAACAACAAGAAATCAGTAATACTGAGAGAGGATGTACCCCTCAAAAGCTCTAAGAAACGCAAATGTATAATGCCAATTGACCCTTGGGCACAGGTGCCGTATGCGTGATATATATATTAAAATAATGGATGCTAAGAAGTAAGTATATGGCACTTCAGGCAAATCCGACTTACGGTAACAGATATAGTAGTAAGCCGAACGTTTTAAGGCAAATTCAGAATAGACAGACGGACAGGGTGGCAACTACATGTATATGTACCTCGGAATGGTGTGTTGTGCGGGGTACATAATACTATATACATTGCAAGTACGTTTTATTGCACCTGTTTTGTTCACCGAATGTGCCAATATTGTCACACTCCACAATCACACACTAGCACAGGCGTAAGCAAAATCAAATTTATTCTACACAACAGAGCTACCGCCTGTGCTACGCAGGGGCGATTGTCATATAAGGGGTATGTAAAGAAAGTCCAAAAAATACCAACAAACAGGCAGACTCGTCTGGATCTATTGATTGAAACTGTTTGTTTTATATATGTAGGGTTGAAAGGGTTAACTGATACCGTAACTGTGGACATATGAAATTATAACAATGGTGCACGTACCTTAGTAAGCGCTGCTTGGTGTAGTTCACAAAGGCGGCCAGTCTCGAAATCGACATCGACACAGACGTTATCTCCGGTAGTCATGACTACAATGCAGAGACATCATCTGAGACATTTTCTGGCAAAACTAGATTGGTCAGTAAGCGAGGCTTACGGAATATACCCCCCGCGTGGGCCCAGGTACCCCTAAAATATGTACAAATTTCCAAGTGTGTGGGCTTGTGACCTTGACTCTGGGATTAGCGCGAGCGGCATGAACGTGAATTTGTCACAGGGTGGTCTTGGTCATTGGAGCAATGAGTGTGTGAAATGTGAAGCAGATCCGAGCAAGGAAATAGAAGTTATAACCGATTTCTCTGATGTTAAGTTTTGTAAAGAGACTACCGTATAACCTCGAATTAACGCCCCGGAGGCGTTACATTTTACAAAAGGGGGGGGGGGGGGGCGTTTATTAGCCGTAAAAAAAAAAAAAAAAAAAGAAAAAAAAAAAAAAAAAAAAGAAAAAAAAAAAAATTTATTACCAAAGACCGCCAATTTCAAACACAAATAAGGATTTAAGGATTATTTGTGTTTGAAATTGGCGGTCATTGGTAAAATTATTATTATTTTTATTTTTTATTGGGGGGGGGGGGGGGGGGGCGTTTATTAGCCAGTAAAAAAGAAAAAAAGTAAAAAAAAAAAAAGAAAAAAAAAAGAAATTACCAAGGACCGTCAATTTCAAACACAAATAAGGATTTAAGGATTATTTGTGTTTGAAATTGGCGTTCATTGGTAAAAAAAAATAAAAATTATTTGGGGGGGGGGGGGGGGGGCGTTTATTAGCCATTAAAAAAAAAAAAAAAAATAAAAAAACTAGAAATGTGGCCTGTCGGCACACGAATGCCCCCGCTGGCAGCCAAAGAAAAGAAGGCATATTTGAATGTGGATTTGTCACAGGTTGGCAGAGGACCATTGGAGTAATGCGTGTGTGAAATGTGAAGCAGATCCGAGCAAGGAAACAGAAATTATAAGCCATTTACCCAGCGTTAAGGTTTCAAACGCACCAAGTCTGTGACCTTGACCCTGGGCTTAGCGGGGGCGGGACGAATGTGGATTTGTCACAGGGCGGTAGAGGACCATTGGAGCAATGCGTGTGTGAAATGTGAAGCAGATCCGAGCAAGGAAACAGAAATTATAAGGCATTTACCCAGAGTTAAGGTTTCGAACGCACCAAGTCTGTGACCTTGACCCTGGGCTTGGCGGGGGCGGCACGAATGTGGATTTGTCACAGGGTGGCAGAGGACCATTGGAGCAATGCGTGTGTGAAATGTGAAGCAGATCCGAGCAAGGAAACAGAAATTATAAGGCATTTACCCAGCATTAAGGTTTCGAACGCACCAAGTCTGTGACCTTGACCCTGGGTTTGGCGGGGGCGGCACGAATGTGGATTTGTCACAGGGTGGCAGAGGACCATTGGAGCAATGTGTGTGTGAAATATGAAGCAGATCTGAGCAAGGAAACAGAAAATTATAAGGGATGTAAAACAGCAGCATTAAGGTTTTCGAACGCACCAAGTCTGTGACCTTGACCATGGGCTTAGCGGGGGCGGCACTAATGTGGATTTGTCACTGACGGGAACGAATGTGAGGTCACCCAGCGGGTAGAGGACCGATTGGAGGAGCAATGCGGGTGTGTTGAACTGTAAGCGATCCAGCAAGGAAACAGAAAAAAAATTATAAGCCATACCCACGTAAGTTTCGACGCACCAGTCTGTGACCTTGACCCTGGGCTTAGCGGGGGCCGGAAACGATGTGAAATTTGTTCAACGGTAGAAGGACCATTTGGAGCCCAATGGCGTGTGTGAAATGTGAAGGCAATTTCCGACAAGGAAAAAAACGAAATTATAAGCCATTTACACGTTAAGGTTTCGGGAGTACGACGCCGTAACACTATGCCCCCCCCTCCCCCCACCATTCGGCGGGGCATAATTAAAAAGCCATTTACCCAGGGCGTTAAGGTTTTTTCGAACACACCAAGGGGGGCTGTGACCTTGAACCCTGGGTTAGGCGGGGGCAGAGAATGGATTTGTACAGGCGGTAGGGAAACATTTGGGGCAATAGGTGTTGAAATGTGAGCCAGATTCCGAGCAAGGAAAAACAGGAAATTATAGCCATTTACCCACGTTTTAAGGTGAACGCCAAGTCTGTGACCTTGACGCTTTATGGGGGCGGGAAAAACATGTGGAATTTGCACAGAGCGGTAGAGGGCCATTGGAGCAATGCGTGTGTGCAATGTAAGAATCCGAAAGCAAGAAACAGAAATTATAAGCCATTTCCACGTTAAGGTTTTCGAACCCACCCAGTCTGTGCCTGAACCCCCGGTTAGCGGGGGCGGGAACGAATAGATTTGTCACAAAGGGCGGGTAAGGACCATTGGGAAGCAATGCGTGTGAAATGTGAAGCAGATCCGAGCCCAAGGGAAACAGAAATTTTTTATAACCCCCATTTACCCGGGCGTTAAGGGGGTTTCGAAGGGCACAGTGTGTGCTTGAACCCTCTAAAGCGGGGGCGACTGGTATTTGTCACAGGGCGTTAGGATCCATTGAGCAGGGGCCTGTGTAGATGTGGAAGCAGATCCAGCAAGGAAAACAGAAATTATAAGCCCCCTACCCAGCGTAAGGTCGAAAGCACCAAGTCTGTGACCTTTTACCCTGCTTAGCGGGGGGGCGGGACGATGAGGTTTGTCACAGGGCCGGTGAGGACATTGGAAAGCAATGCGTGTGTGAAGAAATGTGAAGCCAGATTTCCGAGCAAGGAAACAGAAAATTATAGCCCATTTACCCCGTTAAGTTTCGAAAGCACCAATCTGTGACTTCCCCCCACCCTGGGCTTAGCGGGGGCGGGACGAATGTGGGATTTGTCACTGCGGTAGGACCATTGGAGCAATGCGTGTGTAAATGTGAAGCCGATCCGAAACAAGACAGAAATTAAAGCATTTTACCCCGGGCGTTAAGTTTTTTTCGAAGCACAAAAGTGTGGGACTTGACCCTGCTAGCGGGGGCGGGACGGAATTGTTTGTCACAAGGGCGGTAGAGGACCATTGGAGCAATGCGTGTGAGATGTGAAGCAGATCCGAGCAAGAAACTGATAAGCCATTTACCCGCGTTTTTTTAAGGTTTTCAGCAACCAAGTCTTGTGACCTGACCCTGCTTAAGCGGGGGCGGGAAACGATGTGAAATCACAGGGCGTAGAAGACCATTTGGAGCAATGCGTGTGAGATGTGAAAGCAGGATTTCCGAGCAAGGAAACAGAAATTATAAAGCATTTACAAACGTAAGTTTCGAAAAGCCCAGCCTGTGACCCTTGACCCTGGGCTTAGCGGGGGCCGCGAAGGGGTAGTCCACAGGCGGTAGACCATTGGAGCATGCTGGGGGTGGATGTTTGAAGCAGTCCGAGCAAGGGAAACAGAAATTATAAGCCAGGACCCGGCCTTAAGGTTCGGAAAGCACAAAGTGTGTGAACCTTGACTGGGCTTAGCGGGGCGGGACGAAAAATGTGGATTTGTCACAGGGCGGTAGAGACCATGGGAGCAATGCGTGTGTGAGATGTGAAGCGACCGAGCAAGGAAACAGAAATTATAAGTCATTTACCCCGCCCATCGGGGTTAAGGTTTCGAAAGCACCAAGTTTGTGACCTTGACCCTGGGCTTAGCGGGGGCAGGACGAATGTGGATTTGTCACAGGGCGGTAGAGGACCATTGGAGCAATGCGTGTGTGAAATGTGAAGCAGAATCCGAGCAAGGAAACAGAAATTATAAGCCATTTACCCAGCGTTAAGGTTTCGGGACGTCTACGTACGTACGTACGTACGTACGTACGGACGCCGGTAACACTATATGCCCCCCTCACCATTCGGTGGCGGGGGCATAAAAAAAATTGTTTTTTACCAAGGACCGCCAATTTCAAACACAAATAAGGGGGCGTTTATTAGGAGGGGGGCGTTAAGCCAAGGTTATACGGTATGTATGTGACGTTGACCTCGAGATCAGCGGGGATTTGTCACAGCATATGAAATATTAAGTATTTTCCATGAAAGAAATAGAAGTTATAACATATTTCTCTGATGTTAAGTTTTGTAAAGAGACTAAGTATGTGACCTTGACCTTGGGAGCAGCTGGGGTTGGACACTCGTAGATTTGTGACAGCATGATAGTACAACCTTAGAGGAATGCACAAGTGAAATAATAAGAATTTTCAATGAAGGAAATAGAAGTTATAACTTATTTCTCTGATGTTAAGTTTTGTAAAGAGTATTTGACCTTGACATTGGGATCAGCGGGGGTTGGACGGTCATGGATTTGCACAGCATGGTAGTAGAGCCTTACAGGAATGCATGTGTGAAATATTAAGCATTTTAGATGAAGGAAATAGAAGTTATAACATATTTCTCTGATGTTAAGTTTTGTAAAGAGACTAATGTATTTGACCTGACCTTGGGATCTGCGGGGGTTGGACGGTCGTGGATTTGGCACAGCATGGTAGTAGAGCCTTACAGGAATGCATGTGTGAAATATTAAGCATTTTAGATGAAGGAAATAGAAGTTATAACAATATTTCTCCTGATGTTAAGTTTTGTAAAGAGTATTTGACCTTGACATTGGGATCAGCGGGGGTTGGACGGTTTATGGATTTTGCACAGCATGGTAGTAGAGCCTTACAGGAATGCATTGTGTGAAATATTAAGCATTTTAGATGAAGGAAAATAGAAGTTATAACAATATTTCTCTGATGTTAAGTTTTGTAAAGAGACAAGTATTTGACCTTGAACCTTGGGTGACTGCCGGGGTTGACGTCCGTTGGGATTTGGCACAGCAGGTAGTAAGCCTTACAAAACAGTGTGAAATATTAACATTTTTATGAATGGAAATAGAAGTTATAACATATCTGAGTTAATTTGTAAAGAGCTAAGATTGACCTTGACCTTGGTATCTGCGGGGGTTGGACGTCGGGATTTGGCACAGCATGGTAGTAGATCCTTACAGAATGCATGAAATATTAAGCATTTTAGATGAAGGAAATAGAAGTTATAACAATATTTCTCTGATGTTAAGTTTTGTAAAGAGACTAATATTGTTACTTGACTTGATCTGCGGGGGGGTTGGACGGTCCGTGGATTTGCACAGCATGGTAAAGTAGAGCCTTACAGGAAGGCATGTGAAATATAAGCATTTTAGATGAAGGAAATAGAAGTTATAACAATATTTCTCTGATGTTAAGTTTTGTAAAGAGACTAAGTATTTGACCTTGACCTTGGATCTGCGGGGGTTGGACGGTCGTGGATTTGGCACAGCATGGTAGTAGAGCCTTACAGGAATGGCATGTGTGAAATATTAAGCTTTTAGATGAAGGAAATAGAAGTTATAAGAATATTTCTCTGATGTTAAGTTTACGGACTAAGTAATTGACCTTGACCTTGGGATCTGCGGGGGTTGGACGGTCGTGGATTTGGCACAGCATGGTAGTAGAGCCTTACAGGAATGCATGTGTGAAATATCAAGCATTTTAGATGAAGGAAATAGAAGTTATAACAATATTTCTCTGATGTTAAGTTTATCCGGACGGACGGACGGACGCACGGACGGACGGACGGACAACCTGACTCCAGTATACCCCCCCTCAACTCGTTGCGGGGGGTATAATAAACATTCATTCACCATTACACCACTACAGTTTGGCATTATTATATATTTTATATCAGACGTAACTTTCCACACTTATATCAGGTTTCCCTAAAATGTTAACGGACATTACTATTTATACTGTGTATTTATTTTTTGATGTGCAATTATCATACTTTATAATGAGTCGAAAATATTATTTTGTTCAGGTCACGCATTTAATTAGTATAAAATAATTAAAAATTAACATGCCTCATTTGCATAAGAAAATGACCTGATACCAACGCGCGTCACAATCAGTAAAATAAACATTACTAAATGAGTATTCCTTTATAGTGGCACTCGTAATTTTTAGAACTGATGGAATATTGACACACATATACATTTATTTAATTCATATACAGAACATTTTGGGCCTACTGAGTGGGCATGTACCTTTACTATTGTCCACACAACAAGTATTAACAATATTAATGACAACGGTGAGGACACGTAACCGTTCATTTGTTCGAGTATGATGCATTTGAATACTTTCCGCAAACTTATATTTATATCAAGATGATCAGACACGACACATTCGAATGAGGTATGATAGATATCCGGTTCAAAGTTCATCACTGGTTATTCATATTTGCATTATCAATTTCAGAATATGTAATACTTAGAACACGGTTCATGCGCATGTACGAATAGATAATACACGAGCTTCAGGGAACGCATTATCGACCGTACATACGGACGTCTCTGACCCCATGCCATGCAAACTCAATGACTGAATGTCCAAATAATACAGGGTCGAAGGTTAGAAGTATATTTATGTGGGACTTTACATTATTATTGCCATGCATGCATCGATTAAATAGTTAATGTGATTTTCTAATGTTACACTCATATAAAGTATGCATTATTTCCTACTAAATGCTTGTATGACTTCATCTGTGATTAGTTAGTATAGGATCATTAGGCTATGTTAGTGTTCGCACTGTTTACTGTGACACTGTTACCTTTGAGACACGCCATGCTATTTGTACCTTCGGACATCTTTGTAATTTCATTAAAACACGTTTACAAAAATCACAATATTTTTCATAAATTCAGCCAAACGTTGTCATTTTTTTAGAGTACATGCGGAATATAATTCGTCAACTTTTGACGCCATTTATGGAAAATATTGTAAATTTTGCAAACGTATTCATGAAATTATGCAGATGTCCGAAGGTACAAAATCACAAGGCGTGTTACCATCGAGAGACGACTTTGAGACGTTAGTAGAGGAATACACGTCTTTGTCCGCATCGGCCGGAGGATGGACGGCTTGACGTAGCATTCTGGGTTGAATGTTACCCATGTATAGTCAACTATAAATGCTACGTTACAAAATGTCCCCATCGTCGTCAAATCTTTTTGACCTACGCCTCCCTTTCGTTACCGAGTACCTGTTTTTGGTGAATTGGAAAAAAGAGTGTGTTTAAACAACTTTATCTTGAGCATATCTTACCATATATTTAATAGTTAGGATTAGTTGCCGTTGAATGGGGAAAAAAAACATCTGGCAAGGCCTAGGAAACGGGATGGGCGAGGCTCCCATTCACGGGCACTAACATACTATTTTATTTATCCATTTATTAAACACCTACAAATTTCTTTAAAATGCAATGGAATACCCAGCCACAGCACATTTTACGTACGCAGTGATTAGGTCTTATTTTGACAGGAGATCAAAAATGTTTCACGGCACCCTGTTTCACGGCACATACGCACTGTGTTGACCGGATAAATATGGTTATCTACTTTGCGTTTCACTGATACCCATCTCTGATTGTAATGTTTATTTATTCATCATTGCGAAGCTCACAAACGACCATCGCTTTGTCAGGAGTTTTACGTATTTCGTCATCATTTATTCGTCAATATCTTTACGTATGTTGCCTCATATTGGCTACTGATGTCAGCGTGTAATGTTTAGAGTGTCCATGTGTTTGAATTACTGTGGCAGCAAACCAAACCAGCCACCTTCCTGTGTGTCTGGTTTGGAGACCTTCCATTCTACCTGAGCAATTGATTGGAATACTCGGAATGGCGTAATGAGAAGTGCACGTGGGATACAATGGAAAAACGTATTTTATAGACAATACTATCTCGAATAAATATGTTGGCGAAGACTGAACACATTTCCTAAAATAATGCATTCAACATTATAATGCACTCTGTAAATATCACGCACTCCGATTGGCTGATGGTCATACATTACAGCAGGTATATCATTGTTGATGTACTGTCACAAATTATTTCAATATGTATTCCTACGCCGGTAGTAAAGGGGTGCATTAGAAATAGGTTAACCGCATTGTAATTTTGAAATTTGCGGCATATATCAGAAAATGATAGGTCGGAAAACATGTTTAATGGCTCCGCTAGCGCGTCGCCATTAATCAGATATCCCGACCTATCATTTTCCGATATACGCCGCATTTGAAAAATACAATACAGTTAACCCTATAATGAATCACTCATCTATGCCAATGCATATCACTGGTCCTCAGTGTCACTATTGTTTATTGCTTTGGACGTTGAAGAAATAGCAGTGATTACTAGAACAATGTGTCAATGCGACATCAATGTAGCAGTTATGATCGAAGTTACCTTAGCCATCAACTCGTTCCATCCACCTCGGGCGTCCTGTAGCTTCTTCACTTCTTCCATGCTACCGTTGACCTGAATGATTTCACCAGGACTTATCTCTGAAACCTGAATCAATGCCAGTTTGTCATTATTGTTATGTCTATCATAGCCTGGTAATACACTGGTGGCTACTTGTATAATACGCATTCAAGAGATCCATGACAAGCACACGAAAACTATCAGAAAAACAAGAAATCAGTAACATGAGAGAGGATGTATTTTCCCCTCAAAAGCTCTAAGGCAACGCAAATGTATAATGCCAATTGACCCTTGGGCACAGGAGCCATATGCGTGATATATATTATTAAAATAGGAGGTGCTAAAGAAATAAGTATATGGCACTTCAGGCAAATCCGACTTACGGTTAACAGATATAGTAGTAAGCCGAAACTTTTTAAGGCCAAATTCAGAATAGACAGACGGACAGGGAGGTGGCAACTACATGTATATGTACCTCGGAATGATGTGTTGTGCGGGGTTACATAATACTATATAACATTGCAAGTACGTTTTATTGCACCTGTTTTGTTCACCGAATGTGTCAATATTGTCACACTCCACAATCACACACTAGCACAGGCGTAAGCGAAAATCAAATGTATTCTACACAACAGAGCAACCGCATGTCCTACGCAGGGGCGATTTTCATATAAGGGGTATGTAAAGAAAGTCCAAAAAATACCAACAAACAGGCAGACTCGTCTGGATCTATTGATTGAAACTGTTTGTTTTATATATGTAGGGTTGAAAGGGTTAACTGATACCGTGACTGTGGACATATGAAATTATAACAATGGTGCACGTACCTTAGTAAGCGCTGCTTGGTGTAGTTCACAAAGGCGGCCAGTCTCGAAATCGACATCGACACAGACGTTATCTCCGGTAGTCATGACTACAATGCAGAGACATCATCTGAGACATTTTCTGGCAAAACTAGATTGGTCAGTAAGCGAGGCTTACGGAATATACCCCCCGCGTGGGCCCAGGTACCCCTAAAATATGTACAAATTTCCAAGTGTGTGGGCTTGTGACCTTGACTCTGGGATTAGCGCGAGCGGCATGAACGTGAATTTGTCACAGGGTGGTAGAGGTCCATTGGAGCAATGAGTGTGTGAAATGTGAAGCAGATCCGAGCAAGGAAATAGAAGTTATAACCGATTTCTCTGATGTTAAGTTTTGTAAAGAGACTACCGTATAACCTCGAATTAACGCCCCCGGAGGCGTTACATTTTACAAAAGGGGGGGGGGGGGGGTGTCGTTTATTAGCCAGTAAAAAAGAAAAAAAGTAAAAAGAAAAAAAAAAAAAAAGAAAAAAAAAAGAAAATTACCAAGGACCGTCAATTTCAAACACAAATAAGGATTTAAGGATTATTTGTGTTTGAAATTGGCGTTCATTGGTAAAAAAAAAAAAAATTATTATTTGGGGGGGGGGGGGTTTGGGGGGGGGGGGGCGTTTATTAGCCATTAAAAAAAAAAAAAAAAAAAAAAAAAAAAAAAAAAAAAAATAAAAAAAAAAAAAAAAAAAAAAAAAAAAAAAAAAAAAAAAATTGTTTTTTACCAAGGACCGCCAATTTCAAACACAAACTAAATAAGGATTATTTTTGTTTTTTTTTATTTGGGGGGGGGGGGGTGGGGGGGGGGGGGGGGGGGGGGCGTTTTTTATTGGAGGGGGGGCGTTAAGCCAAGGTTATACGGTATGTATGTGACGTTGACCTCGAGATCAGCGGGGATTTGTCACAGCATATGAAATATTAAGTATTTTCCATGAAAGAAATAGAAGTTATAACATATTTCTCTGATGTTAAGTTTTGTAAAGAGACTAAGTATGTGACCTTGACCTTGGGAGCAGCTGGGGTTGGACACTCGTAGATTTGTGACAGCATGATAGTACAACCTTAGAGGATGCACAAGTGAAATAATAAGAAAAATTTTCAATGAAGGAAATAGAAGTTATAACTTATTTCTCATGATGTTAAGTTTTGTAAAGAGTATTTGACCTTGACATTGGGATCAGCGGGGGTTGGACGGTCATGGATTTTGCACAGCATGGTAGTAGAGCCTTACAGGAATGCATGTGTGAAATATTAAGCATTTTAGATGAAGGAAATAGAAGTTTATAACAATATTTCTCTGATGTTAAGTTTTGTAAAGAGACTAAGTATTTGACCTTGACCTTGGGATCTGCGGGGGTTGGACGGTCGTGGATTTGGCACAGCATGGTAGTAGAGCCTTACAGGAATGCATGTGTGAAATATTAAGCATTTTAGATGAAGGAAATAGAAGTTATAACAATATTTCTCTGATGTTAAGTTTTGTAAAGAGTATTTGACCTTGACATTGGGATCAGCGGGGGTTGGACGGTTATGGATTTTGCACAGCATGGTAGTAGAGCCTTACAGGAATGCATGTGTGAAATATTAAGCATTTTAGATGAAGGAAATAGAAGTTATAACAATATTTCTCTGATGTTAAAGTTTTGTAAAGAGACTAAGTATTTGACCTTGACATTGGGATCTGCGGGGGTTGGACGGTCGTGGATTTGGCACAGCATGGTAGTAGAGCCTTACAGGAAGGCATGTGTGAAATATTAAGCATTTTAGATGAAGGAAATAGAAGTTTATAACAATATTTCTCTGATGTTAAGTTTTGTAAAGAGACTAAGTATTTGACCTTGACCTTGGGATCTGCGGGGGTTGGACGGTCGTGGATTTGGCACAGCATGGTAGTAGAGCCTTACAGGAATGCATGTGTGAAAATATTAAGCATTTTAGATGAAGGAAATAGAAGTTATAACAATATTTCTTTCTGATGTTAAGTTTTGTAAGAGACTAAGTATTTGACCTTGACCTTGGGATCTGCGGGGGTTGGACGGTCGTGGATTTGGCACAGCATGGTAGTAGAGCCTTACAGGAAGGCATGTGTGAAATATTAAGCATTTTAGATGAAGGAAATAGAAGTTTATAACAATATTTCTCTGATGTTAAGTTTTGTAAAGAGACTAATGTATTTGACCTTGACCTTGGGATCTGCGGGGGTTGGACGGTCGTGGATTTGCACAGCATGGTAGTAGAGCCTTACAGGAATGCATGTGTGAAATATTAAGCATTTTAGATGAAGGAAATAGAAGTTATAAGAATATTTCTCTGATGTTAAGTTTACGGACTAAGTAATTGACCTTGACCATTGGGATCTGCGGGGGTTGGACGGTCGTGGATTTGGCACAGCAGGTAGGTAGTAGAGCCTTACAGGAATGCATGTGTGAAATATCAAGCATTTTAGATGAAGGAATAGAAGTTATAACAATATGTTTCTCTGATGTTTAAGTTAAGTGAGGAAAACACTGGACCGGAACGGACGGACGGACGCACGGACGGACGGACGGACAACCTGACTCCAGTATACCCCCCCTCAACTCGTTGCGGGGGTATAATAAACATTCATTCACCATTACACCACTACAGTTTGGCATTATTATATATTTTATATCAGACGTAACTTTCCACACTTATATCAGGTTTCCCTAAAATGTTAACGGACATTACTATTTATACTGTGTATTTATTTTTTGATGTGCAATTATCATACTTTATAATGAGTCGAAAATATTATTTTGTTCAGGTCACGCATTTAATTAGTATAAATAATTAAAAATTAACATGCCTCATTTGCATAAGAAAATGACCTGATACCAACGCGCGTCACAATCAGTAAAATAAACATTACTAAATGAGTATTCCTTTATAGTGGCACTCGTAATTTTTAGAACTGATGGAATATTGACACACATATACATTTATTTAATTCATATACAGAACATTTTGGGCCTACTGAGTGGGCATGTACCTTTACTATTGTCCACACAACAAGTATTAACAATATTAATGACAACGGTGAGGACACGTAACCGTTCATTTGTTCGAGTATGATGCATTTGAATACTTTCCGCAAACTTATTATTTTTATATCAAGATGATCATGACACGACATTCGAATGAGGTATGATAGATATCCGGTTCTTAAAGTTCATTCACTGGTTATTCATATTTGCTTATTTTCAATTTCAGAATATGTAATACTTAGAACACGGTTCATGCGCATGTACGAATAGATAATACACGAGCTTCAGGGAACGCATTATCGACCGTACATACGGACGTCTCTTGACCCATGCCATGCAAACTCATGACTGAATGTCCAAATAATACAGGGTCGAAGGTTAGAAGTATATTTATGTGGGACTTTACATTATTATTGCCATGCATGCATCGATTAAATAGTTAATGTGATTTTCTAATGTTACACTCATATAAAGTATGCATTATTTCCTACTAAATGCTTGTATGACTTCATCTGTGATTAGTTAGTATAGGATCATTAGGCTATGTTAGTGTTCGCACTGTTTACTGTGACACTGTTACCTTTGAGACACGCCATGCTATTTGTACCTTCGGACATCTTTGTAATTTCATTAAAACACGTTTACAAAAATCACAATATTTTTCATAAATTCAGCCAAACGTTGTCATTTTTTTAGAGTACATGCGGAATATAATTCGTCAACTTTTGACGCCATTTATGGAAAATATTGTAAATTTTGCAAACGTATTCATGAAATTATGCAGATGTCCGAAGGTACAAAATCACAAGGCGTGTTACCATCGAGAGACGACTTTGAGACGTTAGTAGAGGAATACACGTCTTTGTCCGCATCGCCGGATGACGGCTTGAGACATTCTGGGTTGAATGTCCATGTATAGTCACTAAATGCTACTTCAATGTCCCCATCGTCGTCAATCTTTTTGACACGCCCTTTCTTACCGAGTACCTGTTTGGTGAATTGAAAAAGAGTGTGTTTAACATTACTTGAGCATATCTACATATATAATAGTAGGATAGTGCCGTGAATGGGAAAAAACATCTGGCAAGGCCTAGGAAACGGGATGGGCGAGGCTCCCATTCACGGCACTAACATACTATTTTATTTATCCATTAAACACCTACAAATTTCTTTAAAATGCAAAGGAAATAACCCCAGCCACAGCACATATTCGTACGCAGTGATTAGGTCTTATTGACAGGAGATCAAAAATGTTTCACGGCACCCTGTTTCACGGCACATACGCACTGTGTTGACCGGATAAATATGGTTATCTACTTTGCGTTTCACTGATACCCATCTCTGATTGTAATGTTTATTTATTCATCATTGCGAAGCTCACAAACGACCATCGCTTTGTCAGGAGTTTTACGTATTTCGTCATCATTTATTCGTCAATATCTTTACGTATGTTGCCTCATATTGGCTACTGATGTCAGCGTGTAATGTTTAGAGTGTCCATGTGTTTGAATTACTGTGGCAGCAAACCAAACCAGCCACCTTCCTGTGTGTCTGGTTTGGAGACCTTCCATTCTACCTGAGCAATTGATTGGAATACTCGGAATGGCGTAATGAGAAGTGCACGTGGGATACAATGGAAAAACGTATTTTATAGACAATACTATCTCGAATAAAATATGTTGGCGAAGATGACATTTCCTATAAAAATAATGCATTCAACATTATAATGCACTCTGTAAATATCACGCACTCCGATTGGCTGATGGTCATACATTACAGCAGGTATATCATTGTTGATGTACTGTCACAAATTATTTCAATATGTATTCCTACGCCGGTAGTAAAGGGGTGCATTAGAAATAGGTTAACCGCATTGTAATTTTGAAATTTGCGGCATATATCAGAAAATGATAGGTCGGAAAACATGTTTAATGGCTCCGCTAGCGCGTCGCCATTAATCAGATATCCCGACCTATCATTTTCCCGATATACGCCGCATTTGAAAAATACAATACAGTTAACCCTATAATGAATCACTCATCTATGCCAATGCATATCACTGGTCCTCAGTGTCACTATTGTTTATTGCTTTGGACGTTGAAGAAATAGCAGTGATTACTAGAACAATGTGTCAATGCGACATCAATGTAGCAGTTATGATCGAAGTTACCTTAGCCATCAACTCGTTCCATCCACCTCGGGCGTCCTGTAGCTTCTTCACTTCTTCCATGCTACCGTTGACCTGAATGATTTCACCAGGACTTATCTCTGAAACCTGAATCAATGCCAGTTTGTCATTATTGTTATGTCTATCATAGCCTGGTAATACACTGGTGGCTACTTGTATAATACGCATTCAAGAGATCCATGACAAGCACACGAAAACTATCAGAAAAACAAGAAATCAGTAATACTGAGAGAGGATGTACCCCTCAAAAGCTCTAAGCAACGCAAATGTATAATGCCAATTGACCCTTGGGCACAGGAGCCATATGCGTGATATATATATTAAAAATATGGATGCTAAGAAATAAGTATATGGCACTTCAGGCAAATCCGACTTACGGTAACAGATATAGTAGTAAGCCGAACTTTTTAAGGCAAATTCAGAATAGACAGACGGACAGGGTGGCAACTACATGTATATGTACCTCGGAATGATGTGTTGTGCGGGGTACATAATACTATATACATTGCAAGTACGTTTTATTGCACCTGTTTTGTTCACCGAATGTGTCAATATTGTCACACTCCACAATCACACACTAGCACAGGCGTAAGCGAAAATCAAATGTATTCTACACAACAGAGCAACCGCATGTCCTACGCAGGGGCGATTGTCATATAAGGGGTATGTAAAGAAAGTCCAAAAAATACCAACAAACAGGCAGACTCGTCTGGATCTATTGATTGAAACTGTTTGTTTTATATATGTAGGGTTGAAAGGGTTAACTGATACCGTAACTGTGAACATATGAAATTATAACAATGGTGCACGTACCTTAGTAAGCGCTGCCTGGTGTAGTTCACAAAGGTGGCCAGTATCGAAATCGACATCGACACTGACGTTATCTCCGGTAGTCATGACTACAATGCAGAGACATCATCTGATACATTTTCTGGCAAAATAAATATTCATTCACCATTACACCACGTACAGATTGGCATTGTTATATATTTCATATCAGACGTAACTTTCCACACTTATATCAGGTTTCCCTAAAATGTTAACAGACATACTATTTATACTGTGTATTTATTTTTTGATGTGCAATTATCATACTTTCTAATCAGTCGAAAATATTATTTTTTCAGGTCACGCATTTAATTAGTATAAATATTTAATTAGATGGCCGCGGCCTGCATGTCGCGCCTTGTGGCGAGGCATGGACACTAAAAAAAAAGAGTATAACGAAAAACTTAACCAAAAAACTTAACCGAAAAACTTAAAGCGACTCCACTCCAGATGAGGGGTAAAACGGATACTATTTTAAATAAATAAGTACCTAATGATGTAACTATTGCGACAGGTTTAAAAATTATAAGTGGCTAGTATAGATATTTATTTATTTAATATTAATTAATTTGTTGGGAGTGGCGCGCGTTACTCCCATTTATTTTTATAATTCGCGCTATACTGATATTGCTCGTCACGTGGTATCATGCACATGCGCAGTTGACTGTCTTGGCCACCAAAATGGCGACTCGTGTGTGTTTTGAGACGGTCCTACCCTCGGAAGAAAATTGCTGATGCGATAGCACGTCCGTTACAAAATACATACTTTCTACATATTTAAACAACATCTGTGGTCTGCCCTAGGTAAAAGTAAGTTATTATTTGGAAATGTATTGATGTTGAAAACACATTCGTTTTCATATAGAACGCCTGTGTATAACGCTAATGTGTATCGACTTACCTCAGAGTCGGACATTGTTATTGATATAGCTGGACGCGATGTGCGCATGCCCGGAAGTATGATTTGTGGGCCATTTGTGTCACGTGGGATTTACGTACGGCAAGCAGGTCGTAAAGTAAAAATGAGAATTGGAAAACGGAAAATGCCCTTTCGTATAGGGACGTATAAAGTACGAATTTTTAACGCGATATAAAACAAAATCCAACCAACCGGAAAATGAGATCGCAATGTGTAGATTATATCGCAAAACTGCCAGGTAAACATCGCGTGAAAATAAAAAATACAGTAACACTGTAATCCACCCATCTGGAGTGGAGCCGCCCGCTTTAAACCAAAAACTTTAACCAAAAAACTTAACCAAAAAACTATTCAAAGTAATTTGGAACCTTGACCATTGGGCAACAGGGTCCCGCAACGGATAAGGGGGGGTAGAATGAAAATAAAATAAGAAGATGATTTAAACACCCCATGGTGAAGTTTCAAGGTAATAGGGTCCAAAGCCAGTTGCAGAGATATAGTATATAACAAAAAACATTTAACCAAAAAACTTAATCCAAAAACTTCAAAGTAATTTGGACCTTGAACCATTAGGGGCACAGGGGCCGGCACAGGGAGGAGGGAGGGTAGAATGAAAATATAGATGATGATAAACACCCATGTGAAGTTTTCAAGGTAATGGGCAAAGCAGTTGCAAGAGTATATAGTATAACGAAAAAACTTTAACCAAAAACTGTTTAATCAAAAAAACTTAATCCAAACAACTTAACCAAAAACTTTAACCGGACACACGTACGTACGTACGTACGTACGTACGTACGTACGCCAAAGTGCCGACTAATATCGCGCTTTCCGCAACCGGCGCCGACACGTACTTAACCAAAAAACTAACCAAAAACTTAACCAAAAACTTAACCAAAAACTTTGAACCATAGACTCATACCAACTTTACAAACACTAAACAAAATTTAACCAAAAAACTTAACCAAAAAACTTAACCAACAATTTAACCAAAAACTTTAAAAACTGGAACCAAACAAATTACCAACGTACCGTAACGACTACGTACACGTCACCACGCCAAAGTGCCGACATATCGCGCTTTCGCAAGCCGGCGCGACAAAAACTTAACCAAAAACTTTAACCAAACAACTTAATCAAAAACTTTAACCGGACACACGTACTTAACCAAAAAACATAACCAAAAACTTTAACCAAAGAACTTAACCAAAAACTTGAAAGTAATTTGACCTTGACATTGGGCACAGGGGCCGCACGGGAGGGGGTAGAATGAAAATATAGATGATGATAAACACCCATATGAAGTTTCAAGGTAATGGGCAAAGCAGTTGCAGAGAAATAGTATAACAAAAAACTTTAAACAAAAAACTTAACCAAAAAACTTAACCAAAAACTTTAACCAAAAAAACTGAACCAACTAGAAATGTGGCCTGTCGGCACACGAATGCCCCCGCTGGCAGCCAAAGACAAGAATTCCGCCACGGAAGCGGTGTCGCGCCTACCGTGGCATTTGACCGTGAACATTACAAGTAAATAAATTACCTTGATCTTCAGAATTTGGATGTGGGGGTGTGCGTAATGAAGCATCATTCCTAGACAAACATTGATGTGAAATATTATGAAAGTCTGGCAAGGGGTTAAAGAGATATTGTGAAAAAACAATAACTTTAACGCATTTCTGTTACAAAACCGGTGAACATTACAAGTAAATAAATGACCTTGACGTTCAGACTTTGGATGTGGGGGTGTGCGTAATGAAGCAACATCCCTAGACAAACATTGATATGAAATATTATCAATGTCTGGCAAGGGGTTAAAGAGATATTGTAAAAAAACAATAACTTTAACGCATTTGTGTTACAAAACCGGTGAACATTATAAGTAAATAAATGACCTTGACCTTGAGAATCTGGATGTGGGGTTGTGCGTAATGAAATAAATGATCTTGACCTCAAAATTTGGATGGGGGGGGGGCGGAAGTTTGCTTAGTGAAGCATCATTCCTAGACAAACATTGATGTGAAATATTATCAAAGTCTGGCAAGGGGTTAAAGACATATTGTGAAAAAACAATAACTTTAACGCATTTTGTGTTACAAAACCGTGAACGATTATAATAAATAAATGACCGTGACCTTGAGAATCTGGATGTGGGGTTGTGCGTAATGAAGCATCATCCCTAGACAAACATTGATGTGAAATATTATCAAAGTCTGGCAAGGGGTTAAAGAGATATTGTGAAAAAACAATAACTTTAACGTATTTCTGTTACAAAACCGGTGAACATTACAAGTAAATAAATGACCTTGACCTTGATAATTTGGATGTGGGGGTGTGCGTAATGAAGCATCATCCCTAGACAAACAATGATGTGAAATATTATCAATGTCTGTCATGGGGTTAAAGAGATATTGAGAAAAACAATAACTTGAACGCATTTGCCTTACAAAAAAACCGAACGACGCGGACGCGGACGACGACGGAAAATACGACGACTATAGTCGCGCCTCTGCTAAAGCAGGCGCGACAAAACGAGGCATATTTGACTATAAGCCATTTACCCGAGCATTAAGGTTTTGAACGCACCTTGACCCTGGGCTTAGTGGGGGCGGGACGAATGTTATTTGTCACAGGGCGGTAGAGGACCATTGTATCAATGCGTGTGTGAAATGTGAAGCAGATGCGAGCAAGGAAACACAAATTATAAGCCATTTAACTGAATGTTAAGGTTTCAAACGCACCAAGTCTGTGACCTTGACCCTGTGCTTAGCGGGGGCAGGACGAATGTGGATTTATCAGGGCGGTAGAGGACCATTGGAGCAATGCGTGTGTGAAAGTTAGTGTAGGATTGAGAAACGCGCACGTAGATTTGTCCCAAATAAAGTGGCAAGTAAAACAATTAAATGTGGAAAAGGTGAAGGTCAAAGGTGAAGGTCGAAGTAATGGGGTGGTGGAGTGTGTAAGGCATGTTTATATGTATCATGTGTATACATATATTTAAGCGATTGGCAAAAGTATTGAGAAGTTATTGTGGTTGAGAAACGTGCACTAGATTTGTCACGTGCTCACGGTAAGGAAAGGTCAAAGGGTGGTAAAGTAGGGCAGGATAGATGTTTGCACGTAAATGTATGTCCCAAAGTGGTAAGTAAACATTTAAATAGAAAAAGGTGAAGGTCAAAGGTGAAGGTCGAAGTCTGGGAGATGGAGTGTGTCGGACATGTTCATATGTATCATGTGTATACATATTTAAGCGATTGGCAAAAGTATTGAGAAGTTAGTGTAGATTGAGAGAAACGTGCACGTAGATGTCCCAAAGTGCCAAGCAAACATTTATTTAAAGTGAAAAGGTAAAACAAAGGCCAAAGGTCAAGGTCGAAGTACTGGGGGGCGGGGGGGGGGGGGGGTGGAGGGGGGGGGGGGGGTGGAGTGTGTAAGGCATGTTCATATGTATCACGTGTATAAACGGACGGACGCCGGTAACACTATATGCCCCCGTACCTTTCGGTAGCGGGGCATAACAACTTCAAAGTAATTTGACCTTGACATTGGGCACAGGGGCCGCAAGGGAGGTGGGTTGAATGAAAATATAGATGATGATAAACACCCATGTGAAGTTTCAAGGTAATGGGCAAAGCAGTTGCAGAGATATAGTATAACGGAAAACATTAACCAAAAACTTTAACCAAAAAACTTAACCAAAAAACTTAACCAAAAACTTTAACCAAAGAACTTAACCAAAAACTTTAACCAAAAAAATTAACCGAACACGTACGTACGTACGCCAAAGTGCCGACTATATCGCGCTTTCCGCAAGCGGGCGCGACAAAAAGTAACATGCCTCATTTGCATAAGAAAATGACCTGATACCAACGCGCGTCACTATCAGTAAAATAAACATTACTAAATGAGTATTCCTGTATAGTGGCACTCGTAATTTTTAGAACTGATGGAATAGTGACACACATATACACTTATTCAATTCCTATACAGAACATTTTGGGCTTACTGAGTGGGCATGTACCTTTACTATTGTCCACACAACAAGTATGAACAATATTAACGACAACGGTGAGGACACGTAGCCGTTCATTTGTTCGAGTATGATGCATTTGAATACTTTCCGCAAACATATATTTATATCAAGATGATCAGACACGACACATTCGAATGAGGTATGATAGATATCCGGTTCAAAGTTCATCACTGGTTATTCATATTTGTATTATCAATTTCAGAATATGCAAACTCAATGACTGATTATCCTAATAATACAGGGTCGAAGGTTAGAAGTATATTTATGTGGGACTTTACATTATTATTGCCATGCATGCATCTATTAAATAGTTAATGTAATTTTCTAATGTTACACTCATATAAAGTAACTATGCTTTATTTCTTACTACATGCTTGTATGACTTCATCTGTGATTAGTTAGCATAGGATCATTAGGCTTTGTTAGTGTTCGCACTGTTTTCTGTGACACTGTTACCTTTGAGACACGCGATGCGATTTTGTACCTTCGGACATCTTTGTAATTTCATTAAAACACGTTTACAAAAATCACAATATTTTTCATAAATTCAGCCAAACGTTGTCATTTTTTTAGAGTACATGCGGAATATAATTCGTCAACTTTTGACGCCATTTATGGAAAATATTGTACATTTTGCAAACGTATTCATGAAATTACGTAGATGTCCGAAGGTACAAAATCGCATGGCGTGTTACCTTCGAGAGACGACTTTGAGACGTTAGTAGAGGAATACACGTCTTTGTCCGGATCGCCGGATGACGGCTCGAGACATTCTGGGTTAAATGTCCATGTATAGTCACCAAATGCAACGTTAATGTCCCCATCGTCGTCTATCTTTATGACACGCCCTTTCTTACCGAGTACCTGTTTGGTGAATTGAAAACGCCAGTGTGTTTAACATTACTTGAGCATATGTACATAGAGAATAGTAGGTTAGTGCCGTGAATGGGAAAAGACATCTGGCAAGGCTCAGGAAACGGGATGGGCTCCCATTCACGGCACTAACCTACTATTCTATTTATCCAGTCAACACCTACAAATGACTTTAAAATGCAAAGGAAATAATCCCAGCCAGCCACAGCACATATTTGTACGCAGTGATTAGGTCGTATTGACAGGATATCAAAACTGTTTCACGGCACGCTGTTTCACGGCACATACGCACTGTGTTGACCGGATAAATATGGTTATCTACTTTGCGTTTCACTGATACCCATCTCTGATTGTAATGTTTATTTATTCATCATTGCGAAGCTCACAAACGATCATCGCTTTGTCAGGAGCTTTACATATTTCGTCATCATTTATTCTTCAATATCTTTACGTATGTTGTCTCATATTGGCTACTGATGTCAGCGTGTAATGTTTAGAGTGTCCATGTGTTTGAATTACTGTGGAAGCTTCCCAAACCAGACACCATCCTGGGTGTCTGGTTTGGAGACCTTCCATTCTACCTGAGCAATAGATTGGAATACTCGGAATGGCGTAATGAGAAGTGCACGTGGAATACAAATGAAAAACGTATTTTATAGACAATACTATCTCGAATAAATATGTTGGCGAAGACTGAACACGTTTCCTAAAATAATGCATTCAACATTATCATGCACTCTGTAAATATCACGCAATCCGATTGGCTGATGGTCATACATTACAGGTATATCATTGTTGATGTACTGTCGCAAATTATTTCAATATGTATTCCTACGCCAGTAGTAAAGGGGTGCATTATAAATAGGTTAACCGCATTGTAACTTTGAAATTTGCGGAGTATATCAGAAAACGATAGCTCAGAAAACATGTTGAATGGCTCCGCTAGCGCGTCGCCATTAATCAGATATTCCGACCTATCATTTTCCGATATACGCCGCAATTGAAAAATACAATACAGTTAACCCTATAATGAATCACTCATCTATGCCAATGCATATCGCTGGTCCTCAGTGTCACTATCGTTTATTGCTTTGGACCTTGAAGAAATAGCAGTGTTTACTAGAACAATGTGTCAATGCGACATCAATGTAGCAGTTATGATCGAAGTTACCTTAGCCATCAAATCGTTCCATCCACCTCGGGCGTCCTGTAACTTCTTCACTTCTTCCATGCTACCGTTGACCTGAATGATTTCACCAGGACTTATCTCTGAAACCTGAATCAATGCCAGTTTGTCATTATTGTTATGTCTATCATAGCCTGGTAATACACTGGTGGCTACTTGTACAATACGCATTCAAGAGATCCATGACAAGCACACGAAAACTACCAGAACAACAAGGAATCAGTAATACTGAGAGAGGATGTACCCCTCAAAAGCTCTAAGAAATTCAAATGTCTATGCCAATTGACCCTTGGGCACAGGAGCCGTATGGGTGATATATATATTGAAAATATGGATGCTAACAAATAAGTATATGACACTTCAGGCAAATTCGACTTACGGTAACAGATATAGTAGTAAACCGAACGTTTTAAGGCAAATTCAGAATAGATAGACGCACAGGGTGGCAACTACATGTATATGTACCTCGGAATGATGTGTTGTGCAGGGCACATAATACTATATACATTGCAAGTACGTTTTATTGCACCCGTTTTGTTCACCAAATGTGCCAATATTGTCACACTCCACAATCACACACTAGCACAGGCGTAAGCGAAAATCAAACGTATTCTAAACAACAGAGCAACCGCCTGTCCAACGCAGGGGCGATTTTCATAGAAGGAGCATGTAAAGAAAGTCCAAAAAATACCGTCAGGCAGACTCGTCTGGATCTATTGATTGAAACTATTTTTTTTATATATGTAGGGTTGAAAAAGGGTTAACTGATACCGTAACTGTGAACATATTAAATTATAAAAATGGTGCACGTACCTTAGTAAGCGCTGCTTGGTGTAGTTCACAAAGGCGGCCAGTATCGAAATCGACACTGACGTCATCTCCGGTAGTCATAACTACAATGCCAGTTCGCCCGATACACTTAACAGAAAAGGTACATGTTACGCTATATCACCTCAATTTAGCAAAGTATGTCAGCATGTGTTCATATGGACATGTTTTATCATCTTTCTTAATGTATATAATATATTAATACTCATAGTGAATGGAATTGTACAGATCTATGTGGCTAACAGATATCCATGCCACTAACATACTGTTTATGTCTAGCAATATAATTCGAAGGTCATGATTTAAGTGTATTACCCGCTTCCCAAACAGTAAAGAAAATGTATATATAGTTGGGTTTAGAGTAATGGGCTTACGATAGTTGCGACTACTGTCTGTTTCACGAAACCTGCCCAAATTTTACGGCCATATAAACAATGCAAAAACAATGTTCTTTTCGATAATATTATATGTTATCAACATTTAAGAATGAGCCTTCTTTTTATTTAGTGAAATTTGGTCCTATATTGATTTTATGGCGGAAAAAACAATTTCCCAATGTTAAATCCCAATAGACATATTCACAGAGTGAAGTCACAGAGTGAAGATGTCTATGGGTATTTAACATGGGAACATTTCGAATTTCGCAAAAACTGGACCGATTTTCAAAATTTAACTTTTATTTTCTTAGTTAGACCATTTCTAAGCTATCTAGATAGGTTTCAGAGTCAAAATCCATTTTTTTAATATATTTTTGTACTCCACCCACAGTTCCTCTACCCCCTTTTCGCCAATTTTAAATTTCCATAGACAAATAAATTTTTCATAATAAAATCAATATTTGACCAAATTTCACGAAATAAAAAGGAGGCTCATTCTTAAATATTGCTTTAATTTAATATTATCAAAAAATAATATTGTTTTGCATTGTTTATATGGCCGTAAAATTTGTTCAGGTTTCGTGAAACAGACAGTAGTGTAGATTGAGTTGCCTTGCTACTGACAAACACTCTGGCCAGCTGTGCCGCTGAATATTACTCTGTATTAGCGTGCTTGCACACCCGAATCTAGACTAACGAATTGCATAAGCCCCATCAGTTGATGTTAATGTCATAGGTTACCTGAGCCTTTCGTTTATTCCATGTTCCTCTACATTGTTCCATCATCTTTAATGTGTCAGCGTCGATCTCAATCCGTACTTTATCGCCTGCCATAAATATCTGCGTCTGATTAACGGACTCGTGTTCGACAGGGGGAGGTGTTTCTGTTTTTTGACTATGCAGCTCAACGTCGGTAACGCTTTCGTTACCAGGAGCACCTAATTCTAAAATATATTCTAACAGTCGGCTCATGGACATTCATTTTATATAATAATCATGTGTATATCGTTTCAAAGTAATCTTCTTTTGCGTAGCATATATGTGTATAACGTTTACAGACGTTGATGTTCTTTGTTCAATTATAGTTTACATCACTTTACTTAATACATTTGTTGATATGGTTCAACGTCGGGACGGCATTAGTATAAACTACTTGCGTGATACAGTGGGGTCAGCGTGTAAGTGCACACACGAACGAACACGACAGGTTGGTTCCAACCTGTCGTGTTCGTTCGTATGTGCACTTACACGCTGATCCCACTGTACTTCAATACTTACTGACTACTGGAAGGTGTCCTCTGTAGTAAAATCCCCCGATTTCAGGCTTAGAACATTTCACGTCCACCAGTCCCTTGTATCCTAGCCTGTAGATATTTGTATATCCTGTGTTCCATGTGACTTCGGCGGCGTTTCTGTCTGTATATGGACTAAAGTTCACTATGGCTATTACTACACCTTCTTTTCCAGGTCCTCCTGAATAAACGGGAAATATTTGAAAAAGAGGAGACTTATCCGTGAGCATGTAATGAAGGAATTCCGAAAACCAAACAACAACTAGCAAGCGTGCAACGGTAGTCAAAGATTTAAAGGTACATGCCCACTGAGTAGACACAACATGTTCTTTACATCAGAGGCATCATCTGAGACATTTTCTTGCAATACACATCCATTAACCATTACCCCACGCATTGATTGGCATTACTATACATGTTATATTAGACATACATTTCCACACTGATAACAAGGGCGATAACCGCCTTTCCTTAAATGTTAACGGACATTACTATTTATTCTGTGTACTTATCTTTTGATGTGCAATGATCATACTTTATAATCTGTCGAAAATATTATTTGTTCGGGTGACGCATTTAATTATTATAAATAAATAAAACATAGCATGCCTCATTTGTATATGAAAATAGCCTGATACCACGGCGCGTCACTATCAGTAAAATAGACACTACTAAATGATTATATCTGTATAGCGGGCACTCGTAATTTTTAGAACTGGTGGAATAGTGACACAATTATACACTTATTTAATTCGTATATAGAACACTCACTGGTGGGGTACAGTGCCATCAAGACAATAAACACATATGTAACCGATACTGCATGCTATGAATGCCCTTTTATATCAAGAAATACCGCAGAATACATACTAGCAGATTCAAATTGAATACATTGAAAATCGATTTTCTGTGTACGTACAGTGTAAGCTATATATAAAAAGATTGACATACCGATACCATCATCAGTTTTCTATGCAAAAAATAACGTGAAATGTGTATATTTATAAAAGCTTACCATCCTGTTCTTTCCATAGCCAGTCCGGTCCTCTGACAACTGTGCTATTCTCAAATATGCCTATAGCCGGTAGTCTCTCACTCGTGCCCCTCGTAGGTACTATATGACTGTCGCAAATATAACGGAGAAGACACATAATTACATACACTACATGTATTTCGCATGATCAGGCCCTACCAGGAATTAATTTAGGGGGGGGGTGCGTTATCGACGGTGCGAAGGGCTAAACATTGTTTGTGTTTGCACATTCACGGACAGACCTCGGCAGATTAACCATTTCACCCCTAAATAACTGGAATGGATTTTGATATGTTAACTTTGCAACCCATTCCAATCATCACAAAATGATTTTTAGACCAGTCCATTTATGAACATGAGGTGTTTTTGTTCTCAAAATTATGAACATTACTTGCAAAAAGTGCAGATCCTGATGAGACGGCTCATCACGAGCCGGCTCATCTGGATCTACACATTTTGCCAATACCACTACAGTATATATATACAGGCCTGTGGTGTTGAACGGGTGAAGGGTCTGATGATACACTAGTGTAATGAAAATGTAAATCAGACTGCTACAGAAAACTGCTAGTACAAAAAACAGAAAGAAACACCAAAATACAATTAGTTAGAAAGACAGTGTGTTATTGTATTGTATTGCAACACATCTTTTGTGCGTGTGACTTTATCATTTTTTGACAATAAACGGCGATACCCTGAGTAATATATTTGAAAATCACATGCATTTTCCTGAACGTCATCGTTGCTGGGTTGTACTATGATAGCCATACATGTATGCGTTCATATGTCATTTTAATATGATGAATGGACGTTTATTGACACGTTATCATGTTTCAACAATTCAAACAAGTCTATGAGTTTTTATCCCAAACTTTATGTCGGTAACGCAGGACGACTGAGAGTCAGGACGCAAACGCATCAACTTTCTGTCAATTATTTCTGCGCCCACTGGCGCAGGGAGTTATGCATTTAAATATCAATACAAGCATTCAAATATCGCAATTTCCTTCACACTACATCAAGGTGCATGATCACGTGGTTACAACAACAGCAACGTCGCCCACTCCAAAGTAAGTATTATTTGATATTTTCCTTTAATATGCAACGGATTTTTATGAAATATGGCGCAGCAAACGCGTCTTCGTGAGCTGCATTTGGTGGTCTATGGAGTTTGGCACAGACTTGTCGTTTTTGCGAAGAATCGATTTCCGTGTCGGAGACACGGAAATCGATTCTTCGCAAAAACGACAGAAGTTTGGGCGAAAATACAGAGACCACCAAATGCAGCTTAACAAGACGCGTTTGATGCGCCATATTTCATCAAAATCCGTTACGTAATAAGGACACTATACAAGAATACGTACTTTGAATCGGTACTTGTTGTTGTTGTTAGTACCACGTGATCATACACCTTGTACATGTTAATTGAACATTTATCTCTTCCAAACAACTCGTACCTGCAAAAATAAATATCTTGAAACGTATGTATTCACATTATTCCAACCACAGGCATTCGGCGTGTTTCGGCATTCATCGGTATAACTATATAAATATGAACACGGCTTCTAACTTTGGTCGGACACGACCTCGTATCATAACAAAATAACATGTTTAAACTTGTAATGTTCTATGCATTTCTGCAGGATAACGATAATTCTTAAGTGATCATATGAACTTGCCACTACAATGTTGACGTTATAACATTACATACATTTTATCCCGTCAACACAGTGCGTATGTGCCGTGAAACACGCTGCCGAGAAACATTTTTGATATCCTGTCAATACAACCTAATCACTGCGTATAAATGTGTGTGGTGTCTGGGACTATTTTTATTGCATTTCAAGCTGTTTGTAGGTGTTGACGGGATAAATAGAATAGTAGGTTGATGCCGTGAATGGGAAAAATATCTGGCGCGGCTCGGAAACGGGATGTGCTCGGCAGAGCCTCGCCCATCCCGTTTCCTAAGCCTTGCCAGATATTTTTCTTTCATTTGTAAGGATACGAGGTTGTGTCCGACCTACATGTAGAAAAGCAGCTGTAATTCGATATTCTTTACATAATTATGTTCTAACTAGGCTATAGAAGCAATATAACAATACTTATCAAATGAACATGTGCACTTTCCGCCAAAATATTCACATTAGCGTTAATAAAATCGCGGAATTTGTTATAATACGAGACCAAAGTTAGAAGCCTCCTTAATATATAAAGAGTTATACCGACGAAAGCCGAAACACGCCAAATGCCTGTGATTCCCACACCATGTCGATGACATTTTAGATTTTCATGAAATCAACATAATTCCTCCCCTTTAATTTCACCGTTAGTAATTATCATTAGTAATTACGGATATTAGTGAATCAAAACATATATTATTTTGGTGGTTTTATTACCGTTATTATTGTACAACTTGATATATAAGAATAACAGCTGTTTTCTTTACATAATAATTAATTTATACCTGATTACAAAAATAATTATTGCTGAATTATTTAGCCATGCAGATTTATGTACAACGTGCATTTCCGTCTGGCGGTATATAATAATGATCTACCAGAACGCACTGATCCAAGGGTCGTGGGTTCGAGCCTGACTAGTGGCGTGCGTTGTGTCCTTGAGCAAGACACTTTATCCACACTGCTCCAGTTCACCCAGCTGTAAATGGGTACCGATAATTCGTAGTTGCTCTGTAAATACGAATTACCGGCTTCTCTCAAAAATCTCTACCTCCGTTCTTTCTCCCATTCTTGGGAGACGGCATGCAAGGTCCTAGAGCCCGTGCCGCCGTTAAATATAAGCTAAAAAAAACAAAACGCACAAAGTCAACTTAAAACTCATTAACCCGAAATATCTGTCTGTAACAGATATTTCGGGTGAATGAGTTTTAAGCAAAATAGAGCACACGGCACCAAAAGGAGTCTCATGAACCCATGCAAAGAAATTAACGCAATACACCATGCTAAACCAAGGTCACGGTGCATGATCACGTGGTTACAACAACAACAACGTCGCCCACTCCAAAGTAAGTATTATTTGATATTTTCCTTAATATGCAACGGATATCTATGAAATATGGCGCAGCAAACGCGTCTTCGTGAGTTGCATTTGGTGGTCTAGGGAGGTTGGCACAGACTTATGTCGTTTTTGCGAAGAATCGATTTCCCTGTCGGTAAAAAAAACGGTAGCAAAAACGACAGAAGTTTGGGCGAAAATACAGAGACAACCAAATGCAGCTTATCAAAACGCGTTAGGGGTATAGCTATGGCGGTGAACTGTAACGACATCGGAAGATGATCAGCGGCGTAGGAGGGTATTGAAAAGTGGTGCGACCATACCGTCGAACGAGCAAAGTTCGCGAGAATGCTAGTGGGGGGGGGTCCGGGGCACGATTACACGAAGCACCCAAATACACCCAAAATCACCCAAATATAGTCTCAATACGAGTGCTGATCCAGAAGTTCGTGGACAACGTCAGTTAACAGACCGAACATAGAGGTATTCTTGAAATATGTTGCAGACATATGTCTTTATATATAATGAGTATATGTATGAACTTTCGTGAACATATCTGGTTAGTTATAGTTGCTGTGTTGGCGTGAACAATGGTGGTCAGAGTATAGCGGCGCAGGTCACGACGTCACTTGCTGTGACGTTACGTTATGCGGACAATACTTCGACGTTACTTACATAATTGTTTTCCGAAATATATTCCACTGACATAAATGAATTTCTGATGCCACTCAACCCACTTGCGGAGATCTTTTATACCACTGTGGTTCGAAAGAGCTTAAGATGTTTGAACTTTCAGTCCGTAACTCTGATATATCTGTGAATCGTCTTCCCATTAGTTCATTCTTCAATCGCAGGAATAACGCAAAATCACAAGGTGAATGGTCGGGTGAACATGGGCGATGTTTGAACATTTCCGCTCCCAACTTGGTGGGAGTGATGGCTCACACTTCCACTGACTGGACTGTTTTGATTCTGGGTTATAATGGTATAGCCACAATTCTTCTACTGTAATGATGCGATCAAGAAATGAATGTCCATCTTTCTTCCATCTTCGCAAAAGAATCTTTTTTCTTTGAACGAGCAACTCCTTTTTTTCTGTACACAATATCATTAGAGCCCAAGGAAGCACTTAACAATCCCATATAGTCTGATATACTGTTTCATATTACAAGCTTAGCTGTTCACTTAATTGATGCAACGTTATTCTCCGGTCTTCGTCTAGTTTAGCGTTTACCAGCGTAACGTTTCTTTCTTCGTCGGTCTATCGCCCCGAGCATCGTCCGTAACGCTCATCCTACAGTCGGGAATCCTTTTGTCATTTATAAACAATAGATTGCCACACCCTTTTCATTCCTGATGCAATTTGCATACGTTGCTTTGTTTCTACGGTCGTTGTCCCAAAGTTTACACAATATTGAATGATAGTCCTCGTTTTCTCACTTTCTGATGACGCTAATTTTGTATTCGAGTAATTCACTATATGCTGTCGCAGTTTCACACCAAATTCACACCATAACATCAAATGATGTCATAATCTACAATGCTGACGTTGGATGAACATTACAAACGTTGGCCAAGGTTCTGCGCAATTTACTTTAAGTTAATTATAAATATTAACGCGGATGTCGCAATAATAAGTTTGATTTGACGTCAATTTTGCGACTGCTCCGCATATCCAGACCACATCCTCTTTGATAGCGTACTAAAAATCCGTGGTTTTATATAAAGTCACTAAAAGTATATAATAACTTGATTGTGAGCAAATATTGAACCATCTATAACGTTGTATTCATTAATTATAGACGATGTCTGCTGAAGGTCTTTGGGCTATGATACAATTGACATTTGTATCATAGACCAAAGACCTTCAGCATTATACACGCACCTGCTATAATTTCCAATACCAAGTTGTTGTTATGTGTATCTAAAGGGGTGGAGCTTAGAATGTGGTGTAACTAAAGGGGTGGAGCCTAATTTAATGAGATGCCGTGCAATAATTGCCGTGCGTATATCTGAAACGTATGGGCACTTACACGCACGGCAATTATTGCACGGCTGTTCCTCTCAATGACGGAATGATGTCAACAGGAAATGTGCCAGACAACGCGTATATGACGATAGCAACAGCCTTCACGACGTAAACATGGCAGGTGAATGGACTTCCCCCCACCTGGCACTAGAATTCTGATTGGACCGTGTCAATTCCGTGGCAGGTCGAGCGATCAAAAACGGCTCCTGTCATTAATGAGCAGCGCCCACATAGAATTGCGCATGTGCCAATTTTCCATATTTGGCAAATGATACAAATCAGTTAGATCATAAAATTGCACGTGCATTTGATTTAAACTCGGCCTTACGGCCTCGTACACTTGCAATTTTATGATATAACTATTACATGTACATGTAGTCAAATAAATCTGTTAAATTGGCCATACGTTCGATTAATGCACATTAAATCACCAATCATATGGGAAATACATGCAAATATAGTTTAATATATATAAATATGCCACAAATACACCCTCAAACATATCAGTGTATGCTCGCTTTACGTTATCAGAATTTGTATAACCTATTTTATGTATCAGTGTAGACCCTGATCTTGATTATTGTCCGCACTTTTTGGGATACGTGTATATTTTACTAAAATGCCCCACAAATATGCCACAAATACACCATCAAAGGTAGACTACCAGTGTGAACATCGGCTTACCTCTTCAAACATTATATGAGCCGCGTCGTGCGAAAATGACGTTATCGAGTAAATGAGGTCGGAAACGTCGCTTCCATTTGCGCTTTTGACATAGCTGACGTCGTTGTTGACAGCTGGTAATGACAGACGATATAAGTGTATTATCGTGTGCTAGTACTTGTAGTCGTAAACGTTACAGTACACGTTACATAGCGTATCCCTTGCTTTATACGCGTATCTGTTTCTGATTTAATTTCATTTGTGTGTGTCAGATTGCATTTAGTGAATACAATTTCGCATTTAGTAAACTCTTGCATGTATCAGTAACGAAGGAATTGTATTACACACAATGTGATAACTACTGAGACTCATCAAAACTGTGAACATATATCATGTGAGAGAGGAAAGGTGGCCGCCCGCGCAATCTCTAAGCATTTTGAGGAACCAATTTCTATTAGTTCAAACATGGCTTATACTAATTACGTTCAGTTCTCTATTGCTTCACATGTTCGCCTGTACGTGATAATTGTATGTTATAGGCCACATATGTATCATACATGATATCATACATGGCGTAAAACGTAATACGATTACTTTGTCAAAATCTTCCGGGGGGGAGCCTGCCCCCCGGACCCCCTAGCCGTCTCACTCGCTTCGCTCATTCGACTGTCGAGCCTATACAGACAAGTTGTCCAAGATACGCCCCTGCGGCAAACCATCGGTGTGCGGTCCCAAAAGGAAAGCAACAGTATGTTAAAGGTACATGCCCACTCAGACGGCACAAACTGAACTTTATAGGTGTATATTTGTGTCCTATTCCTCCAGTTCTAAAAATTACGAGTGCCCGCTATACAGATATAATCATTAGGTAATATTTATTTTACTGATAGTGATGCGCGGTGGTATAAGGCATTTTTCATATGCAAATGAGGCATGATATTTTTTAATTATTTATACAAATTAAATGCCTCACCAAAATAGTATTTTCGACAGATTATAAAGTATGATCATTGCACATCAAAATATAAATACAGAGAATAATTAGTAATGTCCGTTAACATGTTAAGGAAACACGGTTATCGCCCCTGATATCAGTGTGGATATTTACCTTTGATATAAAATGTATAATAATTCCAATCATTGCGTGGTAACACAATGGTGAATTAATGTTTATTTTTGATGATGTCTCTGATATAAAGAACATGTTGTGCCTACTGAGTGGGCATGTACCTTTAATATGTATCGAAATAATTCAAAGACAACGAAAGCCCCACAACAACTATTTCCCAATGAACTACCGAGGCAACAAATCCAACTAATCTAATCTTACCGACTGTCACTGGGGAATGTCAGCCTGGTAAACTGATGGTTCAAATCATGGCAGTTGGAGGAGTAGCACGCGGAGCACAGATGAACATCACGGCACATGTCGCAACTCCACAGCAATCCGTACACACGGCCCACATTGCAGCCAGAGCAGGTGGTATTGTGCTTCACACCTGAAGACATGTTACACAATTACGTGTCGTATCTGTCCGCAAACGTACACTTATCCCGTCAACACAGTGCGTATGTGCCGTGAAACACGGTTCCGTGAACTATTGTTGATATCCTGTCAATACAACATAATCACTGCGAATATGTGCGGTTGTCATACTAGCCGATTCTCCGATGTTGAGGTTGCGGCTGGGGTTACTTTTTTTTGCATTTTAAAGCTATTTGTAGGTGTTGACGGAAAATAGAATAGTAGGTTAGTATCGTGAATTGGAAAAATATCTGGCTCGGCCCGTTTCCTAAGCCTTGCCAGATATTGTTTTCCGATTCACGGCACTAATCTACTATTCTCTACATTAGCAGTGTCATGCTTATTTGCAGTACGAATTATGGCGCTTTACTATACATCTGTAATATCTGTTAGTCTCTTACTGTAGTCAAATAAGTATATTTAAAACACACCACTTATTTTTACACAAACCATACATATTGTATTTGTTTGTTAAGTGTATAATATTATGTCAATACCGCTATTAAAGAAGGTACACCTGCATAATAAGCTGTAGTACACCTAGTTGCGAACGGTAACTCTTGCAATATACTCCCGTACCGTCGGACGGTACGGGAGTACATTGCAATAGTTACCGTTCGCAACTATAGTACACCGTTATGGCATCACGGGACGGTTCAAAATAGCCAAAATTGACTGCTTTTCTGAGGGCGGCGGGTGACTTATAAAAATCACCGCCTCTCACAATCAGTTAAGGAGGCTCTTGCGACAAGTATTGAAAAATACTCGCAAATGAAGTACAAATCGCGCGCCACAATAAAAATTCAGTAACCGCATCAGATGTGTTCAATTAATATTTTACAAAGTTACCCCACCCACCTATTTTTGGCCATAAATTTCAACACCACTGAATTTATCGGAATTGTTTTCATGAAAATATGAGGCACAGATACTTTGTTATGTCTTGTTCTATCACTTGTAACACCACACCATTTTCTGAAAATGATTTCAAAGCGGGGTCATAACCAGCTCAAATTTTCGCTACAGATGCCCGAAAAATACCTTAAATTCTGACGCGAAACCGTACCGGCGAGACAGCATAGCAGGCGACATTTTCCAAGATGTCAAAATCAACCAGAGCTAACATTCAGTTTCGTATAATTATGAAATACTCTAAAAAATACACCTAGTCAAGCCTCCCTAAGTCAAGAAATATCCATAAACCTATTTTTCTAGACACACTGGTGTAACTTAAAGGGTCGGTAGTGAAGTATATAGAAAATCGTCCACCCCCTTTTTAAAGCTAGCTGCCCACTGTCCCGTGAGACCTATGCATATAATTGCACTTTGGTGTCAGTTGACGACTATGTGCGTAGCGATGAGCGTTTGTTTTATATTATGTTAGTGGTTTAATTTTAGTCTACTGAGGATTTTTTATTTATGTTTACTTAATATATTGTTTTAACTTTGTATCAGGCTACCATAACGGATAACAACTGTAGCCCGAAATTGCATACAGTACTATTACTTCACTTAGTAATGCAGGAATTATGATGGGAAAACGTACCAACACCAGCATTGTCATAAATACTGAGGTCGAAGGCATTCAGGTGTCCAGCCCTGTATGTTTGCGGCGTTCCCCCAGCGTCCCATTGGACGATCACACACTGTGTTGGGCGTAAATCATTCGCCTTAATGCCACATACGTCCACTATGGTACCCACGTGACCTTCGCCGCCATCTTGGTTTCCAGATGTTTGCAGCCAATGAGGGCCACGAACAACTCTGACGCCAATGTATGCTTCAGGCTCCATGCAAACAGCGCTGTAACATATGCGGACTTATTAGATATGGCTGTGACTGGCGAAAAGGGGCTTAATGGTTTTTGCGACCAGTTTATGTCCAGGACAGCCTGTGCATCCACACAGTCTGATCAGGATTTTCACTGTTCGTCACGTCATCGATGAAACTCCCGTCATGCTTCTCCTAAGCAAGATAAAACATTATCACGCTACAGGATGGTGCATAGACAATGTCCAGCAGCTAAACTGGCCACAAATGACACATGTCACATTCATCATGTCACATCCAAACGTAGCAATGTTGTAAGGAGTATTTTTTCACGATCAGACAAAATCAGATTGATATATTTTTGACTTGTGCAGCTTCTGAGAAGCAGTGATGACACGCTGCTGTTAATTGTGGATTCAAACTAGACATTATTGAACAACTCGGGTTACGTTATTAAAACCACCAACAACGTGTTTTCACAGAGTGTGTATAAAGTATGCCAGTATACATAATCGAAAGTCTATTAATACGCAGTATAGTAGTAACAAACAGTAAAATACAGTGATCTTGCTGTCTGTTCACATTTTCTACCGATCTTCGTTTGGATATTAAACCCATTATAATATAAACATGACTTAAATCCGATGAAATGTCTTTGAAAAACAACACATTCAGAGCTCCAGATAAGGTGCGTATTGGCGTATTTTACGCAATTATTTTAGCTGAATATGCATTGATTATCAAAAGTGGGAGTACAAAATACGCAAAGCAATGTGAAAATACGCATTGATTTTCAAATTGAGTAATGAAAATACTGTCATAAAGTTGAAAATTGGCTTATTTGAGCTGCAAAAAGGTTTGCAACTCAAATAAGTGAATGTTTAAATTTGTTATATTTTTTATCATTTGTTCCATATTTAGTAATGAAGAAAATCAATAATTCATTTGTAAAAGTAAAATACGCAATGATTTTGAAATCAGGGGGGTATAGTACGCTTTAGACACAAAGCTTAGCCGGAGCTCTGACATTTACAAATTGTTTCGAAATATGTCATTGCTAGATAGCCCTGGGTAAAATAAAATTGACCTTTCGTGATACATATGTAACTACATTTATACTGCGCTTGGAATTTTCATGAAATATAATGAGTAATAACGTGCACTGTATGTAGTTCACATCCTCGTTCACGAACGAAACCATCGAAGTGCACAACAGTGTACGATATATGTCACAGTGTCTAGACTCCAGATAAGGAATTAGTAATTTAGTATTATCACTCAATCATTTCTGAAGCAATTGGGTATTTCAAAATTGTAATTGTATAAAATAGAATCACACTACTGTTTATACATCAACAGACCGTACTTATTCAATCGTTTGCTTCTAAATGAAAACACATCTTGGTATTTCATTACAATTGTCTAATGAAATACGAATATTGTGTTTTTATGGAAAAATAAGAAAATATGCTATATTTGTGGTATATTTATTTTCTGTAGCATGATAAAGATACCACCAATTCTTCATTACTTTTTGTTACACACTACTTCTGATTTCAATTGGGTTTTTGGCAATTTTAATTGGGTATTTACTCAAATACACACCTTATCTGGAGCTCTGCAGTGTTGTTCAAGTCTCGTGCACGTTAAGTGCACTAATTGTTACCTTCTTGCTGAAGCCCCTCCTACCCCAGGGATCTTGAACATTACATAACAAGGAAAGCAAGTTGTCTATCAAATTCTAAAATTATTTTAAAAAACTTAGGGACTGGTAATTATTTATCGCCGGGTGGGGGGCGGGGGGGGGGGGGTGGGGGGGGGGGGGGGGCTGGATGAATTTTGCCAATAATCTGATTTTTTTCTAGGGCTCCCCCAGTAACTTTAGCTAAATTATCAGGGCCCCCCTATTCCATCATATATATTTTTCGAGCACCCCCCCCCCTCCCGACCTATGCTCCCAACTCAACCCCACCCATGTAAACTGGCCATTCGGATGGTAATATATTCAATTGCATGATGCTTATCATCATCATCATCATCACTCTTTATTACAGTAACAGTTTATTGCAGTACATGTATCATATATATTATATACATGTACATTTGTAGTACTGTAACTTAATCATAATGTCCTAGATCTCTTTGATATTTATCATGTTTATATGACTATGTTTCATCATCATCACTCTTTATTACAGTAGTTTATTGCAGTACATGTATCTATGTAATTATATATACATGTACATTTGTAGTACTGTAACTTAATCATAATGTCCTAGATCTCTTTGATATTTATCATGTTTATATGACTATGTTTCATCATCATCACTCTTTATTACAGTAGTTTATTGCAGTACATGTATCTATGTAATTATATATACACGTACATTTGTAGTACTGTAACTTAATCATAATGTCCTAGATCTCTTTGATATTTATCATGTTTATATGACTATGTTTCATCATCATCACTCTTATTACAGTAGTTTATTGCAGTACATGTATCTATAACTAATTATATATACATGTACATTTGTAGTACTGTAACTTAATCATAATGTGCTAGATGTCTTTGATATTGATCATGTTTTAAAATATGACTATGTCTCATCAATCATCACTCTTTATTACAGTATTCATTGCAGTACATGTATCATATAATTATATATACATGTACATTGTAAGTACTGTAACTTAAATCATAATGAATAGATGTCTTTGATATTTATCATGTTTATATGACATGTTTTTCATCATCATCACTCTTTATTACAGTAGTTTAGCAGTACGTATCTATATAATTATATTACATGTACATTTGAGACTTGTAAACTTAAATCATAATGTCCCATAGATGTCTTTGATTATCATGATAGTATGATATGTTTCATCATGCACTCTTTATTACAGTATTTATTGCAGACATGTATCTATATAATAATATATACATGTACATTTGTAGTACTGAACTATACTAAGTCATCTTTGATATTTATCATAATATATGACTAGTTTCATCACATCACTCTTTATTACAGTAAGTTTATTGCAGAACAAGTATCATATAATATATTTACATGTACATTTGTATACTGGAACTTAATCATAATGCCCCAGATCTTTGATATTTATCATTATAATATGACTAGTCTCGATCATCTCACTCTATTACAGTAGAGATTGCATACATGTACTATATAATTATATATACAGACATTGTAGTACTGGAATTAATCATAATGTAATAGATGAATGATATTTATCATGATATGACATGTTTTCATCATCATCACTCTTTATACAGTAGTTATTGCAGTACATGTATCTATATTATCAATATAACATGTACATTTGTAGTACTGAACTTAATCTAATTCCTAGATGTCTGATAATCAGTTTATATGACTATGTCTCACACATCACTCTTTATTACAGTACAGTTTTATTGCAGTACAGACTATATAATTATATATACATGTACATAGTACTGTAACTTAATCATAATGTCCATCTTTGATATTTATACAGTTTATATGACTATGTCTCATCACTCACTCTTTATTACAGTATAGTTTATTGCAGTACATGTATCTATATATATATATATACATGTACAATTTGTAGTACTTAACTTGAATCTAATGTAATCAGATATAGATCTTTATTCATGTTTTATACATTTCTCACATCATCACTCTATACAGTTTAGTCAGTTTATTGCAGTACATGTATCTATATAATTAATATACATGTACATTTGATACTGAATTAATCATAAGTAATAGATGTAATAGATATTGATCAGTTTATATGACTGGTTTCATCATCATCACTCTTTATTACAGTTCATTTTATTGCGTACATGTATCTGATATATATACAATACATTTGTAGTACTGTAACTAATATAAATGATAATTTGTATATATTTATCATGTTTTATATGACTATGTCATCATCATCATCACTCTTTATTACAGTACAGTATTGCAGTACATGTATCTATATAATTATATATACATGTACATTTGTAGTACTGTAACTTAATCATAATGTCCTAGATGTCTTTGATATTTATCATGTTTATGACTATGTCTCATCATCATCACTCTTTATTACAGTTACAGTACATGCAGTACATAGTATCAATCATAAAGTTAAATATAATATTGACTGTACATTGTAGTACTTGTACTTATCATATAATGTAATAGAATGTATAGATATTTTATCATGTTTATATGACTATGTCTCATCATCATCACACTTTATACAGTACAGTTTATTGCAGTACATGTATCATAATTATTATATATACATGTACATAATGTAGGTTTACTGTAACTTAATCAAAATGTTAATAGATGTAATAGATTATGATCATGTAATATATGACATGTATATCTCATCCACTCTCATACAGTATTTATCATACATGATCTAATAATAATATATACAGTACATAGTACGTAACTTAATCAATGTAATAGATGTAATATAAATTTATCAGTTTATACTATGTCTCATACATCACTCATATTACATCATTGCAGTAGCATGTATCTATACAATTATATACATGTACATTTGTAGACTGTAACAATAATCATAACTGTAATAGATGTTAATAGATATTTATCATTTGTATATGGATTAAACTATTGTCTCATCATCATCATCACTCTTTATTACAGTACAGTTTATTGCAGTACATGTAATCTATAATAATATACATATACATTTGTAGTACTGTAACTTAATTAATGTTAGATGTAATGATATTATCATGTTTATATGACTATGTCTCACACATCACTCTGTATTACAGTAGTTCATTGCAGTACATGATCTAGATAATTATATATACATGTACATTTTGTAGTACTGAACTTAATCATAATGTAATAGATAATAGATATTTATCATGTTTATATACTATGTCATCATCAGCATCTTCTATACATACAGTAGTGCGTAACATTTGTTTTTATCTTTATATAATTATATATACATGTACATTGTAGTACTGTAACTAATCAAATATGTAATAGATGTTTTAATAGATATGATCATGTTTATTGCAGTACATGATCTATATAATATATATACAGTACATTGAATTACTAACTTAATCATAATGTAATAGATGTCTTTGATATTTATCAGTTTTATAACTATGTCTCTCATCATTCACTCATTACAGTATTTATTGCAGTACATGTATCTATATAATATATATAGTACATGTATACGTAACTTAATCATAAGTAAATAGATGAAATTTAATATTATATAGTACTAAATGTCATCATCATCACTCTTTTATACAGTAGTTATTGCATACTGTATCATATAATTATATATACATGTACATGAGTACTGTAACTTAAACATAATGTCTAGATCTGAATATTTATCATGATATGACTATGTCTCATCATCATCACTCTATTACAGTAGTTTATTGCAGTACAGTACTATAATTATATATACTGTACATTTGTAGTACGTAACATAATCATAAGAAATTAGATTTAAATTAATAATATTCATGTTTAAATAATGACAATGCTCATCATCAACCACTTTAATTACAAAGTTTATTTGCAAGTACATTAATCTATGTAATTAATATATACCATGTTACATTAGTATTAACAACGTAACATTAATCATAATGTAATAGATTTTAAAATTAGATTTAATTTATCATGTTAATATGGACTATGACTCCAAATTCCAATCCAAATCTTTGTATTTAAACAGAATTTTATTGCAGTACATTATCTTTAATTAAATTTATTATTTATACATGTTAACCATTTGTAGTACTGTAACTTAATCATAAAGTAATAAATGTGATATTTAAATCAAGTTAAATGACTATTTTACCCTCATCATTCATTCAACACTTGTTAATACAAGTACAAGTTTATGCAGTAATTTATCTAATTTAATTATATATACATTACAAATTTGTAGTTACAGTAACATAAGATCAATAAATGTTAATAGAATGTTAAAAATATATGACATTTGTTTATTATGACTAGTTTTCTTCATCATCACTCTTTATAAACAGTACAGTTTATTCAGTACATGTAACTGTAATTAATAATAAATACATGTACAATTTGTAGTACTGTAACTAATTCAATAAAGTTAGATTGTCTTTGATATTTATTTTCATGTATATTTATGACTTTATGTCTCATAATCAACACTCTATAACAGTAAAGTATATTGCAAGTACATTTGAATAACTAATTATATATACATGACATTTGTAGTACTGTAACTTAATCATAATGTGCTAGATGTCTTTGAATATTTATCATGTTTAATATGACTATGTCTCATCATCATCACTCTGTATTACAGTACAGTTTTATTGCAGTACATGTATCTATGTAATTATATATACATGTACATTTGTAGTACTGTAACTTAATCATAATGTAATAGATGTCTTTGATATTTATCATGTTTTATAATGACTATGTCTCATCATCATCACTTCTTTATTACAGTAGTTTATTGCAGTACATGTATCTATGTATATATATTACATGTACATGTATTACTGTACTTTAATTCATAATGTACTAGATGTCTTTGATATTTATCATGTTTATATGACTATGTCTCATCATCATCACTCTTTATTACAGTAGTTTATTGCAGTACATGTATCTATGTAATTATATATACATGTACATTTGTAGTACTGACTGTAACTTAATCATAATGTCCTAGATGTCTTTGATATTTGATTCATGTTTATATGTACTATAAAAGTCTCATCATCATCACTACTATTACAGTAGTTACTTGCAGTACATGTATCTATGTAATTATATATACATGTACATTTGTAGTACTGTAACTTAATCATAATGTAATAGATGTAATAGATATTGATCATGTTTATATGACTATGTTTCATCATCATCACTCTTTATTACAGTACAGTTTATTGCAGTACATGTATCTATATAATTATATATACACGTACATTTGTAGTACTGTAACTTAATCATAATGTCCTAGATGTCTTTGATATTTATCATGTTTATATGACTATGTCTCATCATCATCACTCTTTATTACAGTAGTTTATTGCAGTACATGTATGTATATAATTATATATACATGTACATTTGTAGTACTGTAACTTAATCATAATGTGCTAGATGTCTTTGATATTTATCATGTTTATATGACTATGTCTCATCATCATCACTCTGTATTACAGTACAGTTTATTGCAGTACATGTATCTATGTAATTATATATACATGTACATTTGTAGTACTGTAACTTAATCATAATGTAATAGATGTCTTTGATATTTATCATGTTTATATGACTATGTCTCATCATCATCACTCTTTATTACAGTAGTTTATTGCAGTACATGTATCTATGTAATTATATATACATGTACATTTGTAGTACTGTAACTTAATCATAATGTCCTAGATGTCTTTGATATTGATCATGTTTATTTATATGACTATGTCTCATCATCATCACATCTTTAATTACAGTAGTTTATTGATCAGTACATGTATCTATGTAATTATATATACATGTACATTTGTAGTACTGTAACTTAATCATAATGTCCTAGATGTCTTTGATATTTATCATGTTTATATGACTATGTCTCATCATCATCACTCTTTATTACAGTAGTTTATTGCAGTACATGTATCTATATAATTATATATCATGTACATTTGTAGTACTGTAACTTAATCATAATATGATCATGTACATGTTTTAATATAGTACTTGTAACTTTATCATATGTAAATGATATGTAATTATCATATAATGACTAGTTATATGACTATGGTTTCTCATCATCACACTCTATTACAGTAGTTTATTGCAGTACATGTATCTATGTAATTATATATACATGTACATTTGTAGTACTGTAACTTAATCATAATGTATTAGATGTCTGATATTGACTATGTTTCATAGTTTATTGACATGTCTCATCATCATCACTCTTTATTACAGTACAGTTTATGCCATACATAGTATCTATATAATTATATATACATGTACAATGTAGTTAACTGTAACTTATCATAAAGTGTTTCCTATATGTCTTTGATATGATCATGTTTATAATGATGCTATGTATCATCATCATCACTCTTTATTACAGTACAGTTTAATTGCAGTACATGTATCTATAATAATTATAATATACACGTACATTTGTAGTACTGTAACTTAATCATATGTAATAGATGTCTGTCTTTGATATGAACTCATATGTACTATGACTATGTTTCAGTAACGAGCTGTCTCATCAGCATCTGCACTGTTTGCAACAATTTTTCGGATTTTCCCCATACATTTTGTGTTGTTTTTTTCTGAAATATTTGTAACACCCCTATTCTGAAGGGACATTTATTTATATCTGAATCTATTAAATCTCTTTACTAGCTGACTGAATGACAAACAGTGTAGGTGCTGATCAGATTGCTTGGGGACCTGGGGCCATACTGGTCACCAGTATTGTATGTCACCTTTTATATACCGGTACCAGTAATTAACTGGAAGCCCAGTCATGTGCTTACGAGTTACAGTGAGGAAGCAGTATATTTAAATATACATATATATTTAGCACAACAATTGAGGGATATAGTGACATGCAGATGCCCCATATCCCTCAATTGTTGTGCTATGCATATATCCAAGAAAAATTTAAAATTTATTGATCATAAAAAGTTACTTCCAAAATTCCATTTGAAACCATTGGAATATATGCTATCGCATGGTGCTTTCCATGAGTTAGTTATTCCGCAGATAGAAAGTGTCATCTCTGTATTGAAAGCGCGAAAATCATTAAAATCGAGTGAGGCAGCAAATCGACCGGCAGCAAAAAGGCAAAGGATACAAACTGCGCAACGCCAAACATTGTTTTCATTCTTCAAACCAACCAACACGTGTATAGCCGCGATACCGAGCAGTGACAACGAGTCGAAACCCAGCACGTCTATAGCAGCAGCTAGACCGGGCACCGACACCGAGTCTGATCCCGACCCAGGAACCAGTAGTACATGTAGTAGCAGCGACACTGAATCAGATTCTGATTGCTAGAAATTATCGCCTGGGTGAATGTGGACATTGGTCAACATTACTGAACGATATGTAAATTTACATGTGCAATGTCTAGTATAGTATACTATTAAAATTAAATAGGATCTATTAAAGCAATCTGCCATTTTAAGCCTTTCAACTCCATGCAGATCTCGATCTAGACTATACATGCAGCAGTTTTGCAAGCAGTGTAGATCCAGATGAGCCGTCTCATAAGGATCTACTCTATTTGCGTAGCTGATCCGAGGGTAATAACAGACTTGTTAGCATCAAAATCGTACCAAATGTTCAGCATGTCCAGTTCTTGGACTTGGTATTTACCCTAATTATTCAGACACTATTTTGGGACAATCCAAATACTTTTTGTTAAAAAGGATCTAAACTGTCTATGATAGATGTGTCACTGACTGAATGGCAACCAGTGTAGACCCTGATCAGAGTGCACGGTTGTTTTTCAAGGCCCCCCCTCCATGAATTATTTTAAAAAATTTGGAGGCCCCCCTCAATATCTGTGAAAAATTTCGGGCCCCCCCTCTGGCGCAGTCGATATTTTCGGGCCCCCCCCCCACACCTCCCCGGCATTTCATCCAGCTCCCCCGCCCCCCCCCCCCCCCCCCCCCCCCCCCCCCCCCCCCCCACCCCCCCCCCACCCCCGGCGATAAATAATGACCAGTCCCTTATGTTCACCCCTTTATTAAAACACCGTGGAAAACTATTTATTTTCGAAGAATATTAAATATCTGACGATAGTTTATCTAATTCAATAGATCTACTAAAAACAAATTATTGTGAAGTTCGTTTGTTATTTACGAAAACGTGTTAACCATGAATCACTATAATATTTACAAGTACTGTATACGTATACTTGTACATATTATAGTGATTAATGGTCAAATGCAAGACAGAACAGAAAGCAAATCACATAATCTACGTTAAATAAGTGTCAAACTTACCATTCACTTTTAAATCTCGGAGGATAATCCTGTCCAAACTGTCCAAATTAAATGTTTGATCTTCCCAGATGTCCGTGTCTCTTTGTGTTTATCACAGGAGTACTTCCACTGTCGGTGTATACAACAAGTACATGTACTTTCTTTTTCCATGTATGTCGTATGTAGTTTCGTTTTAGATGTATGTTACATATAATGTCCTGTTTCTTTCTCGATATGTCGCAAAACAAGACAAAGTGGCGTTGCCACCAGTGGAAGCACAGACTGTTACGTGCACCAACGCATTCAGATCAGAATACACACTCTTCAACATTCGATCAAAAACACTAACATGAAACAATAAGCGAAAACTTCGGATTATCATCCAGTTGCATGTGTGTGTAGTCTGTGTGGTCTGATCTAGGAAATAAAATAAACCAGGTATTGGGGCCAATTCACAAACGATTCAAATGCCGTGTATGTGACTAAGAAGTATGATATCAAAGATCCAGATAAGTTTTATATCTAAATAGATACCCCCAGATTTCAAATTCAATGCGTATTTTACTTTTACTTTTACAAATGTATTAATGATTTTCTTCCTTATTAATTAGGGAACAAATGATAAAAAAACACTATTTGCTTTTTGCAGCTGAACTAAGTAAATTTTCAACTTTATTACCGTGAGTATTTCGTACTCCCACTTGATTCTGCTAAAATAAATGTGTGTAATACGCCAATACGCACCTTATCTGAAGCTCTGGGATATATTGGAGTGTATGGTGGCCTGTTAGGGACATTTCGTCTATTAAGTGCTTCAGACACGTCGCCAGGCGGAGGTCTGAAAGCCCGAGCTTGCAGCTAAGTTTCTTTTGTTTTAATATAGTTTTGTTATAAAATCACATAACAAATTTAGTTGCGAACGGTAACCCTTGTATTATACTTCCGTACCATACGCAACTATTAAATTCGATAAATATTTGTCGGAAAAAAAAAAAACTCGTAGAATGCAAGATATCGCATTTAAGTTTTGAAAAAATTTCGGAGGGCAGATGGATGGGTGGGGGAGGGTGGCAAGCCACCGGACCCCCTAGCCATCTCGCTTGCTTAATTGGATCCCACACACAACTGAACTGTGCTTCTATATCAGCCTGAATTACACAAAACCCTATCGCGTGCGCACGCAAAACCTATTGTGTGCGCACGCGAAAGTAACAAATATTTCCATGTCCCCTCTGTGCCACCGTAGTAAAACAGAGCGGTTAAGCAACGAATATTAAGAATGCTAGCCTTCGTTTCTTCGTTTGGTCGCTGCGAAGGAAACACTACATTATGAGTAATAATGCTCCTCGTAAATTTAGGTCTTCGTTTTTTCACCACGATATTTTAGGCAGGTGGGACGTCATTAGCGGTCATTCTCCATGAATATACAAAGCGTCCCTAGCCAGCCACTATAGATACGTTTGACCACCTGCCAGATTCTTATAACGGACCAATATACATGTTAAATGTGGCGACACTTCTCACACATAGAGGGCACCGACATGCGCATTTTTTTATATCTCGTTCCCACGACATAGCATCTCGTTCCCTCGAGATAATATCTTGTTCCCACAGCATAATCAGCCAATAGGATAGCAGATATTGCTCCACCATCTTGAAAGACATTTACTAGAGAATGGATGCAAATATCTCCTATACTATTGGTTGATTATGTCATGGGAACGAGATGTTATCTCGAGGAACCGAGATGTTATGATGTGGGAACAAGATGGCTAACTCGTGGTAACGAGATTTTATCAACGTGGGAACAACATAGATAACTCGTGGGGCCCTATTTTAATTTAAGTTAGATTGGTTTCACTGTCATTTATGTCATTGTCTTGTCTGTTCATGATTAAAAATGACAACACAACTGTTCATGGAGTACTTAATTACAGTGGAACGTCACTAAACTAGACACCTGGGGACTTCCCAGGGTGTCCAGTTTAGAGAGCGTCCAATGTATATCCTCATTGAAGCATATGTGGTCATAGATGGTCATTATTTTGGTGTCATGTGGGTATTTTGGTGGATTTGGGTGGATTTCGTTGGTTTTGTGTAATTTACATAGTTTTGTGCAACTGCTAATGCTCAATCATTACACACGACATGACTTGTCAATTATCTACACATTCACCGTTCCAAACCACTCTTATACTGTCAACATGTAATTAGGCGTATTAACACATACGTGTAATTCGAGGGAGGTGACGTAAATTGTATGTTGGTAACAATGCACCCAAACCACCAGATACACCGAAATAACATATAAAACATCGACATATGAACCGTTCTTCACGAACCTGTGCATTGAAGAGGTCAGTGGAACTAGTCTATGAAAGGTCAATAATAAACATGTGCATGTAATTAAAGTCACAATGAGGGATCCTAGCTAGTTATTTTCCCTTGCAAATTTCTATTTATAGATGTCTGGTACTATGCTGTATTCCAGTGTTTATTTCTTACTGAATAGCACATTCTTGGGAACAGTTTTGGGAACAGAGTAGACCCAGATCAGACTGCACATCTGTGCAGTCTGATCTGAGTCTACACTGATTGCAGTAACATTAATACGAGTGAAAATATGAATCTGGCAAAAATTCAGCCCCTGATTAGAATACACAGAAGTGTATGATGCTTATCTGGAGCTCTGCAGCCGATTTCACCAACATTGCAAAGTATACTTTTCTAGCAAAGTATACTTTGAGGGAGTAATCATTTATTTTTCCCGAAATGCATTCTGTCATATAGAATTAACGACTGCATATATTTGATGATTAAAAGTATGCAGAATTATTACACTGAATTTATTACATTATCACAGCCAATTTGGCTGTGATAATGTAATAAATTCAGTATAATAAAAATTAATAAATTTATCCTAAAATTGAAAATTTCTCCCTCAAAGTATACTTTTCTAGAAAAGTATACTTTGCAATGTTGGTGAAATAGGCTACTGGATCAACACTAATCGAAATAACTCACCTTTCCATAACAAATCATGCTACATCCGCCCTTTTTATAAGCATTAAGTCCATAAACAACGGATTTTTATAAACAAATTCAAAGGGAGATGACTGCTACGATCCCTCATTACCTGTAAATCAACGCCATGAAAAACACTGCCACAGTATAACTCTGTGAGAAGTTGAATGGAAGACCACGACATACTATGTCACATTCTATTAAGGAATTAGGTCATAGAAAGATACTCATGGCTTCAATCATAATTGCTTATTAGGAGTAATGTGGTATATGAATATAAGGTATGTGAATATTGTCTTGTTACTGTATACTATATGGTACATTGAGTTGCCATCTACGCCATCTTTGTATGTACAAGCCATCGTACGGTTTAACCAATTTGATCGTTTGACACATACAGCAAATAATATGACAGTAAAAGTAATAAAGTTTGGTGGAATGCATTATAGAAAGATATGAAATTAGCGTGCTATACATATTATGCAGACAACTATACAAAAAAACGAGATATCTGAGCATCTCTATCATAAATCTCAAAGTATATTTCAATGTGTAAAGTTTGATGTACAGTTTATTGTTAGACTAAGTGTAAACATTGCCCATAGGTAAAGCCATTGTTGTTGGTTTCCGATAAATTGGCAAGGACACGTGACGTCACGGGGTCAGTGGACTATGTCTATTATAGCTTTCTAGGGATGTAGCCGTTTGCAGCCATTTTATGTGGCTGAATCGACGCCTTATCCAGAGCAATTTAGAGCTTGAAAATGCATGCTCCCGATAGCTTAGTAGATAATTTAAATTACCAACTTGTTGACCGGTGAAACAGGCGATTGAAAACCACAATAAATGCCATATTTGTAAGCGTAAAACGTTTCAATAGTTGATTCATTTTGATTGCCCAGTCGTCCGCAAGTATTAGCATTATTGTCCGCACAGCTCAGGTGATAGAGCACTCGGTAAATGTATTCGATATACGTAACTTTTGTGCGAGTTCGAGCCTCGGACAAATTATTATATTTTTATTCATGTAACAGATTCAACGTTTTCTCACTTCCTCGAAAATGTCTTAGATAGAGTTTGACAAAAGGGTACTTGTGACGTGTGCACTGGGTTTACAGCGTCGCAGATCAGGATGCACATCACGCAGTCAAATCAGTTCATACGGTGTTCACAATTCATTTACTGAATAAATATGTCATTATCAAACAACGTGAGACACATTCTAAAATAGTCCCCAGTAGGTATTTCATAGGAACGATAGTACATGTATGGGGTTGGGGGACTCTTGTGGACGTCAAATATACACATCCTCGGGGTTCTCGGCCTCCTAATTCCCGGCCCCTGGAAATGTTTGACTGTAAATACACCCCACACAGTGTATGTCCGCCGCCCCAGAGCGGGGAAAACATTGGTTGCGCGCTTATACATTTTGTCCAGACAGACATATGGATGTAACTAAGACGATTCAAATGACATTACGCAATATACGTCTTTATCAGTTTTTGAACCAATACAAACAAATATGTTTCTGTATGTTACATTAAATAATGTTAATAAAATAAACGTATATACGACGGCAGATATCTATCTGGGAGTATAAAGTGAGGGACACAATTCAATAAAAACGAACCCACAACCATCAACGTTGATTAATTAAACAAAACATAGCTGTTACCTCTACGCTACATGCATCAGATACTAACTGTATGTATTGGTCACAGGTTGATATAGGTGTACGTATGTATAGCACTGTATGTATTGGTCACAGTTTGATATAGGTGTACGTATGTATAGCACTGTATGTATTGGTCACAGGTTGATATAGGTGTACGTATGTATAGCACTGTATGTATTGGTCACAGTTTGATATAGGTGTACGTATGTATAGCACTGTATGTATTGGTCACAGGTTGATATAGGTGTACGTATGTATAGCACTGTATGTATTGGTCACAGTTGATATAGGTGTACGTATGTATAGCACTGTATGTATTGGTCACAGGTTGATATAGGTGTACGTATGTATAGCACTGTATGTATTGGTACAGTTTGTATAGTACGTATATCACTGTATGTATTGGTCAGGTTGATATAGGTGTACGTATATAGACTGTATGTATTGGTCACAGTTTGATATAGGTGTACGTATGTATAGCACTGTATGTATTGGTCACAGGTTGATATAGGTGTACGTATATAGCATGTAGTAGGCACGTGATATAGGTGTATTGTACACTGAGTTGGTCAGTTTGATATAGGTGTACGTATGTATAGCACTGTATGTATTGGCACAGGTTGATATAGGTGCGTATGTATACACTGATGTATTGGTCACAGGTTGACGTATGTATAGTATAGCACTGTATGTATTGGTCACAGGTTGATATAGGTGTACGTATGTATAGCACTGTATGTATTGGTCACAGGTTGATATAGGTGTACGTATGTATAGCACTGTATGTATTGGTCACAGGTTGATATAGGTGTACGTATGTATAGCACTGCTGTATGTATTGGTCACAGGTTGATATAGGTGCACGTATGTATAGCACTGTTTGTATGTTCCTAAAATTAGATAATGAAATACAGGTGCATCGTTATCGATTATTATTGACTTGCTCATGCATGCATTTCCAATGAACACTTGACGTATGTTGGTGTGATACATATACCATTCGAGTGCCTCTCACTATTTTCTTTTACAGCAAATACGTAACATCAAAAGTGACAACTTGATTCAAAATATGCCTGAACGTTACATGAATACATTTCGGGCCAACATTGGTGACATGCATGCTACATCGTCATGCTAATATCAGTTGTGCATTTCCAACACACCTACTTTACCAATATGTAATCTCCTGTGACCTTTGCCCTTGCCACTTTATCGGAATTCAACAGTTAGTAGGCGAGTAGACACAAGTGACAATACACTCGGGTAACTGCTTAGTAATACATGTCACCGGCTTAACACAGTAAGTATGGTAATACATGTATATATAGAGAATAGTAGGTTAGTGCCGTGAATGGGAAAAAATATCTGGCAAGGCTCAGAAAACGGGATGGGCGAGGCTCTGCCGAGCACATCCCGTTTCCGTGCCGCGCCAGATATTTTTTCCCATTCACGGCACTAACCTACTATTCTATTTATCCCGTCAACACCTACAAATGGCTGTAAAATGCAAAAATTGTATTGACTGGATATCAAAAATGTTCCACGGCACCGTGTTTCACGGCACATACGCACTGTGTTGACGGGATAAATAGACAGCACTGTGTATTTATCTGACTGTTACAGTCATTACTGGGCTCTCAAAATGTTTAACAACAGGTCAACAAACTCTTCAGACATCATACTTTGTATATAAGTGTGATGCAAATCTGTACAAGATGTTGCATTTATGTACCTGTCAAATTATTTTTGGCATGTTTCAAACGCAAAAAGAGGTAGAACTAACTGATGGCTCGTACATACTAAAATAGTATTTTTACTCCATCACTTCTGAAGCAATTGGGTATTTCAAAATTTGAATTGGGTAAAATAAAATCACACAGTTTACACAACAACAGACAGCAATTATTGAATACATGTAGTTTGCTTCGAAATGAAAACATGTCTTGGCAAGGAGACAATTCTAATGAAATACCAAGACGTGTTTTCATGGAAAATAATAAAAATATGCTATATTTGTGGTATTGTTATTGTTTTATGCAGCATGATAAAGGTACCGCAAAATTGTTATTGCTTTTTCATACTAGCTACTTCTGATTTCAATTGGGTTTTGTGTAATTTTAATTGGGTATTTAAGCAAATACGCAGCTTATCTGGAGCTCTGCCAACATACAACTCCATGCACCATATAGTATACAGTAACAAGCTAATGTTTACATATATGTTATATATGGGCCGCGCTCTGTGAAAACCAGCCTTACTGACAACGTCATGAGAGGCTGAAAATGACGTCGCAAAGTTACGCATAAATTTACCAACTTCACGTCGGATTTGACACTTGGAATTGTTGCGCCATTGCAATAAGTTGTCCTATTTATAGCCGTACGCTTTACGGCTCACAATTTTAATGTTGGATATGCGTGGCAGAATTGTACAGTTGTTTTCATAGTAGTTCAGATAGTTGTCTTTTTTTTCTTCGGTTTCCTTCAAGGAAATACGTAGTAATTTTGTCGATTATTTTTATACAAATGGGCATATTGCATTTACGATTTTTATAATATAATTATTATATGGACGACTTGTGAAATGACAATTGAAACTAAATAACCATACGACCGGTATTTTAGATAGCACATAACAATATCAGTATTATGTAATCATAATGCTAATATTTCTTTTAAACTTTATTTATATATGTATATAACAATTACAAACAAACAATTGTAGTCGGCGTAGATGGAGGCGTCTGCATGTTTCTTAATTTGGGTTGAAACCGGAATACTCACAGAAAACAAACTTATCCTGTCTGGCGACCACCATCAGCTGTACATGTACTTACAACTTTGAGATCGACCCCGGGGCGCATGTGTGCGCTCTTTACTAATTATGCTATACGGTCCCGTTCAGATTAGAGCGGGGTCGGTATTTTCGGCCGTCTAAGACGGAACCGTACACACGGTACACAGCCAGTTCCGATTTTGGGATTTATTTATAGATTACACTGCATTACGCATTTTGATGAGTAACGCTAACCTTCATAATTTGAACGTGACAACCGATTTTCGAAATATGTAGACACACTCGGGTAACACTGCGTTCATGTATTCATGACTTAATTTATGTGTCTACGTATATCTACATGTTGCATGGTCATATTTATGAAAAGGTCTTGGTTTACAGATGTCGTTCTATGGAAAACGATTTAATTCGTAATGGCAATACTTTCTGCACTGTTTGTCGCAACTTTAAAACTCGGGGAAATGAACATGCGCAATATAAGATATCAACTTAGGTTTAAACGTGTTTACTGATGGGGGCGGTTAGTGCCGACGGCCGGTCGGACCCGACCCCGCTCTACGTGAAAGTGTGCCCGAAACCGTTACTTTTATTAAAGAAAATATAAACAGTTGACTCATTAACTGTGACACGTATTCTGGATAAAATTTGCCACGGATATAACTGGGCCTAGGTCTTAATTCATTTGATTTACTAGTTCACCGTCGAATGTTTCGAAAATCAACTTAAAATAAAATTGGGAAATTGTCAGAAAAATAATTACGCGGCTCCTGACATATCGCATCATGTTGACACTGGGCCAAACATGTTTTATTATTTAGTATTTCGTGTGTTGGTATTGTGTCACAGGCATATTTAGTGCGAACATAATTGTAGCCACCGGGGTCCCGTTTCACAAAGCTTCGTACGACTAAAATGTTCGTAAGTGCAAATCTAGGATCGTCTGGAAATTTCAATTGATTGATTTACATTCATTGAGCATAGGCTGCTCAATAAATGTAAATCAAATAATTTTTTACAGGAAAATGTTGTTAATGTGGAATTTACAGACTATCTTAATTTTGTACTTACGAACATTTTAGTCTTACGAAGTTTAGTGAAACGGGCCCCAGGGACGTAGCCTACTGATTTGTATCTGTATCTGCAACCACTTGCATGTACCTTCTAATGTCACGTAATTTTTAGCGACTTTCAAAAATATCACATTACATCAGCCGTACGATTGCCGTTTGATGACTGTTAAATATTATTTTAATTGACCACTTGTAAATATGGTTATATGAATGTATGGCATATATTTTACTTGTATTTTTGCAATCAGTGCAGACCCTGATCAGGCTGCGCAGATGTACAGGTCTCCAACATTTACAAATTTAAGAAGTCCTACTTTAGATCGTTGTTAATTTACTTTCTACTAAACATTGGATGTCTGCGTGCTTTATTGTTTTTTTTTATCAAAGGGACGTTCTAGTCGGAGGCGTGTAAATAATATAAAGCAAATACCAGGAGCGGATCCAGGATTTCAGGTTGGGGGGGGGGCGGGACTTCTTAATTGAAACAGTTTACTATATTTTCGAACTAGCACCGTTTTGTTCGTCGACCAAGCGGAGCTCGGGAGACTGTTAGGTGGGTGCGGCGGTATGCCCTCCTGAATATTGTTGATGTCTACTCCCCATTTTGCTGCGTTAGAACGCATTTTAGAGCAAACATATCTTTACTCGCCAAACTTTTAGGAATACGCGCACCGGGTTTTCCCCTACGTGAATCAGCCCTGGAATACACAACTTCTATATTTTCAGATTCAACGCGTCTAAATTCAAACGAGACACTTCAAACAAATGTCGCCATTTTGTGGTCGGTACAAATTTAGTGTGTAAATAACTGACTTGATTATATAGTGTGCAGACATGACTTCAAAATACATATACATACGCCACGGTGCTTTTTAGCATGGCTTGGTTGGTCACTCATGTCTTTGTTTACAAAGCTTAAGGCGTTGAATGTACTTTTTCTGAAACGCAACACAATTAAATTGAAAATTTCGTTTACAAATTAATTATTCCCAACGAGAGGATACAGTGTATACATATACATGCACCAGTACTATTATGCTTACTGCCGGTATTTTTATCAGAACATTTTATAACAATTATACAATCATGTATGTCACATCGACACATTTTCCCGACATTGACAGGTTTATGTATATATATTTGTTTTCAAATGGTAAACCCATTATCAAAAATTCAAACCGACACACATTTAAAAATACACAGTAATGGATAATTTTGCCCTGAATGTTCTGTTGGCCACTTTTTATTTTAACAACTATACATTCCACTTACTAAATACGCATGCTGTCGCGCGGGCATCAGTCACGCAAATACAAACATATGAAGGAATCTACAAAGTACGGTTGATATATGCGTAAATCTTTAAAATTTGAAGAAACTTATATAAAAAATCAGTACCGGCAGTAAATTCATAGACATGATCCAGACGGGTAGCCCACACAATAACTGTTTTAAGCTGACACGCCTAATAGACCTTGAGCCACCAATAACCCCCCCTTCCCCCCTGTGGGATTTTTGGTGACTATGATTTTCAGATTCAGTAGCCTATTGTCTATTAATCCTGAATGTCTGCGCTCAAAAAGCCGCTGGATGAACAAATGGCGGCCATTTTCCAAGATGGCCGCCATGCCATTTTGAGCCGTTTATATTATGACTGTTAATTGATATTTAGGCAAGTACAAACCCTGTAAATAGCTACGATGTTTTGCCAAATTGGTTACTGAATGGTATACAATGGACATTATACATCATTACATCATACTATACCAATAATTTCCAAAATGGCCGCCAAAATTGGCATTTTTCAACATTATTTTCAATATAACTATTATTGAGAACTATTACAAAACTGTAATGATGTTAAAATGCACTTATTTTTCATTGCATTACTTATATATACCTGTGAAAGGAACATGTAATCCCTTTAAATATAATAACTCTCAAAATATTTCAAAATGGCCGCCATAAACTACATATTTACTACTGTCTGGAATTTCGAAGATGCTATAAAACACGCAATGGTCATATATTATAATACAAATTGACCTAAATATAGTTTGCTTAGCATTCACAGTCATGTTCCATGATACAATAATGTTGTTATACATTCAAAATGGCCGCCTAATATGTTTATTTTCATAAATCACAATAAAAAATCATGTTTTTCTCAGCAATTCAAATTGTATAAAAATGCACAAAAACATGTTTAAAACATTTGCTGACTGGTTGTGATGATTGAAAGAATCTATTATATTGGTTGATTGATTGACACAATCAGTGACAATCACAACAGTCACCATGAGGTAGTATTAATAACATTTAAATACAGTATACATGTGAATCATGTATATGATCATCAGGCATGTGTAGTGACAATTGCAAATCAAATTAGGTTCGCATAGTAGTAGGAATTTTCACTGTCTGCACCAGTTGTCTAATTAATACTTACAGAACCATTTTTAATCTTATTAATACTCTGAAATATATGGTAATAGTACGACCCTGTTACTTGTAAGTGAACAGATTGATGATTCATGGTTGCAAATGAAATCAAGGTATTACGTAATCCGGGACATCTGTCTATTATCAGTTAATTATGTTGATTATTAGCATTTGTATCATTCAACATTGATTAGTTAACAAAACCACAGCTATGTGTATAAATAGTAACACCATTGTTATATTAAATTAAATGTACAGTATATGAAGTGAGGAGGCATATATTGTACTTCATTTAATTTGATGTTACACTCGTGCTACATTATTTGGATGTATGCAATAAAATAATTCACACTGGCCAAATAAATGATGCAGCTACTACTATTTGAAGAGAGGGCTATATTGATATCATGATGGTTAAGTTAAGATAGATGTATCTCCATAGAGTATCGACGTGTAGCAGTACAAACATGTGATAAAATGTTAGGGTCTCTTGCGTCATGTTTGATCTAACTAAATTAAGACTTGCATGGAGCATCACACTTTTATATCAATCAGATATAAAGATGTTCTGCCACAATGTAACGTTCCACCACAGTGTAGTGATGTTCCACCACATTATAAGACCGTTCCGGTACAATATAAGGATGTTCCATTACACTATACGGATGTTACATCACACTACAAGCCTTTTCCATCACAACATAAGCTTGTTCCATCACGATATGAGGGTGTTCCACCACAATATACGGATGCTCCATCACAACATAATACTGTTTAATCACACTATAGTGCAGTTCTACCACGATATAAATATGTTTATTCAAACTATAAGGCAGTGCCACCACAATATAAAGCAGTTTCATCACAATATAAGGCAGATAAAACACATTATAAGGCAGTTTCACCACATATAAAGATGTTCCATCACAATATCAGGAACATTACTTGCACTGTAAGACAGTTCACCACAATATAAGGATGTACCACCACACTATAATGCAGTTCCAACACATTATAATACAGTTCCATCGCAATATAAGGATGTTCCGTCACACTATAAGGATGTTCCGTCACAATATAAGGCTGTTCCATCACAATATAAGGATGCTCCACCACAGAATATTATGTTTCCTCACACTATAAGACAGTTTCACCACACTATAATACATTTTCGTCACAATATACGGCAGTGCCACCACATTATAAGGTGGTTTCACCACAAGATAATGATGTTCCACCACACTATAAGGATGTTTCACCACATTATAATGGTGTTTCATAACAATATAAGGCACTTCCACCACACTATAAGGCAAATTAATTACAATATAAGACAGTTCCACTACTATATAATGATGTTGCATCACGATATAAGGATACATCACCACCATATAAAGATATTTTGTCACATATAAGGCAGTTCCACCACAATATAAGACATGTCGTACACTATATGGCAGTGCCACCACATTATAAGGCGGCTTCACCACCATATAATGATGTTCCACCACACTATAAGGACGTTCCACCACAGTATAATGATGTTTAGTGACAATATAAGGCAAATTAATTACAATATAAGACCGTTCTACCACATTATAAGGCAGTTTCACCATAATATAGGGATGTTCAGCCACACTATAAGGCAGTTATCACGCAGTATACGGCACCCATACAAGAATGTTCCACCACTCTCAAAGGATGTTCCACCACGATATAATGATGCTCCATCACTTATACATATGTTTCCTCACAAAATAAGGCAGTTCCACCACAATATAAGGCAGTTTCGTCACACTATAATGCATTTTCATCACATTATACGGCAGTTTCACCACAACATAATGTGGTTCCACCACACTATAATGATGTTCCATCACAATATAAGGCAGTTGCATCACACTACATGTATAAGGATGTATCAGCACGACATAAGGATGTTCCACCAGATTATAAGGCTGCTCCGCCACCTCAATATAATAATAAGGAAGTTACAAATGATATAGACCATTATGTCCATCTCCACGATCATATCGAGCGATATATTGCTGTATACATATATATAAATTATCAATGTGGCGGCCATTTTGAAATTGCATAATTAACAAATTGATCCAACTTCATCCATTATATGTATGGTTTCATCTTATGTCGGATAGCGAAGTGAAAACAAAACATGGTTTTATTATTTTATCTTAAAAAATTGTTTTTAGCTTTCAGGATTTTCTTCCTCCGTCAGGCATATTTGATGCACGATATTAACACCATTACTGAATATTGTAAAAAAAGGAGAAGAAATCTATGTACAAATGGATAACTATTATCGTATATTAACTCCTGTTGACGATAATGATCACATGCCTCGAACTATATTAATATGTGTACATTATTCCCAATCGATGCAGTCAATTAATATTTAAGAAGCTAAGAAGCGTGCGTACAGACGGACGAACATTCGACAAATAGTATCTGCAGTCTGCATAGACAATACTAATAAATATGTAACTAGTTGTCTGTCCATAGCAACCGGTTTTAAGGATCTGACGTTGCATAATATTGAATACCGGTGAAATAACCATTGTAAAATTAGTGGGTGGGGAATGGTAAAAATGTGTTGTTTTTCACTTTGTATATTTTGCAGTAGACACAAAAAAATTGGGCGTATTTGCATTGGATATGTTTAATAGACACTCCTAGCTTACATTAACATTGATAATATGAAAAAATACCACGTTTGCATAAAGTTATTAACATGTATATTTTACCATTGAAATTGGGTGGGTGGGGTAATCAAACACGTAAAATTTGACTTCTGGATTATCAGATTTTGTTTAAGTGTACCTTATTAGATTCCATATTGTCCAACATCTCTGAAAAAGTGCAAAAATACTACTTTATGTAATTAAAATGATATAATTTGGTCAATTTTTAGTTAAAAATGTGATTTATGAAGATGGGAAAAAGTCCGAGGGTGACCTACTTCAAAATGGCGCCATATGTTCATCCAGCGGGTTACAGAGCGCAGACATACGGCATAACACTCGCAATTGAATGTAGTTTTAGGAAAAATATGTCTGCAAAAATCCCACAGGGCGGGGAGGGTTTCGGTATCTGGCTCACGGGCTATAATATAACAATATCTGCCCTCTCGGTGTGGGGGCAGTGGCGCGGCGGTGAGCAGCCGAGGGCGTGGGCGTTAGTGCAGGATTTTTCCATAGACCTCCTACCTGCTAGTAGTATGAGGTAAATTTAATTCCGAGAGTCGGGTATGGACAGTCGATTTTTAATTTGTTTAAAACTCCCCGGGGGTGTCTGACTACCCTCTATACACCATCTGGCGCTGAAGTCATTGATATGTGCAGCCATATGTGCCTATCCAAATTCTAACCAAATTCAGGCCATTCATTTCTACAGAATTAGTCATAGATTTTTCAATTTCAAACACCAGGAATGTCGTTTAGTTGTTTGTGTTTGGTCCTTAATGAGTGACGTAATGTCTACATCAATAAGTGACGTCACAATTAACTGTTACTTAAATAACGTCAATTAGATTCTGAACTAAATTCTCAAATAATTACAATGTATCTTTCTGACGGTACATGCATATGCATAATCTGTAATAGTTGGCGATAGTAGCAAATTACAAGGTCACATGTCGGCTAATTATAGATTTAACATTGATAGTGGTGCGTTTGGTTTGTTCACTACATGTACATATCATAGTTTTATTCTGTTCGATGTTTGATAGTATTCATAGTAACAGTTGTAGATACATTTAGTGAAACTTATCAGCAAATACAGTTTACAGGAAGCACAGTCAATGAGTCTATGAACACGCATTTCTACTGTAGGCTGTTGTGTTGCATTGTACAAACGTCAGCGTTTTAATAACGTCATTTTCTCGATGACGTTACTTTTTTTTCCTTGCGTGATTGACATGGTGCTACAAAAAGTGAGATAAAACAAAAACTATGAAACATATTTGCATTTTCTTTTCAGCATATTGTTTGTGAAAGGTGTCCGCATCCAATAATGTAAAAAAGTGCAAATTGAAAATTTTGTCATTAAGGCCGGTTTTCACACAGCGCGGCCCATATATATATCACATTACATTTAGCAACCAATTACCTTTGAATAAAAAAATAATCAAGTATATAACGGGTCCTTAAAACATAATAAAGTGTCATTGGAGAAAGGCCCCTTAGAACATCTTCCTCACTAGTCCATCCGCCGTTTACATGTGTGGCTGTGACTGGAGAATATTACCACTCGCTGTGATCCATATCAGCCACAGAATGATCAGGATCTGCATTGTTCGCCATTCGATCAATGAAACAGATGTCAATCTTCTAACAAGCATTACAGATCGTTATTAACCGACATGAGTGTGCTGTTCAATCAGGATCCACACTGATCACAAAACCCATCCAGTCACAGCCATATTCATGGGATATTATAGGAATGAATGGCCTTTTTGTGGAATTTATCGGGGTATAAACTTGGAAAAGTCGCGGGAATACTGGACGAAGCGATACAAAATTATAATTTTCGAAAATTGTAATTTTTTAAGGCCTCGTCCAGTATTCCCGCAGTAATCCAGCATTTGAATTACATTCATCAAGAAAATGTGTTTATTTTCCGTTTTCTTAAGAATTATTTTAACTGCGCCTGACGGTTACGGAAAGTAGTTCGGCGTGGGAGTTTACTGGGATAGAGACTTGCTATGGACATGTGTAGGGAATTGTGTAAATATTTTTGTGCTGGAATTATACTATTATATCAGCCGATGCACAGATTTATTATAAGTAATTTTGTAACAAACTGTATCATTTCTCATCAAAAATGTACGTTGTCACCACTCTGTTGAACCGTCTTGACATTGGTTGGTATGGTGGGGTATCTCAAACTTTCGCCGGACCAAACTTATTGTGCTTCCGACGCCCCTGCAGGTATAAGCAAAGGGCACACCAGGACATAAGTTGGTCTTGATGACTGGCCACATTATGATGATGCAACTGGAGAAATGGGGCTTATGACATTTCTGGCAGTGTATCTCCTGATCGAAATGCAGTTTGATAACAATACAGAAACGGGACACCAAGAAACATCTGTGGTCTCATTTTGTATTGGATTCTTGATCATTTATCTCGGGTGTTAATGCCTGTTGATGACCGCATAACACGGAATTATAGCACATAATTATCAAATGAACATCTCTGAACCGGACACCCTGGGTTCTCTCCGTCTCACCCACGTCTCTCTCTGTCTCACCCACGTGTCTCTCCGTCTCACCCACGTCTCTCTCCGTCTCACCCACGTCTCTCTCCGTCTCCGTCTCACCCACGTCTCACGTCTCTCTCCGTCTCCGTCTCACCACGTCTCACGCTCTCTCCGTCTCCGTCTACCCACGTTCCACGTCTCTCTCCGTCTCCGTCACCAACGTCTCACGTCTCTCTCCGTCTCCGTCTCACCACGTCCTCAGTCTCTCTCGTTCCGTCACCCACCGTCTATCTCCGTCTGCGTCTCACGTCTCTCTCCGTCTAAGTATACCCACGTCATCTTCCGTCTCCGTCTCGTCTCAGTCTCTCTCCGTCTCCGTCCTCACACCCACGTCTATCTCCGGTCTCTGTCTCACCCACCTCTCCTCCGTCTCGTATCACCCACGTCTCTCTCCGTCTCCCCTCTCACTCACGTCTCACGTCTCTCTCCGTCTCCGTCTCACTCACGACTCTCTCCGTATCCGTATCACGTGTCTCTCCGTCTCCGTCTCCGTCTCACGTCTCACTCCGTCTCCGTCTCCGTCTCCGTCTCCGTCTCACCCACGTCTCCGTATCACGTATCTCCCCGTCTCCGTCTCACCCACGTCTCACGTCTCTCTCCGTCTACGTATCACGTCTCTCTCCGTCTCCGTCTCACGTCTCTCTCCGTCTCCGTCTCCGTCTCCGTCTCCGTCTCCGTCTCACCCACGTCTCCGTCTCACGTCTCTCTACGTCTCCGTCCCACCCACGTCTCCGTTTCTCTCCGTCTCAAAACGTTTAGATGACGTCACATTTGACGTCACACAACGTAACGTCAAAACGCAGGAAAACAGGTGACTGTATAACTATTCATGCGCACATCACAATTCATTGATTATAATATCATAAATAGACCAAATATGCATATATATCCGCCGTGGAAGTGTAATAAATAGTATATTACATCGTACATGTTATAATAGCGGAAATACTACTTTCGTGTCCGTCGGCTCGAACCCATGACCATTGGATCAGCAGTCCGGCGAGCCCACAGGTGGATGTAACGGACTGAGGTCTATAATTGCATTAACTATGCCTAAAAGTATCAATAAATGAAAACAATAATTTAAATATTTGTTTTCTCCTTGTTACATAATGTATTTAATGTATTTAACAGGGAGCAAAACAAATGTCGTATATGTAATGCATTTATAGACCTTGGTCCGTTACTTGCACCTGTAGTGCGCCAGAAACGGTAAAGGACAGCAATTATCGCTGTCCTTTACCGTTTCTGGGGCACTACACTGTACATACCGAACACCTGTGCACACATCGGCCACGCGACCATAGATACTGGTTTACCCAAGGGACGTAATCACTATTGCTATTCTTTTCATACGCATTCTCATTTACGCCTGTACATGCATTTTTCACAACTTTATAATTTACTGACACGCAATAAAGCAGGCGGCAAGTTAATTACTTTTCATATAAAGTAGAATAAATCTAATATGTGGTTTGACTTTATCAGTTTTTACAATAAAGTAAGTTATAATCTGGAGAACCATTCTACAATTGTTTATAAATTATACGAATACCGCTTCGAAGCAAAACTCTGTACGTACATGGACTAACGCTATTATTTTAGCGAAGCTAATCCTCTTGCATTAGCAAGATATTTTGATGTCCATTTTAATGGGCTTATAACTTTAATTAAACTAATGAAAAGTATAGACATACGCATTTAAATACTTTAGGTCATCGTGGTAAGTGGGTACTATCGTTTTATCCCGTCAACACGGTGCGTATGTGCCGTGAAACATTGTCGATATCCTGTTAATACGACATAACCACTGCGTATGAATATGCGCGGTTGTCATACTAGTCGATTCTCCGATTTTGACAATGTGGCTAGGGTTATTTTTGTTTTGCATTTTAAAGCTATTTGTAGGTGTTGACGGGATACATAGAATAATAGGTTAGTGCCGTGAATGGCTCGGCAGAGCCTCGCCCATCCCGTTTCCTAAGCCTTGCCAGGTATTTGTTTCCATTCACGGCACTAACCTACTATTGTCTATCTATTTTCCTTATTTCTGAACCAAAGTATATGTTGTGACCACTCATTTGAACGACCACTCATTTGAACCGTCTCGGCGAGACGGTTCAAATGAGTGGTCACAACATATACTTCTGATGAGAAATAAAGAAATTCTTGAGCCTTGCCGGATATTTTTCCCATATACGGCACTAACCTACTATTCTATATATCCGTAGAATCGTACTATATCGACATCGTACTATCGTCATTATAGTATCGTACTATTGTTATTGTAGTACCGTCATATCGTACAATCACTGCCACATGTCAGGAGTCGGACTAATTCCAAAAGATGTATTTTCCCCTTAGCGACACGAATCGTGATACACCGGTCATACATCAAATGTATGTCAGTCTCAGCCATATATCATGAGCCATAATGGCTACCATGGCACTTCAAGCTCTATTTATCCAGTCGCAGTAACACCTGCGTCTCTTGGACGCCCGTTTCACTAAGTGCAACATTACGTTAGTCTGTAAATTTCGCATTAATATTATTTTCTTGTAAACAATTATTGGATTTAAATTTATTGAGCATAGGCTGCATATAAATGTAAATACATCAATCAAATTTCCAGACGATCCTAAATTTGCACTTACGAACATTTTAGTCGTACGAAATTTAGTGAAACGGGCCCCTGGTTGATAAAGTGTGCCATACGTGCAATATATGCGACCAGTGTAGCCCCAGATCAGCCTGCGCAGTGGGTTGCCATAGTGATATGACCTATAGCAAAAACACCATTTGGGACCAGCGTAACTGTAGACCAGGGGGCTTGTTTCACTAAACTTCGTTCGACTAAAATGTTCGTAAGTGCAAATTTAGGATCGTCTCGAAATTTCAATTGATGGATTTACATTTATTGAGCATAGGCTGCATATGCAGCCTATGCTCAATAAATGTAAATCCAATAATTGTTTACATTGTTAATGTGACATTTACAGTCTATCATAATTTTGCACTTACGAACATTGTAGGCGTAAGAAGTTTAGTGAATCGGCCCCCAGGCTGCGTTGTCGCATGGAACGGCAAATCTGCATAAACACAAATTATTAATGCTAGCTCTCAATAATTACAGCTAGCATTAAATAGTTAAGCTCCAAATCATTTGAAGAGCTCTCTAAATCATTTGGAGCTAGCTCTAAATAGTTAAGATTAAATCTAATTATTTAAGGCTAGCAATACTTATTTGAGTTTATGCAGATTTGGCGTTCATGGAACGCCAAATCTACATAAAGTCAAATAAGTATTGTTAGCTGTAAATATTGAATGATAGCTCTAAATAGTAATGCTATGTCTAATTATTTAGAGCCAGTAATAATTATTTGAGCTTATGTAGATTTGGCGGTCCATACAGCCGCGCTAGTGTTACGCTGTTCCTATATATAGTAACTCGTACCAAGAATCTCCATTCATGTGTATAACCGGTTTACTCTACAGGTGGCAGCTTCAATAAACTTTGTACGACTAAACTGTTCGTAAGTGCAACATAATGATCGTCTGAAAATTTCGCATTAACAATGTTTTCTTGTAAACAAGTATAGGATACCCCAAGTCCACGTGACCAGTCACAGACACGATTCTGGCACATGTTCCAGGAGACCGTTTCACTAAACTTCGTTCGACTAAAATGTTCGTAAGTGCTACATTATGATAGTCTGTAAATTTCACATTAACACTGTGTTATTGCAAATAATGATTGGATTTACATTTATTGAGCACATGCTGCATATGCAGCCAATGCTCAATAAATGTAATTATATCAATTAAAATTTCCAGACGATTCTAAATTTTCACTCATGAACATGTCATTTGTACGAAGTTTAGTGAAAACGGCCCGGTCAACCTCCATTGTGTATATGTATGGCCAGGATATATACTAACGACAAACCCAGTACAAAGTGCGGTTATAATAATCGTCATTCCGTCAAAGGAATTATATTAATCTGAATAACACTTCCAGCCAATCTCTTGACTGAATACGCATGCATGAACACAAACCACAAACGCTTTCGATTCGGCTTATATTTAAGGGTGGGAATTGGCCCTCCAGGTTAGACTATACCAAATGGCGCGAAATCGCCCAGGGGGTATGCATAAGTAGTTCGGTATAACAAAAATAGTGCGGGCGTTTTGAGGTCACAGACACAGTTTGCTTTGAACATTTTGGGGTGCTATTAACACCAGTTTTCAGTATATTTGTAGCATTTATAAGACAACACTGAACCTGTTGATCACGTGATGTAAACAGAGTGTCCGTGGCGAAGAAATGTAAACAATATTTGGGGATATGATGAGGTTGGAGTTTTCTTTCTTAGGAGTAAGTGAACCTATTGTTTAATTCATGCAGAACCAGTACAGGCTGGCTGCATGTCATGTACAAGTAGGTCCCACAGCATCCATACGAATAGTGTAAGTAGAAGAAACTGGCCTTATTGGATGGCATTCGGTTAAATTATATAGTAAAACTATTTGGTGTGGTCTAACCTATGCTCCATACCACAAACGCAATCTGATGTTATATTTATACCGGTGGCCAATCCGCAATCAAACTCTGGATTCATCTGGATAACAGTGTTATCAATCCCTCGAGTGCATCAGCATATATACGGCTGTGACTGGAGAAATGGGGCCTATGCGTTTTGCGACCAGTGTAGATCCTGATCAGCCTGTGCATCCGCACAGTCTGATCAGGATGTGCACTGTTCGCCATTTCAACAATGGAACATCAATGGCAGACAATATATGTTGTTATCAGACAACATGGGTGTGCAATTTAATCAGGAGCCACACTGGTCAAAGTTCCCATAAGCCCCATTCTCCAGTAACAGTCACAAATCATCATCATCAGGATCTACACCAATCATTGATTTTTATAGCGATGTCATACATAGTACATGTATGTCGATTTGTCGTCTCTTATAATTCTATATAAAATGAGTCAACCATTGTATTTACCGTACTAATTTGTACACTACGGACAGAAGGAATGGAGTGAGTGAGTGAGTGAATAGGGTTTAACGTCCGCTTTTCTGACATAGAGGTACAAGCCTCAGGGAGTCTACACGCAGACGGGTCAACAGGGTCGAGTCCCATATCCACCTGTCCAAGGGGGGTAAATCCCAACTTCAGAACTCAATATTTACAATCAAAATATATATTCAGTCCTGAAATTAGAACAACCTGATCTGGTGCCAGGCCCTCGCCACACCAGCATCATTTATCCCATCCCCTAAAAGTAATAGGATTAGCGCTAATCTTACTTTTATATATGGGGCATAGCCCGACTCAATCTCACATACAAGAAAGCCAAAAATGTACATGAGGGCCAAATCCGGTATAGTGGGTTCCGGAAAGTATGAACCCAATCGTTAAGCCAGTTTAGTCGCCTTTTACGACAAGCAATGGCTACTGCAGCACTATTCTCAGGATCAGTTGATCCCGCCCCGGTGCCTGCACGGGGCCAGAAGGAATGGAATGATACCTAACTAAACAATTAAACTAACTAAAAGTCTGACCACATTCAAGGTGTATGATAACGTGGTTACAACAACAACAACAAGTACTGAACATTCCAAGCCCTCCGATTCAAAGTACGTATTCTTTTATTTTGTCCTTATTATGTAACGGATATTGATTAAATATGGCGCATCAAACGCGTCTTGTTAAGCTGTATTTGGTGGTCTCTGTACTTTGGCCCAAACTTCTGTCGTTTTTGCGAAGAATCGATTTCAGTGTCAGTAGACACTGAAATCGATTCTTCGCAAAAACGACATAAGTCTATGCCGAACTCCCGGGACCACCAAATGCAGCTCATGAAGAGGCGTTTTCTGCGCCATATTTAATCAAAATTCTTTGCATATTAAGGAAAATATAAAATAATTCTTACTTTGGAGTAGGCGAGCTTTCAACACTTTCAGCCATTGTTGTTGTTGTTGTAACCACGTGATCATGCACCTTGGCATTGTTAGGGTCTTTTTCTCAACCATTTGTCCGTCAGCATTGTCAATGGATGGCGCCTTTTCAAGGTTACATACCTTATCAATTATGACCAATTAGACGCTTATTGTAATAGTCGGTATATTAAACATAAATATACGTTGATTTATGTTCGTCGGAATTGCTGTTTTTGTCACATTACTACGGAGCCCCGCAGGAGACATGGATTTTTTTATTAATTCGTTCTCACGAAATAACAATTCGTTCCCTCAATTTAACAATTCGTTCCCTCGAATTAACAATTCGTTCTCACGATGTAACAATTCGTTCCCTCGAATTAAAAATTCGTTCCCTCGAATTAACAATTCGTTCCCTCAATTTAGCAATTCGTTCCCTCGAATTAACAATTCGTTACCACGATATAACAATTCATTCCCACGAATTAATTGTTAAATTGAGGGAACGAATTGTTAATTGGTGGGAACGAAATATTAAATTGAGGGAACGAATTGTTAGTTCGTGAGAACGAATTAATAAAAAAAAAATTCTACGTCCCCTGCGGGGCTCCGTAGTTCTTGTCACATCACATATTAATTTACACATACAACCTCCAGAACATACATTATTTAGGTGTTTATTTTTACCGGTACAATTTTGTGTTTGTATGACGTGTATGCACCTGTTGCAGGAAATATAGAGAATAGTAGGTTAGTGCCGTGAATGGGAAAAAATATCCGGCAAGGCTCAAGAATTTCTTTATTTCTCATCAGAAGTATATGTTGTGACCACTCATTTGAACCGTCTCGCCGAGACGGTTCAAATGAGTGGTCGAGACGGTTCAAATGAGTGGTCACAACATATACTTTGGTTCAGAAATAAGGAAAACAGATAGAGAATAGTAGGTTAGTGCCGTGAATTGGAAAAAATATCTGGCAAGGCTCAGGAAACGGGATGGGCGAGGCTCTGCCGAGCACATCCCGTTTCAGTGCCGCGCCAGATATTTTTTCCCATTCACGGCACTAACCTACTATTCTATTTATCCCGTCAACACCTAAAAATGGCTTTAAAATGCAAAAATAGTATTGACTGGATATCAAAAAATTTCACGGCACCGTGTTTCACGGCACATACGCAATGTGTTGACGGGATAAATGATTAATATATGCTAATGTAAATACTTCAATTCATCCATAAAGAACGCGAATGCAAATATGAATAATATGCGGACATTTAGGACATTCCATTACATTCATGACTGAATAAGTACACATTTAAATGTGAGTATACAGTTGAACCTCTCTAAACCGGACGACATTTTTTTTGCACCCATGTTGGGGTAATTTTGATGGGCTTCATTGTTATTTATCAACGATGGCACTGTCTGTTCGTGATCGCAAAGCGCACAAACGGGCATTGGAGTGGCCATACTCCTGATTTACAGTGGAACATCTCTACACCGGACACCCTGGGGACCTTCCAGGGTGTCCGGTTTAGAGGGGTTGCACTGTATTTTCATAAATAACATAAAGATGTCACCCTCATCTTTTATTTATTAGACCCTGGGTCAAGGATGTACGGTCTACTGTATGTCTCTGCTCTGACATGCAAAGTATGTCGAGGGGTGTCTCTAAACCGGACACCCTGGGAGGTTCCCAGGGTGTCCTGTTTAGGGAGGTTTCACTGTAAATCAGGCATATCAACATTCTGAAATGTATTGTCGTGCTTTGCAATCATGAACATTAACATCTGAAATAAATGATCAGGATTCCCATCAAAAATAAGATCACAGAGGTTGCCTTGGTGTCCGGTTGAGAGAGTTTCCACAGTAGTTTCGTATTTCCGTCCGTTTGTCTGTCCGTCTGTAAGATTTGCGTTAACGTTTTTGGGAATTAATATCTCTGCAACCGTCAGCCGGATTGACTTCAAGTATCAGATACTTCTTTTATCATCATTCACATGTTCATCATGACATTCACCCATGCGGCTTTCATGCACAAGTTCAATGCCAAATGACTTACAACATATCTGTTGGTCGGGGTATCCGTGAGCCCCTGCTCAAATATCGATTATTTTGCGAAAAAATGAACATGTTTTTTATATAAGAATTTAACATGTGACAAAAAAGGAGCTGGAGATTGAGGAAGCGGGTCGAACAACAACCTGTATAGAAAATGACTCCGAAACCTGACTGGTTATCTCGGCAGAGATGTAACTAAAAAAACAAAAGTTTTGTCTAAAGCTACACAATTTGGTCTCCAGGAAGATATTGAATAAATTGTAGTAAAAGTAATGTAGATGTATACATGTACAGTAACATGCATTTATACAGAACCAGAGCTCCAGATAAGTTTAGTAACTACAGAGTATTATACTCTCATATTTCAAATTAAATGTACTTTTACAAATGTATTATTGATTTTCCTCCTTATTTAATAAGGAACAAATGATAAAAAAATACAACAAATTTAAAAACTCACTTATTTGAGATGCAGAAAGCAAACACTGTTTGCTTTTTGCAGCTCAATTAAGTAACTTTTCAACTTTATTACAGTATTTTCGCTACTCAATCTGAAGATCAATGCGTATTTTCACATTGTTGTGAGTATTGTATACTGCCACTTTCGATATTCAATGCGTATTATGCCAAGGCGCATGATCACGTGGTTACAACAACGACAACGTCGCCCACTCCAAAGTAAGTATTATTTGATATTTTCCTTAATATGCAACGGATGTTGATGAAATATGGCGCAGTAAATGCGTCTTCATGAGCTGCAGTTGGTGGTCTAGGGAGTTTGGCACAGACTTCCGTCGTTTTTGCGAAGAATCGATCTCCGTGTCAGTAGACACGGAAATAGATTCTTCGCAAAAACGACAGAAGTTTGGGCGAAAATACAGAGACCATCAAATGCAGCTAATGTAGACGCGTTTGATGTGCCATATTTCATCAAAATCCGTTACGTAATAAGGGCACTATAAAACAATACGTACTTTGAATCGGTACTTGTTGTTGTTAGTACCACGTGATCATACACCCTGTATGCTCTACATATCTCAATTGTACCGATGAGTAGCATGTTATGATTTACAATGTATCTTGGAAAGTGCACGCTCTGAATACAATGCCATCCATTAAAATGATTCATTGTTAAATGCACATTGTTGTACTTACAGTACTAGTGTATATTGTTGCAGTGGAACCTCACTAAACCGGACACCCTGGGAGGTCCCCAGGGTGTCCGTTTTAGCGAGGATTCACTGTAAATCAGGCATTTGATTATCCCGAGCCATAGTTGTGTGCTATACGATCACGAACAGGCATTATCACCTGAGATAAATGACCAAGAAACCCATCAAAATTATGATCACACATGTTTCTTGTTTGTCCGGTTTAGAGAGGTTCCAGTGTATGTAGATTTGCATGTTTTTGCTACATTCTTGTAACCAATGCTTTTTTGTCATATTTAGACCACGAAGAACAAAACTGGGGTTGGTTCCATTTTGTTCTACAATTGCTTTGGCCGCCATCTTGGATTTACAAATGGCCGTCTTGAAATGCTATACTCATTATATATACACTTCTAATACAGGTAGAATATTGATTCTTCTTTTGGTGATAATCATCTTTTGACCACACACAACAAAGCCCGTGTTATTTTCATTTTTAACAAGTCCCATGGCGGCCAAACTCAAACTTAGATTTCAAAATGGCCGCCCTAAAATCGTATACAATATATTGTAATATTCGTATCCACATTTATAATGCAGATAGACTATTGTTGTTTTCAGGGTAGGTTCCACTTTTTTTGATAACTGGTATGGCGGACATTTTCTTTCAAAATGGCCTGTATGTATATCATATTTCTTGTGTCTTCACTACGTACTGTCTTTGGTAAAGTGTATTCAAAGTTAGGTTGCTACGTTCTTGGAACAAAATATCTGTGTATCATCAAATAAAACATGAGCTGTTCCTATTGTATTCTAATTTTCGTGGCTGCCGTGAAAATCATATAATTCTGATACAAATCATTTGAACTGATTTCCCCCAGACTATAATCATTATTGAAAGTAAAATATATATATATATGACTAAAGTCAATTTCAAGTCACTGTTTATGACAAACATGTTAGATTTGAAAATGGCCACTGTGTGTATGCAGGAATTTTCTTAATTATGCATACAGTGCTTTCAATCAGTTCCATAACCATCTGCATTAAAGGCAGTGCTGGCACAATCCCACTCAAAATGACTTTTCCGGTATTAAAACACCATGTGCACATGTTCAGTATATGTAGACGACGTGTGTAAAATGTCAGATTGAGTGCCAAGACACAGTTGGAGAGGTTGAATACACTCTATACCTCTATATAACAAGAATTCCGCGGAATTAAATGTCTCGCCTTGTTCCGCCTTGTTCCGCCTTGACCTTGACCCTGGGGCCTTGACATTGACCCTGGGGCCCCAGAAAATATTCCTTTTCATCTACATATCATAGTAAAGGTATGTATAAAGTTTGATGACTGTAGCTGATAAGGTGTTGAACGTAACACGAAAACTTAACATTGAATGACGACGACGACGACTCCGGAAAATCAGAGCCTTAGTCTCGCTGTCCGCTTTCGCGGGCGAGACAAAAATGGCCACGTTGACAAGGCAGTATTGTTCCATGATCATTATCATTATATACGATTACCATATGGTCTTTTGGGTCAATATAAAAATGTTCAGTGTCTTGATTACCCAAATTGCGTTTCATTTGTTGAAATTGTCATATTATGACTTGACAAAGCCAGGTACATGTTGAATAGAATAGTATGTTAGTGCCGTGAATGGGAAACAAATCTGGCGCGGCACGGAAACGGGATGTGCTCGGCAGAGCCTTGCCTATCCCGTTTCATAAGCTGTGCCAGATATTTTTTCCCATTCACGGCACTAACCTTCTATTCTCTATATTCCGTATTATATATGTTTGCATGTGGGGACCGCTTGCTAGACAACGGGCAATGTGGCGTGTGCGAGAGGCGTAGCGCCTCATAGAGCTCGCTACGCATCCAGTAGCATATTTCACCAACATTGCAAAGTATACTTATCTAGCAAAGTATACTTGGAGGGAGAAATTTTCAATTTAAGGATAAATTTATTAATTTTTATTATACTGAATTTTATCACAGCCATTTTGGCTGTGATAATGTAATACATTCAGTGTAATAATTCTGCATATTTGTAATCATCAAATATATGCAGTCGTTAGTTCTATGTGTAATAATGCATTTCAGGAAAAATATAATGATTACTCCCTCATAGTATACTTTCCTAGAAAAGTATGCTTTGCACTGTTGGTGAAATCGGCTACTGGTCTGCATGATGGTATGCCACATAGGCAAGCAAATGGCTAATGCCTTGATATCATTGATTCTAGTAGAAAAGTAATATGCTCTGATTGAACATGAATAATGAAGTATGTTATTTGGCCAGAAACGGTTTCGTTATGTGTACGGACTGACTGTTCAAGTGGAGTACGATCACTTGCCTCTCATATCCATGATATAAATGCATGTATTATATTCATGTCGTCACATATTGCAGGATATGTTAATGCTGTTGAAGCAATATGGTATGCCAATGAATCACGTTTCTGGCAGAATCATACTAGTTACTCATACGCTAACCCACGAGTCAGTAACATACATATATTCTTATTGTATTAAGGGTATGAATGCACAGGTGATTCTGCTAGAAAGACGAGTCAAAAGGGATAACTCAATTTCAGAACGCAATGTCCGCAGAAAATAGTGGCGTTATGGGAATACGGAAATAAGCTAAAAGGATCTAAACATATAATTTTAACTCCATTCGAGTCTAATATGTTGCAAGCCGTGCATAATGGCCAAAACGGCCTTCAGACATGCTTTAGACGAGCGCAAGATATTATGTTCTGGTAAAATGGTAGGAAGATGTTCAATTGAAGATAGAAAGTGAAATGCCAAGAAACTCTGATATCACACTATGTACCAGACCACCCATGACAAACTGTTGCTATAAGAAAATGAATTTCTGGTAAGAGTTAACAACAACAATCACACAGCATGAAATCCAAAATGGCCATTGGACAGTTGAAAGGAATTTACAGTAAACATGGTATACCAAGTACACGTGTGTCAGATGTCTGCAATTTGCCTACCAGGTATCTGCTGATTTTGCAAATTATATTCCTTAATGTCACGTGCTCTATATAGCCAATGTCCAGTGGGTTAGTCAGTAATCATTGTGAAACACAGTTTCTTAAAAACAAAAGATGAATGTACATACCTATTTTTGTGTATACTGGAATATCGAAACTCGGCACGGAATGGTCACCTGTACAGTTATTGATGGGACATCGGTTTCTATCCAGTTTACTGACCACTTGTGAGCAGGTATTGCCAAGACATATTACATTGTACAGACTGCAGAATGTGTGTCATATCGCCGTAACAGACGCTTTCCCATAACAGCAAGGGATACTATGAGTATTTACCTTTGTAATGCAAGATACAAGACATTAACATACACATTATTGGATAAAATGGATGATTTGCCATATTTTTATCTTCTTATTTAAAAGGAAAACACATGTGCTGACCAATATATCATTTGGAGAAACATAACTGTAAGCCACAACAATACCTAATACGTAATACATGTAAATACGTAATACAACAATACGTAATAGATGTAAATCCTTGAAGTGGAAAAGTATGTGACACACTTATTTCCAGCGATCATTGTGAAGATAATGGTGCCTGATACTACAGTACTATTTAGCAATAATCTCAACATTTAGTGTTCATTGTATAATGAGTATAAGCAGAAGAAACATACACAATATCACCACTGCACTAAGCATGTATAATCAATATTAGATTGTCAAGTTTAAATGGCCGCCATTTAAAAAATAAAATGGCCGCCATTTCAAAATATACTGAAATGATTATGTCAATATTTCTTATCCATAATACATAATAATAAAAATTCATGCGGCTGTTAAGAAGTGGAACAAACTTCAGTTTTGTTATATGTTGTATATAGATATGCTTTCAAGAAAATACACACGTTCCAATCACAATTTCATTTGAAAGAAGATAACTACAGCCACAGAAATGCTAGAATGTGTAACAAATCTTTGTACATAACACACTTAGTTTCGGAGGCCGTTTTGAAGATAAAGATTACTCGCAGCACAATACCAGTTAGCACTAATGTAAGCAGACTGTGTTCAAAGAAATACGAGTATAACCAGAAAGAAAATACAAAATGTTACCACGACATTCAAAAATGTACACTAAATACAGGATTTTGAAATGGCGGCCATTTTGAAAACCAAATTGGCTGGTGTCTCAAAATGTATTGAACTAATTCTGCCAATATTTCTTGTCCATAATAATGTGTTTTTCGCTGCAAAAACACCACACATAATGACTGACCTCGAAATAGTAATAGCCATATGGCTTATATAAAAAATGGAACCAACCCGCGCCAGATATGTGTTCCCAGTCACGGCACTAACCTACTATTCTATTTATCCCGTCAACACCTACAAATGGCTTTAAAATGCAAAAAAAAGATAACCCCAGCCACCGCACATATTCATACATAGCGATTAGGTCGTATTGACAGGATATCAAAACTGTTTCACATACGCACTGTGTTGACGGGATAATAACAGTTGCGTTAGTGATTTCTATGTTCCTCGAAAACAAACCTTTGGGGTGCATATACTCGCCAGTCCATCCGCCCGCTGACATTTGCGTTTTCCGTTACCTACTATCTCTGTAACCGTAGTCGGATCGGCTTGAAACTTCATATGCTTATTAGTCATCATCCATATTTGTATTATGTAGCCTACGTACATATATGTTGCCCTTCTGCCCAATGTGAAGGTGAACTGTCTTAGAAGGTGTTAATCATTTTTGTGCGTTCATATTTTAGGGGTTCATTCATAAATTGTACTTGTTTTTATATCATTATATCTACATTTTGCAGGTACAGTGGAACCTCTCTAAACTGACCCCCTGGGGACATCCCAGGGTGTCCGGTTTAGAAAGGATCCACTGTGAAGCATGTATATACCTATTTCAAGACGCTCGTGGGTGCTTTGCGATCATGAACAAACATTATCATCGGAGATATATGGAAACGAAATACATGTATATTAAAATTAAGTTAAACTAACTTCTCTGTGTACGGTTTAGAGAGGTTCGACTGTATATGAAAACACAGAGTAACTGTTGCAGCAAATGCTTATTCTCCAGATTATATCTCGAAGGTCGACACTAACCCAGTGCGAATGGAAAGCACCCGAATATAGAGAATAGTAGGTTAGTGCCGTGAATGGGAAAAAATATCCGGCAAGGCTCAAGAATTTCTTTATTTCTCATCAGAAGTATATGTTGTGACCACTCATTTGAACCGTCTCGCAACATATGAAACATATACTTTGGTTCAGAAATAAGGAAAATAGATAGAGAATAGTAGGTTAGTGCCGTGAATGGGAAAAAATATCTGGCAAGGCTCAGGAAACGGGATGGGCGAGGCTCTGCCGAGCACATCCCGTTTCCGTGCCGCGCCAGATATTTTTTCCCATTCACGGCACTAACCTACTATTCAATTTATCCCGTCAACACCTTCAAATGGCTGTAAAATGCAAAAGTTGTATTGACTGGATATCAAAAATGTTTCACGGCACCGTGTTTCACGGCACATACGCACTGTGTTGACGGGATAAATCATGTTCCATTCCTGTTGGTTGTGATGAGCCGAATAAATGGCGATCTCGCCACATGAGCGTGTATCGGATATTGTGGAATGGACTGTTCCCGCTGTGTCACTGATATCCGCGCCACAAGTCCCACTCGCTTCCCCGCAGTAGGTATTGGCACATGCGTTTGTGACCGTCCTTCGAGAGGCGATTTTAGATGATGGTGTGGATATTAACATGCTGTATATTGTTGGTACGGCTCTGTGAATTTAAAGTCGAAATATAGATATAATTTATAAAGACTATGCGACGTACTAGTAGTGTGGATATCATACTTACGCTTATATTGGAATATATAAAACGCTTGCGGAGTTTGCATCGAAAATTAAACGTAAATGTAAGTTATGTTATGTACATTTTGACTGCTGATCGTGTTTGGCGATTTTCGTCTCTTGCAATTACTTAAGGTATAACACCATGGGTTGTTGCGTTTTCTGTAGTAAGAAAAGCATTTGGTCTGTTTAAAGTCCGAAGGATTCCTCGCAAATTTTAAACAAATGAAATGTTTTTCGCACAACAATAAACGCAATAACCCATGGTTCTATTACTTTTATTTACAATGCATGTTCTGATAGTTTCATAAGTGTAAGTTAGATCACGGTTCTTCCGAGGAGATCACGTTTGTCCGCATGTACGAGCGATAATCCGCTCGCTAAAGCTCGCGGATTATCGCTCGTACATGCGGACAAACGTGATCTAACTTATTTATCACATCCTCATGCACATACCTGAATACACACGAGAGCTGTGTTAATACAGAAACAACACCTGGAAATGTGAAAGATGTCGTGAAAGATGTCATAAATGTACATAGCCAACTATGGCTTTAAAATTAATTGAAAATAACGCGATCCAAGGTCCTAATCCGATTGCGTGAGTGCATTATTATACGTGACTATAACCAGAAACCACGTACACAACAAAACATGTAGAATCTGATTAGACAGCTCATCTGTATTATGTCCACTTGGTTATTGCATACGGCGTCTAGGCTAGGAAATGTTTAGCAGCTCATTCGTTTTTTCAAATGAAAATGTATTTTAAAAGTTATCCAAAAGAGATTTTAACTCTTATTGCGAAAGCAATTCCATGAATGTCGTCAAAAGTTTTTGAAAACTTTCGCACTCTTAGATTTCTTGATATAAACTTTGGATGTGTTATGAATGTGTTCTTCATATGTGATCGTGACTAAAGAAATTGGGTTTGTGGGATTTGTGACAAGTGAAGCTCCTGATAACGATGCATATTGCTTGTTAGAAGGTGTTTCATTGATGGAATGGCAAATAGTGCAGATCCAGATCAGACTAAACGGATGCAAAGGCTGCTCTGGATCTAAGCTGGTCGCAGAACCAAAAGCCCCACTTCTCCAGTCTCAGCCACATATATCTTAGGTAATGTAATACCATGTACATCATAAACATAGTAAAATAGTCCGAACATATTTCAGGCATGGGAGTGGAACACTATCCTGAATCCTGAAAATTTATTTGAGCAGCGGATTGCGCTACGATTTGCTAGGGGGGTCTGGGGGCATGCACACCCCCCCCCCCCCCCCAGATTTTTTGTTCAATTCTAGATGCTCTGTGCTTCATTCTGAGGTATATTTAGCATTAAATAGATCACATTTTCCCCTGAAAAAATGTGTTATAATTAGGAAAAATTGGCAACATAATCCATTTCAATTTAAAATAATACTTGCAACAAGAAGTCAGTACATGTATAACAGGGATTCCGCTGGGAAAAATAAAAGAATCGCCACTTAAAAAAAAATATCAAAATATTTTTTATTTTTTTTTCGAAAATTATGATTTTTTATCGCCATTCTCAACGGATTTACAAGATTCACAAAAGTGGTCCCTGAGACCTCAAATCCGGATTTCCGGATTAATCCGGAAATTTCCCATGCCTGATATTTGATCAGTAGCCGATTTCATCAAAATTGCAATGTATTCTTATCTAGCAAAGTATACTTTGAGGGAGTAATCATTTATTTTCCGGAAATTAATTATTTCATACAGAACTAACAACTGCATATATTTAGATGATTAAAAGTATGCAGAATTATTATACTGATTTTATTACATTATCACAGCCATTTTGGCTGTGATAATGTAATAAATTCAGTATAATAAAAATTAACAAATTTATCCTAAAATTGAAAATTTCTCCCTCAAAGTATACTTTGCTAGAAAAGTGAGATCAAATCAAGTGACGTAATGCGTTATTTATCAGGTAACACGCTGTCTATTGGCAGACTACCTACTGACTGATAACATAATGTCGTATCAGGCATTGAACTGAGCCGAACATCCAACGTTTCATTGGCCGAACGGCGTCACGTGACGCTACCGAATTGCATCAGTGTTATGACGCAACGCAAACTAGTGAGCGTTCTTTTCAACGAAATATATTTTATATTTGATCGTCGACAAGCATAATGCGTTACACGATACAATATAATTCAAGTATACTGGCAGTTGATATCCCGCGATATCTGACATACTTGACGATGTCAGCAGTATATACATCAAGGTGCATGATCACGTGGTTAAAACAACAACAACGTCGCCCACTCCAAAGTAAGTATTATTTGATATTTCCCTTAATGTGCAACGGATGTTGATGAAATATGGCACAGCAAACGCGTCTTCAGGAGCTGCATTTGGTGGTCCAGTGAGTTCGGCACAGACTTTTGTCGTTTTTGCGAAGAATCGATTTCCGTGTCGGTAGACACGGAAATAGATTCTTCGCAAAAACGACAGAAGTTTGGGCGAAGAAAAAAAGACCACCAATATGCAGCTTAACAAGACGCGTTGATGCGCCATATTTCATCAAAATCCGTTACGTAATAAGGACAATATAAAAGAATACGTACTTGGAATCAGATGGATTCTGGAAGTTTCAGTACTTGTTGTTGTTGTTTGTACCACGTGATCATACACCTTGTACATCTCCATCACAATGGTTTGAAACGGTATACATGTATAGTCATTCAGAGAGCCGATTCACTCCGGTCTGCGCAGTTTGTGGATAGTTTCAGTATGTATCAGGTAACCTGTCATGTATTGACCGACTACGTACTGTCTGATAACATATTATTGTATCATGCATTGACCTGATACAAACATTCGGGTTACAACGAAGTGAAAACTGACGTTCCATTGGTCGGATGACGTCACGTGACGTTACCGAATGACGTCGGTTTAATGACGCAACGTATACAAGTCCGCATTCTGCCCATAGATAACGACGTCATATGTGGTTTTCGAGCATGAAACGTTACCTGATAAATAGAATACCAGGCTAGTGACTTTTGATATCATGTTTATTAGGCTCGGCTCGGAAATGGTAAGAATTCCTCGGCGATCATCGGAATTCCTACGCGTTTCATAGCATTGCCTGAGAAACAGCTTTACAATGCAAAAATATAACCCCAGCCGCATCCTGAAAATCGGAGACAACCTAACATATTCATACGCAGTGATTATGTCGTATTGACAGGATATCAAAAACGTTTCACGGCTTTGTGTTTCACGGCACATACGCACTGTGTTGACGGGGTAAACTTATACGCAGGTTGCTTGCAATACAATCAATCGCATAAAAAGAATTAAAGCTTGTTCACATTCCTATAAGATCTTTCATCCAACTTCACCGTGTTGTTACGAATTCGTTGAAGGAAATACTACTTCAAAACCGACGAAAACCAGTAAATAAGAGTTTCTGAAACCACGTATTTTCACATCCTGCAATGGCAAAAACCTACATGTCTGATTAACCGAAATCATCTGGGCCCGGTTGCTCAAAACATCAGTTAGCTTAACGGACTGTTAAATCCTTAACTGAATGGTTAAAATCTCTGTTAAAACAGAGATTTTAACCATTCAGTTAAGGATTTAACAGTCCGTTAAGCTAACGGATGTTTTGAGCAACCGGGCCCTGTAAGTGGCCCTGTGTAACAGCCATAACATTCTGGTTACGTGTCTGATATTTCATAACATAACTTCACAGATTACGCTGCACTATTCCACCGCGCCCATTTCGCAGACAATAAATCGCCAATTCCCGTTGATATGGTGGTAATGTCAGTAATTTGCTGTAATTGCTTCCTAAAATGGTCATAATTCTTTTAACGACCGGAATAGACGTAATATCCGTTAACATAGCGGGATGATTTCACAATGACGTAAAATGTGGCGGTATTACGCATTCACATGAAATCAACGAACCAAGATGTGGCGGGAAATAATACTCGGTTACATAACGGCGGCGCTACTTTTCGCCGCGGAAGCAAAATTGTCTCAGGAGAAGCCAATCGCGTACGTAGGTCGTCATGGTAACTACACCTGGCCCCGGCGCGAGCTAGCGGTGGACATCCCGGGGGATATAATCCTCGGGGCCCTTCACATGGTTCATGAGAGGAGCGACGACAGTATATGCGGGCCCATCATGCCGCAGGGCGGGATTCAGGCCCTGGAGACGATGCTATATACGCTGGATTGGATCAATAAACAGCCCAATCTACTGCCGGGTATTTCCCTTGGGATTCTGGCCAAGGACGACTGTGACAGGGATATATACGGCCTGGAACAGGCGGTGGACTTCATTCGAGGTAGGTTCGTCTTACGAAAATGATCCTTAGACGGTTAGAAAACACCAAGTTGAACTAGTTTAACTATGTAACTTAACCGAATCCACAAAATATGGTCATTCCCACATATATTCTCAATATTCTTATGTATATTGTGGAACCTGCAACATGCCTGCACTGTATCTGCCCGACGGAAAATATATGTTCACTTACAGTCTTACGCATAAGAAAGAAAAGAATCAACATCGTCATTTCCCCCAATATTGTTTACCTTATTATCTTATTTGGTAACTGAAAGTTTGCTTACATCACGTGACCAACATGTTCATTGTTTTCATTTAACATATACTGAAAGCTGGTGTTACAAACAGTCCAACATGTTTCTCCAGCAGAATTTGGTCATACTGGATCAGGATGTTCAGCGAAATGGGTATTTTGTGGCCTCAAATCTTCCGGTTGACTATTGTTGCTATGCTGGACTACTTGTGTGTATCCGCTGACTCTTTGTGCTATATTTAGCGCAGTCATGCCTAGAACATATGAGTCAAGCCATGTGATTGTGTACCTACGCTATGGAAACCCTGGAGAGACTTCTGACTTCAATACTGCTAACTTCATTACTTTTATCTTCCTTATTTGTAACTTCCTACTTCCTTACTTCTAAATTCCAACTTCATTACTTCTTACTTCTAACTTCCTTACTTCTACTTTTAACTTCATTACTTCTAACTTCCAACTTCCTCACTTCTTACTTCTAACTTCCTTACGTCTAACCTCATTACTTCTAACTTCATTACTTCTAGCTTCCTTACTTCTAACTTCATTACTTCTAAGAAGTAATGAAGTTAGAAGCAAGGAAGTTAGAAGTAAGGAAGCTAGACGTAAGGAAGTGATTCGAAGTAACAAGTAAAGAAGTCAGAAGCAAGAAATAATGAAGTTGGAAGATAGAAGTAAGGAAGTAGGAACTAGGAAGTAAGGAAGCTAGAAGTATTGAAGTCAGAAGTCCCTCCAGGGCTTCCATACTATGCAGATGTGTGATAGTTCATGACTGAGTTTACAGCAACCGTAACGTCTGTGCAGGAATGTTGCAGGTTCCATAATGTATTTTCTGTAAATGACGTTGACAATCGACGTAATTGACATAGCAACTGCGGAATTATATTACATACATCTATTCCGCATTTGATTAGAAACATGTCGTGAACTTTCGAAAGCATTTACAGAAAACATCACAGTTGCGGTAAACATGCTTCATGACAAATCGCACATCATCTTAGGTACAACATCTCATGACTTCTTATGTGAGAAGTGTAAGTAGAGAATATTTGGTTAGTGCCGTGAATGGGATAAAATATCTGGCAAGGCTCAATAATTTCTTTATTTCTCATCAGAAGTATATGTAGTGACCACCATTTGAACCGTCTCGCCGAGACGGTTCAAATGAGCGGTCACAACATATACTTTGGTTCAAACATATGGAAAATAGATAGAGAATAGTAGGTTAGTGTCGTGAATGGGGAAAAATATCTGGCAAGGCTCAGGAAACGGGATGGGCGAGGCTCTGCCGAGCACATCCCGTTTCCGTGCCGCGCCAGATATTTTTTTCCCATTCACGGCATTAACCTACTATTCTATTTATCCCGTCAACACCTACAAATGGCTGTAAAATGCAAAAATAGTATTGACTGGATATCAAAAATGTTTCACGGCACCGTGTTTCACGGCACATACGCACTGTGTTGACGGGATAAATCCTAATCATCATTTGAGTAAATAGATCGATCGATCGAAACGTGTTATTCGGGTGAATAAACAACGTCAGCTTGACAGCATGGAGGGCGCCATGCTGTCAAACTGACGTTGTTTGTCAAACTGACGTTGTTCATTTACCAATAAACAAAGTCAGTTTGGACAGCATGGAGCCCGGTGTATGTCCTGCTAGACTGCGAATGTCTGGGACACTGTGATCGTATTTCCGAAGCCAGCTGAGTCGCCTGGAAATAAAGATATTTGTAAAATTGTTGTATATAATTTAAAAAATAACTATTGTTGCGAACGCTAGCTTTTGTAAAATCGATGGTTACCAGTATATTTATATAAGAGACACACATGTACTCTGAAAATCTTGTAAACTTTTGACGACATTTACGGAAAATATGGTAAAGTTTGTAAACATATTTCATGAAATTACACAGACGTCAGAAGGTACAAAACCGCATGGCGTGTCTCATATTTAAATAAACTGGTGTATATAATGAAAACCTATTTCCATATGCGGCAATAGTAGTGTCATTTCACAACTAAAAAGCATTATCATTCACAAATTGTGTTTCCTGGTACAATAGAGGCGTACAAGTATTCCTGAACATGAACATTTCTCCCCTGTTTATCACAGTCGATTAATGTATTGAGTCGACTAAACCACATACCGTGTGTAATATGGTAACATTAACGTGTGCGTTTTGTTGATATACATCGTTCGTAGTTCCTAAAGCGCCAGAATATAGTTTATAGAGAATAGTAGGTTAGTGCCGTGAATGGGAAAAAATATCTGGCAAGGCTCAGGAAACGGGATGGGCGAGGCTCTGCCGAGCACATCCCGTTTCAGTGCCGTGCCAGATATGTTTTCCCATTCACGGCACTAACCTACTATTCTATTTATCCAGTCAACACCTACAAATGGCTGTAAAATGCAAAAATAGTATTAACTGGATATCAAAAATGTTTCACGGCACCGTGTTTCACGGCACATACGCACTGCGTTGACGAGATAAAAATATATATGTGGCCCTGACTGGGGAAATGGGGCTTATGTGATTTCTGACCAGTGTTTGTTTGTTGGGATTTAACGGCCTATCGACAGCCACGGTCATTTAAGGCCGGGTCAATGGGTTTAGTACTATATCTCATATATGTTCAAGCATGTACAAATGGGGGAGGGGGGATCCCAAAATCAGAACTGAATATTTACAATAAAATAAACTATATAGTCAGCCCTGAAATCAGAATAATCCTGATCTGATGCCAGGTCCTCGCAACACCAGAATCATTTGGCCCCCTCCCAAAAGCAGTAGGGCCAGTAATAATCTTGCTACTTTTATAATGGGCAAAAACAATTAAACTCTCAGTTAACAAAATAGCCAAAGGTAAAAAAGTACCCGAGGGCCAAACCAGGCAAATCGTGATACCTATAAGGAGGAACCCCTACCGTTAATTTACGTGGTCGTGTTCGCCCGACCAACCACGCACCCTGACCAGTGTATATCAATCAGCACACGTCTGTAGCCTGATCTATATTGCTTGTCAGAAGCAAGATGCGTGTTTTATTGATGGAATGGCGAACATTGTAGATCCTGTTCAGACTGTGAGAATGCACAGGCTGATCTTGGTGTACACTGGTCGCAAAACCCATAAGCCTCATTTCTCCAGTCACAGCCACATATATGAACAATCCTCTAAGATATATGGAATGCCAAATTTACATAAACTCAAATAAGTACAGTGGGGTCAGCGTGTAAGTGCACACACGAACGAACACGACAGGTTGGAACCAACCTGTCGTGTTCGTTCGTGTGTGCACTTACACGCTGACCCCACTGTAATGCTAGCTTAAATAATTAGAGCTAGCATTAAATATTTAGAGCTAGCTTCAAATAATTTGAAGAGCTCTCTAAATCATTTGGAGATAGCTCTAATTAGTTAATGCTAGCTCTAATTATTTAGAAACTGCAATACTTATTTGAGTTAATGTAGATTTGGCGTCCCATAGAGATATAGCGTCTTTAATGTCATATAGACAAATGTATAAGTTGAACCAATGCTGTAGATATTTTCGATAAATATTACGCGCTCTGATCAAATACACGAGCATTTCCCATTTCGTCTCCATACATTTCACATTTTATCAAATTTGGAAGTCTGAATACCCAGTATATGCCAAATTCAATCTTCTGAAATTGGATTTTAGTTTTTCATATCCACACAGCATGAATGTCAATTGCTTGCATGCAGATTACCGCGTACTTTGACAAATGAAAATGTCACTGCCTAACTTATTATATAGTTTATGGTGGTTGACAAATGGGAAGTTTGGAATTATGCACTTTTATCCTGGTCTTGCTACCAGCATTACGGTCCAGGGGGCCGTTTCACTAAACTTCGTACGACTAAAATGTTCGTAAGTGCAAACTTATGATAGTCTGTAAATTTCATATTAATAATGTTTTTTGGTAAACATTTATTGGATTTACATGTATTGAGCATAAGCTGCATATGCAGCCTATGCTCAATAAATGTAAATCCATAAATTAAAATTTACAGACGATCTTAAATTTACACTTACGAACATTTTAGTCGTAGGAAGTTTAGTGAAACGGGCCCCAGAGATCCAGATAAGGCCTATTTTATGCACTTACTTCAGCTGCAAAAAGAAAACAGGGTTTATATAAAAAGTTTTTTTTTTTTTTAATTTGTTTATTTTGTATTATTTGTTGCCTATTTAATAAAGAAGAACATCAATAAAACATTTGTAAACGTAAAATACGCATTGAAATTGAACTATGGGGGTATACTAGTCTTTAGATACAAAGCGTATCAGTAGCCGATTTGAGGGAGTAATCATTTATTTTCCCCGAAATGCATTATGTCATATAGAACTAACAACTGGATATATTTTATAATTAAAAGTATGCCAACATGGCTGTGATAATGTAATAAATTCAGTAGAATAACAATTAATAAATTTATCATAAAATTGAAAATTTCTCCCTCAAAGTATACTTTGCTAGAAAAGTATACTTTGCAATGTTGGTGAAATAGGCTACTGTTACCCATGTCAATCCTACAGTATATGCATCCAATAGGTGAAAGCTCATGTAGCTTTTCAGGTACATTCAGTTTCTGTGCTTCTACACGGCGATGAGAGAAACATATAGCACCAGTTCTCAATATCCATCAGCCCTTTGCGAACAAAGTAAAGAACGAACTTTAAGGGTATACATTTTGATCACGCTTAGTTTGTTTGTTTATTCGTGTTTAACGGCCTATCAACAGCTAATGTCATTTAAGACCGGGCCAACGGGTTCGATCACGCATAAGCCGATGCGAGTACATGAGTAGGCGCTGTCATAATAGCACAGTCCGTGACACAAATGAACGCGTGAAATAAATTCACACTCGCAATGCATTTTTACTAGTAGTCCTGCTTATCGTCTATGATGGATATGCTTTGGGTTTTACGCACGCACTTACGCACTTACGCACTTACGCACGCACGCACGCACGCACGCACGCACGCACGTACACACGCACACCGCACACACACACATACATACAGACATATATGCATGTATATATATATCTGTCCTCTCACTTGTTTTCCTTAGCGATGGGTTGACAGTCAAGTGATTGTACGCATTTTACGCCAATACCAGAGGTCGTGATTTCAATCATCGCACTAGACTCGAAATCTACCTCCATATTATGTTCAATCCCTTGGTCGTTCGAATGAGACCGATGTCAACCTCGATGGCTGATGCAAACATATATATAAGAGTTTACACCGTTCCCAGATACGAACTACTGTCTGTTCCACATTTTCTGCCGACAAACGTTTGGCTATTAACCCTTTCAACCCTAAGGAACTGGAATGGAATGTGATATGCTAATGTTCGGACCAATCCAATGGTCACAAAATGATTTTGAGATTCGTTCATTTATGAAAAGGGGGTGTTTTTGTTCTAAGAAATATGAAAATTACTTGCAAAAAGTGCAGATCCTCATGAGACGGCTCGCTACGAGCCGGCTCATCTGGATCTGCACTGTTTGTATAAACCGCCATAGCGGGCTTTCGGGTTCAAAGGGTTAAACACATTCAATCTACAAATGTTTAAAATAAATGTAAGTACTTTTTCATCAATAACAAAAAAGCCCCACACCCCCTCAAAAAATTATTTGAAGAAATTCCATCAAATATTGATCTTATTGCGAAAACAGATTTTACTTAATAATATGGAATTTGTGGAATGATTTTCAAAATCTAACTTTCGTTTTCTTTGTTACATCATTTCCAAGCCAGGATCTAGCCAAGTGTCGGAGTCAAATTCCATTTTTGTTTTAATGTTTTACACTTCCCCCAGCTCCTCTGCTCCTCTATTAAATTTCCAAACGTCGTCGGCATACAATGTGGGACAGACAGTAGGTTATTTTGTCATAACGATGTCATGTGCAATTTATCCCGTCAACACAGTGCGTATGTGCCTTGAAACACGGTGCTGTGAAACATTTTTGATATCCAGTCAATACAATTTTTGCATTTTACAGCCATTTTTAGGTGTTGACGGGATAAATAGAATAGTAGGTTAGTGCCGTGAATGGGAAAAAATATCTGGCGCGGCACGGAAACGGGATGTGCTCGGCAGAGCCTCGCCCATCCCGTTTCCTGAGCCTTGCCAGATATTTTTTCCATTCACGGCACTAACCTACTATTCTCTATTTACTATAATTGCATAATTCATCTACACACGTCGAGCTTCTTTTCAACTATACTCCTTTCAGATAGGAAGCAAAATTAGTTCAGGTTGCGAAAACGGACCTTACAAGTATATACGATCAGCGTCACCCCAGCTCAGGCTGATCTGGGACTATGCCGATCGTTAATCTATCAATTGAACACGGTGTATGCCACTGAATTTTACAGAGCCCCGCAAGGGACATGGATTTTTTTTATTAATTCGTTCTCACGCTATAACAATTCGTTCCTTCGAATTAAAAATTCGTTCCCACAAAATGACAATTCGTTCCCTCAATTTAACAATTCGTTTCCTCAATTTAACAATTCGTCCCCTTGAATTAACAATATAACAATTCGTTCCCACGAATTAATTCGTTCCATGGGTACGAATTGTTAAATTGAAGGAACGAATTGTTAATTCGTGGGAACGAATTAATAACAAAAACAATTCTACGTCACCTGCGGGGCTCCGTAGAATTTCACTTTTACTAAAACATGGATTTCGTGTGTACGTATGATCATCAAAATCTGCACTGGTTACGGACGTGCTACGGTTCATTTTGTCTGCCGGTGGAGAAATTGAATTTTGCTGAATGGCTAATCTTATTGGAGCAGATTCCAGCCAATTCACCCAATCTTAGAAGATGAATTTTATTTTTTTTCAAAAGTTCCATTTGAAAAATAATGAAAATAAAATGGATGATTTTATGAGAATTATGCAAATTATGAAATTGATGAAATTGATGAAATTACTCGGTGCTAGGAGGATGCTAGTACTTGTGTTATGTGTGAATGCACATAGGAGTGCAGACATGTGGGGCCCGTTTAACTAAACTTCGTATGACTAAAATGTTCGTAAGTGCAAATGTAGGATCGTGTGGAAAATTAAATTGATGGATTTACATTTATTGAGCATAGGCTGCCTATGCAGCATAAGCTCTATACATGTAAATCCAATATTTGTTTACAAGAAAACATTGGTAATGTGAAATTTACAGACTATCATAATTTTGTACTTACGAACATTTTAGTCGTGCGAAGCTTAATGAAACGGGCACATGGATGGTGGCATACGTAGTCATTATAGCTCCTATATTTTACCAAAATTGCAAAAGATACTTATCTTGCTAAGTACACTTTGAGGGAGAAATTTTTAAATTTAATGTTAAATTGATTACTGTTTATTTAATGAAATAAAATATGTTCTGACCAAAGCATTAGACTGAAGTTATTACTGATCTTACGAAGTACATTTTGACGGAGAAATTTTCAATTTAAAGTTAAATTTATTAATTTTTATTTAATGAAATAATGAAATAAAATATTTTCTGACCAAATCATTATACTGAATTTATTTACATTATCACAGCCATTTTGTAATAAATTCAATATAATAATTCTGCATACTCATATTAATCATCAGATATATGCAGTCGTTAGTTCTGTAGGAAATAGTGCATTTCGGAAAATAAAAATTCTCCCTCAACGTATACTTAGCTAGATAAATATGCTTAGCACTTTTGGTGAAATTGGCGACTGATCAGCTCGGATATGCCCTACAGTGGGGTCAGCGTGTAAGTGGTTCCAACCTGTCGTGTTCGTTCGTGTGTGCACTTACACGCTGACCCCACTGTACATGTAGCTGCGATGACAAACTAAATTTTGATCTGTTCTTCATACACGTGTGTGTAATAAAACGCTGGGGACATGCATGTAACATTGTCTTATGGATTCATAGAAAGATGTTTGTTTTGTTTGGCTATATGCACCGGGTATGTGTTCTCAAATTAATTTCGAAAAATGCAGGCCTGGAAGTATGCTCTCGTTGAACATTTAACGAATATTTTGATTAACATATCACGTCAGCATATTTTATTTTCATTTTCAAATAGTTATTTGTATATACTGTTAGCCAACCGGTCAGTGAACCACGGACGATTATTTTCACAAATTGTAAATCTCCAATTAGCCTACAGGAGTTCGCCCGCATGTCAAGAGCTAGACGTGTCACACTCCCCATTAACCAACTTTTTATATTCACTGCTACAGCAATAACGGTCATCGTTAAACGACGATAATCCCCTCTCCGGCAGCCTTAATAAGAAAAATAAAACAATATAATGTCCTCAGTGACCTTGACATTGGTCGGTCTGACGTGGGTCGTATGCAAAAGAAAGCAGCATCCCATGACACACATTGTGGCCATATATTATCAAAATCGGCGAAGCTGTTCATGAGTTATTTAAAATAAATAACAGTTTTGCCTTACACACAAGGTGAACATACGTCCTCAGCGACCTTGACATTGGGTGGTCGGACGTGGGTCGTTTGCAAAACAAAGCAACATCATTATACACACATTGTGGCCAAATATTATCAAAATCGGTGAAGCGATTGATGAGTTATTGAAAAAATGAAAACAACTTTAACGTTACACATAAGGTGAACATACAAATGTAAGTCCTCAGTGACCTTAACATCGGGCGGTCGGACGTGGGTCGTATGCAAAGCAAAGCAGCAGCCCTAGATACACAGTGTGGCCAAATATTATCAAAATCGGTGAAGCGGTTCATGAGTTATTGAAACCAGGGTAGACCCAGATCAGACTGCACAAGTGTGCAGTCTGATCTGCGTCTACACTGTTTGTACTAAAACTTGTTTCAAAACACGAATCTGGCAAATAATGCAGTTCCGGACCAGACTGTGAAGATTATGATATGTAGGATAACCTGAATCAGCACTACTAGAAAACACTATAATGGCTCTTTTACACCACAAAATGTGCGACAGTCGCCTTTTCCTACAAGGAATAAGACCCTAAAGGATATAATTTGGACCGGATTTCTATAAATAAATTCAAAGGGAAATAACTGGCTACGATCCCTCATTTTAGTAACTGACGACTTGTGCGATCAACGTAGCCCCTTCCTGTCTGCGCATCCGCTCAGTCTGATCCGTCGCTACGCTGATAGACCAGGGGGCCGTTTCACTAAACTTCGTACGACTAAAATGTTCGTAAGTGAACAATTATGATAGTCTGTAATTTTCACATTAACAATGTTTTCTTATAAACAATTATTGGATTTACATTTATTGAACATAGGCTGCATATGCAGCCTATGCTCAATAAATGTAAATCCATCAATTGAAATTTCCAGAAGATCCTAAATTTGCACTTACGAACATTTTAGTCTTACGAAGTTTAGTAAAACGGGCCCCAGTTTGATAAGCTATTACATCCCTTAAATGTATCATCTAACATCACGAACTCTTCAACGGTTGAGTTTAAAATACCGCATATATTCACTTCCGGTAAGTAAATTCATCAATCGAACATTGTACAGGATTAAATAACGAAACTATGTCTATAAATGCATCAATAAAACAAAATTAAATACTGTTTTTTTCTCTCTATGATAGAAGAGTAAAACACAGTCGTCAATTTTTGTTTTAAGTACTGATACTTTTACGCATATTTATTCCATTAATATACTTACTTGTAAGTTCGTTACCGCAACCTGCGATTGTTTTTGCACGTGAATAACAATATTGATCACTCTCTAATCTAGGAGGATACATAATATAGAGAATAGTGGGTTAGTGCCGTGAATGGGAAAAAATATCTGACAAGGCTCAGGAAACGGGATGGGCGCATCCCGTTTCCGTGCCGCGCCAGACATTTTTTTCCCATTCACGGCACTAACCTACTATTTTATTTATCCCGTCAACACCTACATTTAGCTTTAAAATTCAATAAAAACAACCCCGGCCACCGCACATATTCATACGCAGTAATTAGGTCGTATTGACAGGATATCAAAAATGTTTCACGGCACCGTGTTTCACGGCACATACGTACTGTGTTGACGGGATAAAAGCATGATCACTACTGGCCAGATATATCATATTGTAGCTGTCTCCGCCGGCGGCACATTTGTGTCAATATTGATGTCATATTCCAAGACACAAGTGGCAATATCTGACATTTCCTTATAAAATCAGTAATCCTCAGACAGGCCTGGTGCAACGTTCAGACACGGCAATAATGATATAATAGACATTAAACGGCCGACCGTCGGACATCCAAATAGATTGCAAAACCGGGATATTAACCAATATGCATATGTATATTTATGAATATTAAATCAGCGGATTTGATCCTTTAGAAGGAACATAGGCGCATGCACACGGTATTAAGTCATTTGAGGGAAAACGCTCGCCAAGTAGTTTTAATATTTCTTTTTGTTAGTGAAGTATATTGAATACGTTTCGACTACACTAGATCAAGTTTAATATTTCTTAGTTCCGTAGGTTTGACACTTTCTGTGCAAAAAAGCATCCACTCGAATGTGGACTCGAGGGTTTCAGACTAAGCTCGGAAACGGTAGGAATTCCGAGGCGAGCCTCGGAATTCCTACGCGTTTCCTAGCTGAGTCTGTATAATTTTACATCAAAAGCACCATCCGCGTATGCTATTTATAACACATACATGTACTGTACTCACATATCGTGTATTTACATTAGCTGCGAATCGACTGAAACCTTTGCATCCAGTTTGATCATTAAGGAATATGGGTCACGGAAATTGTCTATCTCGGGGCACAAATTGTTTCTATCAAACAGCTAAACTGCATATTATGTCTTGGCTCAGTGTGTAAGTAATTGGATATTGACATCGCACGAGCGACACAGCGCAGATATTTGGCTCCAATACACGGAATCAAAAGTACATCACATTATGAGACACACCATGTGATTTTGTACCTTCGGACATCTGCGTAATTTTATTAAATACGTTTACAAAGCTTACAATATTTTTCATAAATACATTCATAATTTTCAGAGTACATGCGGAATATAATTCCGCATGTACTCTGAATTTTATGTCGAGTTTTGACGCCATTAACGGAAAATATTGTAAATTTTGTAAAGATATTTCATGAAATTAAGCAGATGTCCGTAGGCACAAAATCACATGGCGTGTTTCAATGATACGCCTACCATATACACTTTTAATGTTTCAAGTTTTACTATATTTGTCATTGCTTTCAATGGTAATTGACGCGGATATGTAAAAGCGTATGCTAGTACATTAGAATTAAATGTATGTACGATACGTATACGAGGGGTGATCCGGAAGTTGGAGAAAACTGCAATTGATGAACTGTGTAGGGTGAAATTTTTCTCAGATAATGTATCCATACATCCAATTTGTTTATTTGGTGTACAGGAAATATTGTTGGTGGTGACACATTTGTATGCATTTACCGTTCACTAGGTATCCACATATTATTATGATTGTCGAAGAAAACAATTAAAGCCTACGGTAAATCTACTTTATCCCGTCAACACAGTGCGTATGTGCCGTGAAGCACGGTGCCGTGAAACAATAGTAGGTTAGTGCTGTGAATGGGAAAAAAATATCTGGCAATGCTCAGGAAATAGGATGGGCGAGGCTATGCCGAGCACATCCCGTTTCCGTGCCGCGCCAGATATTTTTTCCCATTCACGGCACTAACCTACTATTCTCTATAACACAGATTTTTTCCGTGTGATTGTGATTCAGGGGTGGGGGGGTTTTCACTAACCTCCGTACGTCTAAAATGTTCGTAGGTGGAAAATTATGATAGTCTGTAAAGTTCACATTAACAATGTTTTCTTGTAAATGATTATGGGATTTACATTTATATAATAAATGTAAATCCATCAATTGAAAATGCCAGACGATCCTAAATATGCACTTACGAAAATTTTAATCGCACGAAGTTTAGTGAAACGCCCCTGGTGCTCGGAAAGTTTGCGTACGTTGATAATGTCAGCGGGATTTTCGGTATTCATACAATCAGCATAATGAAATTCCCACTCAGTAGGCACGAACTGTACTTTATAGGAATTCAATAAGTGTATAATTGTGTCACTATTCCATCAGTTCTAAAACTTACCAGTGCGCGCTATACAGCTATACTAATTTAGTAATATTTATTTTACTGATAGTACGCGCAGTGGTATCAAGCTATTTTCATATGCAAACGAGGCATGCTATTTTTTTAATGATTTATAGTGAATTTCTTTTACTTTAATTAGTTTCAAAGATATTTAAGCGATATACTACAATTGAAGTCACAAATATTGTTCGGATGTTTCTGATACCATGTGATTCCATATCATAAACAAGAGTGCTCAAGGTCACAATATACGCACGTCGAGGCAAGGCCAGTCAATAAGGGGAGATAACTCACTGAAAACCAATAGGGTTCTTCATCTTGACGTGATAAACATGTATATGTTATAATCCGTCAAGTAGTACTCTACTGTCTGTTTCACGAAAGCTGCCCAAATTGTACGGCTACATAAACAATTCAAAAACAATATTTTTTTCGATAATATTAAATTAAAGGGAAATGTAAGAATAAGCCTTCTTTTCATTTCGAGAAATTTTGTCAAATATTGATTTTATTGCGAAAAATCAATTTCCCCATGTTAAATCCCCATAGACATATTCACTCTGTGAAGATGTCTATGGGGATTTAACATGGGGAAATTGTTTTGAATTTCAGAAATACTGTACCGATTTTCCAAATTTAACTTTTGTTTTCTTATTTAGATCATATCCAAGCTATCTAGCCAGGTTTCGGAGTCAATTTCCAATTTTTTTCGTTTTCTGACTTCTCCCACAGCTCCTCCGCCTCCTCTTCCCCCATGTTAAATTCCCATAGAGAAATAATTTTTTCGTAATAAAATCAATATTTAACCAATTTTCACGAAATAAAAAGAAGGCTCATTCTTAAATTTTGATAAAATTTATTATTATCAAAACTTGAAAAATACTGTTTTTGCATTGTTTATATGGCTGTAAAATTTGGGCAGGTTTCGTGAAACAGACAGTAGTTCCGTTTTTTTCAAACGGGCGTATAATAATATACATAATTACTCTGCTAGCTTGGCTTCACTCTAGCAGAAACATGTCATTATGACATTTGTACCCTGGAATAACATGGTCATATTTCGGGTGACTTTGTGGAAACTCCTCGCATGTACATGTTGTGTCCATGGTTTCCATGTTAGTTCTCGAAAAACGACCACAATTGCATGTTGTATTCCTGGGTGTCGTTTCACTAAACTTCGTACAAATAAGATGTTCGTACGAATAAAATGTTCGTAAGTGCAAAATTATTATAGTCTGTAAATTTCACATTAGCAACTTTTTCTTGTAAACAATTATTGGATTCACATTTATTGAGCATAGGCTGCATATGTAACCTATGCTCGATAAATGTAAATCCGTCAATTGAAATTTGTTCAAGACGACCCTAAATTTGCACTTACGAGCATTTTAGTCGTATGAAGTTTAGTGAAACGGGTCCCTGGCATCTAGCTACTCGGCAGTAATACCATATTTTGTTACATTGCGAACAGCCCTCACAATGTCATGTTGTATTCCAGCTATATAACGAATCATCCAGAATTACATTATCAGACACTGTATTGCTTTGCTAACACCCATTGCGAGTGCATGTCGCATTTTGTTTTAGCCGTGCCAGTCATCTACAATTGCTACGTTAATTTGCGAACAGTCATCAGATATGCATGTTATATAACTGGGGCCCGTTTCACTAAATTTCTTGTTACTAAAATGTTCGTAAGTGCAAAATTAAGATTGTCTGTACATTTCAATTATTGGATTTACATTTATTTAGCATAGGCTGCATATGCAGCCTATGCTCAATAAATGTAAATCCAATAATTATTTACAAGAAAACATTGTTAATGTGAAATTTACAGACTATAATAATTTTGCACTTACGAACATGTTAGTGTACGAAGTTTAGTGAAACGACCTCCTGGTATCTAGCCAGTCGCCTAGACTATTTGTTACGTTGCGGATATCCCTCACACGTGTATGCTGTATTCTTTGACCATGATTCTTTGTATCTGATCTGTCATCTTGAATAACACGATCAGACATTCGTTACTCTGGGAACACCCCTCACAATAGCATGTTGTGTTCCTGGAGTCTGGCCAGTCATATAGAATAACATGATCAATGGTACGATAATACCCCTCACAATTTGCAGGTTGCATTACCTAGAATAACACGATCAGACAGAGAGGTTCTCAAACAAGTTTCCAATTCATATGACATTTTGAAGCAATTCACGCGCAATTTATGCACAGTGTCTCTGGCAACGTGCATTCAATTAGTGACGAGGTTCATTAATGGCATATCAAATGGAAACGAGTGAGATTATGTTCATGAAATTAATTTATACTCTTTATACAGAAAGCTTGGAGCTATCCGCCTACGTTTCAGTGCGAAGCCGCCATTGACTATTTTCGCACTGAGATGAAAATCTCCACAGAGAAAAATAATGTTAATACTAGCAATAAACAAACTAGAAATATGCCGTATTATATGGGTTCCCGTTCTTTGTTAGCACTTCATAATTCCAGCACAACAATATTTACACAATTCCCTAAAATTTGATTGGCCCGTAGCAAGTCTCTGTCCAAAATTTATATCCCAGTAAACTCCCACGCCGAACTACTTTCCGTAACCGTGAGGCGCAGTTAAAATAATTCTTAAGAAAACGGAAAATAAACACATTTTCTTGATGAATTTATTTAAAATGCTGGAATTATAAGGAATGAATGGCCTTTTTGTGGAATTTATCGGGGATATAAAATGGAAAAGTCGCGGGAATACTGGACGAGGCCTTAAAAAATTACAATTTTCGAAAAAAAAAAAATAAATAAAAATAAATAAATTCCACAAAAAAGGCCATTCATTCCTATAATATTACCAAACGGTAGCGCATTTTAACAATATTGTAGTGATTTTACTGAGTAACCGACGCTGTTAATGACGTTTATAATAAGATGACGTCAACGTCAAAACATAATTACTTTGTCACGCCATTAGGGACGTCACGTTTTCGTTTTGTTCGTTTGGAATAACGTTGGCCCATAATACGAATGCGTAATTATGACGATGCGGCCAGCCAATCAAATCCGCTGCAAGTGTTGTTACACGTGTATCATATCACTTTTATACAAGAGTTGTCAGAGGACAACGAAGCGCGCCCGGTGGCACCAAAGGAACCGAGGGCACATTTGAAAACACAACGTGCTGGATAAGGGAAACAAAATGTATGAGCCATTTACCAGAGCGTGTTAAGGTTTCGAGCGTACAAAGTATTTGACCTTGACCCTAGGCTTAACAGAGGTAGAGGACCCTTGGAGACAATATGTGGCTGTGAAATATGAAGCAAATCCAAGCAATGAAACAGAAAATATAGGCCATTTACCCGAGCGTCCGAGCGTTAAGGCTTCGAGATGCACAAAATATGTAACCTTGACCCTGGGCTTAGAAGGGACGGCACGGATGTGGATTTGCCACAGTGCAGTAGAGGACCCTTGGAGCAATGCGTGTGTGAAATATGAAGCAAATCGAAGCAAGGAAACAGAAAATATAGGCCATTTACCCGAGCGTCCGAGCGTTAAGGTTTCGAGATGCACAACGTATGTGACCTTGACCCTGGGCTTAGTAGGGGCGGCACGGACGTGGATTTGCCACAGCGCAGTAGAGGACCCTTGGAGCAATGCGTGTGAAATATGAAGCAAATCCAAGCAAGTGAATAGAAAATATAGGCCATTATAATTGTTGAAGACGGACAGACGGACAGACGCCTACGACGCAGATGGTATGCCATAAGCACTTCTTCCTAATAAAAATATGTGACCTTGACCCTGGGCTTAGAAGGGACGGCACGGATGTAGATTTGCCACAGTGCAGTAGAGGACCCTTGGAGCAATGCGTGTGTGAAATATGAAACAAATCCAAGCAAGAAAACAGAAAATATAGGCCATTTACCCGAGCGTCCGAGCGTTAAGGTTTCGAGATGCACAACGTATGTGACCTTGACCCTGGGCTTAGTAGGGGCGGCACGGACGTGGATTTGCCACAGCGCAGTAGAGGACCCTTGGAGCAATGCGTGTGAAATATGAAGCAAATCCATGCAAGTGAACAGAAAATATAGGCCATTATAATTGTTGAAGACGGACAGACGGAGAGACGCCTACGACGCAGATGTTATGCCATAAGCACTTCTTCCTACGGAAGGCGCGCTAAAAATGAGTTACAGCACGTCATAACAAGGTGTTCATGCGATAACTTGCGTTACTTCGCGAGCACCCCTCGTAATTGCATGATGTATCCCTTTAATCTAGCGAATAACATAGAATAACACGATTTGACATTGCATTACTTCGCGAACACCCCTCGCAATTGCATGTTGTTTTCCTGTAATCTGGCCAGTAACCTAGAATAACACGATTTGACATTGCGGTACTTCGCGAACACCCCTCGCAATTGCAAATTGCATGTTGTATTCGTGTAATCCGACCAGTAACATGGAGTAACACAATTTGACATTGCGTTACTTCGCGAACACCCCTCGCAATTGTATGTTGTATTCCTGTAATCTGGCCAGTAACCTAGAATAACACGATTTGACATTGCGTTACTTCGCGAACACCCCTCGCAATTGCGTGTTGTATTTCTGTAATCTGGCCAGTATGGCAGTAACCTAGAATAACACGATTTGACATTATGTTACTTCGCAAATACCGCTCCCAATTGCAAATTGCATGTTTATTGATTTGACATTGCGTTACTTCACGAACACCCCTCGCAATGGCATGTTGTATTCCTGTAATCTGGTCAGTAACCTAGAATAACACGATTTGACATTGCGGTACTTCGCGAACACCCCTCGCAATTGCAAATTGCATGTTGTATTCGTGTAATCTGACCAGCAACATGGAGTAACACAATTTGACATTGCGTTACTTCGCGAACACCCCTCGCAATTGTATGTTGTATTCCTGTAATCTGGCCAGTAACCTAGAATAACACGATTTGACATTGCGTTACTTCGCGAACACCCCTCGCAATTGCGTGTTGTATTTCTGTAATCTGGCCAGTATGGCAGTAACCTAGAATAACACGATTTGACATTCTGTTGCTTCGCAAATACCGCTCGCAATTGCAAATTGCATGTTTATTGATTTGACATTGCGTTACTTCACGAACACCCCTCGCAATGGCATGTTGTATTCCTGTAATCTGGCCAGTAACTAACACGATTTGACATTGCGGTATTTCGCGAACACCCCTCACAATTGCATGTTGTATTGCTGGCTCCCGGCCAGTGATCCAGAATAACACGATCAGACACATGCAGACTGTTGTAGCATCCACCATAAGGTGATAAATTATTCTATTGAATGGGATAATTCAATTTGGGCAACACTGTCTCCATGTCCATAGCTCTAGGATATGTAGACTATAAAATGTGTTGCTGATAATACACCGGGGAGTACATATTATAATATATGCATAATGCAGTGTTCCGAATACACGGATTGGCATACTTCATAATTATGTTAAAAACGTGGTAAAAACGCAAGAATCACCCAGTAGTAATTATTATTTTTAATTTTCGAAAACAATGTTTAAATTCTGAATAGTGGCCCAATGGTACTTCATTTGTTCTTACTACCATTAATTGCTTTCAATCAACATATGTAACTAACTATAAGCAGCATACTTCTGTTTTTATTCGTACATACATATATAATCTATGTAGCATTTCGTGAAAAAGAAACTATCACAGACCGTACCACCACATATGCAGCACAATCCTCTTCATCAGGGGGCCGTTTCACTAAACTTCTTACGCCTAAAATGTTCGTAAGTGCAAAATTATGATAGACTGTAAATGTCACATTAACAATGTTTTCTTGTAAACAATTATTAGATTTACATTTATTGAGCATAGGCTGCATATGCAGCCTATGCTCAATAAATGTAAATCCATCAATTGAAATTTCCAGACGATCCTAAATTTGCACTTACGAACATTTTAGTCGAACGAAGTTAAATGAAACGGGCCCCTCAGACCCAGCAAATGTCAGAGCGTTACATATTGATGTGCTTCAAAGTCATTCATCTTTGATGATAATATACGTATGTTCATGATTGCAAGACACAGGTATGCAGTCCATGCAGAATATTCATGGATAGTTATCAGGATGTCAGATTTGGAGAGGTTCCATCGTACGAGCAAGAATGTTGACGCATTTGGCTCGTTACGCCATGATCTCAATTACATCGTCTCAGACGGTGCCTTGTTAGCATATTGTTCCCAAATGTCTCCTTCCGCAATATGTGACCGCCTGGTCCCCACGAGAAAACGTGGCTTACTGAGTTTATCACGAGTCTAGGTTCGGATTATCACGTTACCCGATGCGGGATGATACTGATCTAATATTATATTGTAGGAACGGACAGTGTTTATCCTGTTCAGCGGCGAACAGTGTATGCCCTGATCAGACTGCGCGGATGCGCAGTCTTATCAGGGCATACACTGATCGCAGACATAATTAGCCACGTTTTATCGGGCATCCATATAATGAAGCGATTCATTTTATCAGTCGGTGAGTATTAATTAACTGTTTCCGACTGTCGAAGAATACACTATGGACATTAGGGCCAGACGAATACGTTATGCTATATTACATCCTTGAGTTACAACTGACCGCTACTATTGAATTACTGTAGGTGTGTACACGGTGTATGGTCAATGTGGACGAAATCACACCATTTGGACCTACGTTCATACTGTGGGATGGTTCACAACACCGGGATGGCAGATTCGCCACTAATGAACGGAACTTCCAACCTGCGATGTGTACCCTCTCTGGTACTACTTTTCCTGATTCGTTCCCACGAATTAACAATTCGTTCCCTCAATTTAACAATACGTTCCCACGAAATAACAATTTGTTCCCACGGGAACAAATTGTTAATTATTGGGAACGAATTGTTATATCGTGGGAACGAATTGTTAATTCGAGGGAACGAATTGTTAAATTGAGGGAACGAATTGTTATTTCGTGGGAACGAATTAATACAAAAAAATCCATGTCCCCTGCGGGGCTCCGTACGATTAAGTAGAATCTTTCGTTTCGTTTCTTGGAATAGTTGGTGCTCATTGCGTTTTTGCTATCATTTAGTCTCTGTAAATGGCGCCAGTTCTTGCAATTCAATAACGTTATATATAATGGATGCAATTACAAAGTGAGCCTACTGTTTTAACCACAGTCTGGGAACAAAATCGTCAGATTAAATTACATGTCACTTGATATTATTTTAAAAGCATCTCAAGTCTGAAAGCTTTAACACACATTGTCATGGGAAATTATGTCAAATGTCAAGGCAAGCCATGAAGTACATTGACTACTCACACTTGTATCCTTTTTTAATTTTTCATTTAGCTGATATTTAAGGGTGGGAATTGGTTCGAAGATCTTCCATACGCGGACATATAGGTTCGATCACACCAAATAGTTGTACTACTTAATTTAACCGAATCTCATCCAATAAGGACAGTCTCTCCTACTTTTACTGTTCGTATGGATGCTGTTGGACCTACTTGTACATGACATGCAGCCGGCCTGTACTGATTCTGTATGAATTAAACAATAGGTGCACTTACTTTTTAAATGATACACATATGCTGAAAACTGGCGTTAAAAGCACCCCAAAATGTTCATCAAGTGAACCTGGGTAGTAATAGATCACGATTTGCAAGCAAACTAGGTATGTGACATCAAAACTCCCGCACTATTTGTTTATACCGCACTACTTCCGGTGCGATTTCGCGCCATTTGGTATTCTCTAACCTATGCGTCCAAAAAGACCGAATGTTTAAGTGTTTTCTGTGCAAGGCGGACATATGTAAATAATTGTCACGGTGCCGAAATGGGACACTGCTTATGTTCAATACGTAATTCTGCGCAGTGTCCCTGTGCCCGTTTCACTAAACGTCGTACGACTAAAATGGTCGTAAGTATACAATTATGATAGTCCGTAAATTGCAATGTTTTCACAATTATTGGATTTACATTTATTGAGCATAGGCTGCTTATGCAGCCTATGCTCAATAAATGTAAATCCACCAATCTTTTCCGATACTGGATATATGTTAAAATTGTTAATTTATAATTAAATATGTGTGTAACGCATGTGTGTAATAAGCCCACTAGTATACCCAACATACCGGTAAGTCGAAGGTGTGAAGGTCAACTGCTGGGAAAGTGAGACAGTCTAGACAGACCAAAAATCAAAATGTTGGGAAAGTGAGATAAAACCAATTGAACATTCCAGACGATCATAAATTGCACTTATGAGTAGAACCTGACACCAGTGATGCAGAGCAAAACGGGTCCCAGGTAGAACCATCCAGAACTGGCGGCACTTGACACACACTTTGATAACTTATAGTCGGTAAAAAAAACGTGTTATTTTCGCCCACATAAATAGAAAAAATACTTCTTTAGAGCTAGCATTACTTATTTGAGCTTACGTAGATTTGGCGTTCCATATGTGTCCAGTTTATAGCATGTCAACTGAATGACTCATGGAGTGTACATATATACCAAAGTCCATAGTTCACCAAGACTACATGTATGTCTATCAACTCGTTATCATGCCGACTCGGATAAAGTTATTGGTCATTTATATGCAAATTGTTATTATGTCTGGCGACAGGAACAATTTGTAGAAAAATCTAGCGCTGCAAACCGCCATTGTGGTATATAAATTAATAACTATAACCCGCTATAACATAAAGGAGCGTGTTGAGTTTTTTACCAGGGCAGCTCGAGCGATGGATGCTGATACGGGTTTATACGGAGCCCCGCCGGGGACGTAGAATTATTTTGTTTTATAATTCGTTCCCACGAATTAATTCGTTCCCACAATTTGAATTCTTAACAATTCGTTCCCTCAATTTAACAATTCGTTCCCACGAAATAACAATTCGTTCCCACGGGAACGAATTGTTAACTCGTGGAAAATAATTGTTGTATCGTATGAACGAATTGTTAATTCGAAGGAACGAATTGTTAAATTGAGGAAAGGAACTGTCATTTCGTGGGAACGAATTGTTGTATCGTGGGAACGAATTGTTAATTCGAGGGAACGAATTGTTAAATTGAGGGAACGAATTGTTATTTCGTGGGAACGAATTGTTAATTCGAGGGAACGAATTGTTAAATTGAGGGAACGAATTGTTATTTCGTGGGAACGAATTGCGAAGTCGAGGGAACGAATTGTTATTTCGTGGTAACGAATTAATGAAAAAAATCCATGTCCCCTGCGGGTCTCCGTAGGTTTAAGGTTGTCGTTAGTGAGTTCAGGAAACTTTCTCTATCTCCGGTACTGTCCAGTGTTTGCATTGATCAGACTGCGCGGCTGCACATGCTGATATGGTGCTACACCGGTCGTAAATTCAATAAAATCCATTATTAGCGTTGGCATTCACACATTTTGACCTCTATGTCACCATGATTGATGCGCAGGCTGAACTAGGCATCCACCGGTTGCATTCTCAATAAGTCTATTTGGACCTTACAGTGTCACATATGTTGACCATCATGTCACCATGCCGGATCTGTAGCCTATTTCACCAACATTGCAAAGTATACTTTTCTAGCAAAGTATACTTCGAGGGAGAAATTTTCAATTTTAGGAGAAATTTATTAATATTTATTATACTGAATTCATTACATTATCACAGCCATTTTGGCTGTGATAATGTAATACATTCAGTATAATAATTCTGCATACTTTTAATCATCAAATATATGCAGTGGTTAGTTCTATATGAAATAATGCATTTCAGGAAAAATAAATGATTACTCCCTCAAAGTATACTTTGCTAGAAAAGTATAATTTCCAATGTTGGTGAAATCGGCTACTGGTCTAGACTGGTCTCAAACTCAATAGATACAGTTTTGCCGTGGGGACTCACATATATTGACTGCTATGGTAGCAAGGCGCATGCGCATGCGCATGCTGATATGGACATACACTAGTTGCGGATTCAGAAAATCTAGTTTTACCATGCCGAGTCACATATTGTGGCCACTATACATGACACCATATCGGATGTGTTGGCCGATGCTGTACTAAAGTGGTCGCATTCACAATGAGTCCACTTTTTGCCGTCGCATCGCGCAGATTCATTTTCATGGACAATTATCATTAACTACAAGTTGACTCCGAGTTCAACCGACCCCTGTCGATGAGTTTAGATAGGAACCGGTATTGATCGTCGAGTGTATTGCGTTCCGACCGAACAAGTTGGATTCATACCACAGGCGATCGGCATGTTGATAGGATAGTGTATTATACCTTTTTAGACATGTATAAAACAATGTATTCATTATATTGTCAATGTATATAATCAAGGCATAGAACTAAGTAGACGTAACTTATTTTCTATTTCTCATAAAATCCAATTTTATCCCATCAACACAGTGCGTATGTGCCGTGAAACACGGTGCCGTGAAACAATTTTGAAATCCAGTCAATACAATTTTTGCATTTTACAGCCATTTGTAGGTGTTGACGGGATAAATAGAATAGTAGGTTAGTGCCGTGAATGGGAAAAATATCTGGCGCGGCACGGAAACTGGATGTGCTCGGCAGAGCCTCGCCCATCCCGTTTCCTGAGCCTTGCCAGATATTTTTCACATTCACGGCACTAACCTACTATTCTCTATATTCCTAGTGCATACACAGAGCTAAGGCCCATATGCACCTAAAAATACCGACACATAGCCAGCATTTTACACACAGAAGCCGCACCAGCCCAAAAAACCTGACACAAGTCACCCGACTACGCTAGGTCGAACACGAGTTCGTATCTTGATTTCACTCAAATTAACAAACCAGATCGGGAATTCAAGAATATTCGAGATTTTTTAATAAAATAATGCTAGTTATCAATGTCAAATGCGTAGACCATTATTATGAAGCTTTCGTTTAGAGCGTCTTGCTCCGTAGCGAGAGTGACGAGTTTACTGATTTCATACGAAACGAGGATATGTCGAGTTGTTAATAAGCACATCATCATATTTTTAAGCTCCTCCCGACTACAGTGTGCTTTCTCTAGCGGTATCATTTACATGTTTAGTAACCAAGTGTAGTATTATTATTTTAATCTACACGTTAGTACACCATGACATAATTTTACGTAATAACGGGATGGGTTGTGGAATTGGGGGTAGAAACATTGGACTACAATACCCGGGAAATGATGAGTTCAATCCTTACCCTTGGTGTACAAATATACTTTCATCGTGTTTCCATCCCTCTGTTTTTTTCGATGAGATTGTCGTCTATATTATATATATGTACGGAGCCCCGTATTAATTCGTTCCCTCGAAATAACAATTCGTTCCCTCAATTTAACAATTCGTTCCCACGAATTAACAATTCGTTCTCTCAATTTAACAATTAATTCCCTCAATTTAACAATTCGTTCCCTCAATTTAACAATTCGCTCCCACGAAATAACAATTCGGTCCCAAGGGAATGAATTGTTAATTTGTAGGAACGAATTGTTAATTCGAGGAAACAAATTGTTAAATTGAGGGAATGCATAGTTATATCGTGGGAACGAATTGTTAATTCGAGGGAACAAATTGTTAAATTGAGGGAACGAATTGTTAATTCGTGGGAACGAATTGTTAAATTGAGGGTACGAATCGTTATTTCGTGGGAACTAATTAATAAAAAAACTTCCGTGTCCCCTGCGGGGCTCCGTACGATATCGCTACATCACGCAACCCAGTAAAAATGTGTGTCATAACATTTACACTTCGCGCACTAAACTATAGGAAAAACCTGCAGGGCGTTTACGTTCATACTTCGCTATATTTTTATGGAGAGACAATTCTACAATGACACAACAAATATTACCATCATCGTACCTAATAAAGTGTGTATTAAGCAAAATTCTTAGGTCACTCTCCACGAAGTAGAAAGTAAACAAAGAACGCTTCAAACGCACATTCGGAAAGACTACTCCGTCATAACTCGTATGCAATGCAGTGTAATGAAACGTAATTATAGTTATGTACTCAGAACTATATATAACCATAGCTTTTGCTGGGATGTTAAACTCCATTCACTTCCACGCGTTTATGTAATAACGTAATGCAATAGCTCCAATTAATGAACTACAGTGAAACCTCTCTAAATCGGACACCCTGGGAGGTCCCCAGGGTGTCCGATTTAGAGAGGTTCCACTGTAAATTAGACATATGAATATGTCAATACATGCGGGTGTGCTTTGCGAACATGAACAACCATTATCATCAGAGACAGATGGCAATGAAACCCATACAATTAAGGATACAGCGACTACATGTGTGTCCGGTTTATAGAGGTTATACAGCAATAGACACCATCCAACCACTGATTGATGTTTTCAGAACAAAATCGCCATAACGCTAAGTACAGTCCGCCTATGGCCGTTAATTATACAGTGTAAAACATTTTGCTACTCGTCAGTGCACGAGGAAACATTTGAAGATGTGACTGGAGAAATGGGGTCTATGATTTTTGCCGCCAGTGTAGCTCCAGATCAGCCTGTGCATCCGCACAGTCTGATCAGGATCTGCACTGTTCGCCATTCGATCAAAGAAACTTACAGCCATAATGCTTTTAAATAGCAATATAGACTGTTATCTCGAGAAATGGGCCTAGGGATTTTGCGACCAGTATATATACACATCAGCCTGTGCATCCGCACCGCTTGATCGGGATCTGCAATGTTCGCCATTCAATGAAACACCGGTCATGCTTTTGAGTAGCAATATAGGCTGACCGTTATCAGGCGACAGGGGGCCGTTTCACTAAACATCGTACGACTAAAATGTTCGTAAGGGCAAAATTATGACAGTCTGTAAATTTCACATTAACAATCTTTTCTTGTAAACATTTATTGGATTTACATTTATTGAGCATAGGCTGCATATGCAGCCTATGCTCAATAAATGTAAATCCATAAATTGAAATTTCCAGACAATCCAAAATTTGCACTTACGAACATTTTAGTCCTAAGAAGTTTAGTGAAACGGCCCCCAGGTGTGTGCTATTCGATCATGATCTACACTGATCACAAATCCATTCAACCCAAATGTCCCAGCCACAATGAGACACGGCATGTGATTTTGTACCTTCTGGTAATTTCATTAAATACGTTTACAAAATTTACAATATTTTTCATAAATAAAGTCACAAGTTGACACACTTTTCAGAGTATAATTCCGCATGTACTCGGAGAACTTTGTCAACTTTTGACACCATTTACGGAAAATATTTTAAAAAGATGTCAGAAGGTACAAACTGACATGGCGTGTCACATTTGAAGGTGAATTTGTCGGACGTGGGAGAAATAGACACGTCGGACAGAAGCTAGACCGAACGGAGCCCCGCAGGGGACGTAGATTTTTTTTGTTGTATTAATTCGTTCCCACGAACTAACAATTCGTTCCCTCAATTTAACAATTCGTTCCCACGAATTAACAATTCGTTAAAGGTACATGCCCACTCAGAAGGCACCAACTGTTCTTTATAGGAATTAAATAAGTGTATAATTGTGTCACTATTCCACCAGTTCAAAACAATATGAGTGCCCGCTTTACAGATATAATCATTTAGTAATATTTATTTTACTGATAGTGACGCGCGGTGGTATCAGGCTATTTTCATATGCAAATGAGGCATGATATTTTTTAATTATTTAAACTAATTAAATGCGTCGCCTAAAAAAATAATCTTTTCGACAGATTATAAAGTATGATCATTGCAACATAAAACACTAAATACAGAGAATAAATAGGAATGCCCGTTAACATGTTAAGGAAACACGGTTATCGCCCCTGATAGCAGTGTGGATATTTACGTCTGATATAACATGCATCATAATGTCAATCAATACGTGGGGTAATGGTGAACGAATGTTTATTTTACCAGTAGCCTATTTCATCAACATTGCAAAGTATACTTTCTAGCAAAGTATACTTTGAGGGAGTAATCATTTATTTTTCCCGAAATGCATTATTTCATATAGAACTAACGACAATAATTAAATGTATGCAGATTTATTATACTGAATTTATTACATTATCACAGCCAAAATGGCTGTGATAATGTAATACATTCAGTATAATAAAAATTAATAAATTTATCCTAAAATTGAAAATTTCTCCCTCAAAGTATACTTTGCTAGAAAAGTATACTTTGCAATGTTGATGAAATGGGCTACAGAAAATCTGTTAGATGATGTATCTGTTATAAAGAACAGTCTGTGCCTACTGAGTGGGCATGTACCTTTCAATGGAGGGAACGAATTGTCATTTCGTGATAACGAATTTTTAATTATAGGGAACGAATTGTTATATCGTGGGAACGAATTGTTAATTCGAGGGAACGAATTGTTAATTCGAGGGAACGAATTGTTATATCGTGGGAACGAATTATTAATTCGAGGGAACGAATTGTTAAATTGAGGGAACGATTATTATTTAGTGGGAACGAATTAATAAAAAAGAAGTCTACGTCCCCTGCGGGGCTGCGTAAGATCGAAATCACCGTCACAATTCGTTGCTAGTACCTGGGCACGCCAATTAAAAATACATGTAGATTGTTTAAAAGGTGTGCCACCACCATTGCTTTGTCCTATATATCCTAACCAAATACCACACAGTTTGCTATTCTCTGCTACTTTCAATTTGCGCAGTGACCTATTTCCACATAACCTGCATCCATTCTGCTCTGGATATCCACTAATTAAAATATAGTTTTAATTACTGTTAAAGCAAGATTAATCCTATCTCCTGTGATAACCCTGACGGTGGCGCAAAATAAGTCAACGGCTGAAATTGAAACCGCCTCTCATGACAAACATGTTCCGGCTTGCACATTTGTTTTTCGTCAGAAGTGTAGTGAGAGGGCCCACAGGGTCCGACTAATAGGGATTATTAATCTAAGCGCATACGCATAAACGCTGTCATATTAGTTAACAACCGGCGAGACCTATGCTTTTTCCGAATCTCGCCGACAGCATACGTCTTAGATTTGCACTCAACACCAATTAGAAAATCCGCCGAGAATCCAGACATGTGTGTCCAATGTAGATCTGGATTATGTCCAATGTAGCTATGGATTCATGCGATCGGTGATTTATATCAAAACTGGTATTCATAAAAACAAACAAGCATACGGTACAAGTTACTGATTGGCGAGCATCGTAATGTCCGATGAGCCAGCGCCGAGGTGGAAGTTCATCTGAGGCTACACTGGTCTTTCGGTACCTTCTTCAGCAGCTGGGGGCCGTTTCAATAAACTTCGCACGACTAAAATGTTCGAAAATGCAAAATTATGACAGTCCGTAAATTTCACATTAACAATGTTTTCTTGTAAACAATTATTGGATTTACATGTATTGAGCATAGGCTGCATATGCAGCCTATGCTCAATACATGTAAATCCATCAATTGAAATTTCCTGACGATCCTAAATTTAAAACTGGCCCATGGCCCATTATTTACGTAAGAAGTGTTGAATCTTGGAACATACCTGAATTATGGGTGCAATAACAACATAGAAAGTCAACAAAGCAAGCCACACCCTGCAACCCCATACACCAACTAAAATACAATTGACGCAGGTGTTTTGACCCAATGTCGCGATAACAAAAAAATCTCCATAGCACCAGAAATATCAGGATTCCACCTTTTTGTTGACAATTATGTACTGGTTTGGAAGGTCTTCTGCACAAAAAGGTGCATTACGTAGCTAGTTTGATACTTAGTATGTCATTAAGTTTCGCTGCAGTTGGTGCTTGGAAGTTTTTATTTAGTGGTCTTGAAAATACTGACAGAGTGACGTGACGTGACGCAACTGAACAGGGAAATTAAACGCACTCTTGAAGATTGTGTTTCTGCTAGAAAGGTTCTGACTATCATTGACATATATGGCATATATCGTGGCGGCAACCTTGTCAGTCGGTTCGTCTGTCATTCTGTTCAGCTGCCTGTCCGAGATTTGCGTACATGTTTTCGGCTACCTAGTATCTCTGTGACGATAAGTCTGATTGGCTGGACACGTCATATACGTTACGTCTTTGTCATCATTCGTATTTCCAATCAATCGGGGATCGAAGCTAGTTATTTCCCTTTGAATTTATGTATAGAAATTCGGTCCAACTTGTATTTTGTATGGCGTAATTGCTTGTAATAAAACCGAATATCGACTGATTTGTTGTGTAAAGAAGCCAGTTTAGTGTTCTCGATGTTCATACTTATTAATTGTATTGCAATCAGTGTAGACCCAGATCAGACTGCACATATGTGCAGTCTGATCTGGGTCTACTCTGTTTGCAGTCTTTATTTAGAAAGAAATAAACGCTAAAATAAACCAAAGGACCGGGTCTCTTTAAATAGATTTCCAAAGGGAAATAACTAGCTACGATCCCCCATTACCCACACATACGGCCTCTGTGTTCCAGGTCACGGTCAAATGCCTTAGATTTGAGTTAATGTTTTTGAGCGGTACATCCATCACTGTTACACATTTATTGTAACTTCTAGCCGATTCTCACCCATTATTTTTAGTCACTTAATAGCTAACAACGATACGTTCAATATCGTCACCCTATGTCATCGGATTGTGAACCATTCTGTCAAATAACGCATACAGAAACCGAGACATGGTGGTGCCATAGGCCCAACTATAGTCTGTTTCACGAAAGCTGCCCAAATTTTACGGCCATATAAACAATTCAAAAACAATATTTTTCTCGATAATATTAAATTAAAGGAAAATTTAAAAATGAACCTTCTTTTTATTTCGTGAAATTCGGTCAAATATTGATTTTATTACGAAAAATTGATTTGTCTATGGGAATTTAACATGGGCCGACGGGAGAAAAAGAGGTAAAGAAGTGTGGGAGGAGTTAACAAACGAAAAATTTTGGAAATTGACTCCGAAACATGACTAGATAGCTTGGAAATGATCTAACTAAGAAAACAAAAATTAAATCGGTCCAGTATTTCTGAAATTCAAAAAAAATTCCCCATGTTAAATCCCCATAGACATCTTCACTCCGTGAAGATGTCTATGGGGATTTAACATGGGGAAATTGTTTTTTCGCAATAAAATCAATATTCGACCAAATTTCACGAAATAAAAAGAAGGCTCATTCTTAATGTTTCCTTTAATTTAATATTATCGAAAAAAATATGGTTTTTGAATTGTTTATATGGCCGTAAAATTTGGGCAGCTTTCGTGAAACAGACTATAGACATAACATGCGTTACAAAGTTGCACCTGCATGGGTTGTACATGCGCATGATGGTCTGATAATTACGGAGCCCAGCAGGGGACGTATACTTTTTTTTCATTAATTCGTTCCCACGAAATAACAAATTGTTCCCTCAATTTAACAATTCGTTCCCACGAATTAACAATTCGTTGCCACGAATTAACAATTCGTTCCCTCGAATTAACATTTCGTTCGCCCGAAATAACAATTCGTTCTCGACAGGAACGAATTTTTCATTCGTGGGGAGGAATTGTTATATCGTGGGAACGAATTGTTAATTCGAGGGAACGAATTGTTATATCGTGGGAACGAATTGTTAATTCGAGGGAACTAATTGTTAAATTGGGGGAACAAATTGTCATTTCTTGGGAACGAATTGTTAATTCGAGGGAAGGAATTCTTAGTTCGAGGGAACGAATTGTTAAATTGATGGAACGAATTGTTATTTCGTGGGAACGAATTAATAAAAAAAAATCCATGTCCCCTGGGGCTCCTTAGATAATAGCTACATGAAGTACACTTATTTCATCATTCATCAATTCATCACCTACATGTAAATGTACGATATTTAACGCATATAACGTCATACATAGTGGCCAATGATATTCATTTGATCGACCTGCTTACATACCTTATAACGCATTAAACCATGGAAGTAGACACTACAATAGGGTCAGCGTGTAAGTGCACACACGAACGAACACGGCACCGTCTCCACACGGCACGCATACGACACCAAATGTCACACGATATGCAATAATTTGGACGCACGGTTGCCTTGACCAATCAAATACGACGGTGTCGTGTTACACTACACTCGTGTCGTGTGGTGTTACACCACAGTAGTATGGTGTTACACGGCATTGGTGTGATTCTACACGATAGCAGTGTCGTGTTACACGACATTAATATGGTGCCGCATCACACCAGCACCATCCAATATGTATATTGACCAATGAGATGAGGGTAGTCGTGTGAATTACCACGGAAAATTCATCCGGTGTCAATAAATATAACAACGGCAAAGACGTATATGCGTTCAAAACCAAATTTGTCACAATGTATTAGATTGTATCCCATATTTAATTCAAACTGATTCAACGGTCAACTGTATTGATGATCTGTTTCATTCTTCTCAAAATATGGTGCGCAAATAAAGTGCAGCGGGTTATTGCGCGACAAACACAGTCGTGACCTTGAGGCTTCACAATTTCTCGGACAAAAACATGTCGTCACTGACAATGTTCCACGTTCCAGACATTAATAACAAACATACACCAGCATACTCATACTTATTTTGATATAAAATCCAATTAATATGTGTGGTCTACGGTATAATATGGCAAAACTAAGCACCAATTTAGCGTTTTGTTTCCGTTTTCGTCGGTATCAAATTAAGTGTTCCTATTCCGTTAACGTTATTTCGACGCGATCCTATAGTCGACAGGACACTTTCTGAGATCAGTTTCAACTCGTATATCTTTCAATTTCAAGCTGCAAGGAGCCTGTGATTGCAATTTAATCATTTATAATATAATAATAGGGTGAAAATATTGATATTAATTTTAAAAGATTTCATAATTATTACAGCAAAATTTCTGCTCTGTTGTCGCGTTGACTTCTATTGGTCTGAATCAACTGTTGTGAAAAAGATATTGATACCGGTGATGGCTATTGCTTAAAAAACAAAACGGTTTACTTGTTTCACAGAGTGAGAAAGATGCATACCAGCCCGGAATCGAACCGGGGACCTCGTGTTTACCGTACAATGCCCATGCTCTACCGACCAAGCTAACCAGGCACAGATCATACACACTTCCTTCCCATAGTCAGTTGCGTACCGTGACATTCTTCCCCGCCAAATTGAAATTCGTCCTCGAATTCCATGTTTTTGGGTACACTTTCAGGAGTATTTATCAGTCACGGTCCTTCGTTGGGCACCAATTGTCACTGCGGAGAAAAATGTCCACCCTGAATTCCATATTTGTGGAACATTTTGGAGAATCTTCATCAGTCACGACTCCACGTTGGGAGTAGTTGCGGCAAGTAACTCTGCAGAATACTCACTTATCGTCCTACCCAGAGTTACGGTGCTCCATAGGTTTCTCCTGCAGTGTACCGAATCGGATCTCATTCACGCTTCAGCTGTTAATTGTGACATATTTTTCTGTACTTATTCCACAGAAATGAATGTCAGTATAATACTGACATTTCTTTCAATTGAAAAATACAGAAAATATGTCTCAATCAACAGCTGAAGTGCGAATCAGATGTGATTTGGTACTTTGCAGGGGAAACCTACGGAGAGCACCATACCTCTACAGGAGTATTCTGCAGAGTTACTTCCCGCAACTACGTTGGGCGCTAAATATCACAGGGTGAGAAAGATGCGCACACGCCCGGAATCGAACCGGGGACCATTGGTTTACCACACCATCGCTCTACCTACTGAGCAAACCGGGCACAGATACAAACTTCTTCAGCATAGTGATCACTTCATTCAACCAGAAATTCACAAGCTAGATGTATTGCCAAATTATTACAGTCGACATCACAGATTATGCTCTTGGCGACATTTGTGGACACAAATTTGTCCATCAATTTGATCAAATAAACAACGGAATCTGACAGATAACACTACGCATGTAAAACTTCATTGTTCTGGTACTTGGAATCAAAATGGTGGAGAGTAATATCAATATGTAAGGCGTTGACAGAACCTTTAACATTTTTAATCACGATAGCAGCTACAGGGATTGTTGGACACATTTATTTAGAGAAACAAGAGATTACAACCCACATTGGATTACCAAGTGACATTTTGTTCATACACTAACATTGAGGATTAAATTTGCGACATTGTTGGATTCTGGATTTGGCGGACAGGTGACGGAAATCGCAGCTGGATAAGAACCGACAGACGTGATTCTGAATATGCGTACTTGGTCTGTGGTTATTTTTCCAGATCATGTCATGCATGTTTTGATTTCACGTCGTGTCAAAGCAGCACTATTGAACATAATGAATAACTTTAATATTCTACAAGTGGTGTGATGAGAATGAAAGTTCATTCAGCGTCTGATGTGTAACTGATGAATTAAGGTAAGTTACTTGTCTATGCCGGGGCATGCCAATATTGTTTTAGTAGAGTCCGCTTGCAGATAACTCAACAGTGATCACAATGACATCCAGGCGCGCACGGATTTGTCCGCAGCATTTATAACTCGAACACCCTTTGCAATATGTTTATGAACTTCCAAGCTTAACGCATGCATAGGTCTCACGGAACAGTGCGGAGCTAGCGTTAAAGGTACACGCCCACTCTGACGAGTAGGCACACAATCTTTATATCAGAGTCATCATCGGAGACATTTTCTGGCAAAATAAACATTCATTCACCATTACCCCACGTATTGATTGGCATTATTATACATTTTATATCCGGCGTAATTTTCCACACTGATATCAGGGGCGATAACCGCGTTTCCATAAAATGTTAACAAACATTTCTATTTATTCTCTGTATTAAGTTTTTGATGTGCAATGATCATACTTTATAATCTGTCGAAAATATTATTTTTTCAGGTCACACATTAAAAGGTACATGCCCAGTCAGTAGACAAAAAATGTTCATTATATCGGAGACATCATCTGAGAAATTTTCGGCCAAAATAAACATTAATTCACCATTAATACACGTATTTATTGTCATTAGTACACATTATATCAGGCGTAAATATCCATGATCACACTGATATCAGGGGCGATAACCGTGTTTCCTTAAAATGGTAACGAACATTGAGCACTATTTATTCTCTGTATTAAGTTTTCGATGTGCAATGATCATACTTTATAAACTGTCGAAAATAAAACAAATTCAGGTCACACGTTTAAAGGTACATGCCCACTCAGTAGACACAAACTGTTTGTTATATCGGAGACATCATCTGAGACATTTTCGGGCAAAATAAACATCAATTCACCATTAATACACGTATTTATTCGCATTATTATACATTTTATATCAGGCGTAAATTTCCACACTGATATCAGGGGCGATAACCTTGTTTCCATGATGTCTCTGATATAAAGAACATTTTGTGGCTACTGAGTGGAACATGTACCTTTAAGAACACTATATCTCTGAAACCGCTTCACCAATTTACTCGGAACTTCACATACTGTACATTTATAACCCACATTTTCGTTATACATTGTATGCCCAACGCGTGCGTCCCCTGTGCCAATGTCAAGGTCAAATTACTTTGGAATTTCCCTTAAAGTTGTTGTTGGGCCCGCTCGCAGACAGCGCGATATAGTTGGCACATTGGCGTGCATTCAGGATAAAGTTTTTGGTTAAAGTGTTGTTTTTTTGTTTTTTTTGTTAAAGTTTTTCGGTATAATATCAAAGCCTCGGCAGGTGCCTCATGTTTTTACGTCAACAGGCTAAAGCTTTTTTGCAATAAAATATTTGTTTGTACTATCAAATGCCTCGGCGGGTGCGACATGCAGGCCACGGCCATTTAGTTATTATTACATGCGATTTGATCAGTCGGTCATCGCACCATGACTAGTACAGCATATTATCCGTAGGGCCACCTCACCATGCACAGTATAGCACCTGATCACCGGATATCGTACCATGCCCAGTATAGCATCTGATCACAGGCTATCGCACCATGCCCAGTATAGCACCTGATCACCGGCTCACCATGCCCAGTATAGCATCTGATCACAGGCTATCGCACCATGCATGCCAGTATAGCACATGATCACCGGCTATCGCACCATGCCCAGTATAGCATCTGATCACAGGCTATCGCACCATGCCCAGTATAGCACATGATCACAGGCTATCGTACCATGCCCAGTATAGCATCTGATCACAGGCTATCGCACCATGCCCAGTATAGCACATGATCACCGGCTATCGCACCCTGCCCAGTATAGCATCTGATCACCGGCTATCGCACCATACTTAGTATAGCACCTGATCACCGGCTATCTCACCATGCCCAGTGTAACACCTGATCACCGGCTATATCACCATGCCCAGTATAGCACCTGAGCAGCGGCTATCGCACCATGCCCAGTATAGCACCTGATCTCCGGCTATCGCACCATGCCCAGTATAGCACTTGATCACCGGCTATCTCACCATGCCCAGTATAGCACTTGATCAGTCGGCCATCGCACCAGGATTAGTTTAGCACTTGATTAGTCAGGCCATCGCACCATGACTAGTATAGCACTTGATCAGTAGGCCATCGCACCATGACTAGTATAGCACTTGATCAGTCGACCAATGCACCATGACTAGTACAGCATATTATCAGTTGGCCACCACACCATTCCCAGTATAGCATCTGATCACCGGCTATCGCACCATGCCCAGTATAGCACTTGATCACCGGCTATCTCACCATGCCCAGTATAGCACTTGATCAGTCAGCCATCGCACCATGATGAGTATAGCACTTGATCAGTCGGTCATCGCGCCATGCCCAGTATAGCACTTGATCAGTCGGCCATCGCACCAGGACTAGTACAGCACTTGATCAGTCGGCCATCGCACATTGCCTAGTATAGTAACTGATCAGTCAGCTATCGCACCATGATTAGCTTAGCACTTGATCAGTTGGCCATCTCACCAGGACTAGTTTAGAACTTGATCAGTCGGCCATCACACCTTGACTAGTATAGCACTTAATCAGTCGGCCAACACACCATGACTAGCATAGCACTTGATCAGTCGACCATCGAACATTGCCTAGTATAGCACTTGATAAGTCGGCCATCGCACCAGGACTAGTATAGCACTCGATCAGTCGGCCATCATACCAGGACTAGTTTAGAACTTGATCAGTCGGCCATCGCACAAGGACTAGTTTAGCACTTGATCAGTCGGCCATCGCACCAGGACTAGTATAGCACTCGATCAGTCGGCCATCGTACCGTCACTAGTTTGAAACTTGATCAGTCGGCCATCGCACCAGGACTAGTTTGGAACTTGATCAGTCGACCATCGCACCAGGACTAGTTTGGAACTTGATCAGTCGGCCATCGCACCAGGACTAGTTTAGAACTTGATCAGTCGGCCATCGCACCAGAACTATTATAGCACTCGATCAGTCGGCCATCATACCAGGACTAGACGGCACGAGACGAACACGGGACGCAAACGACACGCGTGCGTGGGAACGATACACTTACACGATGACCCTACTATACTATACGTATACGTTAGATCACTGTTCGTCAGCATTTTCGAGCGATAATTCGCTCGTTAAAGCGAGCGGATTATCGCTCGTACATGCGGACAAACGTGATCTAACTTATTTATCACATCCTCAAATACATACCTTACACACCAGCTGTGTTAATACAGAAACACCACCCGGAAATGTGTCAAAGATGCGATATTGTAAATAAAATTGATGAAACTGAAATCTGATTTTGACTCGTAGTAGTTATTCAGGAAAGAACAATACCACATTAGCAGCAGGCTGGTGTTTCTGATTTGTCTCAATTCATTGATTATGCCTGCTTTATTTTCACGTTTGAAATTAGTTTATACTCTGACATAAATGAGTTGGTGCAATGAAGCCACGTGAGGAACGGCACACACTTTGACACAAATAAACACGTGCAATAATATGGAACTACAAGTATGTGAATCCAATAAAATACATAGAGTCCTTGGTATAATTGAACAAATGCAATCAAATATAACAACGTTATGTCAAGGAAATGTATAAAGTCGTTGGCATAACTGAACGAGTGCAATAACATATATAGAGGATATTCCATCGTACATTTTGAATAGCGGGAAATAATACATGATAGTGTGTCGGCTTCCGCGTAAGCAACGAGTGAGCGTAGCGAAGGAGTTGCTTGCACGGAAGCCGATGGACCCGAGTGTATTATTTCCGCTATTCAAACATGTACGATAGACTATCCTATTTTTACGTTACATTGTGTGACGTCAAACGTGACGTCATATAAACATTTTTTGAAATCCAAATTACGCAGCTGTTTCTATGAACTATATATATTTTAGTGCATGTCTGGAATCTATTCAATCTCATTAACAATATACATTAGACGAGACTCTCTCCAATTTTTCAAATAACTTAATTTTGACAGTAATCAAAGAGGGCGCAATTACGGGTGTTCTCTTCACGGTGTATTATTTGTAATGAGTTGATGGGTTTTCTCTCACAGCGAAACCCATGCAAATAACTCGCAACATTTCACAACGTCAATCACGACAACGTGACACTCCGACGTCAGCAACGTCAACAGGTTGAATTGACATGCATGGAATGCATGTTTAAAAAGAGTTAGTGTCAGATAACTACTTGCATAATGTTCATGAAATTTCTAACCGTCTAGAATATCGATTAATGTTCCGGATGTTGTAATTTTAATCTCTGTATCACATAAAACGTTAAGTATATAGCAAAAGTCCACATATTATTTGATCACCCCTCGTACATCATGTATGGTTTGTCTCAGTATGTGGCATGGCACACTTCCCCAGTTCACGGACCAACTACAGAGTAAAAACCATATACCTCGATACATAATTATATATAACAAAACAATACAGACGAACCCCTCTATATCGGACACAAATAAAAGTTACACGTTATTGAAATCAGATTCATTGCCATTTATCTCCGTTGATAATGTCTTTTCGTGATCGCAAAGCACCCACTCGTGTCCTGGAGTAGCTGTCCGTTTGGTTTACAATGGGACCTCTCTAAACCTGAAAACTCACAGGGTGTCCGGTTTAGAGAGGTTCCATTGTAAATAAGGTCAGTACAGGCGTCAGCCTATACGTCACATGGCTATAGAGTTTCAATTAGTAATGGCCGTCGGATATGGACAAGGCGTACATCTGTTGCACGGAACTATCCCGTTTGTCAATACTACCAGAAGCTATATGCTGACACGAGAATTAATTGAGACGCGATCATGTGACCTGCGTAATCCAGGACTGAGGCTCGTGTTATTAGGTGGACAGCCACCATTGATTTTGTTCTGGTCAGTGCAACCTCTCTACATCAATACTTCAGTAGCCAAGAACCCACTCTTCTAAGGTTGTAAGAGTGGGTTCTTGGTTACTGAATTATTGTTCAGCATATCGTATTATTGCGGAAAACCTGGGGCTCGTTTCACTAAACTTCGTGCGACTAAGACTTCACAATATACTTTGTTCCTACAGCTGATTTTGGAAAATATTTCATGGATGTGCTACTTTCAATTACATGAACGCGTATGTACAAAATGGTACATTAGAGAAACGCGTTAATGTGGGAAGCAAATCCGTATAAATCTTCGTACGAACATTTTTATCGTACACAGTTTAGTGAAACGGGCCCCTGGGGGCCATTTCACTAAACTTTGTAAGATTAAAATGTTCGTCAGTGCAAATTTAGGATCGTCTGGATACTTAAATTGATGGATTTACATTTATTGAATATGTTCAATAAATGTAAATCCAATAATTGTTTACAAGAAAGTATTGTTAATGTTAATGGCTGTCCTAGATAGGTGCTAGAGGTAAGTGTCCATTTTGGATAAAAAGCACATGCTGTTGTTGTATAGAGGTGGCTGTTCGCGGAGGTTCGACTGTATAAACTAACCATTTACCACTTTTGACTATTCCCAGCAAGTTTCCATTTTAGTATGGATGTTATGGGACCTATTTTCCCAGAATGTGCACTGAACCTGCTCTGGATTTACTCTAATTAATATATAGGTTTACTGATTGTTCAGACAGAGTAATTCAATCCTCATTCACCACCTTGGTGTTGACCGAACAGTCAGCGGCTGAAAACGAAACTACGTCACGTGACACACATGTTCAGAATCTCGATAAAGATATCAACTCGACATCAGGAAGTTTGATTGGCCGAGACTCAGTATCGACCAATCAAACACCCTGCTTTCTAACATGAGAACGGAGTTCGTGCTATATTAGAGGAATATTATATGAACGGGTCATGATTATGTGAATATCCACATGACCTCGGTCGAACAACAGGGACCAATTTCACTAAACTGCTTACGATAACATGTCTGTACGATGATTTCTATGAATTTGCTTCCCACTTTAACATGTTTATCGAATGCTACCATTTTGAACCTACAGTGGGGTCAGCGTGTAAGTGCACTCACGAACGAACACGACAGGTTGGTTCCAACCTGTCGTGTTCGTTCGTGTATGAACTTACACGCTGACCCCACTGTATTTCATGTATAAAAAAAAATGTAAATATTTTTCTGCATTTTTTCTCATTTCGCATCAAAAGTGTATGTTGTTACCACTCAGTTGAACCGTCTCGGCGAGACGGTTCAACTGAGTGGTAACAACAAACACTTTGGGTGGGTAGCGAACCAACCTGTCGTGTTCGTTCGTGTGTGCGCTTACACGCTGACCCCACTGTACGCGTTCATATCATTAAATGCAGCGCATCCACGAAGGATTTTCCAAAATCGCCTGTCAGAACAAATGTTATTGTGGATTTCAAATTCGCACCTACAAACTTCTTAGTCATACGAAGTTTAGTGAAACGGGCCCCAGATCTAAATGCCGAAGAGTAATTTATACTATTTAACTCAAGGTGTATGATCACGTGGTTACAACAACAACAACGCCGCCCACTCCAAAGTAAGTATTATTTGATATGTTCCTTAATATGCAACGGATTTTGATGAAATATGGCGCAGCAAACGCGTTTTCATGAGCTGCATTTGGTGGTCTATGGAGTTTGGAACAGACTTATGTCGTTTTTGCGAAGAATCTATTTCAGTGTCGGAGACACGGAAATAGATTCTTCGCAAAAACGACAGAAGTTTGGGCGAAATACAGAGACCACCAAATGCAACTTAACAAGACGCGTTTGATGCGCCATATTTCATCAAATCCATTACGTAATAAGGACACTATAAAAGAATACGTACTTTGAATCGGTACTTGTTGTTGTTGTTAGTACCACGTGATCATACACCTTGTAATTGGTGGTTCCAGAAATACTCAGACGCGCAGTTTTTGCATGACATGACGATGTGTAATTTTAGTGCGCTCCGGGCTAGTCAGAAAATTAATTTCCTCATAAATTGGTTGCGCTGCCAGGCAATACATTACACCATTGCAATACAAACGATGAAATGAAATGCCACAGGGGTACTAAAAAATCCAGGATGTAATATTATCTCCAACAACTCCGTTAGACTGTGATTACATAAACGGCATACCAGTGAGAATTTTGTCCAATCATTGACCGTGCCAACGAAAACTCCCTGCTGTTGATTGAGATGCAAGCGCGGACATATGTACCTTTGTATCTGTACAAGGTTTCATTCAGTAACGTCATGTGACGTCGTCGAGCAAAGAAACGGCCGTTTTTAATTTGTAGTAACGCTGAAGAGCTATATGTATCCCGTCAACACAGTGCGTATGTGCCGTGAAACACGCTGACGTGAAACATGTTTGATGTCCTGTCAATACGACATAATCACTGCGTATGAATATGTGCTGTGACTGGGGTTATTTTTTTGCATTTTAAAGCCATTTGTTTGTGTTGACGGGATAAATAGAATAGTAGGTTAGTGCCGTGAATGGGAAAAATATCTGGCGCAGCACGGAAACGGGATGTGCTCGGCAGAGCCTCGCCCATCCTGTTTCCTAAGCCTTGCCAGATATATTTTCCAATTTACGGCACTAACCTACTATTCTCTATATATATATGTATCTAATCAATGAAAGACAATTGGTTATCAGTCAGTAATTATTCGGACTATCCAAACATGTTATTACCTGATAAATAGAGAATACCAGGCTAGTGTCTTTTGATAAAAAGTTTATAAGGCAAGGCTTGCCTCGGAATTCCTACCGTTTCCGAGCCGAGCCTGATAAACTTGATATCAAAACACAACAGCCTGGTATTCTGTTTATTAGGTAACGTTTTATGCTCGAAAATTACCACAGATCACGTCGGAATATATGGACAGAACGCGGACTTGGTTACCTTGCGCCATTACACTGATGTCATTCGGTAACGTCACGTTATACCATCCGACCAATGGAACGTCAGTTTTCACTTCGTTGTAACCCAGATGTTTGTATCAGGTCAATGCCTGATACAACCCTATATTATCAGTCAGTACGTATTCGGTCAATGCAGCGCAGGTTACCGATACATTGCAGATGCAGACATAGCAATTAATTACACTGACATTTCCTGTGTATCCGTTATAATATTACAAATGATATGTATTATAGGAATGAATGGCCTTTTTGTGGAATTTATCGGGGTATAAACTTGGATAAGTCGCGGGAATACTGGACGAAGGCGACTTTTCCAAGTTTATATCCCCGATAAATTCCACAAAAAGGCCATTCATTCCTTATAATTCAAGCATTTGAAATAAATTCATCAAGAAAATGTGTTTATTTTCCGTTTTCTTAAGAATTATTTTAAATGCGCCTCACGGTTACGGAAAGTAGTTCGGCGTGGGAGTTTACTGAGATATAAATTTTGGACAGAGACTTGCTACGGGCCAATCAAATGTTAGGGAATTGTGTAAATATGTTTGTGCTGGAATTATGAATAGTTGCGAACAATAACTTTTGCAATCTACTCCCGTATCGTCGTAGCCGGGACGGTACGGGAGTAGCAACAAATGTCTGAATGTTGATATTTGAGGTGTCTGAAGAACAAGTCACAGAAGTCCTGCCACTTTCGCCATGAAATCATGTTCAACCTAGTTTACTACTATAGTTATATTCATCAAGAAAACATACACAGACACATGTCAAATCATTGGTATTAAAACATGGATGGGAAATGTTTACAGGATTTAGTACGAGTACTCAAAAATCAAGAATGATTGAATGTAAATGACACACTTGCGAAGCAACACACCGATTTTACCGAATAAACACATTTCTATGCATATTTCATCGCGATTTAACATCACCAATTACCAGCAGTTGTCAAATTCAGACGCACAGAAATTGATAGTATGAATATGCAATATACTTCTGTAGAATAAATAAACAACATTATCATCTAACCCTTTAGAAAATGTCCTAGCTTTGGTGTGAAGTGTGCTCGGAGTTGATCTGTATGCAGGATGTGTTTAACACTCCTATTTGACGTCTATAGAAACTGGGTAATGCAATTTTAGGTCCGTCCTCACGGAAGTGTAAATGAACCTTTTGTATTCAAATTGAGGATGAATAACATGGTGGCGAATCTCCTTGACCGATAAATAGGACTTTCTGGCAAAGGGTCGTGAATATTGATACTAGATGCAGATGAAGAATATTGTGAGGTGAGGCCGGGAAATGCGTAGGAATAACGAGGTTTGCCGAGTAATTCCTACCGTTTCCCAGCCGAGTCTGATTTCTGGCAAAGTTGACGAATACTGTCTGTTCCACGTTTTGCTGCCGACGAACGTTTGGCTATTAAACACATTAAATCTAAAAATTATTTAAAAGTAAGTACTTTTTCATCAATAACAAAAAAGTCATACTCCTTAAAAAAAAATGTTTGATGAAATTTAATCAAATATTGATTTTATTGCGCCTTGTCCGCCTTGTCCGCCTTGTTACGCCCGCCAAAAAAATGTTAATAGTCCTATATGCATGTACATATCATAGTAAACGTATGTATACAGTTTGATGACTGTAGCTGACAAGTGTAGAAGTAATGACCGTAATACGAAAACTTAACATTGAATGATGACGCCGTCGATGCCGCCGACCCCGCCGACGCCGCCGACGCCGCCGACGCCGGAAAAGCAAAACCTATGTCTCGCTTTCCGCTTCGCGGGCAAGACAAAAACGAAAAAATTTGGAAATTTACTCTGGCGAGATAGCTTGAAAATGATGTAACTAAGAAAACAAAAGTTAAATTGTAAAAATCGTTCCACAAATAAAAAATATATTTTAAAAAAAATCTATTTTTTGTCGCCATGTTAAATTCCTATAGGAAAATCGCAATAAAATCACTATTTGATGGAATTTCATGAAATAATGTTTTTTGGGGAGGGTGACTTTTTTGTTATTTATAAAAAACTACTTACTTTTAAATATATTTTAGATTTAATGTGTTTAATAGCCAAAAGTTCGTCGGCAGCAAAAAGTGGAACTGACAGTAGATTTACATAGAGCATAGATGTGATATCTATAGTAGCCTATTTCACCAACATTGCAAAGTATACTTATCTAGTATACTTTTAGGGAGAATTTTTATTACTGTTTATTATGCTGAATGTATTACATTATCACAGCCATTTTGGCTGTGATAATGTAATAAATTCATTATAATAATTCTACATATTTTTAATCATCAAATATATGCAGTCGTTAGTTTTATATGACATAATGCATTTCGGGAAAAATAAATGATTACTCCCTCAAAATATACTTTGATAGATAAGTATACTTTCATAGATAAGTATACTTTGACAGATAAGTATATTTTGATAGATAAGTATAATTTGATAGAGAAGTATACTTTGAATGATAAGTATACGACTTTTGAGTCGCGCCGAGAAAAGTGTTCCTTTTCCTAGACAGTCGTGATAGACATGGTCGTGATATCACATCAAAAGACAATATTCTGGTACATTAAACCATATTTATTAGGTAAGATGTTATGCTAAAGAACGCATGGCTAACTGCCTTGTGTGCAGAGTATTGTATTTAATACCGAATGTTGTGGGATCATTCCGGCCCGAGGCAAGACAAAACCTATTTATCCCGTCAACACAGGGCGTATATGTGCCGTGAAACACGGTGCGTGAAACATTTTTGATATCCAGTCAATACGACCTATTCACTGCGTATGGATATGTGCGGTGGCTGTGGTTATTTGTTTTGCATTTTAAAGCCATTTGTAGGTGTTGACGGGATATATATCTGGCGCGGCACGGAAACGGGATGTGCTCGGCAGAGCCTCGCCCATCCCGTTTCCTAAGCCTTGCCAGATAGTTTGTCCCATTCACGGCACTAACCTACTATTCTCTATTTCCTAGAAATTCCATCCCAACTGAAACCGAGGTATTGTCTCTATATGACCTAAACCATTACTAGGAGGTTGAACAGTCACGTTCGCGTTATTCATAGGACGTTTTTTACCATATAAAAATGTATGATTTTAAGTCGATTTCCGTTTAATGTTCAGCAGTGGTATTTACCAGCTCACTTTCTAATCCAATTTCCTGAATCTCCTGAACGGAGTGATTTCGATAGAATCTCTCCAAAGTGATTTCCCTAATAGATATGCTGCCACCAAATTGGCTGGTACACGATATTATCTCCAGTACAACTACAGAACAAACTCTCTACAGTGGAGTCAGCGTGTATGTGCACACACGAACGAACACGACAGGTTGGAACCAACCTGTCGTGTTCGTTCGTGTGTGCACTTACCCACTGACCCCACTGTACAACAGCCACCCATGGCAAGACACAAACTGGATGTTGTAGCGAAGTGGCTGTTATATAGAAAATAGTAGGTTAGTGAATGGGAAAACAATATCTGGCAAGGCTCAGGAAACGGGATGGGCGAGGCTCTGTCGAGCACATCCCGTTTTCCGTGCCGCGCCAGATATGTTTTTTTCCATTAACGGCACTAACCTACTATTCTATTCATCCCGTCAACACCTATAAATGGCTTTAAAATGCAAAAAAATACACAAGCAATCGCACATATTCATACGCAGTGATTAGGTCTTATTTGGCAGGATATCAAAAATGTTTCACGGCACCGTGTTTCACGGCACATACGCACTGTGTTGACGAGATAAAAAAAAGATTAAATATAGATTGTCCGTTTGAGATATATAATGTTGGCTGTTACGAGAAATGGTTGTTGTAGAGTTGGCCGTTCGGTGTGGTTCGACTGTACAGTGAAACATATCTAAATCGGACGCCCTAGCTCCCAGGGTGTCCGATTTAGAGATGTTGCACTGTAAATGGATTGTTCAGAGCACACCAAAATGATTTTAGGTTCTCATTTGCTTGGATAGCAGAACATGAGTAGTCATTGCATTATTGTCCTCTACGTGAGATGGTACATTTTCTATGTGTAACTTATGTGACTTATTCTTCAAAGGGACATATCGGGATATTTTGTTTTAAAAAATACAATAACAAATAAAAATGGCCCCTTGTAAAGTGGTTTAATTGAAGATATATGAGGATACTAGGACGGCGGGGGTGTTTCTATTTTCACCGATATCGGTGCATACGTATCAGCTTGTCTATATTGTTGAAAGTAACAAGATAGGAAATCCGATATCTGTGTACATATATGGGTGACACTAGAAACAACCCAGCGGTCCTAGTATCGTTATATGTATTCAATTATACCACTTTACACAACCCGCTTCACGCATCGCCACCTGATTGGTTGAACAAATATAGGAGTAATTATGATACTCCAGTTCGGTTTTCCCTTGACGTCATTATTGATCATTCTGCGAATATAACAAAGGAATCCGAAAGTAAAGTTCATGTAAGGCAATGTCGAAATATTGGGATGCAAATTAAAATAAAAGGACTTTTTCGATAAGTCAAGGTTAGTGGTTGATATGTATTAGTCACAAATTGTAATATTTCAGTTATTGATGTTTATTGCAGTGATCCACGTCAATATGTTGAAACTAGTGGGATTTCGGCCCAATTCAACACGTAATTTATGCTTCCACAGCCCACAAATGTGTGACATTTATTCGGACATACAATTATCGCCTTGTCTGTGGTAGCTAATTTGCCCGTAACTAACGAAATGCTAAAAGCAGATGACTGAAGTGAATATATTTGAAGACCTAAGACATTTATCGATTTTCAGAGATATAACTAAGTAGAAACATCGAAATGTATGGTGTTTCAGCGAGTCCGAAATTGCGGCATTTTTGCGAAGCTATTTCTTACATTGGAAAGGCTGTATGGAAATGGGTGGGTGGGGTAACGTTTTTCAAATGAGCCAAGTATTGGGTCCTAGATCCGAGTCTTCCACCTGTGCAGGAGGATGGCATCCTAACTGTGCCATAGAGATGGCAGGGTATGCGCATATTAATGATGAATCATAACTCTGCTATACTGTGGGTGCCTGACACTAGATCGTGATACTGTCTTCCAGCGCTGAACGTTTGTTATTGAAGTATTGGTGTGAAATGTCCAGTTCTGCTCACGCGCACACATACACATACATTCCCGTCTGTATATGTGACCGACACTGGATAAATGGGGCGTATGTGATTTACGACTAGCATAGCTCCTGATAAAATAATACACTCATGTAGCCTGATAACGATCTACAGTGGGGTAAGCGTGTAAGTGCACACACGAACGAACACGACAGGTTGAACTGTCGTGTTCGTTCGTGTGTGCACTTACACGCTGACCCCACTGTACATTGCTGTGCTACTTGTTCGAAGCATGACGGGCGTTTCATTGATGAAATGGCGAACGGTGCAGATCCTGATCAGACTGTGCAGATGCACAGTCTGATCCGGATCTACACTGGTAGCGAAACCTATAAGCATCATTTCTCCATTCGCAGCCACATATAACAGTGCTATTGAATGGACATTGCACCGCAATCTGTGAATCAATGACACCTCGGTGGTTTATACAGCATTCATGTAACAAATACGTTAGCTGTTATCTACGTCCTGCAACTTATTTCATCAACATTATCTAAATACTAGTCCAACTTGCTAACCCGTTAATTTAATTGCATTTTATTAGTTGGACATACCAATGTGTGCTTTGTGGGAGTAATTATTTATTTGTAGTGAAATGCGTTTTTCATAGAAAGCAAATGCCTGTTTATATCTGACAAGTAAAATTATGCAGCATTCATAGTACACTCAGCTAGATAGTGTACATTGCAATTTTGGTGAAATTGGTTACTGGGCTGACAAATTAGCGGTCTAAGTGGTCAGCGGAATACGTCGCCGTCTAGTGACAGAATGCTTTCCGTTTCTCCAGGGACGATATATCCGACTGGGCTATTAATCAAACATATACGTGGCTGTGACTGGAGAAATGTGGCTTGTGGGTTTTGCGACGAGCTTAGATCCATGTAAATGGAGGGTTTAGTATTAGCATCTATGAAAATGAAAAGTGGAAACACACTTTGATATACATATGAGACATGCCATATAATTTGTACCTTCGGATATCTGCGTAATTTCATGAAATACGTTTACAAAATTTGCAATATTTTTCATAAATAAAGTCAAAAGTTGACCGAATTTTCAGAGTACATAATTCCGCATGTACTCTGAATATGTTTTCAACTTTTGAGGTAATTTATGTAAAATATTTTAAATTTTGTAACTGTTTTGTAACATCGTTTTGCGACGAGTTTAGAAGCATGATGGGCGATGACTAGTCCATTTATGAAAAGAAGGTATTTGTTGTTCTCAAAAATATGAAAATTACTTTCAAACAGTGCAGATCCTGATGAGACGGCTCGTTACGAGCCGGCTCATCTGGATCTGCACTGTTTGCATAAACCGATATAGCGGGCTTTCGGGTTCAAAGGGTTAATTCGTTCCCACGAAATAACAATTCTTTGCCTCGAATTAGCAATTCGTTCCCACGAAATGAAAAGTCGTTCCCTCAATTTAACAATTCGTTCACTCGAATTAAGAATTCGTTTCCACGATATAACAATTCGTTAGATCAAACGTGATGCGCGGTCACCTGGGCGCCAAAACAATTCGCGAGAACGAATTTTTAATTCGAGGGAACGAATTGTTAATTCGTGGGAAAGAATTGTTAAACTGAGCATGACGGGTGCTTCGTTCATGAATGGCGATCCTGATCTACGGAGTGTTTTTTGTTATTAATTCGTTCCCACGAAATAACAAATCGTTCCCTAAATTTAACAATTCGTTCTCACGATATAGCAATTCGTTCCCTCGAATTAACAATTCGTTTCCACGATATATCGTTGGAACGAATTGTTAATTCGTGAGAACGAATTGTCAATTCGAGGGAACGAATTGTTATTTCATGGGAACGAATTGTTAATTCGAGGGAACGAATTAATAAATCGAGGGAACGAATTGTTATTTCGTGGGAACGAATTAATAAAAAAATCCTTGTCCCCTGCGGGGCTCCGTAATTCAGGATCTGCACTGTTCGCTATTCATCAGCGAAGCACCCGTCATGCTTCCACCAAGCACTATTTATCGTTATCAGGCTACATAACAGGGGCCCGTTTCACTAAACTTCTTACGACTAAAATGTTCGTAAGTGCAAATTTAAGATCGTCTGTAAATTTCAATTTATGGATTTACATTTATTGAGCATAGGCTGCATATGCAGCCTATGCTCAATAAATGTAAATGCAATAATTATTTACAAGAAAACAATGTTAATGTGAAATTTACAGACTATCATAATTTGGCAGTTTCGAACATCTTAGTCGTACGAAGTTTAGTGAAACGGGCCCCAGGACTGTGCTATTTGATCAGGAGCTACACTGGTTACAAATATGTTAAGCCCAATTTCTCCCGTCATAGCAAGATATATACAATTATTCCAATCTTGACAAAACTGCGGTTAAAGGTAATGGGTGTCAGATATGTTCAGGAAGAGATGAAACAGGGGCACGTTTCACTAAATTTCGTACGAATAAAATGTTCATAAGTGCAAAATGATGTCTGTAAAGTTCACATTAACGATGTTTTCTTGTAAACATTTATTGGATTTACGCATTCGATTACACGTGGCTGTGACTGGAGAAACGTAGCTTATGGGATTTGTTACACCAGTGTAGCTCCTGATGAAATAGCACACTCCCTTAGCCTGAAAGCGAGCTTTCTCATTGTTAGAATCATACCAGGGGCCCGTTTCACTAAACTTCTTCCGACTAAAATGTTCGTAAGTGAAAATTTATGATCGTCTGTAAATTTCAATTTATTGATTTATATTTATTGAGCATAGGCTGCAGCCTATGCTCAATAAATGCAAATCCAATATTATTTACAAGAAAACAATGTTAATGCGAAATTTACAGACTATCATAATTTTGAAAATTTTAGTCGTACGAAGTTTAGTGAAACGGCCCGCGGATGTAATGTTTAATTGTTTGAATAACGAACGGTGCATATGGCCGACATACAACCCGAGAAGTTCAATCTGTCACAGAGTGACCACGGTTCCGATTGGAACATATATTGTCATACAGTGGTGGTAGCATATCTACGGAGCCCCGCAGGGGACATGGATTTTTTGTTATTAATTCGTTCCCACGAAATAACAATTTGTTCGCTCGAATTAACAATTTGTTCCCACGATTTAACAATTCGTTCCCTCGAATTTAACAATTCGTTCCCACGATATAACCTTTCATTCCCTCGAATTAACAATACGTTCCAACGAAATGAAAATTCGTTCCCTCAATTTAACAATTCATTCCTTCGAATTAACAATTCGTTCCCACGATGTAACAATTCGTTCCCACGAATTAACAATTCGTTCCCGTGGGAACGAATTGTTATTTCGTGGGAACGAATCGTTAAATTGAGGGAACGAATTGTTAATTCGTGGAAACGAATTGTTAAATTTTGGGAACGAAGTGTTATTTCGTGGGAACGAATTAATATAAAAAAATAATTCTACGTCCCCTGCGGGGTTCCGTACATTCTTCACACTCTAGAAGTCCAGTTTTTCTCTGAGTGACCCCGGTTCAAATTGAAAGCTCTTGCCGCCCAGTGAATAGTGTTATGCTATATAGACATACCAATGGTGGCGGTCAACATAAAACTTTATAGAAGTCCAGTTTTTCTCTGAGTGATCCCGGTTCAAATTGAAAGCTCTTGCCGCCCAGTGAATAGTGTTATGCTATATAGACATACCAATGGTGGCGGTCAACATAAAACTTTATAGAAGTCCAGTTTTTCTCTGAGTGACCCCGGTTCAAATTGAAAGCTCTTGCCGCCCAGTGAATAGTGTTATACTATATAGACATACCAATGGTGGCGGTCAACATAAAATTTTTCTGAGTGACCCCGGTTCAAATTGAAAGCTCTTGCCGCCCAGTGAATAGTGTTACGCTATATAGACATACCAATGGTGGCGGTCCACATAAAACTTTAGAAGTCCAGTTTTTCTCTGAGTGACCCCGGTTCAAATTGAAAGCTCTTGCCGCCCAGTGAATAGTGTTACTCTATATAGACATACCAATGGTGGCGGTCCACATAAAACTTTAGAAGTCCAGTTTTTCTCTGAGTGGACCCCTGTTCCAAATGAAAGGCTCTTGCCGCCCAGTGAAAGTTTAACGCTATAAAAGACATACCAATGGTGGCGGTCCACATAAAACTTTAGAAGTCCAGTTTTTATTTCTTCTGAGTGACCCCAGTTCAAATTGAAAGCTCTTGACGCCCAGTGAATAGAGTTATGCTATATAGACATACCAATGGTGGCGGTTTACATAAAACTTTAGAAGTCCAGTTTTTCTCTGAGTGACACCGGTTCAAATTGAAAGCTCTTGCCGCCCAGTGAATAGTGTTATGCTATATAGACATACCAATGGTGGCGGTTTACATACAACTTTAGAAGTCTAGTTTTTCTCTGAGTGAGCGCGGTTCAGATTGAAAGCTATTGTCACCCAGTGAAGCCGGCTAATACCAATAAATATGTCGATTCCACCACTTAAGGAGCCGTCACATGTACACGACGGGAAAATACAAATAGAGCGGGACCCGGCCATCAGTCGTAATTGGGAATGATCGATGGATGTGATACACTTTAGTGGAACCTATCTAAACCGGACGCATATGCAGCCTCTTGGTGTTGGTTATTTATCTCGGGTGATAATGCCTGTTCCTGATCGCATAGCACACAACTATGGCTCGGAATAATCAAATGCCTGATTTACAGTGAAACCTCGCTATACCGGACACCCTGGGGACCTCCCAGGGTGTCCGGTTAAGCGAGGTTTCTCTGTATTAAGTTATTACAACCTTTATACAGTACTAGTTTTTATTTGTATCCCAAGACACCCCAACCTAATATAACCACCCCGCCAATTTCCTGGGATATGGAACGTGGAGCCCTGTTTTACATGTACATGCACATTTATTTGTTTACCTTTTTCGCATACATGTATCCGTTAGTTCGTCAGTCGTTTCTCACTAGTACATTTTAACGCATTTATACAAATCACCATCGCATTTATTGCGAGAGGTTATAATGCATGCATAGACTATATTTTTTATTAATTCGTTCCCACGAAATAACAATTCGTTCCCTCAAATTAACAATTCGTTCCCACGAATTAACAATTCCCACGAATTAACAATTCGTTCCCTCAATTTAAGAATTCAAATTCGTTCCCTCAATTTAATTCGAGGAAACGAATTGTTACATTGAGGGAACGAATTGTCATTTCGTGGGAACGAATTGTCAGATCAAGGGAACGAATTGTTAAATTAAGGGAAAGAATTGTTATTTCGTGAGAACGAATTAATAAAATAAATAATTCGACGTCCCCTGCGGGGCTCCGTACAAAATAGAGTAGGTTCATATAAAAATGTAGCTACATGTACATGATGTACAAGCAAAACACTCCATTTCTTGATGAAGACATATTGCCGAATATTCGACGACTGGCAAATCTGTGAAAACAATTTTATCCCGTCAACACAGTGCGTATGTGCCTTGAAACACGGTGCCGTGAAACATTGTTGATATCCAGTCAATACAATTTTTCCATTTCACAGCCATTTATAGGTGTTGACGGGATAAATAGAATAGTAGGTTAGTGCTGTGAATGGGAAATAATATCTGGCGCGGCACGGAAACGGGATGTGCTCGGCAGAGCCTCGCCCATCCCGTTTCCTGAGCCTTGCCAGATATTTTTTCCCATTCACGGCACTAACCTACTATTCTCTATCTATTTTCCTTATTTCTGAACCAAAGTATATGTTGTGACCACTTATTTGAACCGTCTCGGCGAGACGGTTCAAATGAGTACGGTTCAAATGAGTGGTCACAACATATACTTCTGATGAGAAATAAAGAAATTCTTGAGCCTTGCCGGATATTTTTTCCCATTCACGGCACTAATCTACTATACTCTATTTCTCTGGTCATTATATATACTTCTGATGAGAAATAAAGAAACCTACTATTCTCTATAATCCTGATATTGTTTTGTATTTTTGTATGGAAAATCAGATAGTGTTCGTGTGCTGTTACAGGTTCAATCGCCAGCATTGGAGGCTCAGACTACAAATGCCCGGATGGATCTCTACCGGAAATGAACCCCAAGATAATTCCGGGGGTCATTGGCGCGCCATCTAGCGTCACATCGATACAGGTGGCCAATCTGCTCAAACTGTTCAAGATCCCACAGGTAGGTGAATCGAGAATCTAACATTGTGATGCTTGTAACCGGCGTATAGCCGTATCTCGGGCCCGTTTCACTAAACTTCGTACGAATACGATATTCGTAGGGGCAAACTTGGAATTCTGAATAACATTTACACTGATAGCAAATGTTTGCTGATATTTAGTGGATGTGTGCATATGTAATGATATGTACATCTCAGTAGCGGATTCAGGGGCGTGGCCCTGGGGGCCCGGGCCCCACTTTCAGAATTGCAATTGAGAAGCTGTCAGATACTGTAAAAAAAAATAGCAAACACTGTCAAATAATGGTGATATTATTAGATCAAGGTTTGGTTGCGAACGGTAACACTTGTAATCTACTCCCGTACCGTCCGTAGCCTACGGACGGTACGGGAGTAGATTGCAAGAGTTACTGTTCGCAACTAATCAAGGTCTAGATGTAGATAGACCCCCCCCCCCCCCCCCCCCCCCCCCCTACGGTGGAATCCTGCACCAGCCACTGCATCTATGTAGAAAATGGTGTAAATGGTAGTTAACCACGTTAATGTATAAACAAATTCATCGAAATATTCGTATGGACACTTTTATGTATGAAGTTCAGTGAAACGGGCCCCAGGATCGACACAATCTGTCTGATTAGCGATTGCACTAAACATATTTAAATTTAAATGTATGTACTTGTTCATCAATAACAAAAAAATCACCCTCCCCAATTTTTGTTATGGATGAAATTACATTAAATATTGATTTTATTGCGAAAACAAAATTTGTGGACGATTTTCAACATCTTAACATTTCTTAGTTACATCATTTCCAAGCAATCTAGCCAGGTTTCAGAGTCAAATTGTTTAATTCCCATTGATGGAAAATAGTTTTTTTCGCAATAAAATCAATATTTGATTGAATTTCATAAAAAAAAAAAAAGGGAAGGTATACTTTTTCGTTATTGACGGAAAGGTACTTACATTTAAATATTTTTTATATTTAATGTGATTAATGACCAAAAGTACGTCGGCAGCAAAACGTGGAACCGATAGTAGTGTGGTAGTTCTTCCAATGTTTGTAGCCGACTGTACCGTCGTCGGTTTGATTCCAATGTTTGGCACTGGAGTCTCAGTCAGGATTCATCTACATCTCTATATGAGACACGTCATGTGATTTTGTACCTTCGGACATCTGCGTAATTTCATGAAACACGTTTACAAAATTTGCAATATTTTCCGTAAACGGCGTTCAAAGTTGACAAAATTATCACAGTGCATGCGGAATATAATTTTGCATGTACACGTACTCTGAAAATGTTATCAACTTTTGACTTTATTTATGATAAATAGTGTAAATGTTGCAAACGTACTTAATGAAACAACGAACAGAGCAGATCCTGATCAGACTGCGGATACACAGGCTGATCTTGATCTACACTCTTCGAAAACCCATAAGCCCCATGTATCCAGTCTCCGCCATATATATAGATATAATGTACTTTGTGTAACCGTGCCAGGAAAATTCATGGATTGACAGATGTAGATCAGACCATTCCACCATCAATTAGGTCGTGTCCATTTCGGAGATAACAGAACAAACAAACATTGCGTCGAGATTTCGGAGATTCAAGTGACCAATCCGTGACAAATCCATGACAAATATCGTGTCCATTTCGGAGATAAAAGCGACCAACAACAACAAATATCGTGTCCATGTCCGGAGATTATAATGACCAACCAACAACAAATATCGTGTCCATTTCGGAGATTCTAGTGACAATCCGTGACAAATATCGTGTCCATTTCGGAGATAAAAGCGACCAGCCAACAACAAATATCGTGTCCATTTTGGAGATTATAAAGACCAACCGACAACAAATATCAGCCCGTGTCAAACAATACATTTTCAAAAATATTGTATGTAAGATCACTCCGCCCCCCCCCCCCCCCCACCCCCCCACCCTCCCTCATTAGGTAACAATAATTCTACAGTTCCCTGTGTCAATACTGTTTCTATTGTCCAAATACCTGCTGGATTGTTGTATACAAACAGTGTCAAAATTAGTTTCGTATTGTAAACGCAGTCTGCGGTCTGAGGCGTCGGACTGCTGGTCTTATGTTCGTGGGTTTGTGTCCTTCAGCAAATAGAGAATAGTAGGTTAGTGCCGTGAATGGGAAGAAATATCTGGCAAGGCTCAGGAAACGGGATGGGCGAGGCTCTGCCGAGCACATCCCGTTTCCGTGCCGCGCCAGATATTATTTCCCATTCACAGCACTAACCTACTATTCTATTTATCCCGTCAACACCTACAAATGGCTGTAAAATGCAAACATTGTATTGACTGGATATCAAAAATGTTTCACGGCACCGTGTTTCACGGCTCATACGCACTGTGTTGACGGGATAAGACACTTTATCCACACTGCTTCAGTCCACCCAGCTGTAAACGGGTACCGGCTAAATACCGGGAACATCGATTGTATTTGATTGTATGTACATGTACTTATGAATAAAAATGTGATCAAATCAATTAAGGGAAAACACTACGAAAACTCCCAAGAAACTGAAAAGCTTAAATAAGCAAATGCTTATATCCGTTCTCTAACACTGTACAGTGGGGTCAGCGTGTAAGTGCACACACGAATGAACACGACAGGTTGGTTCCAACCTGTCGTGTTCGTTCGTGTGTGCTCTTGCACGCTGACCCCACTGTATGTTGGTCAAACGACGTATACTTATTGTTATTGCATTTAGTCTACGCAATTTTCCCGCAATAGATGACGTCACACTCAGTACAGATATAGACCGACATACACAAGTAAATTCAAATGAGACCACTTTCGTCAAAAGAAAAGACCGCGATGGCTCCATTGTGGTGGTTCCATTAGCTTGGCATCTTATAAATGATTCTGCCCTCCTATTCATTTAGAGTGACCGTCCAGAGATGATTGTTTGTTATTACATGTCAGTAGTAATCGCGAATGACATCTCTGGAAATGTCCATCTATACAAACACGGCTCCATTTCCAGAGATTTTGGCAGCGCGGCTGCTTTGTTGGCGTCGTTTGTGTCAACGGTGATTCAGTAGAGCTCCAGATAAGTTTTGTATCTAAAGAGCGTTATACCCCCATATTTCAAATGCAATGCGTATTTTACTTTTGTAATTGTATTATTGATTGTATTCCTTATTAAATAGGGAATAAATGATAAAAAGTAAAACAAGTTTAAAACAAATACTTATTTGACACTGTTTGCTTTTTGTAGCTCAACTAAGTAAATTGTCAACTTTATTACAGTATTTCCACTACTCAATTTGAAAATCAATGCGTATTTTCACATTGCTGTGCGTATTTTGTACCCCCCACTTATGATAATCAACGCGTATTCTGCTAAGATAAGTGCGTAAATACGCAAATAAGCACCTTATCTGGAGCGCTGACTGATTGATGTCTGTATCGCACTCAATACTAGGGTATTGTATATGGACGGTCAATGACGTGAACATCACAACAGACAATTGCCTTATAGTTCATTGAGAGCTGTAGCAGATTTCACCAACATTGCAAAGTATACTTTCCTAGCAAAGTATACTTTGACTGAGAAATTTTCAATTTTAGGATAAATTTATTAATTTTTATTATACTGAATTTATTACATTATCACAGCCATTTTGGCTGTGATAATGTAATCAATTCAGTATAATAATCCTGCATAGTTTTAATCATCAAATATATGCAATTATTAGTTCTGTATGTAATAATGCATTTCGGAAAAATCAATGATTACTCCCTCAAAGTATACTTTGCTAGATAAGTATACTTTGCAATTTTGATGAAATCGGCTACAGTAGCAGATTTCATCAAAATTGCAAAGTATACTTTACTAGCAAAGTATACTTTGAGGGAGTAATCATTTATTGTTCCCAAAATGCATTATTTAAAGGTACATGCCCACTCAGTAGGCACAAAATGATCGTTATAGGAATTAAATAAGTGTATAATTGTGTCACTAATTCCACCAGTTTTAGAATTACAAATGCCCGCCATACAGATATAATCATTTAGTAATCTTTATTTTACTCATAGTGACGCGCGGTGGTATCAGACTATTTTCATATGCAAATGAGGCATGACATTTTTTAATTATTTATACTAATTAAATGCGTCACCTGAACAAATAATATTTTCGACAGACTATAAAGTATGATCATTGCACATCAAAAAATAAATACAGAGAATGAATAGTAATGTCCGTTAGCATTTTAACGAAACACGGTTATCGCCCCTGATCTCAGTGTGGAAATTTAGTTCTAATATAAAATGTATAAGAATACCAATCAATACGTGGGGTAATGGTGAATGAATGTTTATTTTGCCATAAAATGTCTCAGATTATGTCTATGATATAAAGTACATTTTGTGCCTACTGAGTGGGCATGTACATGTACCTTTAATATAGAACTAACCACTGCATATATTTGATGATTAAAAGTATGCATAACTATTATACTAAATTTATTACATTATCACAGCCAAAATGGCTGTGATAATATAATAAATTCAGTATAATAAAAATTAATAAATGTATCCTTAAATTGAAAATTTCTCCCTCAAAGTGTACTTTTCTAGATAAGTATACTTTGCAATGTTGGTGAAATAGGCTACTTGTTTATTAGACGAGGCTAGGAAACGCGTAGAAATTCCGAGGCTCGCCGAGGAATTTCTATCGTTTCCAAGTCGAGTTAGATAAACTTGAAATCAACTTAAACTACTGTCTATTTCATGAAACCTGGCCAAAATTTTACGGCCATATAAACAGTGCAAAAACAATATTTTATTCGATCGCATTAAATTTTATCAAAATTTAAGAATGAATCTTCTTTTGATATTATTATGAAAAATTGATTTGTCTATTGGAATTTAACGTGTGGGAAAAGCAGGTGGAGGAGTCAAAAAACGTAAATAAATTACTCCGCAACCTGGCAAGGTAGCTTTGGAAACGATATAACTAAGAACACACGAGTTGAATTTTGAAAATCGGTCCATTATTTTTGAAATTAGAAATATTTCCTCATGTTAAATTCCCATAGATAGCTTCACTCTATAGGGATTTAACATGGGGAAAGTGTTGTTTCGTAATAAAATCAATATTGAATCAAATTTCACGAAACGAAACATTTTGGAAATTGACTCCGAAACCTGGCGAGATAGCTTGAAAATGATATAACTAAGAAAATAAAAGTTAGATTTTGAAAATCGGTCCACAAATAAAAAAATATATTTTAAAAAAATCTATTTTTAGCCCCCATGTTAAATTCCCATAGGAAAATCTTTTTTTCGCAATAAAATCAATATTTGATGGAATTTCATCAAAAAAATTTTTTTGGGGAGGGTGACCTTTTTGTTATTGATCAAAAAGTACTTACTTTTAAATAGTTTTTAGATTTAATGTGTTTAATAGCCAAAAGTTCGTCGACAGAAAAACGTGGAACAGACCGTAGTTTGTTGTAATATGCAACCACATCATAACCTGCGCATCGGGGCCCGTTTCACTAAACTCCGTACGACTAAAATGTTCGTAAGTGCAAATTTAGGATCGTCTGGAAATTTAATTTGATGGATTTGCATTTATTAGGCATGGGCTCAATATGTGTAAATCCATTAATTGTTTACAAGAAAGCATTGTTAATATGAAATTTACAGACTATCATAATTTTGGAAGTTTAGTGAAACGGCCCCCTGTTGCATGTATTTCCTGATGTTCACGGAAGCAAATACTCTCGACTGTCGTCACACGAAACGGAATTACGAGTTTTGGTTGCCGATACTTCCTGTAAATCATTTACAGGATGGTTGGCTCCCACGTGACACCGAACATTGTCCAATAATTTAATCACACTATTCAATTTAGCAGCGGATCTGAAATTGGTTTCAACACGGATTTTAGCACGACATGGCAAATGCATGCCACTTGTCCTGGGAAATTTGACGATGTAGTTATGTTCCATTTTCATCACAGGTTCCAGCTATGGCGGCTAATTGGGACGAGTAATTGGGACGAATAATTGGAACGAGTAATTGGATGTATGTATTCACAGGAAAATGCGTTGATATCTTTCGAATAGTAGTTTTGAATAGCTCAGTAGTGTCGCAGAAGAAAGCTCCTCCGTCATTGCTTTTGATCGGGAGTCGACAATTACGAGTGTTTAACCCTTTGAACCCGAAATCCCGCTATATCGGTTTATGCAAAAAGTGCAGATCGTAACGAGCCGTCTCATCAGGATCTGCACTTTTTGAAAGTAATTTTAATATTTTTGAGAACAAAAACACCCCCTTTTCATAAATGGACGAATCTGAAAATCATTTTGTGACCATTTGATTGGTCGGAACATTAGCATATCACAGTCCATTCCAGTTCCTTAGGGTTGAAAGGGTTAATCTGGTTTCGTCAGAAATCTGCGAACACATGGATCATGTGAATGATTATGACGCCATGAAACAAGTGACCGGCGCAATGCAAGCTCATACAGCACTTTCATACAATCGAATCACACAGGGAATGCCAGGCTAGTGTATAGAGAATAGTAGGTTAGTGCCGTGAATGGGTAACAATATATGGCAAGGCTCAGGAAACGGGATGGGCGAGGCTCTGCCGAGCACATCCCGTTTCCGTGCCTCGCCAGATATTTTTCCCATTCACAGCACTAACCTACTATTCTATTTATCCCGTCAACACATACAAATTGCTTTAAAATGTAAAAATAAAAAATAACCGCAGCCACCACACATATTCATACGCAGTGATTATTAGGTCGTATAGACAGGATAACAAAAAGGTTTCACGGCACCGTGTTTCACGGCACATACGCACTGTGTTGACGGGATACATTTTGATACTGGGACTAAATATGAAGTGTACATTGTACGTATGTTCACTGTTTGATATCATTGTTTAGCATGCACAGCCAGGACACCAATCGGAATCCCGAGGCTTTTCGAGCAATTACAACCGATGCCGAACGTGATACATTTGAATTTCAAATACAACAGCATGACATTATATTTTTAACAAGCGTTAAATGCTGCAGAGCGAGCAAATATGACGCGGTTTCCATTGAATGAAAGGAATATTGCATTCCGCGGAATTCCTACGCGTTTCCTAGCTTTGCCTGATATGTTTGCTATCAAAAGACACTAGCATGGTTTTCCCCATGTATTTGGATGATCGGAAACGACACTGGTCACATCTGTTCGGTCATATCGTGATGCGTACGTGCGTGTAACTAATTGTGCAGAAGTCTGGCTGATGTGGCTTATGGGATTTGTGACCTGCGTCGATCCTGATCACATAGCAGACTCCTGTTATGTGGTCTAATTACGATCCATATTGCTAATTACGATCGATATTGCTAATTACGATCTATATTGCAATACCGTCAATGAAACATGACGGGTATTTCATTGACGGTATTGCGAACTGTGCAGATCCTGATCAGACTGTGCGGATGCTAATCTGGATCTGCACAGGTCGCAAATCCAATCAGCCACATTTCTCCAGTCACAGCCACAGATAAGATTAGTGTATATTGTTACTAATGGTGTATGAATATTCATCCGGAATTGCATGGTGTCAACTGCATTGGTACTCACGCTAGTGTCGGATATGCGACTGTTGGCTACATCATGTTTGATCCATGATGATTGGTCGATATGCAAGTGTCCCATCGCTTCCGTTCAATGCCTGTATCAAGGAACATGTGGTCATTCCTTGATAAAGGCATTGTACCGAAACGTTGGAATCGTGGGTTGGAGATTTAGTAACTGACAAAGGCCTTGGTCCGAAACTTTGGAACAGGGTGTTTGTGGTATATTAAGTACATTCCTGGACATTCCCATTCCCTAGGGTTGAAACGTCGAAATAGTGTTTTTGTGGCTTAGTGCATGTAAGTTGCATTGTAACGTTGGAACATATGGAGTGTGGTTTGTAAAGTACATTCCTTGATAGAAGTATTGGGCCGACACTTTGGAATAATAGGTTTGTTGTTTATTAACCCTTTCAACCCTAAGTATAACGGGAATGGACTGTGATATGCTAATTTTCCGACCAATCCAATCGTCACAGAATAATTTTCAGATTAGTCCATTTATCAAAAGGGGGTGTTTTTTGTGTTCAAAAATATGAAAATTACTTGCAAAAAGTGTAGATCCTGATGAGACGGCTCGTTACGAGCCGGCTCATCTGGATCTGCACTGTTTGCAAGCACCGCTATAGCGGGCTTTCGGGTTCAAAGGGTTAAGTACATTCGTTGATAAAGGCATTCTGCAGAAACGTTGGAACATTGGGTTTGTGGTTTATTAAGTACATCTCTTGATAAAGGCATTGAGCCGAAACGTTGGAACATCGGGTTTGGTTTGTCGTTTAGGTAAGTAGCAGTTAGCAAATTCCTTGATAAGGGAATTTGGCCGAAATGTCGTAACAGTGGGTTTGTGATTTATTAAGTACTTGATAAGGGAATTGGGACGCAACGTTGAAAACTGTTTATGAAGTACCATACATCGAATATCATTGTTAAATGTATTGGTCCGAAACGTTGCAATAGTGACTTTATGGTTTTGTAAGTACCATAATACAGAATTCCTTGATAAAGGCCTTGTGCTGAAACGCTGAAACAGTGCGTTTGTGGTTAAGTACCAGACCTGTTCTGCGTTTGTGATTAAGTACGATTCAACATAACATATTACCGCGGAAAAATTGGCATGCAAGCGCAAACTCGCTTGTGGCGAAAATCACGCGTCGTTACGACGATAGCTCATCACAAACCAAATAAACAACTTCATTATCCCCGCCTCTCAGAACAGGCATGGTGTTCAACAACTGTCCAAAATTAATTGGAATTGGTATTCAAGGCGGCATGCTGTTTGTACGGGTATTGGTGTCACGTACATGTACGATTACTCAAACATTCTGGAAGACATTGAGATTTTGCTCATCTCTAAACCGGACACCCTGGGAGGTTCGTTCCCAGGGTGTCCGGTTTAGAGATGTTCCACTGAAAATCAGGCATATGAACATTCTGGGACATACTTATGTCTTTTGCAATCATGAAGATGCATTATTATCTGAAACCTTTCAAAATGGGATCAGATACGTTTTGTTGGTGTCCGGTTTAGAGAGGTTTTACTGTGGTATTGTGTTGTTGTGCTTTAGTTGTCTGTGCATTTTCATCCCGAACGGGGACGCTCGATGATATTGTTTTAGACAAACATGGAATAATGCAGATAGAATGTCAGTAAGTAAAGTGATTACGAATATTGGAACATCACGTCACGAACAGCTGTATTTCGGACAACGGTTTGAACTCGGTAAAAAACGCCGAATTAAATCCGTTTTCCCTTTTCTGGTTATCTGATTCAATACAAATGCCGCTATTTTATGACGTAGAGTTTAATTTAAACACTCTACGCTAGCAGTTGGAATCAAAAGCGCAAAAAGGGTGTTCCTGAAACTGCATACTACTGTCTGTTTCATGAAACTTTCCCAAATTGTACAGCCATATAAACAATGCAAAAACATTTGTTCCATAATATTAAATTAAATGTATAGCAAAATGTAAGAAAGAGCCATTTTTATATTTCGTAAAATTTGGTCAAATATTGATTGTATTACGAAACATTTATTTGTCTATGGAACTTTAACATGGGAGAAAATGAGTTGAAGGAGCTGGGGAGGAGTAAAACACGAAACCTGGCTCGATAGCTTATATGTGAATTCGTAACAGAAACGCGGACGGCATTCATAGTAATCACGCATGACAAAATTAATGGTCCATTTTCACAACATATTGCATAAAAATTCCCCTCCCTAAAGCAATATAAATAGAGGATATTCCATTGTACATTTTGAATAACGGGAAATAATACACGAGTGTGCGTCGGCTTCCGCGTAAGCAAAGAGTGAGCGTAGCGAACGAGTTGCTTGCACGGAAGCCGACGGACACGAATATACAGATTTGTTTATATTTTAGGCAAACGAATTGTATTATGCGTATGAATAGTTACACACTGACGTGTTTCCCGGGTTTTGACATCACGTTGTGTGACGTCAAACGTGACATCATGTAAACTTGAAAACCAAATTACGCAGCTATTTCTATGAACTAGATATATTTGAGTATATGTTTGGAATATGTTCAATCACATTAACATTGTAGAGTAGTCTCCACATTTTAAAATAACTTTATTTTGACTGTAATAAAAGAGGGTGCAATTACGGGTGTTCTCATCACCAGTGGCGTAGCCAGGCATACGCACGTACGCACGTACGCACGTGCGTACGAGCAAAAACAAGAGGGCCATGATGGCCCTAATTCGCTCACCTGACTCCATGAACACCATAGGAGAATGTGACATCGAGTTCATGTGTCTGAAAAAAATTGTGCTATTTTTAGATGGCGGTCATCTGGGATTAAGCGATGACTCTCATTTTACCAAATCTGAAAATGCTTCACCCAAGGATCTTAACTTACTATGAAGTTTGGCCAGCATCGGCCATGTGGTTCCTGAGAAAAAGACGTTCAAAATCTTGAATAAATGGACATTTTGGAGGCCATTATGGATGACATAATCATCCGATTCCGACAAATATTGCACCAGAGCAATCGCCTCATCGATACCTTCAATTTGATATATGGCATGAGCATATTCAATAAAATTTGACCCCACGGGCCACGCCCATTTTTGACCCCGGGGTCACCATTTTAACACCTTTGAAAGAGCATTCTACGTCGATCATTCCTACCAAGTTTCGTCGAAATCCGGCTGGCAGTTCATGACAAGATTTTTTAAGAATTTGTGCTATTTTTAGATGGCGGCCATCTTGGATTAGCGACAACCTCCGTTTTAACAAATCTGAAAAGGTTTCACCCATGGACAATAACTGTGAAGTTTGGCCACCATGAGCCAAGCGGTTCGTGTGAAGAAGAATTTTGAAATCTCTAATATCTAAAGAACGACCTTTTGACCTTTAGGCGGCATTCTTGGATGACATGACCATCCAATTTCGATAAAATAATGTACCAGAGCGATCGCCTCTTTGATACCTTCGATTTGATGTAGACATGACCATATTCGGTCAAAAATAAAATTTGACCCCAATTTGACCACACGGACCAGGCCCATTTTTGACCCCGGGGTGAACATTTTAACAATTTTGAAAGAGCATTGTACATCGATCATTCCTACCAAGTTTCGTCGAAATCCGGCTGGCAGTTCATGAGAAGAAGATTTTTTAAGAATTTGTGCTATTTTTAGACGGTGGCCATCTTGGATTAGCGACGACCTCCGTTTTAACAAATCTGAAAAGGCTTCACCCATGGACCATAACTGTGAAGTTTGGCCACCATCGGTCAAGCGGTTCGTGTGAAGAAGAATTTTGAAATCTCTAATAAAAGAACGACCTTTTGACCTTTCGGTGGCCATCTTTGATGACATGACCATCCAATTTCGACAAAAAATGTACCAGAGTGATTGCCTCATTGATACCTTCGATTTGATATATAACATGACCATATTCGGTCAAAAATAAAATTTGACCCCACGGGCCACGTCCATTTTTGACCCCGGGGTCACCATTTTAACAACTTTGAAAGAGCATTGTACATCGATCATTCCTACCAAGTTTCGTCGAAATCCGGCTAGCGGTTCATGAGAAAAAGATTTTTTAAGAATTTATGCTATTTTTAGACGGCGGCCATCTTGGATTAGCGATGACCTCCATTTTAACAAATCTGAAAAGGCTTCACCCATGGACCATAACTCTTAAGTTTGGCTACCATGGGCCAAGCGGTTCATGTGAAGAAGAATTTTGAAATCTCTAATAAAAGAACGACATTTTGACATTTCGGCGGCCATCTTGGATGACATAACAATCCGATTTCGACAAAAAATGTACCAGAGTTATCGCCTCATTGATACCTTCGATTTGATATATAACATGACCATATTTGGTCGAAAATAAAATTTGACCCCACGGGCCACGCCCATTTTTGACCCCGGGGTCACCATTTTAATAACTTTGAAAGAGCATTGTACATCAATCATTCCTACCAAGTTTCGTCGAAATCCGGCTAGCGGTTCATGAGAAGAAGATTTTTTAAGAATTGATGCTATTTTTAGACGGCGGCCATCTTGGATTAGCGATGACCTCCATTTTAACAAATCTGAAAAGGCTTCACCCATAGACCATAACTCTTAAGTTTGGCTACTATGGGCCAAGCGGTTCATGTGAAGAAGAATTTTGAAATCTCTAATAAAAGAACGACCTTTCGACATTTCGGCGGCCATCTTGGATGACATAACAATCCGATTTCGACAACAAATGTACCAGAGTTATCGCCTCATTGATACCTTCGATTTGATATATAACATGACCATATTTGGTCGAAAATAAAATTTGACCCCACGGGCCACGCCCATTTTTGACCCCGGGGTCACCATTTTAATAACTTTGAAAGAGCATTGTACATCAATCATTCCTACCAAGTTTCGTCGAAATCCGGCTAGCGGTTCATGAGAAGAAGATTTTTTAAGAATTGATGCTATTTTTAGACGGCGGCCATCTTGGATTAGCGATGACCTCCATTTTAACAAATCTGAAAAGGCTTCACCCATGGACCATAACTCTTAAGTTTGGCTACTATGGGCCAAGCGGTTCATGTGAAGAAGAATTTTGAAATCTCTAATAAAAGAACGACCTTTCGACATTTCGGCGGCCATCTTGGATGACATAACAATCCGATTTCGACAAAAATTGTACCATAGTGATCGCCTCATTGATACCTTCGATTTGATATATAACATGACCATATTCGGTCAAAAATAAAATTTGACCCCAATTTGACCCCACGGGCCACGCCTATTTTTGACCCCGAGGTCACCATTTTAACAACTTTGAAAGAGCAATGTACATCGATCATTCCTACCAAGTTTTGTCGAAATCCGGCTAGCAGTTCATGAGAAGAAGAGTTTTTAAGAATGTATGCTATTTTTAGACGGCGGCCATCTTGGATTACGTAATGACGTCATTTTAACAATTTTGTAATCCCCCTACCTAAGGACCATGACCATGAAGTTTGGTGACTATAGACCCAATGGTTACCGAGGAGAAGACGTTTGAAAATGTTCACGGACGACGGACGACGGACGACGACGGACGACGACGGACACATTGCGGTAACAATAGCTCACATGAGCTTCGCTCAGGTGAGCTAATAAAAAGAATTAAAAAAAAAAGGCTTATTTTTCGAAATATGTAATAAAATCTTGGGGTGGTGGGGGGTGGGGTTGCTATTGATTCTGGAACATAACGCATTTTGTATCAAACGTACATGTCGATTACAAACAAATGGTGCCGTAAATAATGCAGGAAAACGCGTTAGATAGGATCTCCGTTTCAAAAAAAATCCGTGGGGGGAATGCCCCCGGACCCCCCTTCCACTCTCCCTCACTTCGCTAGGTCGACGAGTGAGCCATGCTCACCCAATGTTCTACCATTTGATATGTGTGCGTATCAGAAATTTGTCCCTGGCCACGCCCCTGATCACGGTGTATTATTTGTAAGGAGTTGATTACGAGGAGATTTCTCTCATTGCGAAACCCATGTAGATAACTCCCAAGAGTGTAATAAATTTTAATAATAAAGCGCAGAAGTGTGCGTACATATAGTAAGTAAGAGCAGAAGGATCCATGCCCGTACGCAGAGGGGGTGCGACGGGGGCGTACGCACACCCCTTAACCCGTTCAACACCACAGGCCTGTATAGTGGTATTGGCAAAAAGTGTAGATCCAGATGAGCCGGCTCGTGACGAGCCGTCTCATCAGGATCTGCACTTTTTGCAAGTAATATAATTAATAATTTTGAGAACAAAAACACCTCATGTTAATAAATGGACTGGTGTGAAAATCAGTTTGTGATGATTGGAATGAGTTGCAAAATTAACATATCAAAATCCATTCCAGTTATTTAGGGGTGAAATGGTTAATCTGCCGAGGTCTGTCCGTGAATGTGAAAAAAAAACACAATGTTTCGCCCTTCGCGCCGTCGATAACGCACCCCCTAAATTAATTCCTGCGTACGGGCCTGGGATCCATACATATATAAGTAGATACATTTGTATGTATACTGTCGTTACATCCATAATGGAAATCGGCGCCCATTCAACGTATTGCGTTTATATCCCAGTACGTGAAATTAGTCTCACGTTACGTCTTACGACGTTGATTCGTTAACGTTTTGTTGACGTCGTTATTAGCCGGCAAAATCGCTCTTCTAAGAATTGCGTCAAACTGACGTAAAACGAAAAGATTCATAATGTTTTACCGTATTTTGTTATCTACATTTAATTGTTGAATCTATCAGGACATGCACTGTAAATATAAATAATAAAACCATGGGATGTTGCATTTTACTGTAGTAAGAAAAACAGTTGGTCTGTTTAAAATTCGGACTCCACGCACTTTAAAAAGACCACATGTTTTTTCATACTACACTAAAAGTGTATTCCTTAAACCAATGACAATTAAAATGTTATGATTTGCCATCTGATTTTCAAGCATGCAATCTTTTACCAAGATTTGTTTCTGAATAAGACACTTTATATGAATATTTGTTTTATTGTTCGTCCCGTGTAATACGTTTTCACGGAAAGTTCGGTCATCGACTAACCAATTCAATATATATCAGAGCACGGAGATGGATGTACATAATAAAGGTCATGATATACATGTCTTGGTAAATTGTATACGCATTTTTCAAAACTGTCCTACATTGTGGAACTGTCGAATTGGAGTTGATTGCAAAATAATTGGAAATTGCCTACAGAAGATAGTCGGCGTGGCAGCAGAGAAGATGAATGGTCTATTTGTTGCCTTGGAGCTCATAGAAACGTACAATAAGAGATGGTTAGAAGAAAAAAAGTGCATCCGGCGGTGAGAGGCAATCGGTGTTTATGGCTTTTGAGACCATTCTAGCTTTGGACCTGCTCGTTCGGTACATTACTTTCACACGGAGCTATGCTGTTGTTATGCGCACGATTCACTGGCGGACAGTGGAGGCCCTGATCAGTCGTATGCGCAGACTGATCAGGGACTGCACTGTTGGCAAAGGCTATAATCCACATGTATCCAGTCACAATATTAAACTTCTGCGATTTGATACGATAGGGGTTATTGACATTGAAACCAGGTTAATCCACATTGTGTTCTCTTGCAGATGTACATAACTTATTTATCATTTTTTTTACATTTCAGCCAGTAGAAATACAACGGTGAATTACACCACTCAGCAGCAGTAGTTTACACCACTCTCGTGCTTACCATATATGGCGAAATCACGTCAGCATTGTCGCAATGACGTGTTTCATTTCGCCAATGTTGTTCACGGACACACGCTCTGAATCGCGAGACAACGACCGCCTACAGAAATTAATTCGCACACCTCTTGGCTATTTCTTACGCTTGCTTTGCTTTGTTTTTATAACGTATCGTGTATGAAATGTAAGAACACGTTTATTTAACCATGTGAGCTGATTATCTTGAAATAATGCCCTCGTGATTGAGTCCTACCGCTAAACAAACTCGGTTACTATGCTCACTCGTTTGTTTCGCGTAAAGACGCAATTACGTGTGCATTATTTCACGATAATAAGCTTACCTGGTTGAATAAACGGTATAACATTCACTGTTCATTTACTAATGCTATAATGCTTCCAGAAAATTCACGCCATGTATATCATTATCCGATAATCTGTATGAACCACTCCAGGAAACCATGTTTTTCACCACCATAAACAAGAAATATGTAGGCTATAAGCATGTATATGTTTAATGCTGAATAAAATATTTGTATTGTTATCCTATGAAAATATACACAACACCTGGGTTTTTCAGAGGCTACATGCATGGTTAATTCACTCCTCAAAACAACATATCAACAAATTTAACAACAATACATTTCAATCGTTCATCACCAGCTTCGCACTGTCTCTCACATGTATGACACATCAAGCACGGATCTTGTATGTAAGAAAAATATCAAGAGTCCATAATAACCACCCCGTTAATCAAGGGAGCGTGGCTGTGAAAATAACGTGTCACAATGCCATGTCAACCGTGTGCGAACCTCGAGTGAAGCACACTTAGTTCGTTCGGCTTATATTTAAGGGTGGGAATTGGCTCGAACACCTTTCATACCCGGTCAGAAGCACAATTTTAAACATCTGTGTCAAATACGATGAATACTACCAAGAGGGATGGATGGATGGCACATAATTCAACTCATGCAAACATAGAGTTTGATTTTGTCCCTTTGAAAACAGTAATAATGTCCCAGTGATTCACCTTTACAGTGGGGTCGGCGTGTAAGTGCACACAAGAACGAACACGACAGGTTGGAACCAACCCACCCAAAGTGTATGTTGTTACAACTCAGTTGAACCGTCTCGCCGGGACGGTTCAACTGAGTGGTAACAACATACACTTTTGATGCGAAATGAGAAAAAATGCAGAAAAGTATTTGCATTTTTTTTATACATGAAATACAGTGGGGTCACCGTGTAAGAGCACACACGAACGAACACGACAGGTTGGTTCGCTAACCACCCAAAGTGTATGTTGTTACCACTCAGTTGAACCGTCTCGCCGAGACGGTTCAACTGAGTGGTAACAACATACACTTTTGATGCGAAATGAGAAAAAATGCAGAAAAATATTTACATTTTTTTATACATGAAATACAGTGGGGTCAGCGCATAAGTGCACACACGAACGAACACGACAGGTTGGAACCAACCTGTCGTGTTCGTTCGTGTGTGAACTTACACGCTGACCCCACTGTACATGTTGAAAGTATATTATTGGAATCCCTTTCAGTTAATTCGATGCCAGACTGTGCCTATGATCTCTGTCTTTCCATAATGCACAATGGCTTCAGGAATACATAATAAAGGACAGAATCCTATAATATACCTCCGGTATAGCATAAACCGCAGACTTGTCGATGATTAAGTAGCGGAGACTTAAATCAGTACGCCGTTAACGTTGTCTTCAGAAATCCTTCGATTGAATGTATTTCTGAATGTATATGCCATGCTATTCCATTGTAAAATGGCATTGCTGACATGAAATGTACGATTTATGTTTTCTTCTTGTAAATCAATGGTATGGTGGTATATTTTTGCCATCTACTTAACGTGATAACGTGATAGTTAAGTCGTCTTAATACACCTTATAAGTCGTATTGACTACATAATTATCGCGTCCAAGAGAGATAAACTAGACGAGAAACTAGCACAAAATCTCGTCAAACATGTGATACTGCCCACTGGTGACATTGACTTTATGACATTTTATCTCGTCTTGATCAGTTAGTAAGTCGTCTTAACGCGATATTTATCGCGTCAAGACGTCTTACTAACTGATCAAGACGGGATACATTGTATTTAGTCGTCTTCTTGTCTTTATTTGACGATAAAAAAATGTAGAAATTAAACTAACAATCGATGGCACTAGTATACCGCATCACATTTTTGACAAGATATCGTGATAGTTATCACGGCTAATTTATCTCGTCTTGATAAGTTAGTAAGACGTTTGACGCGATACTTATATAGTTAAGACGACATATAAGGTGTATTAAAACGACTTATCATATCTTTGACACATTTCCGGGTGTTGTTTCTGTATTAGCACAGCTCGTGTGCAAGGTATGTGCATGAGGATGTGATAAGTAAGTTAGATCACGTTTATCCGCATGTACGAGCGATAATCCGCTCGCTAAGGCTCGCGGATTATCTCCAAGTACATACGGACGAACCGTGATCTAACTTATACTTAGTTATCACGTTACCTCGTTATGCGGATGGCAGAAATATGCCACCATACAATACACGTGTATTTACTCCAATATTTCAGGAATTGCCCACGTATGACGTAAATCCAAATTAATGATTCTGTAAAATATAATAACACATGTACACCAGCTGGTGATAAGCTACATATATTCATTATTGAAACAATCATGAATGCATCCTCGAAACAGTTCTATTTGTGTTGAATAAAAAAACACCATACGTGAAAGTATGTTCAAAACAACGTCTATTTATGTTTTAGAACGGATATGTAGAGAATACCAGGCTAGTGTATTTTGATATCAAGTTTATCAGGCAAGGCTAGGAAACGTGTAGGAATTCCGAGGCTTGCCGAGGAATTACTACCGTTTCCGAGCCAATCCTGATAAATTTGATATCAAAGGACACTAGCATGATATTCTATTTATCAGGTAACATTTTAGGCTACATAATGACCATTTATGACGTTGTTTTCGTTGAAAAGAACGCTGAATTGTTTCCGTGACGTCATTTCACTGATGTCATGTGACGCCGTTCGACTAACAAAACGTCATTGTTCAACTCGTTGTAACCCGGATATTCGTGTCAGGTCAATAACTGATACAACATTACGCTATCAGTCAGTAAGTGTTCGGTCAATGCAAAAAGTATTACCTGATAAAATAGCTATACAATTACGTGTAATGGTTTATGATCCAATAATTCCAGCATAAAAATATTTACACAATTCCCTGACATTTGATTGGCCCGTAGCAAGTCTCTGTCCAAAATTTATATCCCAGTAAACTCCCACGCCGAACTACTTTCCGTAACCGTGAGGCGCAATTAAAATAATTCTTAAGAAAACGGAAAATAAACATATTTTCTTGATGAATTTATTTCAAATGCTGGAATTATAAGGAATGAATGGCCTTTTTGTGGAATTTATCGGGGATATAAACTTGGAAAAGTCGCGGGAATACTGGACGAGGCCTTCCGGCCTTCGTCCAGTATTCCCACGACTTTTCCAAGTTTATACCCCGATAAATTCCACAAAAAGGCCATTCATTCCTATAATACCTTAAATCAGCATTGGTGCCGTACGCTTTCAGTATTAACCATGGAAAAGGTCTGGGTTGATAAAACAGATAGTTATACAAATTTGAACGCGAATTCAAGCAGTTTGATTGGTCGAGCCTGAACACATGTCCAGCTCAATCAAGCATTCTTCTTATCCAGCATACTATACGAGTACATATTGCGGGTTCTTTGAGCCAATTCCCACCCTTAAATATAAGATAACTAACTAGTACACACATAAAGGAGCTGAAACGAGTTTTCATTTTATATGAGATTTATGAAACGAGTCACGCAGAATTTATATGTTTTTCATGAATCTCATATCAAATGGAAACGAGTTTGAGATCGTATACTTGGACATATCCAATACGTTTCAGTGAGCAGATACAATTGACTATTTTCGCATCTAGCTGAAATCTCCAGAAATAAAAATAGTTTTAATCATAGCAATACAATTATTATAAATATGCCATATAATAGTTTCCTGTTCTTTGCAGATACTTTATATTACACTTTATATTACACTTTATATACTTTATAAAACATGATGATGTCAACGTCAAAATATCGTTGCTTTGTCGTGCCATTAAGAACGTCATTTGGAAACTCCATTATATTAATTTGACATAACGTTGGCGCTAATACGTAATTAGGGTTATGCGGACAGCCAATCATACCCGCTCCATGTGTTATTACACATTAGTGTGTCATATCGCATTTATGGACCGGGTTAAAACACGGCATAACAAGATGTTTGTCATAATCTAACTAATTGATCATTAGTTGCGCGACAAACGCCGCGGGTTGTGTAAGTGACATTCCTTTTAGTTGATGGTGAAATTGCCGTAATGTCAATATAATTGTAATATGATATCTGTATAGCATCGCATTATGAGCCATAAGTGATGATTCCGTACAATCACCTGCTATTAGCTAATAGAATAAAACACTGCACAAAAATCGCCATCTCTAAAGCTGCTTCAGAAAACATGGATATTTTGCGATGCGTTATGGGGCTTCGTCGGCGTCCTTTTATTACAGTGGTACCTCACTAAATCGGACACCCTGGGGTCTCCCAGGGTGTCCGGTTTAGAGAGCTTCTACTGTAAATCAGGTATATTAGTGGCTATGTGCTTTGGAATCGTGAACAGACGTTAGCAATATAAATACATTGCAGAAACCCTATTAGTACTAAGAACACTGAGTTTGTTCGGATACCCTGTTTAGACAGGTTCTACTATAACACATGTACATTATAAACTGACGAACTGTAAGCTGCATTGTAATTGGGAATACATATTAGCAATATAAAGAAAGTGCGTGCTTTGCGATCGTGAACATACATTGGCGAAATCACCACTAAATAGTAAGCACACTAAAAGATTGTTGACTTTCCGGTTTACAGGGGTTCTACTGTACATGGGTGTCTGACGCATCATCAAATTTGTCCGTTGAAGGTCTGCGGTGCCCCCCCCCCTCCCCATCCTCCCCCACCCACACCAACCAACTTGTATGTTGCTACCACTCAGTTGAACCGTCTCGTCGAGACGGTTCAACTGAGTGGTAACAACATAAAGTTTTGATGAGAAATGAGGAAAATGCAGACACATATTTAGAGATTAGTGCATTGGCTGATATATCAAACGAGAAGTAGCCGACACGAAAAACAAAACCGAAAATGCATGCTCAAGTCAACAATATACCAAATGCATATAGTTAATGCTTATATACTATTCATACTAATAATTACAATCCTAACCATTGTTGTATACGTAAATTCTCAATATTCAGACTGTTCATTGAAATGTAGCCATGTGTATGATCTGACATATATATGTACTTTGTTCATTGAACTGTTTGTATATATTGTGTTTGTACATGTATATGTAGAGAAAGAGAATACAAAACATTTAATAAAAAAAAAAAATCTCAATATCTCAAAAACAAAATATTTGTGTCCACATTATTGGTCTGCCTGCGCCCCTCTTGTATGATGCACTCGACGGGATAAAACCATCTATTAATCGGAATTTATATGTGTGTACAAGAACTGCAGAGTTGCGATATCCTAAATACGTGGGCGCCTGTGTAAATACACATAGCCGTTGTTGACGACAGCGAGACAAGTATGTATTTATTTTGCGTCAGCTGGATCTCTCGCAGAAAAATATCCCGACACTGGTGTCATTGACCAGATTTATAAGCAGTGTTAAAGTTGGTGTCCAATCTATTACGCACAACAAAATGTTCACCCGTTCACCCACACATATAACGGCGACTGTTTCGTGCACATTTTGGTCTATTCCATTAATCCAAAACGTGTTGATTTTCGTTCAAAATGTCAGTTAAATGTAATTTCAAACACGGCGGATCCTAATGAGACGGCTCATTATGAGCCGGCTCATCTGGATCTACAGTGTTTGCAAATGTTGGCTTACGGCCTGTGTGGTTGAAAGGGTTAAATGAAGTAAGTATGTGGACAAGTGTGTAACTATTCCACCAGTTTTAAAAATTACGAGTGCCCGCCATACAGATATAATCATTTAGTAATCTGTAACTCCCAGATCCGGCTATTTTGATATGCAAATGAGACAGGACATTTTCAAATTATTTATGTCAATTAAATGCTACACCTGAATAAATATTGTATAGGCATATTATAAAGTATGATCATTGCACCTCAGAAATAAACAAATAGTTGTTTCAGCTATACGGAAAGATGGTTATCGTCCCTGACATCAAGAGTGGCAATTCACGTTTTTATATAATTTCGAAGTACAAATACATGTATTCGGCATAGTACACGACGGCCTGCGTTAATCTTGCCCGGATGTCAGATCCATTGACAATCGCAACTCACAATCAAGCAGTTCGATTAGCTGATCCTGAGCTGTAGCACAGCTCAGGCTCAGCCAATCAAGGTGCTTGGGTGCAAGCCCGATGGTCGAGTATTTTGAGACTTACAAAAAGACAAATAGTGGCAATATTAGCGCAATCGAGTGTCTATAAGCGTGACTGTGCTAATGCTCTTGTCAGGCTGATTTGGGGTGCAGCTGGTCACAATCTTCGGAGAATACAATACTAGTGCTTCCTCAGAAATTGTCTGAAATTGACTGTCAGATTTCCGAAACTTAATCGAGAAAGCCAGCATTCGAATCCTATTAATCACCGTGGATGAAAATTGTCACGATTTAATGCAAATCCTTGAAGTCGTCTGAAGTGATGTAACTCGATATTGCGCACGAAGTTGTCAACATTATAAAGGCCTCTGCGATTCCATAAATCTGTCATCTCCCCAGAATGTGCTTTGACTTTTACAAAACGTTCAGCTGTGTTAATTGCCATTGACATACATTGTGTTACGAGTACAGTGGGGTCAGCGTGTAAGTGCACACACGAACGAACACGACAGGTTGGTTCGCTACCCACCCAAAGTGTATGTTGTTACCACTCAGTTGAACCGTCTCGCCGAGACGGTTCAACTGAGTGGTAACAACATACACTTTTGATGTGAAATGAGAAAAAATGCAGAAAAATATTTACATTTTTTTTATACATGAAATACAGTGGGGTCAGCGTGTAAGTGTACACACGTGTGTGCACTTACACGCTGATCCCACTGTACATATACAGTTCATACATGTACATGTAAGTGTTCGAGACCGGATATAGCATTTGCATTGCTTTATATAAACTTCATCAGTTTATTCTTCCCTTCATTTATTTTACAACGTTGTGCGTGGTCATATTTTATTAATTAATCATACGACAAAATACAATCGAGATTACATCTGTGTGGATTAAAGCAGTGTGGATAATGTGCCTTGCTCGAGGACACAACGCACGCCTCGGGTGAGGCCCGAACCCACGACCGTAATATCAGCAGTCCGACGCCCCAGATCGCTTAACCAGGCGCTCCACCATTCTACATTAGATGTACATTAATATCTCCAATAACCGCTGGAATGTACTAAATGCTTATGTTCGCAATCATAACATAAAACTTCCACAAATATTTGTCCAAAATTACAAGAAAAGCTGCTTACGTGCGCTATATAGAACACATATAACTTCGGTTGCATATTTAAATGTACATGCCCACACACAAATTGAATGTTCTTTATGGGAATTAAATAAGTGTATAATTGTGTCACTATTCCAATCAGTTCTAAAAATTACGAGTGCCCGCTATACAGATATAATAATCATTTAGTAATAGTTATTTTACTGATAGCGACGCGCGGTGGTATCCGGCTATTTTCATATGCAAATAATTGTTTACATTGTATACTAATTAATTGCGTCACCTGAAAATAAATATTTTCGACATATTATGAAATACATGTATGATCATTATGATCATTGCACCTCAAAATATAAATACAGAAAATAAATAGTAATGTCCGTTAGTATTTTAATGAAACACTGTTACCGCCCCTGATATCAGTGTGGAGATTTACGTCTGATATAATATGTATAATAATGCCAATTAATATGTGGGCTAATGGTGAATGAATGTTTACTTTGCCAGAACATGTCTCATATGATGTCTCTGATATAAAGAACATTTTGTGCCTACTGAGTGTGCATGTACCTTTAATCTGCTTGTATATTGATTAGACTTTAAATAAATATACTTTTTTATTTGGCTTGGAATAATTTCAAAAGTAATGTGTAAGCTGCGTAGTAATGCATGTAAAAACTCAGCAACGTGGCATTCATAATGTAATATATATGCACATATGGACATGCATGTACAACACATTACAACGTTTGAAGGTTTGGAAGGAAATGGATGTATGTAGACACATTGATACGGCTGCAAATGTGTTATAATTGCAGCAATAATTGCATTATCCCTACATAAATAAATATGTCGTATACGGAGAAATGTGATTTATTTAGATTTCGACCAGTGTAGCCCCGGATCGGGCTAATTAACGACGTGTGTAGCACCGGATCGGGCTGTGCATATGCACAGCCCGATCCGGTGCTACACACGTCGTTAATGAGTTGCGGGATCATACATTTATTTATCAATATGTATACCGGTATCCGACTGAACCAGTGTAGTCGACGATCAACAGTTTGCCAAGAACGTAATAGGCCCGGTTTCGATGTAAGTGGTCGTATATAACGTGGATATTTGGACAACGGAATGCTTTTAGTTGGTAGCACTTGAAGTTGTTCAATAATGGATATATTCATCGGGTGTGTGTATTATTCTGTAGATATTAATGCATTATCATCAGATAATATTGTTGTATTATTATGTAGATATTAATGCATTATCATCAGCTAATTGTGTTGTATCATTCTGTAGATATTAATGCATTATAATCAGATAATTGTGTTGTATTATTCTGTAGATATTAATGCATTATCATCAGATAATTGTGTTGTATCATTCTGTAGATATTAATGCATTATAATCAGATAATTGTGTTGTATCATTCTGTAGATATTAATGTATTATCATCAGATAACGTGTGTTAATCATCATCAAAGATAGATAGTTAATGCTTTATCATCGATAATTGTGTTGTATCATTCTGTAGATTAAGATAACTGTGTTGTATCATTCTGTAGATATTAATGCATTATCATCAGATAGCTGTGTTGTATCATTCTGTAGATATTAATGCATTATCATCAGATAGCTGTGTTGTATCATTCTGTAGATATTAATGCATTGTCATCAGTTAACTGTGTGGTATCATTCTGTAGATATTAATGCATTATCATCAGATAACTGTGTTGTATCATTCTGTAGATAGTAATGCATTGTCATCAGATAACTGTGTTGTATCATTATGTAGTATCAGATATTATTGTTGTATCATTCTGTATAAGTGTTACTGCATTTGTCCTGAATACATGGAGTGTTGGTTCCAGCCTGTCGTGTTCGTTCGTGTGTGTACTTACACGCTGACCCCACTGTATTTCATGTATAAACAAAAAATGTAAATATTTTTCTGCATTTTTTCTCATTTCTCATCAAAAGTGTATGTTGTTACCACTCAGTTGAACCGTCTCGGCGAGACGGTTCAACTGAGTGGTAACAACATACGCTTTGGGTGGGTAGCGAACCAACCTGTCGTGTTCGTTCGTGTGTGCACTTACACGCTGACCCCACTGTACTGCATTTGTCCTGAATACATGGAGTGTTATTATATACAGTGGGGTCAGCGTGTAAGTGCACACACGAATGAACACGACAGGTTGGTTCGCTACCCACCCAAAGTGTATGTTGTTACCACTCAGTTGAACCGTCTCGCCGAGACGGTTCAACTGAGTGGTAACAACATACACTTTTGATGCGAAATGAGAAAAAATGCAGAAAAATATTTACATTTTTTTATACATGAATTACAGTGGAGTCCGCGTGTAAGTGCACACACGAACGAACACGACAGGTTGGTTCCAACCTGTCGTGTTCGTTCGTGTGTGCACTTACACGCTGACCCCACTGTATCCATGGGCATGATTGCCGTTGCCTTCATAAGTGTGAATCGTAGCATATATGTCGGTATGACTGGATAAAATGGGGTTTGTAGGTTTTGCGACCAGTGTAGATCCAAATCAGCCTGTGCACCGGCCCAGTCCAGTCTGACCTGGATATACACTGATCGCGATTCCACCAAGGAAACACCCATCATAATTATAACACGCACTCTATGAATAGATCATTATCAGGTTACAGGAGTGTGCTATTGACCAGGAGCTACACTGGTCACCAATCCCATAAGTCCCATTTCTCCAGTCACAGACGCATAAAACTTGACTTGCTGCGGCTAAATCAATGAAACGGAATCATGCCCCGAAAGTACGAATATGTCATTCGATTTCATTAACATAATTAACACACGTATTATACAGATCTGTAGTATGGAAGCGGTCTGGTACCGTTGCTGAAATAGTGTATCTCCTAAGTAGGAGATATTAAATCCGAATTAGGAGACATTAAGCCTCAGTAGGATATACTAACTCCTAATTAGGAGATAGGAGTTGGTATCTCCTAATTAGGAACTATCTGCTAATTAGTACCTAAGTAGGAGATACTAAGTCATAATTAGGAGACACTGTCTCCTAATTAGGACTTAGTATCTCCTAATTAGGACTTAACAATATATTCCAGCATCTGGCACTAGGGCGCTTCCATACTGTAGGGATAATGGATGTTCCCAAACCTAAATGTTATCAGGAATTGTGATGTCACGACCGTGTGAGACATGACTACGGTTGCCATGCAACCATAATCACTACAGCTAATGGAATCAATTTTAAAGATTAAGTGGCTTATTTTCGAGACGATCCTATTTTCGTGTGATTAAAGCAGAGAGGTGGACTGCATCTCAATGAAGAAACAAAGTGTGACGAAACTTTGCAAGAAAGCAAATTGCGGTATTTTTACAATCTAATTCCATATTCCACGAGTCCAATTATATCAGTTCGGCAGTATGAAAATTACGAAATACATGAAACACGGAGCGCATGACCCAGTGGTCTAGAGCATCGGACTGCTGATCCTACGGACGTGGGTTCGAGTTTCACCCGAGGCGTGCGTTGTGTCCTTGAGTAAGACACTTTATCCACACTAATTCGGATCACCAAGCTGTAAATAGGTACCGGCTAATGAGCGAGCGAACTCGATTGTATTTGATGGTTTGTACATGTATATATGAATAAAATATTACCCTACACATACAGTCGGTCAGCGTGTAAGTGCACACACGAACGAACACGACAGGTTGGTTCCAACCTGTCGTGTTCGTTCGTGTGTGCACTTACACGCTGACCCAATTGTACTCTACGAAGGGGGGTGTTGCTGTAAATAGATGAAAATAGAAGACGTCTCGTTGTCGTTTGACACGGCCATGACAATGCCTGGTTACTTCATTATTCTATTGAAGAATAGGATATTGAAGAATACAATACAATGTTTGTTAAAGGATACCATTAGTAAGGTGTCCACCATACAGAAGCACGGTAGTAACTAAACACAGATAGTACAAACACAATGCATACAAATGCACGATCAAAATGAAATATCGCATAGTAATAATAATTATAATCTGTGATTATTGAACTATTTACATCGGTATGAGGCACATGGGATTGGAAATTATGCTGAGAAAACCTTACAAAATGTCCATTTGTGTATTTTGAAAAGCAACGCTCATCAAGGTGTATGATCACGTGGTACTAACAACAACAAGTACCGATTGAAAGTGCGTATTCTTTTATAATGTCCTTATTACGTAACGGATTTTGATGAAATATGGCGCATCAAACGCGTCTTGTTAAGCTGCATTTGGTGGTCTCTGTACGTTGGCCCAAACTGATGTCGTTTTTGCGAAGAATCGATTCCCGTGTCTACCGACACGGAAATCGATTCTTCGTAAAAACGACATAACTCTGTGCCGAACTCCCTGGACGACCAAATGCAGGTCACGAAGACGCGTTTGCTGCGATATATTTCATCAAAATCCGTTTCATATTAAGGAAAATATAAAATAATACTTACTTTGGAGTGGGCGACATTGTTGTTGTTGTAACCACGTGATCATGCACCTTGGCTCATGTGTCCAGTCGAACTTTCCGCCCGTAATTCTTTTCTAGCACAACTGTGTACACTATCGCCTACGATAATACTGCCATTATTTTTTTCATTTCCAAATAATTGAAAAGTGTACTTAAAGTCAAGCAGGTTCATTGACTGAGCATGAGCTGTGCTACAGCTCAGGCTCCGTCAATCAAACCGCTTGAATGCGTGAGTTGAGTTTGCTAAATTGCATAGATGCTCAGAAACGTTGACATCCGCAGCCGATTTCACAAAAATTGCTAAGCATGCTTATCTAAGTACACTTTGAGGGAGAACTCATTTATTTTTCCCGAAATGCATTATTTGATATAGAAGTAACAACTGCGTATAGTTGATGATTAAAAGTATGCTGTCGCTATAATAATGTAATACATTCTGTATAATACAAATTAATAAATGTATCCTTAAATTGAAAATTTCTCCCTCTAATTAGTGTAGCAAGATAAGTATACATTGCAATTTTGATGAAATAGGTTACTGGGCAATATTAATGCATCATGACCCATGAATCGGTTAATGGGGCAGCTAGACTGTTTGGAAATCAATAAACACCAACAGGCGAATCACAGACCATAGCATGCATCGTTAGACAGTCGGGAAATGTCAATAGGGTACTAATGGATACCATTGCAACGAGTGCAACCCTGTGCGAGTTGGTGGCTGCTAAATTTATTTGAATGGGTCAGCGGATGAAAAGGGCTAACTCCCTCATGGAGTTAGCCCTTTTCTTTCGCTGACCTTAATTCAAACATTAACACATCCGTTTCAGAAAAACCCATATCGCCAATTGCATGGCGTATTGTAGACTCTGATGGGAGTGTTTCAACGCAGTGATGTAACTATCAAGGTGTATGATCACGTGGTACTAACAACAACAACAAGTACCGTTTCAAAGTACGTATTCTTTTATAGTGTCCTTATTACGTAACGGATTTTGATAATGATGAAATATGGCGCATCAAACGGGTCTTGTTAAGCTGCATTTGGTGGTTTCTATATTTTCGCCCAAACTTCTGTCGTTTTTGCGAAGAATCGATTTCGTGTCTCCGACACGGAAATCGATTCTTCGCAAAAACGACATAAGTCTGTGCCAAACTCCATAGACCACCAAATGCAGCTCATGAAGACGCGTTTACTGCGCCATATGTCATCAAAATCCGTTGCATATTAAGGAAACTATCAAATAATACTTACTTTGGAGTGGGCGACGTTGTTGTTGTTGTAACCACGTGATCATGCACATTGACTATGTCAAACCACATATGTTTGAACGGATTGTCATTATTCTGGAGCCATGTCGGTATTTTGGTGGATTTGTGTCGATTTCGTTGGTTTTTGGTAAGTTACATGGTTTTGTGTAACTACTAAATTTAATGCACAACGATTGAACACGACATAAATCGTCAATTATCTACACTTTCATCGTTCAGAATGTTCGGACCCCCTTTATGCTGTCAATATACCCGTACTTATACGTGTAATTCGCGGGAGGTGACGTACATTGTAAATTATATGTTGGTAACAATGCACCCAAACCACCAGATATACCGCAATAATCCATAAAACACCGAAATATGAACCTGTGTGTAAAACTACAGTTATCAGATAATTCTTTTGTTCCCTTTGTGAAAGCGATTAGCATAGTTTTGAAAAGCAATGTATCACTGTTTCTTCTGCTTATTAACTGGATAGGAGGAAAAGTGAAATTGGCAAAACTTGATCAAAATGCACTGAAATGAACAGAAACATGCGAATGTAATTGATATAAATCACGTGCGTTCAATTTCATCAGCAATTTAGTGAAGCTATTTGAAATGCTGTCTTTTAGATGAGACAGTGTATAATTTGGAATAATTGGGTGTGTCTTGAGAATTCCATTTATTCGTAGTTGTTTGGTGATAATTAATGAGGTTTTAACACTGCTCGACTGGTTGCAATATAATGCTAGGTTAGGTTAATGAATACATGTATGTTAAAGGTTGGAACTTGGTTTTATCACATGAAAACATTGTTATTCCGTGCTGTAACCCATTTCATAAATGTGATATGACACACGTGTAATAATTTGATTAGCTGACCGCATCACCTACTTATGTATTCGTATTTTGCGCCAACGTTATGCCAAATGAATAAACTGGAGACGTTCCAAATGGTGTCCGTAATGGCGCGACAAAGCATTGCTGTGTTGACGTTGACGTAAGACTAAATGTTCGTAAGTGCAAACTTATGATAGTCTGTAAATTAACACTGTTTTCTTGAAAACAATTATTGGATTTACATGTATTGAGCATAGGCTGCATGTGCAGCATATGCTCAATAAATGTAAATCCATAAATTGAAATTCCTAGACGATCCTAAATGTGCACTTACGAACATTTCAGTCGAACATATTAGCAACATAGTGCAGGTGATGCCATATATAAAGTTCTGTAAACATATTTTATATATATATATATATATACAAAATGTTTTGCTTTATTCTAGTATGTAGCTTTTATGCACGAACAAAATAATACGTGTAATATCGTCATTGAGTGATTATTTAATTAGATATGTTTTTACCGAGTTTAATGGTTTAAACATCGATCATATTAAAACAACACAAATGTTAGAGTTTGTTTATTGCTGATCGCACCATCATACACGTAAATATATTCATCATCTAGGTTACATGCTTTATAGAAGAGTCTAATGTGCATTTGTATTATACTAGTACTTTATAATGTTCTTAATATTCTGCATTATTGCACTGCGAATGGCTATTTTACGCAATATAACGATAAACGGCATTGCATTATGTTGAAGTACGTAATGCAACTACGTCAGAAGATCCCACGCTTGGAAATCATTTCCAGGGGTTTATGTCCAATTTTCTCAACTATTATCATTGAATAAATCGTTGTAACACTTGATATGATAAAGGGGGACAACTCCCGGTATATACGAGTTTTATAAATAGGTTATCGAACTTAGAAGAACGGGATATTATTGTCGTTATATTTGGCCAGGTCTGTCGGTTTGATGTCACCTTGTTCATGTTGCTAAGCCTTGTAAATTATAACGTAGATCATGCCATCGAAGTCGTTCTAAGGGAAATTACTTGTGAGTTTGAAATGTCGGTTAAGTTATTTATAGGACGTGAATATTTAATCAAATGAAGTAAAATGCTACATGTACATCTTATATAGAGAAAAGTAGGTTAATGCCGTGAATGGGAAAATATCTGGCAATGTTTATGAAATGGGATAACTTGACGATAACTCCAATGAAGCCATTTTCACATCATTTAGACGATTCATACAAAACACCGGTCGTTTTTAATGCACCATATAATGATGCCTGCGTGTGCACATACTTATCACCAACTGACTTGGGGTGGCGCTAACTGGGCATGTGGGAACCAGACTCCAACTCCTATTGTGGCTCGCTTTATTCCTCTTTTTTTTTCCATTTACTTTATCACGTAATTGATTGTATAGAACCTATTGTCTGTACATTTGTGTCAATAGTATATTTTTGGGAAATTTAAAATTTAATTGCTTTAATATAATTGCCGTGTATCAGAGGATGCTGAAACCAGAACAACTTATAATCCAGAAAATATCAAGTATCACAGAATATAAACTGTTCTAAAACTGATGGCAGGAATGTCTTGGTTTCGGCATCCTATGATATCTAGTCACGTGTAAGGAAGAGGATTTAAATAAGCTTGCTTTCAATCCAATCCCATTTGCATAGTACTGTATATAGTAACATTGACATTGACAATGAACCTGTAAACAATATGCAAATAAAATATGTTTAAACTAAACGGGATGGGCGAGGCTCTGAACTAACCTACTATTCTATTTATCCCGTCAATACTGCAAATAGTTTTAAAATGCAAAAACAATAACCCAGCCGCATCCTGAAAATCGGAGAATCGAAACGCAAATATTCATACGCAGTGATTAGATCGTATTGACAGGATATGAAAAAGGTTTCACGGCACCGTGTTTCACGGGATACATTGAATATAATATGGTATATGAGGATCTACAAAACATCAGACGTATATTGGATACCACTTAGTACAAAGTGGTTGCCATAGTTCACTATACGTGAACAATCTCGAACGATGGCCTATCATTGTTGACACGAAATAGCGATGTATGGGCTTTATATGTTTATTTATGTATTAGCAGTTAGGCTGTGCAAAGTTAAGCGTCCGCGTGCGGGTAGATTTTGAGAGTGATTCTGTCAAAAAATGAACAAACTCTGTATGCTAGCTAGTAGACACTATTTATTGGTGAAGTAATATGAAAACTGATTTGTGACGTGTGCACGTTTTATATCCGTTCATGAATTTACACTTAATCAGTTTAATTAGAGTATTTTTTTCTGGCGGAAATTTAAATTTATGCTAAAAACTTCCTCAACCCTTTGCAGACTGCAAAGGGTTGAGGATGTTTTTAACATAAATTTACACTAGTATTTTCTTTCTTCAATACCTTGTTTGTTTATACCGGATACGTATGTAGGTTTTGGCCATCTGGGTGGACACTTAACAGAGAAAAGTAATGGCATGGCTTTAGTGTGTATCTAGAGGAATATGTCTAGGTCTAGATATTAGCAGATACGCTGGTGACAACTAATGATAGCATGTTAATCATTTGCATATTGACACTGTCTGTACATACACAGTAAAATGTGCCACATATGCAATTCATATGAAAACAAATCATATGTTCATATGTAAACATATGAAATTCATATGCCACACATTGTGTATCATAGTGCTTCTATGCTTGTAGTGTGTCGCTATCAATCGGATTTAGCGGACTGATTCGCACGCTATGCCCAGTTTTGTTATGGCGCATCACAGAAGGCAATAGCCGAATGGCACTTCCGTAATGACGTCTTTATATGTGTTAAATCGCTTGGTAAATACCACAGGACGGCTAAAATGCCGATAAATACCAGCGCATAGTTCAGTTATGTGCTGAATCATACGTATTATATGGTAGAAACGCGCTCAGCCTGACGATCAGAATGTCTCAGAACATTATAGTTAAGGAATAAAACCTTGGATTACTGCGTTTACTGTAGTATGATAAACAGTTGGTTTGTTTAAAGGGCATGGAGTCCGAAGTGAAAAACATCTGGCTTCGGACTCCACTCACTTTAAACAGAACAACTATTGTAAACGCAACTGCCCATAGTTTTTATCGACGATGAACTTCGTGTATTTTGATGACCTCAAACAAGCTTTAAGGAATCAAAAACGTCGCGCGACTTCACGTGGGCCTAATGTTCTGTAATGGGATATAAATGCAATATGGTGCATGGGCGTTTCATAATGAAGTTATGGACTGTGTAAATATTCATTTTTGCGGGGATTCGCTGTAATAATAGTTTTAATCTAGTTAGATACGTGCATGTATTTCCGTTCTCGTACATCAGACTTACAATGTCTTGTCTCTAACTCGGCCACCGTTAGAGTTTCGCTGTTATAGAATTATAGTACATGCTACCCAGTGATTTACCGTGATTCCGGAGTTATTTATTTCCTTGAAGGAAACGTTTCCTCCCAGACGTTCGTGAGACATAATTGACGTCACGTTTTGACGTCATTTCTAGCGAAGAAACAATTCATACGGTAAAGTAAAAATTGTGTCAATTTTGACTATGTTATACGCTCGTCTAAGAGCATATTTCACATGATTGGAAGAGCATATAATATACAATTTATTCCACTACCATTTTGAAGTACCGGATTTATTTCCCTTGACATCTGTAAATCCGACAAAGAAACGCGTGCTCCGCACTCGTTTCTTTATCGGACTTCCAGATGTCTCGGGAAATAAATCCGGCATTTCAAAATGGTAGTTGAATAAACTACATGTATGTGTATACAAGTTTCATGGCGCATCGTTTTGCTCGTTATTGTTGACACAGACTATCACGTGCATCCGCGCAGTCTCAACAGGGTATGCACCGTTCGCATGTCATCCATAGAACCACACTAACAGATCATGGTTATGATTGCCCACACCATGAATGCCACAAATCTATCCAGTCAAATTTCATTAAATGATCTGGCCATAGACGGACATCTGCGTAATTTTATGAAATACGTTTACAAAATTTACAATATTTTCCTTAAATGGTGTCAAAAGTTGACTAAATTTTCAGAATACATTCGGAATGATATTCAGCATGTACTGTGAACAATTTGTCAACTTTTGACTTTATTTATAAAAAATATTGTAAATTTTGTAAACGTATTCAATGAAATTACGCAGATGTCCGAAGCTACACAATTACATGGCGTGTCTCATATGATGTACATGTACGTTTGTCAAAATGTCCAAATACGAACAGCAATATCGCTATAACCACTGCATAATGTTATAAGCGTTGTATATGCAAATGCCAAATTGGATGGAGCCAAAACACTTGAAAACGTCCTTGAATAAGCAATAATTGAATACAAACTGGCGTTATATACCGGCGCAAAATTGGATGGAAACTCACGCACATTCTATCAACAATTGCCATTATCGATACGCCGACGGCCGCCGGCGGTTCGCGTATACTGCCCCACAATTCACTCCCGTCTCGAAAACAACACTTAATTGGAATAGGGCCCGTACCACAGGCAAATATGAGACACGCTATGCGGTTTTGTACCTTCGGACATCTGCGTAATTTGATTAAATACGTTTACAAAATCTACAATAGTATTCATAAATAAATTCTAAAATTGACAAAGCTTTCGGAGTACATGCGGAATAAAATTCCGCATGTACTCTGAATGTTTTGTCAACCTATGACACCATTTTCGGAAAATATCGTAAATTTCGTAAAAGTACAGTAAAGATTCTAATAGACGCCCGGGCGTCTATTAGAATCACCACTGGCTCTGAAGTCCAGGGTGGGCGTTTAATAGAAGCAAGTGTTATTCAGCAAAGGGAAAATGATAAAAAAAAAAAAGTATACGATGTTCTGCTATCTGAACAAAAACATAACTAAGGGACGTTACTCTCAAACGTGATTGTACTGTCTGTCAGTTTATACACATTTGGGCCAAGACGTTTCGGCCCACTCTGGTCATTATGGTACAGTCGGTAGAAATCTCAAATTTAATGGTAATGTATATCAAGACAGCGTCAATCATTAATGCTGATCAGATTTAAGCCTACGGACGTTTCGTCAGCGTCAGCGTTTCGGATCTGTCGGGTTTGAGATGCTTTGAAAATGGCGTCTCCGTAACCGTGTAAATTCTGATCACCTTGTGTCCGTGCAAATAGCTACTGCTGATGAGGAATTTACTGTGACACCGGAAACAGTCGAATTTCGCTTCCGCTTTTGAAAGTGAAAGTAGCAATTATGTTTTTTCCCCGATTTTAAAGGAACTTGCTTTCGAAATAATGGAAAGAAAAAAAATCGAATTGGACAATTAGCTCCGATTTTGTTTCAAGTCGGTACTGGGCGTTTATTAGAGGAACTAATTTCGTGAAAATCGGCCAAAAAATGTGTCATTTTCAACGTAAAAAGTGGGGGGTGGGCGTCTATTAGAGCATGGGCGTCTATTAGAATCTTTACGGTACTTCATGAAATTACGCAGATGTTCGAATGTACAAATCCCCATGGCGTGTCTCATATGTGAATGCGACTGGAGAAATGGGACTTATTACAAGTGCAGCTCCTGAACAAATAGCACACTCCTGTAGCCTGATATATATTAATTGATGGAATGGCGAACAGTGCACAGGCTGATCTGGATCTACACTGGTTGCAAAACCCATAGGCCCCGTTTCCTCAGTCACAGCCACATGCATATGAACTAACACTTAGTATGCTGTGAACTCTTGGAACTCTTAGGATTAATAGAGAAAGACATAGAAGAGCCCATATATGCAAGGATTCCGCTGGGGAAAATAAAAAAATCGCCACTTCAAAAAAAATAAAACAATTGGCGATAAAAAATTACAATTTTCGAAAAAAAAGAAAAAAAAAGAAAGAAAAAAATTGTGTTGATTGTTTTTTCGAAAATTGTAATTTTTTATCCCCAATTGTTTATTTTTATCGCCAATTGCGGAAGTGGCGATCGCCAGTGGAATCCATGTATATGGTATTGTGGAGCTTAGCGATGGTGTAGCACTATATCAGGCGCATGTCTAATTAGCATCGTAACGTAAAATAATTAGCGCAACTATCACGGATAAATAAACTTGTTAGACCCAGATCAAGCTGCGCGGATGCGCACCACGTTTGTTTGTTTGGTTGTTGAGGTTTAACGGCCTATTAACAGTTAAGGTCATTTAAGGCCGGTCAATGGGTTTAGTACTAAATCCCATATATTACATGTACGAGTACATGTACAAATGGGGGGAAATCCCAAAATCAGAACTGATTATTACAATAAAAATACTATATATTCAGCCCTGAAATCAGAATAATCCTGATCTGATGCTAGGTCCTCGCCACATCGGAATCACCTGCCCTCCTCCCAAAAGCAGTATGATCAGTAATAATATTACTACCTTTATAATGGGCAATAACCCGATTCAACTCCCAGGAAACAAAAGAGCCAAAGATAAAAACGGATCCGAGGGCCAAATCGTGATTCTTGAAAGGAGGAACCCCTACCGTTAATTTACGCCATCGTGTTCATCCGACCAACCACCCACCTGCACACATCATGATATCATTGGTATATGTTCTGTGTATTTATGTATGTACATGTACTTCCTGCAATAGTTTAGTTGACATATTTATTACATTGATTGTAAAACACAGTCTGTTGTTGCACAACGAAAGCCAATTTATTCAATGAAATGGCTTTCCCCATACAGTAGCAAAGCTCATGTAATGAAATATTATATTTCATGTTGTTGCATTAGATTCCGCCATTCAACCATATTTATGTGTATTTCCATATATTACATGTGATATACTGTAATGGGATGTAATAAAGAGTAATTGAGTTTGAGTTTGAGCTGCACTCGGCAAGGGCCAACCAACCCTCTATAGATAAATACTATATATATATCATGCACACATGGAAATCCGCGAGTGTATGACCTCTACTGGTCAAGGTCACCCGAATGACACAAGGTTGTAAGTCACCCATTTGAGGGAGCTATCAATGAAGTTTGACAAGAATTCGACCAACAAATCAGGGAGATATGCAACATTTTAATGTACGTCTAAATTGTTGACGCCGCTGCCGACGACGACGCCTACATACAGGCATTCTACCATGTATCAATCGACGATAAACATACTCGTAGAAAACCCATCAATGAAACTATATTGCTATTGCAGGGTAGTGAGTGACAACATAATTATAAGCCGCAAAACAATTGATCGATGGACAATTTATTGAATTATTCAGGTGCGTCACTAACCCGAATTATCTGTCTGTAACGCAGGGCCCTGCGTTACAGACAGACAATTCGGGTTAGTGCATTCCTGCAACGAGAATAGTATAGCTACACACGGTATTAGTCAATCTGATGGGTTGTTAATCCATCCTGTTCCGAATGGGTGTTCCCTGACCATCAATCCGGGGTTCAATCCCCATTCTCCAGCAAGGAGCCATGATAGAACCTTCAGCGAGTAACAAGAATATACTAAATGTAAATTCTTTGATTTAACGACGGAACTGGCTCGATGACCTTGCATGTCGGGACCGACTATTTAAGTCCCCATCCGATAGGACAAGGCTAGCACGAAGTTGTCTTGCTCAAGGACACGCCGAATCGGCCATTCGGAACAGGTCGAGGTGGGAATCCGTCAGTCCGACGCTCGGCCTACTGAGCTAATCCGGCCACCTGAACTAGATCCAGACGTATTTATAGTCAGTGTCATCACACAAAGTATTCCTACATTTAGCGATAAAAAATTACAATTTTCAAAAATTGTAATTTTTTACCTACACAACCGCCTGTGCTAATCCTGCAAACATTTGTATTTTTTATTATTCCCAAATACTTGAATATTGTGATTATAATCAAGACGTTTGATTGACTAAGCTTGAGCTGTACAAATCTTGCCAATAGTTTTGTATTTCCAAATAATTGAATACTGTGCATAACATGAATCAGATTGATTGGCTGAGTCTGAGCTGTACTACAGCTGAGGCTCAGCCAATCAAACTGCCTGATTGCGAGTTGAGATTGCCAACAAATGTTCAGAAACGTTGCCACCTGGGAAAGATTAACGCAGGCGGTTGCTTAGCATCCAATTCATCGTCTCCTGGTTTTGCCCTTATCTATCGTGCACAGTGGCGGCCCGGGTCCCCTTTCAGGATTCCAGGGGGCTGTTTCACTAAACTTCGTACAGCTATAAAATGTTTGTAAGTGCAACATTATGATATTCTGTAAATTTTAAATTATCAATGTTTACTTGTAAGCAATTATTGAATTTACATTTATTAAGCATGCTTAATAAATGTAAATACATCAATTAACATTTCCAGACGATAGTAAATTTGCACTTACGAACATTTTAGTCGCACGATAGTGAAACGGGTCCCAGATCTTTATTTTGCAATTGACAAGATGTCTGATTACTGTAAAAATTAGCAAACACCGTCAAATAAGGGTGGTTTTATCAGATCAAGGTCCAGATATTAATAGTGAGCCCAAAATCTGCCGTTCACATGAGAATTACGTACTGAAAATCAGTCGTTTGAATCTCGACTGCCACACCCTCTACCCCCAACCCCGCCCCCACCCCCCCCCACTCCAACCCCCCTGCCCCTCCACACCCATCCCCTTCGGCGAAATCCTGGATCTTCCACTATTAACTCAAAATATCCTGGCTGCCCTGGCGACTTATTCCGACAGAAACGTCGCCACATTGTCGCCACTATAACTTTCACATCACGATAATCTAATGCCCATCTGAAACGTGATTGCGATCCCGCGATATCTGACCTATGTGTCATTAACGATTTCAGCAGTGAATATCTTCAGAGAGCCGATTCACCTCAGTCTGCGCAGTTTGTGGATAATTTCAGAATATTTACAAACGGTCAATCATCTGATGAATATTAAATAGAGAATACCAGGCTAGTGTCTTTTTGCATCAAGTTTATCAGGCAAGGCTAGGCCTACCGAGGAATTCCTACTGTTTCCGAGCAGAGCCTGATAAACTTGATATCAAAATACATTATCCGGGTGTTCTATTTATCAGGTAACGTTCGAAAATGACCACAGAAGACGTCACTTATTTGCGTTGTGTAATTACACTGACGTAATTTGGTAACGTCGCGTGACGTCATCCGACCAATGGAACGTGAGTTTTCACTTCGTTGTGAACAGGATGTTTGTATAAGGTCAATGCCTGATACAACCTATGTATTCAGTCAGTACGTATTCGGTCAATACAGGGCAGGTTACCTGATAAAGTGTGTTGCCAGTGTGTTCCGGATTACGCGCAACCACATTGAGAATTGAGAATGCGGTAATGAATTTGGCCATTATTTTCCGGGCCGCACATGGAAACAGTAACAATGTTTACTTCAGTGGCAACTTGCTACTAACTACTGCTAGATAAATGTTAAATCACGTACAGCGGCAACTTGCTGCTAACTACTGCTAGATAAATGCTAACTCACGTGCAGCGGCTACTTGCTGTTGACTAAGCTAGATAAATGCTAAATTCACGGACAGCGGCTACTTGCTGTTAACTACGCTATATAAATGCTAAATTCACGTACAGCTGCTACTTGCTGCTAACTACTGCTATATAAATGCTAAAGTCACGTACAGCTGCTACTTGCTGCTAACTACTGCTATATAAATGCTAAATTCATGGACAGCGGCTACTTGCTGCTAACTACTGCTATATAAATGCTAAATTCACGTACAGCTGCTACTTGCTGCTAACTACTGCTATATAAATGCTAAATTCACGTACAGCTGCTACTTGCTGTTAACTACGCTAGATAAATGCTAAATTCACGTACAGCTGCTACTTGCTGCTAACTACTGCTATATAAATGCTAAATTCACGTACAGCTGCTACTTGCTGCTAGCAGTAGCTAGGTAAATGCTAAATGCACGTACAGTGGCTACTTGCTGCTAACTACTAATAGACAAATGCTAACTTCGCGTACAGCGGCTACTTGCTGCTAACTACTGCTAGATAAATTATAAGTTCATGTACAGCGACTACTTGCTGCTAACTATACTAGATAAATGCTAAATTCACGTACAGCTGCCACTTGCTGCTAACTACTGCTAGATAAATGATAAATGCACGTACAGCGGCTACTTGATGCTAACTAGTGCTATGCAAACGTTAACTTCGCGTACAGAGATACTTGATGATAATTACTGCTAGATAAATGCTAAATTCACGTACAGCGGCTACTTGCTGCTAACTACGCTAGATAAATGATAAATTCACGTACAGCTGCTACTTGCTGCTAACTACTGCTAGACAAATGCTAACTTTGCGCACATCGGATACTTGCTGCTAACTACTGCTAGATAAATGCTAAATGCACGTACAGCGGCTACTTGCTGCTAACTACTGCTAGACAAATGCTAACTTCGCGTACAGCGGATACTTGCTGCTAACTACTGCTAGATAAATGCTAAATGCACGTACAGCGGATACTTGCTGCTAACTACTGCTAGACAAATGCTAACTTCGCGTACAGCGGCTACTTGGTGCTAACTACTGCTAGACAAATGCTAACTTCACGTACAGCGGCTACTTGCTGCTAACTACTGCTAGATAAATGCTAAATGCACGTATAGCGGCTACGCATTGCTAACTACTGATAGGTAAATGCTAACTTCACGTACAGCGGCTACTTACTGCTAACTACTGCTAGATAAATGCTAACTTCACGTACATCTACTAATTGCTGCTAACTACTGCTAGATAAATGTTATCTTCACGTACAGCGGCTACCTGCTGCTAACTACTGCTAGATAAATGCTAAATTCGCGTATAGCGACTACTTGCTGCTGACTACTGCTAGATAAATGCTAACGTTTCGTACAGCGGCTACTTGCTGCTAACTGCTGCTAGATAAATGCTAACGTTTCGTACAGCGGCTACTTGCTGCTAACTGCTGCTAGATAAATGTTAACGTTTCGTACAGCGGCTACTTGCTGCTAACTGCTGCTAGATAAATGCTAACGTTTCGTACAGCGGCTACTTGCTGCTAACTTCTGCTAGATAAATGATAACGTTTCGTACATCGGCTACTTACTGCTAACTGCTGCTAGATAAATGATAACGTTTCGTACAGCGGCTACTTGCTGCTAACTGCTGCTAGATAAATGCTAACGTTTCGTACAGCGGCTACTTACTGCTAACTACTGCTAGGTAAATGCTAACTTCACGTACAGCGGTTACTTGCTGCTAATTACTGCCAGATAAATGCTAACTTCACGTACAGTGGCTACTTACTGCTAACTACTGCTAGATGAATGCTAACTTCATGGACAGCGGCTACTTACTACTGCTAACTACTGCTAGATAAATGCTAACTTCGCGTACAGCGGCTACGAGATAAATGCTAGCTTCGCGTACATGGATTTAACTAAAGGTATGGTAAGCAATAAGCAGTATGCATATGTGCCGTTTATACACGGTAGATGCGCCAATGCAAAATACATGTACGTTTCTGTACTTACACGCCCGTGCCATATATATATTGACATTTTTCACTCACATATACCTTTACAGTTGGGTCAGCGTGTAAGTGCACACACGAACGAACACGACAGGTTGGAACCAACCTGTCGTGTTCGTTCGTGTGTGCACTTACACGCTGACCCCACTGTATATCAAATACAATGTTATCTGTTGTTCAATTTCCAATACTTTTGGCGATAAAAATGTTAATGGAATGAATTTCCAACGAAATGATTGTGATTTAGTTATGTCACTTCGATCGGTGGTATATATGAAGTGACATATGTACATGTATGTTGCAATTCGAAATGTACAGAATTTTAAAAAATCAACAATTACTATCGAGTCCAACGCTGACAGTGCAATCATTGAAGTGCAATAAAGACGGCTGAGACGAGACGACCTGTCGCAGAGAATCGTGACAGGCACGTCAAAGACAACTCAATTACATGTTTATTCTAACCAACGGCCAATTGTGACCTATCACAGTTGCGAACTAGACACCGTCGGTAATGTGAAATGACACTGCATTGCCGTCAAATGAAACACGTCATGTGATTTTGTACCTTGAGACATCTGCGTAATTTCATTAAATACGTTTACAAAACTTACAATATATTTTATAAACTTTAAAGTAAAAAATTGACAATAATTTCAATATATTTCCGCATGTACTCTGAACATTGTGTCAACTGTTGACGCCATTTACGGAATATATATATATAAAAGTATTTAATGAAATTACGCAGATGTCCGAAGGTACACAATCACATGGCGTGTCTCAACTGTGAATGTGCTAACATAGATTATAGAGAATAGTAGGTTAGTGCCGTGAATGGGAAAAAATATCTGGCAAGGCTCAGGAAACGGGATGGGCGAGGCTCTGCCGAGCACATCCCGTTTCCGTGCCGCGCCAGATATGTTTTCCCATTCACGGCACTAACCTACTATTCTATTTATCCCGTGAACACCTACAAATGGCTGTAAAATGCAAAACTAATATTGACTGGATATCAAAAATGTTTCACGGCACCGTGTTTCACGGCACATACGCACTGTGTTGACGGGATAATATACATGTACCAAACAGATATATCATTTATCGTTCGCCCTACTTTCTAAGCCAATCGCTGGGCAGCATTGTGCTCCATTTATTTCACTTATTGCTACTTTTAATCCCAATAAATTGCATATGTTACCAGATTTAATGATTACCTGTTCACCAGGAAATGGAAAATCAATGCTCGCATGGAGCATTGCATTATACACTTAGCTGAACTATAAATATGTTATTGTTCACATATTGGATTTTTCAGGAACTAAATGCTGCGGTCTCGCATTTAATTCCTTAAAAATCCAATATGCGAACAATAACTTATACTTGTGTATCAAGCGGTCAGAGTGCACTATCAGACCAGCAACCAGGGGGCCGTTTCACTAAACTTTGTACGACTAAAATGTTCGTAAGTGCAAAATTATGATAGTCTGTAAATTTCACATTAACATTGTTTTCTTGTAAATAATTATTGGATTGACATTTATTGAGCATAGGCTGCATATGCAGCCTATGCTCAATACATGTAAATCCATAAATTGAAATTTACAGACGATCTTAAATTTGCACTTACGAATATTTTAGTCGTAAGAAATTTAGTGAAACGGGCCCCAGACCCGCAAATGACATAGACGCGTTTCTCCAATCATGATCACATACATTGTGTTAATACGGTATTTGGAGACAATGTCTGGCCTTCATTTGACGACATCAATACTGTCATCAAGACTTAGTCTGGGCCCTGGTTTGATTATGCATAGAACTGTTGAAAGAGAAGAAATTGAATCAGAGAGACAGTTGACGGTGCGACCAATCGGATTTATTATACACACAACACAGTCTCTAAATCTAACGTTGTACCTCGTTGCAGTGGAAGTACAATGAACCGCATACAAATAATATCTGTTGAACAGTTTGGTGGGTTTCTACGGAGCCCCGCAGGGGACGCAGAATTATTTCTTTTTTTATTAATTCGTTCCCACGAAATAACAATTCGTTCTCTCAATTTAATAATTCGTTCCCACGAATTAACAATTCGTTCCCAAGAGAACGAATTGTTAATTCGTGGGAACGATTGTTATATCGTGGGAACGAATTGTTCATTCGAGGGAACGAATTGTCATTTCGTGGGAACGAATTGCTATATCGTGGGAACAAATTGTTAATTCGAGGGAACGAATTGTTATATCGTGGGAACGAATTGTTCATTTGAGGGAACGAATTGTCATTTCGTGGGAACGAATTGCTATATCGTGGGAACAAATTGTTAATTCGAGGGAACGAATTGTTATATCGTGGGAACGAATTGTTATTTTGAGGGAACGAATTGTTAAATCGAGGGAACGAATTGTTATTTCGTGGGAACGAATTAATAAAATCCATGTCCCCTGCGGGGCTCCGTAGATTTCGTGATCATACATCTCCATGCACTAAGTACACTACTGCCGGCGCCAATTCTTTGTTTCAAAATGCACGACAATTATGCTTGAAATCAAGCAACTTGATTTACTGAGCCTGAGCTGTGCAACAGCTCAGGCTCAGTAAATCAAATTGCTTGATTGTACATGTAAGTCGGTATAGGAAATAGATGTTCAGAAACGTTGATACTATGGTCAAGATTAACGCAGGCGGTGGCGTATAGGGCTGTTGAAATAGTGGTAATTGAATCAGAGAGACGGTTGACAGTGCGACCAATCGGATTTATTATGCGCACAACGTAGTCTCTAAATCTGAATATCATTACGCATTGGAAGTTCAATAAACCGAATGAAAAATAACATATTTCTGTTTGCGATAGTTGTGTGGGTTGCAATGGCATACATGTACATGCACCAAGGAGCGTGAAAAATAAGTTCGTGTGGTCCATTAATTGTAATGTTGAAGGAAATAATCTACTGTCTGTTTCACGAAACCTGTCTAAATTTTACGGCCATATATACAATGTCAAAACAATATTTTTTTTCGATAATTTACAATTTTATCAAAATTTAAGAATGAGGCTGTTTTTTATTTCGTGAAATTTGGTCACATGATTATATTACGAAAAATTGATTTGTCTATAGGAATTTAACATGGGAGAAAATGAGGTGGAGGAGCTGTGGAAGTAGGAGTCCAAATAGCGACTTTTTTTTACCCCGAAATGATCTAACCACTATTTCTGAAATTAGAAAACTTTCCCCATGTTAAATCCCCGTATATATCTTCACTCACATTATTTGTTCGCAATAAAATCAATATTGGATCAGATTTCACAAAATAAAAAGAAGGCTCATTAACGGTACATGCCCACTCAGTATGCACAAACTGTTCTTTATATCAGAGACATCATCTGAGACATTTTCTGGCAATATAAACATGTTCCTTTAACCGTACAGAAGCCAAACCGGGAATTTTACCGCTACTGCTGCTCCGGAAGTGATTCTAATGGACTGTCCAAGTTCGATAACCTAGTCATAAGACCGTTGTATCATGATACGCTGATACAACCTCGTTAGTATATATGTCACGTGTCATCTCGTGTATCCGGATCACGACTGATCACGAAATTTAATTAGTATTCGCAATGACGCAAACAGACTTATTCATTTCCCAGCTGTGTATACCCAGATCAGACTGCGCTGACTGATCTGGGTATACACTACTTGGTATTTTGTCAATGTCGACTAGCTGGTTGTTTAACAAATTGGATTGGATAATTAACGGGTGTTAACGTGTGTTGGTTGACTGGCATATACGCTGGTCAACACTATAAGCATGATAAGGCCACGGAGTCGTAAGTCCGGGCAAATACGGTGAATCTGACTAGGTCACCTGGGCTGCCATTGGGGAATGGCGCTGTACATGTGGTGCATGTAAGTGTTTGTAATGTGAATGCTTCAGATAAGAAACATCTCATTCGGCTTTATGTGTATATGCTGTTGATGAATATGGTTAAGGGCTGACTTTAAGGAATATGACCTTTTGTTTCAACTGCAGTAGCATCATACTTGTGACTGAATATCTACATAAAGTATATCTGACCCTGTTATTGTTAGTGAATATCATACAAGGTATTGTGTTGCCATCTCCGCCATATTAGTTTGTACATGTTGTCTGACAGTTTCACCACTTGGGGCGTTTGACACATACATCAACTAATATGGCAGTAAGCATAATAAATTTGGTGGACGTCCTAGACATATATGACAACAACGTCCCTTAAATAGTATTTCGGTATACATATACTGAGATACTAGATATCTGAGCTTTCTATCACCACTCACAATTATAAAATGGACACAATGTGTAAACTGTCAATAAGTACATCTGCCACAGGCAAAGCCGTATTTACTCGCATACTAGTCAAGTAGACAGCAGGGACAATACACTCAGATAACTGCTTACAAGTCACTGGATTCGATACAGTATGTATGGTAATACCGGTATATATTTACTGCACTGTGTATTGTTTTCACTGTTACACAGTCGTTATTGAATTCTCAAACATGTAAACAAAGGGTCAGCAAACCATTCCGATATTAGACTTTGTATATGAATTTGATGAAGACAACGCATAGCACGCTGAGATATGATGTCTTCCAATCATGTTGCACCAAAATGTATTCATGTGTTTCTCATATTGTTAGTGGTATGTGTCAAACGTACTAAGATGTATAACTGGCCGATGGCGTGTACACACTAAGATGGCCGAAATGGCAACTCCATGCACCGTTTAGGATACAATAAGAAGAGAATATTCACATATATGTTATGCATATATTCCATCACATTTACGAAGTAATTATTCATGAATCATAGGATGACCCGGGGTCCCATGGATCCTTAACATTTGCACACGGAAGCTGTGTTATCATCAAAACACCACCATTTCCGAGATATTCAGATCCAAACTGTTTCTCCGAATGTTGGGAATGCATCATAATCAGTATGCTAGTGCTGTTGGATCATAATCAGTATGCTAGTGCTGTTGGATTGAAGTGATGATGATAAATATGGCTAATACTTGCACAAGTAATCTATCCACTCTATCATTCAAACAATCTCGCTTGGTTTTATATGTACGTGTTGCTGGTAAATATGGTTAGTGCTTGCATGTGAGAGCAGTTTCCGAAGTACTCGGTCCAGAATGTTTCTCGGAATGCAGGAATGTATTATAAACATTATGTTATTTTCCTTGTATTTAATCTATGGTGATGTTAATTAGAGGTTAATTTGGCTTGTTTGATATCGGCCTAGGTATCGGCCCGAGGTAACCTGGTATCAGCCTGAGACCGAAGGTCGAAGGCTGATACCAAGTTACCGAGAGACGATACCTAGGCCGATATCAAACAAGACACGTATTAACGTCTTTATTACTTAGATTACTTAGATATCAATTTAATTATCAATCATCCTGCAGTTGTTGATAATCCTATATTAAAATATATACCGTTATCCATGATTGAATGATGAAATACAAAGCATACAAATTCAAATTCCCGGCATCTGTCAAAATTTACGCAGCCGATGAAGTAAACATGCAATGCGCATACCCAAAGGAACTGGCTTAATACGCGCGCGAGACATGGTATCGGACTGGAAACGGCGGTATCAGACTAGAAGTTTCAGTATTAGACTGGAAAACACGCCGTATCAGCCTGGACTGTGTATGTTATTGCTGTAGGCAAATACAGTTAATTTATAGGCAACAATTGATATCTAAGTAATAAGTATGGTTAGTGTACACATGTAAGCAAACGACTCCAACATCGAACTGTCCAATATCAGACCAGCCATTTGAGTTTGTACCCAAGAAGATGTGCGCTTTGTAATGACATGTATTTACAGGAATTGAGATGTGCTCTGTAAATGACGTCGAATGTTGACGAAATGTTCGGAGCAAATGCGGAATTCCATTCCGCATTTGCTCTGAACATTTCGTCAACTTTAGACGGTATTTACGGAAAATATCGTAAATTTTGATAATAATTTTAAAGAGATATCGGATATATCCTTAAGCACAATATCACATGGCGTGTATCTCATATACTAAACGCATTTACTAATGTACTTATTCTACATTCTACCAGCGGAGGACAGGTCCCTCTGACTGCACACATGTGGGCGGTTGGTTGGGAGAATGTGAAGGGTAAATTAAACGATGGTTTTCATCCTTACCAGAATCCCGAGATCACTGGTTTGGCCCTCGTGTACATTTGGCTTCCCTGTTACTTGAGAGTTGAATACGGTTATGCCCTTTATAAAAGTAGAACGATTAGTACTAAGGACTGAGGCTAAGCATCTGGTAAGGGAGACCTGGGACCTGGTCAGGTTATTATAAATTCAGGGTTGAATTATATTTTCTTCTGTAAATATTCGAGTAAAATCAAACTGATTGGAAAATATTCAGTCTACATAAGTTCTCCAGATGCAGAAATGCACCATAAACAAGTAATCGATCACTAGTTGTCCGATTATTGGCTTATTGTCGTGCGTTGTAATTGTTATGTCATTCACTAGGTGTAACCTTAAACCAAGCAATCCTGCCTAACCCCGTTCCCACACCACCGGCATATAATTCCAACTCCAAATTATTACACAATTGTGGATGGGACAAGAGAAACGGGGCGTATGGCATTTGTGACCAGCGTAGCTCCTGATCCAATAGCACAGGTTGATCTGGATCTACAGTGGTCGCAAAACCTATAAGCCCCATTTCCCCAGTCACAGACACAATTATGAGAATCATGTTCATTGGCCGCGAGTAGCGACATCCGGGCATATCGAGTTAGAGCTTGAGTTTTGTATTGTGTCGATATTTCGAAAAATACAATATTTGCGAAACATACTTACATTTATTAAATTTATATTACTTTTCAGCGACGTAATGCTTGCTGTCCGTCATATTTTGAAAACAATGCACATGTGTATTGATCTAAAGGTTTGTTGGAATATAAAACAAACGAAACATTCTATTTAAGATCATGTGTTTGTACACTAGGTATAGTCACATCTAGTGATGAAGTAGTTGCACCGTGTTGATCATTTTACGATTGTCATGTTAGTGTTATTAATGAATAAAACTATGGGCTATTGCGTTTAATGTGGTGAACAATACATTTGGTATGTTTAAAGTGCGTCCGAAGGACTCTTCGTAAACTTTAAACAGACCAAATATATTATACACCCCAGTAAACGCAAGAGTCCATGGTTGTATTACTTATATTTACACTGCATTTTCTGATCCATTAAAAAATGTAAATAAGCAAATATGGCGGTAAAATTAAGAATAATATTGTTTTACGTCATTTCGTTGCAATTGCTGGTCAATAGCGCGACGTTTTTTCGATAATATTAAATTTCATCAACATTTTAGAATGAGCCATCTTTTGTTTTCGTAAAACTTTGTCAAATATTGATTTTATTACGAAAAATGACTTCTCTATGGGAATTTAACGTGGGGAAAAAAGAGGTGGAGAACCTAGAAGAGGAGTCGAAAACGAAACATTTTGGAAATTGATTCTGAGATCTAGCTAGATAACTTGGAAATGATCTAACTAAGAAAACAAGAGTTACATTTTGTAAATCGGCGCACTATTTCTCAAATTAGAAAATTTCCATATAGAGGCTAAATCCCCAAATTTAAGAATGAGCCTACTTTTTATTTCGTGAAATTTGGTACAATATGAATTTTATTGTGAACAAAATATTTCCACATGTTAAATCCCCATACTTTACACAAGTGTAGACATCTTCAGATGTCTATACTTGTGTACAGTATGGGGATTTAACATGTGGAAATATTTTGAAGATGTCTACACTTGTGTACAGTATGGGGATTTAACATGTGGAAATATTTTGAAGATGTCCACACTTGTGTACAGTATGGGGATTTAACATGTGGAAATATTTTGTTCGCAATAAAATTCATATTGTACCAAATTTCACGAAATAAAAAGTAGGCTCATTCTTAAATTTGGCTATAATTTAATGTTCTCGAAAACTATATTGTTTTTGCATTATTTATTTAGTCGTAAAATTTTAGCAGGTTTCGTGAAACAGATACTAGGTCTTCAATCTGCACACTGATCTACTGTCACAGCAGGCGCTACAATCGCGAAGACATAGCGCCAGTATTTCGAGAAGATGCAATGGTCTGACATTTAATTCTGACAACTGATTTATGTGGCAGAACTTATCTAGTGAGTAGATAAGTCAGCAGTCAATGGGCACCAGAATTAATTTGCTAAAATAATCTACATTTATTCGAAACCCCATCTTGCTGTATATCCATCTTTTTTCCAGCAGAGAGTACAAGCATTAGAAGCAGTTCTTGTGAATTGTGCATGTATCGACATTTTAAACTCTTCGGAATTTCACTCACCATACACTACTGAATTATTATTTCTTAGCAACATTTGCGCATGTACATGAAACTTCACTATCAGACACATATATTCAAACAATGGACGTTTGCTGTGTCGAGACAAAATTGCATTGCAACATACACGATGTACTAATGTTGATGTCTTTCTGTTTTACGAGCACATCAAGTGTGTGTTTCATTCGGGCTAAGTGCGTCTTACAGCCGGATCATCATGAAATCTGACTTTAACAGGTAACCTGCCTTGTATTGACCGAATACGTACTGACTGATAACATTAGTCAGGCATTGACCTGATACAAACATCCGGGTTACAACGAAGTGAAAACTGACGTTTCTTTGGTCGGATGACGTCACGTGAAGTTACCAAATGCCGTCAGTGTAATGACACAACGTAAACAAGTCCGCGTTCTGTCTATATAGATAAATATAATACCAGGCTATCGTCTTTTGATATCCAGTTTATCAGGCTCGGCTCGAAAAGGGTAGGATTTCTTCGGCAAGCCTCGGAATTCCTACGCGTTTCCTAGCCTTGCCTGACAAACTTGATATCAAAATACACCAGCCAGGTATTCTCTATATACAAACAACAAACTGCGCATTGACATAGTATACACAGACTGATATAAACTGTATTCCGGTAAATTAAAATTCAAACGCTAATCGTAATGTCACGTGATTGAATTACGTGGTGGGTCTATATGCAAACAAGAGTGTACCCATGCCAACTTGCATTTTCAAGCTATGTAGTCATAAAGCATACTTCTTGTCATAACTCTGCAAACGGTTTAACCACGCTATTCATCCGATATTCCTGCGCGGTCAATTCCAGCCGCTGAGTTTTTGCGCTACCATCAGGGTGGTCACACGAGATTGAATGTATCTTTCTTAACAATACATAAACCTATATTTTAATTAGTGAATATCCAGAGCAGAATGTGTGCAGGTCATGGGAAAATAGGTCTCACAACATCCATACGAAAAATGAAAGTAGCAGAGAATAGCAAAATGTGTGGTCATTGGTTAGTTTATATAGGAAAAAGCAATGGTGCTGGTGGGCCAACATGTAAGACACTATGATTAGAGAGATGGTGCGAGTTTCTTACATCTTCAAATGTGATAACAAAAGTAAAAACGTATCTAACAGAAACAAGTATGTTTTCTGCCGATATGCAGCACATGCATTTCTGCACGTAGATACGCCTATCACGGTTAATCAGAATTCAAATCTAAATCGCTGACGTTGTATTGGCTGAACGACGTCACATGGTAGTACCAAATGATATCCGTCTACGCAGCTTAAGCACGGTCGAATTTGTTGCAACGAAAGCCACCCCGTATGTGATCAGGCCATAGCAAGTTTTTTCTCTGTTAAGCGTCCGCGTGTGGGTAGGTTTTGAGAGTGGTTCTGTGAAAAAAACAGACAAACTATGTATGCTATTTGACGTTATTAACTGGTGAAGTATTATGAAAACTGATTGGGAACTTGGCGCGTTTTATATCCATTCATGAAGTTTAATTAGAGTATTTTCTTCTAAACTTTGCTGGCGGAAATGTAAATTTATGATAAAAACTACGTAGGTAGGTTTTGGTCAAGTGGGTGGACGCTTAACATAGAACAGATATGGTATGGCATAAGCCTGTAGCATAACACGTTTCCTCATAAACATAACATCATACTAATCTCTTAGCCACTACGCCAGGACTCAGCTTCAGAACCAGTTTATTCAGTCATGGCTCACCAGCATCGATTCATCTTCACGTGGAATTACGTATAGAATCTTTAAAACAGAGTTTGGATTAGAAACATATTTAATTAATCTCATGGAAAGGTTAAGAAAAACATTGACCAGATTTCGAACTTGTAATCATAGACTGGCGGTCGAAACTGGTAGATGGACAGGTGTGCCGACAGCAAGCAGGGTCTGCAACAAATGTGGCGCTGGTGCTCTCGGTGACGAGTTTCATTTCCTTTTCGAGTGCCGCTTCTATGATGAAGTTAGAAAACGGTATATCAAGCCATTTTATTTTAGAAGACCAAATATTTTAAAATTCGCACAGCTATTTGAGAAAAAATCTGGAAAGCAATTAAGAAATTTAGCTATTTTTATAAGAAATGCTTTATGGTTATAATGACTAGTGAGCTTATACATATGCATTTTGTATTTTTACCCATCGTTGTATTATGTAATCTATTGTATACCTCGTGTGTCACGTATGTGGCTTAGAGTGAATAAAAAATGTATTGTATTGTATAGTAGGAATTCCGAGACAAGTTTGTCTGGCTCGGCAAGGAAACGGTAGGACTTCAAACGCGTTTACTAGCCGAGCCCGATGTCAAACTGGATATCAAAGTACGCTAAATAACCCGATATTCTCTACACAAACTTCTCCAGATAAATCTTCGCTCTCATCCAATGTTGGATCTCCGGGAACGTATCTAATGTATTGCATGTTGAACATGACACCATGCCGTCATTGGGGAATCTTAATGAACAGTTTGATCTCATTAGTGAAACAGTAACGTCGTGATATAATCACCGATATATTTTCATTCCGAGCTTTTATGGAGTCACGTGACGCAATTGAATGTATTTTCGAATGTCAAACGCTACCTAGGTTCAGTATGCTCAATGATATTTTCGAAAATGGTTTTCTTTTCTTTTTTTTAATTTTATTGCAAGATCTTAATTATATTTGTAACAGGAACCACTATGAATAATGGCGGTTTCATCAATTCTGAGTTTATTAGATAACGTGAAATGAGGCAGCAGTACCAAGGGATCACGTGACATTTCGATCTCACGATTTGTGGTGTTTCCAATAGGCTATTAGATTAATACCAACAGCAATGATGCGTTCGGAAATGTAAATACGCATGCGCGTCAGAAAAGCTGGCTTGTTCGTGTAACTTGTGCGGTTAAAAAGTCAGTTGTAAAGACTATGCAACCGACATTTACGGAGCCCCGCAGGGGACGTAGAATTCTTATTTTTATTAATTCGTTCCCACGAAATAACAATTTGTTCCCTCAATTTAATAATTCGTTACAACGAATTAACAGTTCGTTCCCTTAATTTAACAATTCGTTCAAACGGAATAAGAATTCGTACCCACGGGAACGAATTGTTAATTCGTGGGAACGAATTGTTTGTTCGTGGGAACGAATTGTTATATTATGGGAACGAATTGTTAATTCGTGGGAACGAATTGTTTTTGTCGTGGAAGGGAATTGTTATATCAAGGGAACACAATTTAATTGTCATTTCGTGGGAACGAATTGTCATTTCGTGGGAACGAATTGTTAATTCGAGGGAACGAATTGTTATATCGAGGGAACGAATTGTTAAATTGAGGGAACAAATTATTATTTCGTTGGAACGAATTAATAAAAAAAATCCATTTCCCCTGCGGGGCTCCGTAAGCTTGTTTGTGTAAAGCGGTTAAAAAGTCAGTTGTAAAGGCTATGCAATCCGATATTAGACCCACACAAATACTTAAAATTTGATGAAATAAAATATTAAATTTGTCAATGTAGGTCATTTGTAGTAAATAAAGCGACACAACAACTATATTGAATATCTGAGACCTCGTATGTATGGAACGCCAAATCTACATCAACTCAACTAACTATTGCTAGCTCTCAATTATTACAGCTAGCATTAACTATTTAGAGCTAGCATTAAATGTTTAGAGCCAGCATTAATTTGAGTTTATGTAGATTTTGCGTTCCTGGAACGCCGAATAAACATAAACTCAAATACGTATTGCTACATGTAGCTCCCAATACTTACAGCTAGCATTAAATATGTATAGCTAGTAGGCCATGGGCCAAATATGGAAACCCTCCCCCCCCCCCCTGTGGTACATAAGCAGACATATTTTTCTGATAACTACAATCAATTACGAGTTTAATGCAACTTGTCTGCGCTCTGTAACCCGCTGGATGAATGTATGGCACCATTTTGAAGTATACCACCCAGCAACTTTTTGCCATATTAAAAAATCACACTTTTTGTAAAAATGTGACAAAATTATATTGTTAAACACGGAAACTGCTGTTGTTTTGCAGGTTTTGAGAGATGTTTATAGCAATACTTTGCATTTAAGTAGAATTTAGGACCGTCCGGTCCTTTTAAGCAAATATTTTGCATATTTAATTACCCCACCCACTCCATTTCAATGGTAACACATGTATTGCCACACATCTCTTCCCATACGGTATTTATAAATTGTAACTATGGAAAATATACATGCATGTGCTCATGAAACATGTGCAAACTATAGTTCCTGTTTTTCTTATGCTTACTGCACATGCTACATTTTACACATATTGAGTTTCATTAGCTGTCTCCACTTACATTTACTTTTAACTGGTACATATGAATAGTCAACTACTTCAACATGACACTGGCGTCATTGCATACACAAAAATATCGTGAGTTGTCATGATGAAAGTGCATGGAGTGAAGTATGCATAGCAGCAAGTGTGAAGAAAAAAGAGAATTTCCCCACATTATCTGGCAAGAAATGATTCGATATTTACAACAAGATCAATGCTATATTGTGAAATAGAACATGTTAAATGTGAGCATCGATATAATGCACAACAACAGTTATAGACATGCGTATACTGATTTACGTATGCTTATACAACAAGGTAATTAATTTTCAATCAAGGTTTGAAGCATCGCGCCTGTGGCGGGGACAATCCCCACAACATCAGGTAAGAAACTATTCATTATTTGCACCGTCACATCAAATATGGTTCATGAAATTATTAACATATACATAGCATCACATATACATACACACATACACACATACACGCGTACACGCGTACACGCACGCACGCGCGCACACACACACACACACACACACACACACACACACACACACACACACACACACACACACACACACATACATCATACATACATACATACATACAGTTACATAATGTGTCCAGAGCTTTCATTGTTCTTGATTTGTGCATGATTATACAACAAGATAATTAATTTTGAATCAAAGTTTGAAGCATCACGCCTGTGGCGGGGACAATCCCCACAACATCAGGTAAGAAACTATTCATTATTTGCATCGTTATATCAAATATGGTTCATGAAATCATTTACATATACATAGCGTCACATATATATACATACGTACATACAGTTACATAATGTGTCGTGGCCTTTCATTGTTCTTGATTTTTGCATGATTATACAACAAGGTAATTAATTTTCACTCAGGATTGAAAGCCTCGATACCAGGTAAGACATATTTCGATATTTACAATAACAGATGAAATAAAATATGGTACACAATATCAGTCATATCAGCATATTCATATCAGCATATATAGACATACATACAGTTACATAATGTGTCCGGTGCATTCGTTGTTCTTGATTCACGTATGGTTGGTTACAACAAAGTAATTCATTTTCAATCAGGTTCGGAAGCATCGCACCTGTGGCGGAGTCAATACCCATGGCATCAGGTACGAAACTCTTCGATATTTTCTGACATCAACAGCGCTCAGGTATTATCCTAACATGCTGTACAAATCGTAGATACATATCTAGTGAATCCGGCTTAAGAGAAGCAACCTAGTCATATGCTTCATCCGCATCAAACATGCTATCTAGTAAGCTGTCAGGCTCATGGGCATTTGTTTCATCAACATCCACCGTATCCACCTCTTCCTCTTCTTCTACCAGTAGATCTATCATTTCAGTTGGCAGGTAATCCCCCTCTGTCCATTTGCACTCTAGTGTTCCGTTTATGATATCCCTCCCACGGCCATTTGGTGGCGGTATGCATGCATTTGATTGGTCATTGCTGCACCAAATTAGGGTTTGGTGATTAGCTCTCATTATATACATTCTCAACGATGACCTGCATGGTGGCAGAATGCTAAGATCAGCGCCATTGTAACTTGACAGCATCTCTCCTGACTTGGGACTGAACTTTTGCAGGAATAGCTCCATGCGCAGTTTCTTTATGTCTGTAATACTAGTACTAGTACTCCTGTACATCAGACACACAAAGTGTTCAAGGTCTTCGAAGAGTTGTGGTTCTACAGAAGGAGACAAACCCAACTGCATGAATGTATCAGTGAATTATGGGTGCTTCTGAAGTAGTTTTAGCAGTGTCACCTTTCCACGACGAACGAAAGCACTTGTGCTGTCACAGCCGGTGAATGCATGAAGTGCTGGCAATGCCAAACACAGCTGCGTACCAACCTCAGCAATGATCCCGTGTATGTCAAGCAGTCGTCTTTTGTTGCCGACACCGGTGTCAAACAGCACATGCTGTTTCACCTGCTGTGTAAACCTGAGTAACAGTACAAACACGTCGGTATCTGGAGATCTGACAACAATTGTATTGTTCTCCGATAAATGCGATGCATGGTACAAACAATGCAATACCAGTCGTGTGTCTGCTTCCTCTTGTGACAAATTCAGTTCTTCTATTTTGTCAGTGTGTGTTGATATGCCATACATACTAGTAATTTGACGCATTTGGTTTCACACACAAACACAATTGTTCTTCCCTTCACCTTGTGTGTGTATTTATCTTGCATCCATTCATTAAGTAGGAGTTTTCACAATTGTGTCTTGTTGACATCGTTCGAGAGGAACTGCTTCCAGTCACGTAGAACATTTGTCAGCGGTCCCTTGATCAAGTAGGTATTTGTGGTACCTCTTCATTGTCGTTCATTGGCTTTAATTGACAGAGGATGGTACGTGTTTGTTACAAAATCCACGCGTTCTGCTTTCGGCATTTGGTGATATAGACTCTCCGCCAGATCTGCAAATGTGTTGGGCAAAGCAGTTTGCATATGTAGAATTGCATTTCCGTCAATGATGTAGCTCACCTGTTCTAGCGGAGGCCTGTAAACCATATGCGTCTGCCCTTCAAGTTGGTGCATCAATTTCGCTTTGTCAGTCCTTGCCGGTGATCCATTAGCTGTTGCAAGCGACCATGTAACTGGACCTAACGGGTAACTGAAGACCTTAGCCATGTCAATGTTGTTCCTGAGTGCAATGGAAACGAGCTGTCCAAATACATTCCGTTCTGCTACTAGTTCCTTTCACATTCGCTGTGGACTCATAAGTGTCACCGATTTTGCAAGCGTTGCAAATGTCTTGAGTTTTTGTTGCTTTATTGGCGCATGGAAGCTGGCAGATCTTTCTACAAACAGACTTCAGTCTGCACCTGGCAGCTAATTTGTGACGTTGACTGACAAAATGTACCGAAATACATTTGAGATCAGCGTAACGCCAGATGTGACAGTATGATAATGGCACATGCTGTTCGCTATTCAATCTATATTATGAAGTGTCATTTTTATTGAATATCTTAGATCCAGAACAGACTGCATTTCAATACATGTGTAAGTCAAGACATCCATAGGTCGCATATGTCATAAGATTAGGCCATGGGCCAAATATGGAAAACCTACCCCTGCGTAAAACACACATTATATTACGCAATTGTCATGTGTATTGATATCCATCACACGGCATTAATTTGCGGTGTAAAAAGTGGTTCAAATGCCACATATCATCAGTTAACATGGAAAATTGTTAACATAGAAAATTGTTGAAAAAACGCCCTTTTTGGCGGCCATTTTGAAAATTTCCACCATTTATATCATACTGTCAAGTCAATATGTATTACATAATTGATATGCATATTGATATGCATTACAAGGTATAAGTTACAATGTTAATAGCGGTTCCAATAACACTTAACAGCAGTTACAGTGCAAACATTTCGCAAAAACACACTTTTTGGCGGCCATTTTGAAAATGGCTGCCATTTGGTAAAATAAATTGATTTTGAATGTATCACACACTGTTTTATATTCAATTAGGGAGTAGATAAGAAATATTTAGAAAATTTAAATCGGTCCTAATACCAGTTAACAGGCGATAAAACTAGTCCTGTAAACCAAAACAATTGTTTTTGACGGCCATCTTGGAAAATGGCCGCCATTTGTTCATCCAGTGGCTTTTTAATGGCAGACCTTCTGGAATGACAGACAATTGACTACTGAATTTGAAAATCATAGTGGCGTTATGTACCACAGGGGGGGGGGGGGGAGGGGGGATTATTGGTGGCCCAAATACTATAGTATTAATTATTTGAGTGTATGTATATTTGGCGTTCCATACATCTTAGACAGTGTTTAAACCCTTACACCGCTTTTAATTCTTTTATCTTATTTTTGTTGTCGTCTGCTGTTTATTTTCTATTTTCCATTTTTATCATAAATACATGCTTTGACAGCACTTTAGAATAACTTACAACATGCTTTGACAGCACTTCAGAATCATTTCCATTGGAAATGATTCTGAAGTGCTGTCAGAGCATGTTTTTATTGAGAAATAAGGCACGATAATAAATCAACAGCAGACGACAATTGTTGTGACGTCTCAGGGTTAATATATCAACACCAGAGAAATGCTGATTGGATTGGTATACCTATTCGAGTGCATGATGCATATAGCTGTCGGGAACACATGCAATTTTATAATGGTGTAACAGGGCTCCAGATAAGGAATTAGTAATTGAGCATTTTCACTCTGTAATTTCTGAAGCAATTGGGTATTTCAAAATTTTAATTGGGTAAAATAAAATCACACTACAGTTTACACATCAACAGACAGCAATTATTGAATAGTTTGCTTCGAAATGAAAACATGTCTTGGCATTTCATTAGAATTGTCTCTTTGGAGACAATTCTAATGAAATACCAAGATGTGTTTCATGGAAAATAAGAAAATATGCTATATTTGCGGTCTGTTTATTGTTGTCAGCACCATGATAAATGTACCACAACATTTCAATTAGGTTTTTGGCAATTTTAATTGGGTATGTATTATAATAAGCAAATACGCAGCTTATCTGGAGCTCTGGTGTAAGTTGTTCTACGAATGCATTATTTATCAGCGCATGTCAAATGCCTATTGATGTCAGAAGCAGATGTAGGCTTGCATACTTGGGGATATACTTGATGCGGATGACACTGCGTCCGCCCTGTTCCATCCGTTTGAAATCAAACACAGATCATCAGCATGCAGTCATCCTTCAACCAGAGCTCAAGATAAGCGTTGTGTCTAAAGAGTACTATACCCCCTGATTTCAAAATCATTGCGTATTTTACTTTTACAAATGAATTATTGTTTTCTTCATTACTAAATATGGAATAAATGTTTTAAAAATTATAACAAATTTAAACATTCATTCACTTATTTGAGCTGCAAAAAGCAAACACTGTTTGCTTTATGCAGCTCAACTAAGTGAATGTTCAACTTTATGACAGTATTTTCACTACTCAATTTGAAAATCAATGCGTATGTTCACATTGCTGTGCGTATTTTGTACTCCCACTTCAGATAAGCAGTGCGTATTCAGCTAAAATCATTGCGTAAAATACGCCAATACACACCTTATCTGGGGCTCTGCCTTCAACACGATCTGATCGTGTAGAATATTTTCGAGATTTGTCATAATGCAAGTCTGTGATTTTGTACCTGCGAACATTTGCGACTTTTCGTGAAATATATTTGCGGAAACTGTCGCAATATAACGAAATTTGCCATATCAGGATATTTTAAAACACATACTATAAAAAATAAAAACGTGTTTTCATCATGGCCCTGTGTAAAGTGGTTTAATTGAAGATACATGACGATACTAGGACCGCTGGGTCGATTCTATTTTCACCCATATAGGTACAATCTTATCGGATTTCCTATCTTGTTGCGTTCAATAAGATAGAAAATCTGATACATATGTACCGATATGGGTGATAATTGAAACAACCCAACAATCCTAGTATCGTCATATATCTTCAATTAAACCACTTTACACTGGGTTATGATGTAAGCACGTTTTTTTATGTTTTATAGCATTTTTTAAAAACCGAATCTTGATATGCCTGATTTTGCAAGATCGTGGCCGACTTCAGTAGACCATTACCCTGGGCTAACGAACTTAGGGCAGAGGATGACAAGCGATTGTGTTAAGTGTTTTATTTTGTCACCCATTACCGTCAACTGTAATCATGTAGAAGGGCTTATCCTGCTTACGGTGTCTGCTGGATTTCTAACCGTGAATGAGACACGCCATGTGATTTTGTACCTTGAACTACTGTCTGTTCCACGTTTTGCTGCCGACGAACTTTTGGCTTTTAAGCACATTACATCTAAAAAATATTTAAAAGTAAGTACTTTTTTATCAATATGAAAAAAGTCACCCTCCTCAAAAAAAATTATATTGATTTTATTGCGAAAAAACGATGTTCCGATGGGAATTTAACATGGGGGCTAAAAATAGATTTTATTTAAATATTTTTTTTATTTGTCGACCGATTTTCAAAATCTAATTCTTGTTTTCTTAGTCACATCATTTTCAAGCTATCTCGCCAGGTTTCGGAGTCAATTTCCAAGATTTTTCGTTTTTTGATCCTTCCGGATCGATCCTTCAGGTTCAAAAAGCGAAAAGTTTTGGAAATTGATTCCCCATGTTAAATTCACATAGGAAAATCGTTTTTTATCCCGTCAACACAGTGCGTATGTGCCGTGAAACACGGTGCCGTGAAACATTTTTGATATCCAGTCAATACTATTTTGCATTTTACTGTCATTTGACAGATATTTTTTCCCATTCACGGCACTAACCTACTATTCTCTATTTATTATTTCTCTATGTAATCATGTACATTAGACGGGTTTATCCTGCTTACGGTGTCTGCTGGATTTATAACCGTGAATGAGACAAGCCATGTGAGTTTGTACCTTGAGCTTGAAAGCAATTTATAAAAAATACGATACTTCCCATAAATGACATCGGAAGATGAATAAATAAATAGAATTCCTCATTTGCTATGAAAATGTAGTCATCTTTTGATGTCAGTTACGGAAAATATCGTATTTTGTAAATATTTTCCATGAGATATCGCACATGTTCTTAGGTACAAACTCACATGGCGTGTCTCAAATGTTACCCGCCGCGAAAAAGTAGGTTTATATAGAGGATATTCCATCGTACATTTTGCATAACAGGAAATAACTCATTAGTCTGCGTCGGCTTCCGCGTAAACAAAGAGAGTCTCTGAATTCCTACGCGTAATCTAGACACTAGTCTGATAAACTTGATATTAAAAGACACGAACACAGCATGTACAATGGAACCTCTCTAAACCGGACACCCTGTGTGGTACTCAGGGTGTCCAACTTAGAGATACGCCACGGTAATATTCAGGCAGATAAATACGCCAAGACAAGATATGTACTTCACGATCATGCACATGCATTATAATCTGAGAACGTGACAATGCAATCTATCGAAATAAAGCATACAGGAGTTTCTGAATATCCGATTTAAAAAGGTTCAGCTGTATTCGTGTATTCTACCGTGTCTGCAGACAGTGTTTTTGTTGAACAGCATTTACATGAAGTGTGGAATGGGGAATCGTAGCTAGTTGAATTTATTTATAGAAATCCGGTCCGAATTGTGTAGTTTAGTGCCTTATTGCTTGTAGAACGGGTGAATGTTATGATAATGAGCAATTATTGTGATTTCGAATAGTGTTGATGTAGATTATACTACGTATCTTAACAATTTGATCTGGGACTACATTATTTGCCAGATTCATATTTTCACGCTTATTAATGCTATTGCAGTGTAGACTCAGATCAGACTGCACAGACGTACAGTCTGATCTGAGTCTACTCTGTTCGCAAAAATCAGGTGTTGTGTCATTCAGTAAGAAATAAACGCTGATATACAGCGTAGGACCGGATCTCTATTATAAATACATTTGCAAAGGGACATAACTAGCTGCGGTCCCTCATTGTCGCTAACCATGTTCATTGAGTCCGATGGATATTTATTACCCGGCCGTTCCAAGGCGATAACATTCTAGCTTTCATCCGATGTGTACGGTTTTCTTCCACGAATGTGATTGTTGTTGATGATTGATTCGTTTGAAAAACATTGCTACTGAGCAAATATGATGCAACGTATGTTCCGTACATGAGACCGAAAATTGATAAAAACAAATCAGAGCCCTGATTTGATTTTGCCAATTTTCGGTCTCATGTACGGAGGAACGTACGCCGAATGATTCGTGCTCAATTGCGATGCTTTTACAATTAGACAGGAGTTTATTTACACTTTTGACGTAATTGGAAAATCAATATCGGCGACACAACAGCGATAAGATAAGTAATGCCAGAGGCATACCCATTTCAGGAATTACTTGCCGTTGGGTCACTATGGACGCTTTAAAGCGTCGCAAATTCTATAAACCTTTCTCGTTGTCAAAATCATGGAGAAAGACCAAATATATATCACTCAGGAAAAGTAATTCTTCACTCTCCGATGTCCAACCTTGTAGAAATGTATAGAAATTCGAGACAGTAGGGTTTGATTAGCAATATTAATAGAAACCGCTGGCATTTACAGCGGAAAGCGGTCAATTACGGAACTGGGTCATTGCTGTAGGCATATTGCCGGACTTGATTATATGTAGCAATACACTAAAACGGACATACAGTAACCGCCCATGGGTGCGTTATCCCTTTCAACAATACATACCTCGATAGTGATATTGGCAAACAGTGTAGATCCAGATGAGCCGGTTCTCATCAGGATCTGCACTTTTTGCAAGTAATTTTCATAATATTGAGCACAAAAACACATAACTGGACTATTCCGACTGATCGCAACCAAATACAAGTTTATCACGTAAAGATGAAGAACTCTATTGATTTTCAATTAAAAATGGGCGCCAAGGGGAAATAAGTCATCAGAAATGTTTGAAAATCAATAGGATTCTTCTTCTTGCCGTGTTAAACATGTATAAAATACAATTTGGTTACGATCCGTCAAGTAGAACTCTAGTTATTGCGTGGACAAGTTCTGCCCATCGCCCGCCGCCGCTGCCCCGCCGCTCAGCCACTCGCCGCCCGTACAAGGGGAATCCATAATGCGTCCCGTTTTTCAAACTGGCGTATAAAAATCAAACAAAAAATTGATCATACTGAAAATGGAATCAACCTAAGTTATTATAACTATTTTTTATGGCGTAAGACCCGTTTCCGTGCCACGCCAGATATTGTTTTCGCATTCACGGCACTAATCGACTATTCTATTTATCCCGTCAACACCTACAAATAGCTTTAAAATGCAATAAATAATACCCCAGCCACCGCACATGTTCATACGAAGTGATTATGTCGTATTGACAGGATATCAAAAATGTTTCACGGCACCTTGTTGATTAATCGCTACATGTATACAGAATCCTACAGTTATTAAGAACATTGCAATATATGTGTATTACCTATTGAAATCGTTTACCTAAACATTGTTTTATGTGAACCGTTGCCTGATGGAGAATGTGATCGAATACAAACGTATAAAATGAGCCAAAAATGACGAAATTTACCATTTTGGGGCATCTTTTGGTCGCATGATTTTTTGCATTAAATGAGGAATCCAAACATTTGTATCTGATATATACACATCAAGACTAGTAGACATCAGATTTTAGTATGAGAGCTGTTTTTCTTGCAATTGTGATGTCTCAAATCTTTGGGCATATTTTTGCCAAATCCAAACTTACCCCTTTATGGGATATATAGAGAATACCAGGCTAGCCTAGTGTATTTTTATATCAAGTTTATCAGGCAAGGCTAGGAAACGCGTAGGAATTCCGAGGCTTGCAGAGGAATTCCTACCGTTTCCGAGCCGAGCCTGATAAACTTGATATCAACATACACTAGTCTGGTATTCTATTTATCAGGTAACGTTTTATGCTCGAAAATGACCACAGATGACGTCGTTATCTATGTACAGAATGAAGACTTGTTTACGTTGCGTCCTTACACTGACGTCATTCGGTAACGTCACGTGACGTCATCCGATCAATGGAACGTCAGTTTTCACTTTGTTGTAACCCGGATGTTGATATCAGGTCAATGCCTGATACAACAATAATTTATCAGTCAGTACATATTCGGTCAATACAGGGCAGGTTACCTGATAAAAATGTGTTCATAGATCGTCAGGTGGCTGACATCATATACATGCACTGGCGCTGCTATATTATTTACATATACATCTTGTGTGTAATGGGCCGGAGGCCTACATCACTAAATAAACACTTGTATTGTATTGCAGTGTATAATACTACAATGTAACCTCTCTAAGCCGTACACCAAGGAATCATATGTGATCGTATTTGTTATGGGTTTCATAGTCATCTATCTCAGGTGATAATGAATGTTCGTGATCTCACAGCACACAACAAGGGCTCAGAATGATCAAATGCCTGATTTACAGTGAACCCTATCTAACCCGGACACCCTGGGGACCTCTCAGCGTGTCCGGTTTAGATCGCTTTCACTGTATTTGTTTTACAACATGGATGTTTATTGATATTATATTTTAATGACTTAAAATAAATTGCGATTTATGAGTACAACGACCGTGAACATGGACCTTTAAAGGGTCATATCAGGATTATTTTGATAAAATACTATAACAAGAGCTGTAGGAGAACAGCATAGCTCGACTACGAGGGTTGTCGATGTACACATATCTTGACAAAGAAGGTGGCTGCGGCCTGCATAAAAACCTTAACCAATGTTGACTAAAAACCTTAACCAAGGGAAATTAAGTAAGTAATTCAAGGTTAAGTGTAGGTCAATGTCAGATATAGGTCAGGGTTTATTGATGTACATCACTAGGAGATGAAGTTTTCCAAGTATGGTTTCTGTAGGCCCAGGAGTATTCCATATACAAGCTTGACTAAAAACCGTAACCAAGGGGAAATAACTAAGTAATCCAAGGATAAAAGTAGGTCAAGGTCAAATATAGGTCAGGGAGTATTGATGTACATCACTAGGAGATGAAGTTGTCCAAGTATGGTTGATGTAGGCCCAGGAGTATTCCATATACAAGCTTGACTATAAACATTAACAAAGTAATTCAAGGTTAAATGTAGGTGAAGGTAAAATAAAGGTCAGGGGTTATTGATGTACATCCCTATGAGAAAAAGTTATCCAAGTATGGTGTCTGGATGCACAATAGTATTCCATGTACAAGCTTGATTAAAAACCTTAACCAAGGTTGACTAAAAACCTTAACCAAGGGGAATTAAGTAAGTAATTCAAGAGGAAATGTAGGTGAAGGTCAAATATAGGTCAGGGGTTATTGATGCACATCACTAGGAGATGAAGTTGTCCAAGTATGGTGGGTGTAGGGCCAGTAGTATTCCATACACAAGCTTGACTAAAAACCATAACCAAGGGGAAATTAACTAAGTAATTGAAGAGGAAATGTAGGTTAAGGTCAAATATAGATAAGGGGTTATTGATGTACATCCCTATGAGAAAAGGTTGTCCAAGTATGGTGTCTGTATGCACAATAGTATTCCATGTACCAGCTTGACTACAAACCTTAACCAAGGTTGACTAAAAACCTTAACCAAGGGGAATTATGTAAGTAATTCAAGAGGAAATGTAGGTGAAGGTCAAATATAGATCAGGGGTTATTGATGTACATCACTAGGAGATGAAGTTGTCCAAGTATGGTGGGTGTAGGGCCAGTATTATTACATATACAAGCTTGACTAAAAACCTTAACCAAGGGGAATTAAGTAAGTAATTCAAGAGGAAATGTAGGTCAAGGTCAAATATAGATCAGGGGTTATTGATGTACATCCCTATGAGAAACGGTTGTCCAAGTATGGTGTTTGTATGCACAATAGTGTTCCATGTACAAGCTTGACTAAAAACCTTAACCAAGGTTGACTAAAAACCTTAACCAACGGGAATTAACTAGGTAATTCAAGAGGAAATGTAGGTGAAGGTCAAATATAGATCAGGGGTTATTGATGAGCATCACTAGGAGATGAAGTTGTCCAAGTATGGTGGGTGTAGGGCCAGTAGTATTGCATATACAAGCTTGACTAAAAACCTTAACCAAGGTTGATTAAAAACCTTAACCAAGGGGAATTAACTAAGTAATTCAAGAGGAAATGTAGGTGAAGGTCAAATATAGATCATGGGTTATTGATGTACATCACTAGGAGATGAAGTTGTCCAAGTATGGTGGGTGTAGGGCCAGTAATGTTCCATATACAAGCTTGACTAAAAACCTTAACCAAGGCGTGACGCCGACGCCGACGCCGACGCCGGGGTGACAACAAAAGCTCTACTTATTCTTCGAATAGTCGAGCTAAAAAGTAACAAGAGTTGTCAGAAGACAACGAAGCTCGCCTGTTTGCAGCCTTCATTCAAACTTGTCACAGATGTATACAAAACATGAATATTATATAACTTGACCTTGGGATAAGGGGTGTGCGGTGGACCTTGACATTGAGGTCAGTGGTGGAAGGTGGATCATGGATTTGATATAGCATGACATAGTATATTAAGATGAATGCATGTATGAAATATCAATGCGCTCCCTGAAATGAGAAGGAAAACAAAATTTAACCCAGCGTTAAGTTTATGAACACACTAAATTGGTGATTTTCTACAGCATGATAGCTATTCACATGAGGAATGCATGTATAAATGTGCTAAGTTTGTGACCTTGGCCTTGGCAAATGGGGTGGGGGTGGGTCATGGATTTGCTGTAGCACAATAGAGTATTATCAGATGAATGCATGTATGAAATATGAAGGTGTTTCCTGTAAAGAAACAGAAGATATGAAAAGACATTTACTCCAACGTTAAGTTTATGATGTTGATCTTGGGGAAAGGGGTGGGGTGGGTCATGGATTTGCTGTAGCACAATAGAGGATCATCGGATGAATGCAGGTATGAAATATTAAAGCGTTCAAAGTGTAAAGAAACAGACGTTACACAACATTTACCACAATGTAAAGTTTATGAACATGCTAAGTTTGTGACCTTGACCTTGGGGTAAGGGTTGGGTGGTGGGTTGTGGATTTGCTACAGCATGATAGAGGGTCATCTGAGGAATGTGTGTATGAAATATCAAGGCGTTCCATCAAAGGAAACAGTTGTTATCAGACATTTACCCCAACGTTAAGTTTATGAATGTGTCAAGTTTGTGACCTTGACCTTGCGGTAAGGGGCGGGCGGTGGGTCATGGAATTGCTATAGCACGATAGAGTATCATCAGATGAATGCGTGTATGAAATATCAAGGCGTTCCATGAATGTGCCAAGTTTGTGACCTTGACCTTGTGGTAAGGGCTGGGTGGTGGGTCATGGATTTGCTACGGCATGATAGAGGGTCATCTGAGGAATGCATGTATGAAATAACAAGGTGTTCCGTGATAGGAAACAGAAGTTATAAGACATTTACCCAACGTTAAGTTTATGAATGTGCCAAGTTTGTGACATTGACCTTGGGGTAAGGGCTGGGTGATGGGACATGGCTTTGCTACAGCATGATAGAGGGTCATCTGAGGAATGCATGTATGAAATAACAAGGTGTTCCATGAAAGGAAACAGAAGCTATAAGACATTTACCCAACGTTAAGTTTATGAATGTGACAAGTTTGTGACCGTGACCTTGGGGTAAGGGCTGGGTGGTGGGTCATTGATTTGCTACAGCATGATAGAGGGTCATCTGAGGAATGCATGTATGAAATAACAAGGTGTTCCATGAAAGGAAACAGAAGTTATAAGACATTTACCCAACGTTAAGTTTATGAATGTGCCAAGTTTGTGACCTTGACCTTGGGGTAAGGGCTGGGTGGTGGGTCATGGATTTGCTACGGCATGATAGAGGGTCATCTGAGGAATGCATTTATGAAATAACAAGGTGTTCCATGAAAGGAAACAGAAGTTATAAGACATTTACCCAACGTTAAGTTTATGAATGTGCCAAGTTTGTGACCTTGATCTTGTGGTAAGGGCTGGGTGGTGGGTCATGGATTTGCTACGGCATGATAGAGGGTCATCTGAGGAATGCATGTATGAAATAACAAGGTGTTCCGTGATAGGAAACAGAAGTTATAAGACATTTACCCAACGTTAAGTTTATGAATGTGCCAAGTTTGTGACATTGACCTTGGGGTAAGGGCTGTGTGATGGGTCATGGCTTTGCTACAGCATGATAGAGGGTCATCTGAGGAATGCATGTATGAAATAACAAGGTGTTCCATGAAAGGAAACAGAAGTTATAAGACATTTACCCAACGTTAAGTTTATGAATGTGACAAGTTTGTGACCTTGATCTTGGGGTAAGGGCTGGGTGGTGGGTCATGGATTTGCTACAGTATGATAGAGGGTCATCCGAGGAATGCATGTATGAAATAACAAGGTGTTCCATGAAAGGAAACAGAAGTTATAAGACATTTACCCAACGTTAAGTTTATGAATGTGCCAAGTTTGTGACCTTGACCTTGGGGTAAGGGCTGGGTGGTGGATCATGGATTTTCTATGGCATGATAGAGGGTCATCTGAGGAATGCATGTATGAAATAACAAGGTGTTCCATGAAAGGAAACAGAAGTTATAAGACATTTACCCAACGTTAAGTTTATGAATGTGCCAAGTTTGTGACCTTGACCTTGGGGTAAGGGCTGGGTGGTGGGTCATGGATTTGCTACAGCATGATAGAGGGTCATCCGAGGAATGCATGTATGAAATAACAAGGTGTTCCGTGAAAGGAAACAGAAGTTATAAGACATTTACCCAACGTTAAGTTTGTGGCCGACGCCGACGCCGACGCCGACGCCGACGCCGACGCCGACGCCGACGGGGGTATGACATAAGCTCTTCTGCACTTCGTGCAGGCGAGCTAAAAACGTGTTTTCACCATGACCCTGTGTAAGTTGTTTAATTGAAGATATATTGCGATACTAGGACCGATGGGTTGATTCTATTCTCACCCATATAGGTACATAAATATCGTCCACTCGCAGCCACGGGGCCACTGACACAGACAGGCGAAGATTAAGCTGCTCGCAAGCTTCAAACAGACCAAATGTATTATACACCCCAGTAAATGCAACAGCCCATGTTGTTATTACTTATATTTACACTGCAGTGTAAATATAAGTAACAACAACATGGGCTGTTGCATTTACTGGGGTGTATAGTACAGTTGGTCTGTTTGAAGTTTGCGAGGAGCTTAATCTTCGCCTGTCTGTGTCGGTGGCCCCGTGGCTGCGAATGGACGAAGAGACGAAACTTATCGTTTGTATACGTGGCGAAGAAACAATGAGACGAAGATTGAGAGGCGATTATTATCACTACTTTGTGGCGAATAAACGGAGAAACGAACTAACAAGAAATAGCGTGGCGGCGGAACGAGGAGGCGATAATTAGTGTTGCTTCGTGCCGTAGAAACGAAGAACGAAACTTTAAAATGCGATAAGTATCGTTCCTTCGTGGCGAAGACACGGATAAACGAAGAAACGAAAAAAGCCATCGTGGCAATGAAACGAAGGAACGAAGATTAAGGATACTGAGCATCGGCTCTTCGTTCCTTCTGGGCGAAGGAATGATAATTAGCGTTATGTAGGCGTAAAAGGCATGGCAAAGAAACGAAGATTAAGGGCGTACAATTATCACCTTATAGGGTGATCATAATCATCCTTTCTTGGCGAAGACGCAATATTTAGCATGGCGAAGAGACGTATGTTAATTACATGTATTAAACTTCGTTTCTTCGCCCACGCTATTTTATGCCTCCTGGACGCCACGACGGAACGAACAGTCGAAATGTCCCTAACGAGCCACCATACAAGCGTGCACAAATACCCTTTCAACCCCACAGACCAAATGTCCAATATTTGCAAACACTATAGATCCAGATGAGCCGGTTCGTAACCAGGGGGCCGTTTCACTAAACTTCATACGACTAAAATGTTCGTACAGACCGTCATGTGTTTTGTGGCATGCAAATGGCCTATAAACAGGATATGCAGAGCTTTGTATTTTATCATAACAAAGTAGTGCTATGTTGAATAATATTACAAACTGAACTGATGCTTTGGTAATGGATGTCTGGTATACTTGTGCCAGTAAAAAGAGACAATGTTAGAAACTAACATGCCAAGTAATTGTAGAATATTCGTATTATATTTACACGTAATACATAGGAATCAATGAATTGCATTCTCTTCGGATCTTAGAAGTTCTAAAGATACGCATACTGCGTTGGTGCATTTTAAATAGGTTGTTTAGTTGATGCAATGACGTACGTATATTAATGTGATACAATGATCTTCATGTTTTGTCTTTTGTACATACACACATATACTCCAACAGTGATAAAAAGTGGCAGTAATGGTAACATCGTTAGTAAGTTCCCAATGGTGTTGCCGAAAAACTGTAGACAAATAAACATTGCCATGGAAACAAAAAAAAACACCTCTAAGACCTATTATTAATGGAATATCAGTTTAGATGAGTGTGAAAATCGTGCTGCTTGACTATCCAAAATATAAACACGGCCTTTTATATGATCCTGGCATATGCCTTATTTAAAAAAGAATTTGTTTTTGCGATTTTATGGATAGTCACACAACACGATTGCCACGCTGGTCTTAATGACCTTCATCTAATAATAAGGTTGTAGAGGATAAATTTTATTTTCTCGGCAGTTGTTATTTTCTGACATTTTTCTTGTTTCTACACACAATTATGATAGTTTTTTGTAATAGTTTTACCATCACAATCACCATTTTAATATTAACCTGTGGATATAAATAAACATTGAATATGCTTTGCCGCAGTGACCGAGACCTATTTGCTATTTAGTTGCTCACACATTCCTGGTGTATCAAACTTGCAATGCATATCCGGAGCCATACGAGGCTGTATGCTGATTAGGGGCTGCACTTCAAAATGCAACAAGTATTAACATATTGCCGCAGGATCAAATACATGTTTTCCCACGCAATGACAAGATCGGAGTTTTGTATGGTGACTTCAATATATAGTACGGTTTGGAGGGATGTTACGATTTATGAAAATGTTCATAGTGAGAGGGATAATTTTATGAAAATTTTCATAGTGAGAGGGATAGTACATTTTATGAACTTTTCACAGTGAGAGCGATGAATATTATGAATATTTTCATAGTGAGATGGATTGTATGGTTTATGAAAATGTTCATAGCGAGAGTGATCGGACATTTTATGAACTTTTCATAGCGAGAACGATTGTACGGCTTAACAAAATGTTCATAGTGAGAGGGATAGTACAGCTTATGAAAATTTTCATAGTGAGGGAATATTACGGTTTATGAAAATTTTCATTTTATGAAAATTTTCATAGTGAGAGGGATTGTACGGTTTATGAAAATGTGCACAGTGAGAGCGATTGTACGGCTTATGAAAATGTTCATAGTGAGAGGGATTGTATGGTTTATGAAAATGTTCATAGCGAGAGTGATCGTACATTTTATGAACTTTTCATAGTGAGAGCGATTGTACGGCTTAAGAAAATGTTCATAGTGAGAGGGAATATTACGGTTTATGACAATTTTCATTGTGAGAGGGATGTTACGGTTTATAAAAATTTTCATAGTGAGAGCGATAGTACGGCTTAAGAAATTGTTCATAGTGAGAGGGATATTGCGGTTTATGAACATTTTCATAGTGAGAGGGATAGTACATTTTATGAACTTTTCATAGTGAGATCGATTGTACTGCTTATCATAATTTGCATAGTGATAGTACGGTTTATGCAAATTTTAATAATGACTATTGTTTGTCTCAGAACGGAATGTTATGACAATTTTCATAGTGACTTCAATATATGAGTTGCACTGGTGATTGCTGAGTAATTTTCATAGTCAAGTGCAGTCTGAATTTTTCATAAACCTCCTTATGCATATGGGGTCGCTATTTTGAGCAACTGGATTTGCTCAAACAAAACTGGAGCCTGTTCAGTGCAAAATTGTGATAGTCTGGGAATTTCACATTAAACATAGGCTGCATCCAGGGCTGAACGGGTTGTTAAGTTATAACTTAAGACTGCTCGCTGCGTGTACCTATCGTTTGTTTTCGTCCTATTGTAACGTGACGTACTTATATAACAGCCAACGTAAAACAGGTGTTGTATGAGTATGGTTTTGGTAATGTGTGGGAAGATCCTGAATGTGTTACACCAACGATATTGCTTAGCATGTTTAAACAAGGTGGCACATTGGCATGGATACAAATAGAGTGTTAGTGTTGTACAAACATATCAAAAATACATTTCAGTATGAAAAGTATTTGGATATGATTCCTAACAAAAAGTTACGGGCATTCATGACTAGATTACGTTTATCTGCACATAATTTACGTATTGAAACTGGACGTTATCACCATCAAAGAGTAGGTCGTCATTTAAGATACTGTTTGTTATGTGATACAAATGACTTGGAAGATGAGTTTCACTTTGTACTTACATGTCCGATACACAGTGAAATACGACGACAGTACATTAGCAGATTTGATACCACTCACCCTAGTGTGCACAAACTTACATTGCTGCTACAGGATGTTAGGAAGCATATTGTTACAAAACTGTGCAAATATTTACAACAAGCTTTTAATTTGCGTCATCCTCTCACTTTGGCATTGAATATATAGTTCATCCTCATTACAGACATCGAAGAGCTAGGTCCGCGCTTATAGAGCTTTGTGAGCACGTACTCGGCATATGTACGCGAGGTCGAGATGGGTGATTGGTCGTGACTGAGCACAGCTCAGCACCGGCTGATCTCGCTTCCCGACTTCGGTCATTAGAACGAGATGCGTGATCGGAAATATGTATAATCGCGCGCCATACAACATGTTATATTACTATATCCTAATTACAGAACACGAAGAGCTAGACCGGCGCTTATAGAGCTTTCTGAGCACGTACTCGTGACGTGTACGCGGGATCGAGATGGGTGATTGGTCGTGCCTGAGCATGGCTCAGCATCGGCTGATCTCGCTTCCCGACTTCGGTCGCCGGAACGAGATGCGTGAACGGAAATATTCATAATCGCACGCTTTACAAAATGTTATATTATTTCATGACAAATAAGTTTGAATAAATAGAATCGTTTAATATGTTTATATAAAAATAACATCGTATTTACATGACTAGAAACTGTATGGTTTACGTCAAATGAAATCTTCTTCTCTTCTTCTATACTAACTAGAGCACAGTCGATGGCGTGCCATCGCAATATACCCACTTTTCCCAAATGCTTAGTCGAAAAGGGGGAGCTAATCAATGAACGGGTAGAATCAGAAATCAAAATTCACTCTGCGCATCTACAAAAGTTTGAATTCGTACAAGGCAAAATTGGGATTATAAGTCAGAAAGGAGGAGATAATCCATGACCAGAGATAGAATCAAAAATCTAAATACACTTTGCGCATCTACACACCATAAGAAAGGCACACACGAAATTTTCAATCCCTACCAATTAACGTTAAAAAGTTTTACTTCTTACAAAACAAAATGGGAAAATTCAAATTCGTAAAGTACCGATAATCCATGACCCGGGGGTGTAATCAAAAATAGAAATTCGCTTTGCGCATCTACACACCATAAGAAAGGAACACACCAAGTTTCAAATCCCTACCTATTACGATTAAAAAGATTTACTTCTTACATTTGAAGCAAAAAGGGAAAAGTCTAAGTCGAAGCGGCGGAATATCCATGACCCGGGGGTCTAATCAAATATAGAAACTCACTTTGTGCATCTACACACCATAATAAAGGCACACGCCAGGTTTGAAGTCCCTAGCTATTACGGTTAAAACGTTTTACTTCTTACAAGGCAAAATTGGGATATTCTAAGTCAAAAAGGGTGAGATAATCCATGACTGGAGGTGGAATCAAAACTCTAAATCCATTTTGCGCATTTACACACCATAACGAAGGCACGCACCAAGTTTCAAGTCCCTACTTATTACGTACGGTCAATAAGTGTTACTTCTTACAAGCCTAATTTGGAAATTCTAAGTCTAAAGGGGGTAGATAATCCATGATACGAGGGTCGAATCAAAACTCGAAATTCTCTTGCGCATCTTCACACCATACGGAAGGCACACACGACTTTTCAAGTCCCAAAATTATTTCCTTTGTTCTTTCGTAAACTTGGAAAACAACCATTTTGCGCGAGTATTGTAATTTGGACCGATTGTCTCCAAATGCGTCATATAATTATGGCGGTGACTGGCGAACTTGAAATTGATTTGTACTGTTCATCACTGCATCAATGCAACACCCGTCATGCTTCTAACCAGCAATATAGGTTGTTCGTTATCAGGCTATATGAGTGTGTCAGTTGATCAGGAGTTACACTGGTCGCAAATCCCATAGACCCCAATTCTTCAGTCACAGCCACATATTCGAAAGCGACAAGGAAGAGTTGTTTGGTCCTGTTTGTTTAAGCCAATAACGGCTCGCTGAAATACAAGTACGGATGTGACGGGAGAAATCGGGCTTATGGGATTTGTTACCAGTGTCGCTCATGATCAATAGCACGATAACCGTCTATATTGATTGTTAGAAGCATGACAGGTGCTTCATTGATGGAAGGGCGAACAGTACAGATCCTGAGTTTGCGACCAGTGTAGATCCAGTAGCCGCTTTCATAAAAATTGCAAAGTATACTTATCTAGCAAAGCATACTTTGAGGGAGTAATCATTTATTTTTCCCCGAAATGCATTATTTCATATACAACTAACGACTGCATATAGTTGATGATTAAAAGTATGCAGACTTAATATACTGAATTTATTACATTATCACAGCCAAAATGGCTGTGATAATGTAATAAATTCAGTATAATAAAAATTAATAAATGTATCCTTAAATTGAAAATTTCTCCCTCAAAATATACTTTAATAGATAAGTATACTTTGCCATGTTTGTGAAATAGGCTACAGAGCAGCCACAGGCGTCGATAAACCAGTAAGCCCCATTTCTCCAGTGGCAGCCATATATATAGACAAGTGTAAACATTGATTTATTCAGTTTTAGTTTAATAGTTTATTTATTGACGTCTCAGTGTTATATGTTCGGTGCGAGGACTATATATTACGCACGTATATTCATTTATTGTATTATATTATTATTACATTATATGTATTAACGAAATTACACAGACCCAATTATTTTGAAAGTTTGGCGAATTATCACCATGGCCAGTGTTGACGACGGAAAGAAATCCATTTACGAAATGTCCGACGCTGTCACTCACAACTGTGAGCCGTGTGGACACGCTGGAGTGGTGAAAGAAGCCACCGACTACTGCTGTGAGTGCGACGAATGCTTGTGTGATATCTGTGCAACCACGCACTGGGGCTCGAAGCTATCCAAGGGTCACAAAATAGTATCCATGTGGGACATATTGGCGACGGGAGGTCCGGCTAGTTTTACGTCCAAAATAACATCCTGTGAGAGTCATGGAAGTAAAGACATTGAATGGTATTGTGAAGATCATGACGCTATGTATTGTGACGGCTGTAAGTTCACCAGACATCGACGTTGCAATGTAACTCGGATGTCAGACATGGATCAATCGGCCAAATACATGTATACACACGAACTCTCTGAAATCGAGGAAGACATTTGTGGAATGAAGACTCAAATTGACGCGATAAAGAAAACTAGCGAACAATGCGGTGTAGATATTAAAACTATCGCAGAATCATGTGAAGTAGATGTTAAGACATATAAGAAGAAGATAGTTGCGTGGGCGGAGCAAATTGAAAATAAAATGTTGGCCGAGATTCGCGAAGCATCATCTGGTGCTTTAGACACCGTCTCCGAACACCAGAGGGGCTGTGTCAGTCTCAGTGAACAAGCCAAAAAAGTAACAAAAGTTGCCGCCGACGCTAAATTTCTTCCCGACGAATGGCGGCTCAAAGTTGCTGAGCACCAATTGTTAAAGATACTGACGAACATGAAGGAAAAGGTTTATGGAATAGCCCAAGATGTTAGGTTCAGTATGGAGTTTAAGACTAACCGTGTTATAATTGATTTACTAGACAGTATTAGCCAGATCGGGACCCTGGACATGAACTGTAAGAAATCTGACCGCGCGGATAGTAAAGCGAGATCATTCCGCGACATGTCGGTGGTGGCGTCCGCGGGGCTGAACGCTCTTAACGGCTGTGTCACGGGCTCGGCGTTTCTGCCAGATGGCCGCCTCGTATTGGTACAGTTTGTAATTGACATAGTCGTACTGCTGGATAGGGACATGGCCGTGAAGTCCGAGTTGGAGGTGCCAATATTTCCCTGGGACGTGGCCGTCACTGGCAACACCGAGGTGACCGTCACTGTGCCGTCGAAGAAGACGCTCCAGTTCGTCACCATCGGGACTGCCGGACTCCGGCTCGACAGGAAAATCACCACAGAGAAGAATTGTTATGGAGTGGCCGTCCATAATAGCAATTTATATGTCTCCCTACACGACGATCCCGGCGACGGCTGTGTCGCCATTATGGACATGACCGGTGTCATCAGTCACCGGATCGCCGTCGACTCGCGCGGCCGTGGTATATTACTGTGTCCAGTATACGTAGCTGTCAGTGACAGCAGAGTGTACGTGTCGGACTGGTACAGTGATGTCCTATCGTGCTACACTCCAACTGGGACCGAGGTGTATCGGGTGGAGGACGGGAGCATGAAATACCTACGTGGTATACTCCTGGACGGCGAGGGCAATCTGCTCGTGTGCTGCAATGATTCTCACCAAATCCACCTTTTGAAGCCTGACGGCACTCGGCACAAGATCATCGTCTCGTCACGTGACGGCGTGCGAAATCCGTGGTCTCTTTCATACAGAGGCAGTGACGACACGCTGGTTGTCGGCACTGGGGATATCCCAAGTGCCATGAAAATTAAGGTGAAATTTGACTGAATTCAATTAAACTTTCTACGATGAAAATAATTACGATTAAACTAACTACGATTAAATTTTCAGTTTTCAACTGAAGACGATTCGTACGTCGCGAGAGAATATCAATCGAGTGTCTTTTTGATATCAATTTGTCCAGGCAAGGCTAGGAAATGAGCAAGAATCCCGAGGCTTGCCGAGCAATTCCTGCTGTTCTCGAGCTAAGCCTGATAAACGTGGTGTCAACAATACAATAACCTGTTATTCTGTTTATCAGGTATCGTTGTATGCTAGATATGCTAGTGGACGGACAGACAAATATAACACGCTTTTCGTCGAAAAGGTGGGGGGAGGCGGATTAGTTTATGTTGTGTCTTTATGTTGTTGTGATTCGGTAATGTCATTGCATGTGACGCAATTCGACGTCACCGACAGTAGTTGGGACACGGATGTAGGTATACATAAAATCAATACATGACAATTCCAGCACAAAAATATTTACACAATTCCCTAACATTTGATTGGCCCGTAGCAAGTCTCTGTCCAAAATGTATATCCCAGTAAACTCCCACGCTGAACTACTTTCCGTAACCGTGAGGCGCAGTTAAAATAATTCTTAAGAAAACGGAAAATAAACACATTTTCTTGATGAATTTATTTCAAATGCTGGAATTATAAGGAATTAATGGTCTTTTTGTGGAATTTATCGGGGATATAAACTTGGAAAAGTCGCGGGAATACTGGACGAGGCCTTCCGGCCTTCGTCCAGTATTCCCGCGACTTTTCCAAGTTTATACCCCGATAAATTCCACAAACAGGCCATTCATTCCTATAATTCGACAATTTGTATCTATGCAAGGAGAGTAAATTTTGAACTTCACTTATACTGATGTCGTTACTATGGAAATGGGTCATATGCCAGGTGCTAGCAGAGTAGATCCTGATCCGCCTGCATGTCCGTCTGTACTGATCGCCATTCAATTAGTGAAACCCATTTTCTATTAGTAGTAAATAGGATATCTTACATGCTACCCAGTGATTTACCATGATTCTGGAGGGATTTATTTCCTTGAAGGAAATATTTCCTCCTAGATGTTCGCGAGACGTAATTGACGTCACTTTTTGACGCCATTTCCGGCGAAGGTACAATTAATACGCTAACGTCAAAATTGTAAATGTTGACAACGTTATAAGCTTGTCTAAGAGCAAATTTCACATTTTTCGAAGAGCATGTAATATACAAGTTATTCCACTACCAGTTTGAAATACCGGATTTATTTCCCTTGACATCTGTAAATCCGACAAAGAAACTCGTGCTCCGCACTCGTTTCTTTATCTGATTTCCAGACGTCTCGAGGAAATAAATCCGGTATTTCAAAATGGTAGTTGAAGAAACGATATATACCATTATTGGGCTGAAGGGCTGGGCTGAAGGGCTGGGCATGAAAATCACGACCTGTGGACTGATATTTCACTTTTAGAGCATACTGTATCGCATACCTGTGATTTTGGAAATACATAAGTTGTATCCGGTGAACATTGGCGTTTGCATGTAACTAGAAACTGACATGTTTCGGTGTAGTTATTAGTACGGAAAAGTGGAAGGAGATACCAAGTCCTAATTAGGAGATACTAGGAGATACTAAGTCCTAATTAGGAGATACTAAGTCCGAATTAGGTGATACAAAGTCAGAATTAGGAGATACGAGATGATATTAAGTCCTAATTATCATATACTATGTCCTAATTAGAAGTCTCAATTATGACATACTGACTCCTAGTTATGAGATTCTAAGTCCTAATTAAGAGATTAATTCCTAACTAGTAGAAAGTAATTTCTAAATAGGAGATAATAAGACCTAATTATGAGATAATAAGTCCTAATTAGGAGAAACTAAGTCCTAATTATGAGATACGAATTTCTCGTTAGGAGATACTAACTCCTAACTAGGAAATACTAAGTCCTTATTAACAGGTACTAGCTCCTAATTAGGAATTAGTATCCCCAAATTAGAAGTTAGTGCATTGTATCTCCTAATTAGGACTTACTAACTATTAGTAGAATAAAATCTCCTAATATGGGCTATTGCGTTTACTATAGTATGAAAAACATTTGGTCTTTGTACACTTTTCGACGTGTTCTTCTGATTCCATGCACTTTAAACACAACAAATGTTGTTTGTTCATACTATAGTACACGCACCGACCCATGGTTACAATACTTAATTGTAGGTTGGTTGTGATATACAGAATGTCTTACAGAAAATATGGTATTACAATAAACCGTTTTTTTACCAGAGCATCTGATATCTTCTCCCTCGGAATATTTTGTCCGTCAGTGAAGGAAACATGGACGTGCGCATTGCCCTTTGTGAACATTGTATGGGGTCTCAGTACAAGGTGTATGATCACGTGGTACTAACAACAACAAGTACTGAAATTTCCAGAATCCATCTGAATCAAAGTACGTATTCTTGTATAGTGTCCTTATTACGTAACGGATGTTGATGAAATATGGCGCATCAACCGCGTCTTGTTAAGCTGCATTTGGTGGTCTCTGTATTTTCGCCCAAACTTCTGTCGTTTTTACTAAGAATCGATTTCCGTGTCTCCGAGACGGAAATCGATTCCTCGCAAAAACGACATATATAAGTCTGTGCCAAACTCCCTGGACCACCAAATGCAGCTCACGAAGACGCGTTTGCTGCGCCATATTTCATCAAAATCCGTTGCATATTAAGGAAAATATCAAATAATACTTCCTTTGGAGTGGGCGACGTTGTTGTTGTTGTAATCACGTGATCATGCACCTTGCAGTAGGGACATTAAGAACCTGGGGGCCGTTTTACAAAACTTCGTACGATCAAAATGTTCGTACGAAGATTTCTCTGCATTTGCTTGTCACATTAACGTGTATCTCAAATGCTACCATTGTGTACCTACATGTTCATGTCATTAATAGTAGCACGTCCACGCAAAGTTTTCCAGAATGGAATGTCGGAACAAATTTTCACCTACGAACTTCTTACGACCAAAATGCTCGTAAGTGCAAAATTATGATAGTCTGTAAATTTCACATTAACAATGTTTTCTTGTAAACAATTGTTGGCTTTACATTTATGCTTGTGTAGCCTATGCTCAATAAATGTAAATCCATGAATTGAAATTTCCAGACGATCAAAAATGTGCACTTACGAACATGTTAGTCGTACGGAGTTTAGTGAAACGGCCCCTCATAACTGTAGTTCCTTCGCGGACGCAACGTAAACAAGTCCGCGTTCTGGCCATAGATAACGACGTCGTCTGTGATCATTTCAGAGCATAAAAACGTTACCTGATGAATAGAATACCAGGCTCGTGTCTTTTGATATCAAGTTTATTAGGCTCGGCTCTGAAACGTTAGTGATTCCTCGGCAAGCCTCGGAATTCATACGCGTATCCTAGACTCGCCTGATAACCTTCCTATCAAAAGACACGAGCCTGGGGGGCCGTTTCACTCAACTTCGTACCACTAAAATGTTCGTAAGTGCAGAATTATGATAGTCTGTAAATTTCACATTAACATAGATTTTTTGTAAACAATTATTGGATTTACATTTATTGAGCATATGCTGCATATGCAACCTATGATCAATAAATGTAAATTCATCAATTGAAATTTCCAGACAATTCTAAATTTACACTTACGAACATTTTTCCGACGTGACGTAATCTGTGACGTCATTTTTACAGTAGATTTTCATTAAAATCTTCCTAACAAACGGTTTTTAATGATATGTAGCGCACCAAATACGATGGCATAAATTGTGTTTTATGTGTTTTATGGGTGCTCTGAAAGTTCTTTACAATAACTTATAAATTAAATAAAGAATCGAGTACCGTTTATTTCTTACATTCACGTGCTCTAGTTTTTATTTACATGTTTACGGTAACCGATTCTTCGTCAAAACGACATAATTATGAGATTAAAGCCGCCTATATAGGACAACGTGTACCGTATTTGCTGCGGTATATTTCATAGCAATATGCCATTCCATTATCAAGATATTAAAGGAAATCTACTGTAAACACATTTAAAAAGTCATGCCGTTCGGAAACCACACGTGATCCATCACCTTGTATATATTGCGGCGTAGAAACGATGGGATGGAGCTTATGATTTTAGTAACTACATAATATGTAGTTACTAAAATCAAAAGCTCCGTCCCATCGTATTATACGCAGAATTGTAGAAACAAACAAACGATATTTTAAGTAGTGTTCTTAAGTATCGTACTTACATGCTGAAAAAGCGAAGTAATGGATTATAAGATACTTAATACTCTTTTATACGCGTCGTAGGCACGACGATTCGAAATGTCACTGACGGGACACCTAAGTATCGTGCTGTTTGAAACTGATGGAACGTCTAAGAGGATATATTGCAATAATAACGGAGCGGAAGTCAACAGATGCATTCAGCCTGACGACATGTGATTGACGGTTCATTTATTGGACCCGACGTCGATGTCGATGGCAATTGGAATTCAATCTCTCTCTATTTCCTCACATGTTAAATCGTTTTGCACCAAAGGACCAATTCGTAAATATAAGGTTCGGCAATGTCTAGTCGTGTGTAAACGTTTGCGGTGACACGAGGGAACTGTTTGAACCCCAAGACCGTAGGCCGCGGGTTCAAACAGTTCCCGAGTAATAACAACACCTACGTAATGCATGTGTCTCCGAAATGGCCCCGAAATGAACATTGTCTACAGCCATGGTCAATCAGCACGTGCTGTACGTTTAAAAGAGCTGTGAGCTTTGTCAAACAACGGCAGTCATGTAACGATAGCAAATAGAGTCCAGTAACTGTCAAAACGTTACCTACATATTTCAACAAAAGCGTGAATTGCGCTTTTTCAATCAAATCCACCGGGAGGAGTATTCGCAGTCTTCAAACAGTACCACAGTAAACGCAACAGTTAATCTTTATATTTACATTGCATTGGATTTTCTGATAGTGTCAACAATTTCAACTATGGTGTTAAACTTTAGAACCGTCTTGTTTCACGTCATTTTGTTCGCACTTCATGGAACAGCGACGAGGCCGGACAGTAGCGTGCACTCATTGACGACGTCTCGGGGACGTAGAAACAAAACAAACAATCTTTAACCAACCAACAACGTCGCGCGACGTCTCGTGCTAATGTATGTATTGAACCTTACGTGTAATTGGCGGGCGTGATAGGGGCTTAACATGCAAAGCGCATTGGTAATGTAAATATTTGATGCAATAGGTAATATATAGATACACTTGACTTCAATGATAATTGCTTCAGAAGAGTTATGTGACATATGAATATAACATATGTGAATAGTGTCTTGTTACTGTATACTATATGGAGCATTGAGTTGCCATCTCCGCCAACTGTGTATTTACAAGCCATCGTAGTTTCACCACTTCGTGCGTTTGACACATACAGGAAATAATATGACAGTAAACCAAGTAAAAGTTGGTGCAATACATACTAGACAGATATGATAATGGCAAGCTATAAATATTACGCCAGCAAACTGTACAAAAGACGAGATATCTGAGCATTTATCCCATTAATCTCAAATTAAGCTTTGATGTGTAAACCTTTCAATCTGATGCACAGCCTATTGTTAGTGTACACGTTACCCATAGGTAAAGCCATATTTACTCGCATAGTAGGTGAGTAGATACCAGGGACAATACACTCAGGTCACTGTTTGCATATTATTTCACTTGATCTAATAGCTAATAACACAGTACAGTAGTGGATATATATGTTATGTGGTAAAAGTAAAGGTAAAAGTGATACACTGTGCGATTTTCTGTGTATGATGCTATTTATAATGGTTGTTCATGTTGTTAAAAACACAGGCACAGACCTGTCCAGAAAACTGACATATTTTACATTTTAAGTGTAATATAATTGATAAGAGTCCGTTCTCCTGGCTTTTATCCCGTCAACACAGTGCGTATGTGCCGTGAAACAAGGTGCCGTGAACATTTGTGATATCCTGTCAACACGACCTAATCACTGTGTATGAATATGTGCGGTGGCTCGGGTTATATTTTTGCATTTTACAGCCATTTGTTGGTGTTGACGGGATAAACAGAATAGTAGGTTAGTGCCGTGAATGGGAAACAATAGCTGGCACGGCACGGAAACGGGATGTGCTCGGCAGAGCCTCGCCCATCCCGTTTCCTGAGCATTGCCCGATATTTTTACCCATTCACGGCACTGACCTACTATTCTCTATTTCTACATGCGATTAGCTATATTATCACATATGTTCAACTTCACATTTTGAGTTCTTTCTCAAACAACAGAACAGGTGAAACTGGCTGATGGCTGGAACATACCAAGATGGCCGACGAGGCAGTATTCACATACATGTAAAACATATATTCTATCACATTTACGAAGCAATTATCTTTGAATCAAACGATGATCAGGTATAGAACCGGTCCTTAAGGAATAAAACCATGGACTGTTGCGTTTACTTTGGTATGTATACCATTTGGTCTGTTTGCAGTGTGTGGAGTACGAAGGTGTATAGTTGATGACCCCTACACGTAGGTGAACAAATGGTAGTATTTGTGAAATACATAATTGAGACACGCCATCGGACATGTGCGTAATTTCATTAAATACGTGTACAAAATTTACAATATTTTTCATAAATGATTAAATAAGTTTACAAAATTTACAATATTTTTCATCAATAAAGTTAAAAGTTGACAAAATTATCAGAGTACATGCGGAATCATACATTTCATGAAATTACGCAGATGTCCGAAGTACAAAATCACACGGCGTGTCTCAATTATGTGTGAAATAGAATTATACATGTTAACCGTCCACTGGAATCGAGTACGTTTCAATTCGAGTTGAGCATACACTCGAATGTCATGCTTAAATCTAAGTAGACCGATCGGTTGAAGCTGAATCCCGTCGACCAAACGATTGTATATATGTCTGCAAAACCAGGAAACCCACTTTTCCGACGTTTTCGGCACAAGGTCTTTATCAAGGAATTAATTCCTTAATTCCTTGATAAACGCCTTGTGCCGAAACGTAGGAAAGTCGGAAAAGTGGGTTCCTGGTTTGCAGAATTTTTGAACATATTAATTGTATTATTGCGGAAAGATTATTATGATTATATAAGGCCAGCAAATATACTTTGGTTCTAAGACTCGGTGTTTGCGGAATGTGACGACGGAGGGCTTATTTTATTTAATATATTTTGTTTGTTTGAGATGTTCGTCTCTGATCTTGTTCAAGTCGCCAAATGCATATATGTTCTGTAAAGCTACTATAACCTCTTTAAACGTAAAAGCTCACCGGATTTTCGTTAGACAGGATTATATCTAACATGTTTTGGATGGTAGTGTTCTTTATTGTTCATGTGGCTAATTTACAGTGCGATTTTATTTCTCCATGACGAGAACCAAAGTACCTTTTTTATGGCCTAACTATATTTGAGAACAGTCTACACTAACACCGATAATCAAAGTACTGAAAGTAATGAAATATACCACAAACACTGATCTATCATCTAATAAAGTCATCGTTTGGTATTGCTTACATCAACATATGAGGCACAGACGCTTTCTCTCGCTTGTAGCACCACACCATTTCCAGAAAATGATTCCGAAGCGGGGTCATAACCACCTCAAATTTTCGCTAAAAATGCCCGAAATACCTTAAATGTTGATACGAACGAGTTGGTACTGAAATATATAGAAAATCGTCCACCCTTCTTTTACAGCTGCCTCCGCTCCGCACTGTCCCGTGAGACCTATATATAATAGCTGCTGTATTCATACACACAAAATGTCTGGATTCGTGTTTTCCAGAATTTAACTGATAAAAGATATAACGCAAGACAGACCAAAAACGCCATGATACCATCAGTTGCCACAGGGAACTATTTCTTGGTCGTAATCGCTATTTAGTCGTAGCACGACAATGGCTGCTCCCATAGAAGTGCCAGTGACGTGATATGTTATCTCAAGGGAGATAACATATAAAAAGTGTTCTAACCACGAAGTGTGATAATACACAAACTGAAGTCCTTTCATCTGCCGAAACACGATATACAACTGGGATTGGTTTATTGGAATATAAACAATGCCAATTAAGGGGTAATAATTCAATACACAGAAATTGGATGACGTACAAAGCTCCACAAGGGTTTTATACTGTCACTATTTATTAAATTCCGGTATAATTCATGTAATCCAATGATGTTTTTTGCTTATTTTCGACAAGTTGAGATTGGTGTTGCGTGCCATAAGATGTAAATAAACGTTGTACTTGAAAGCAAACAGCTTGATTGACTGAGCATGAGCTGTGCTACAGGTCAGACTCAAACAAAACACGTTATTGCAGGTTGGCATTGCGAATATATATTCAGAAAGTTGATAGTCTTGGCAAAATTAACGCAGGTGGTTGTGTATTCATTGCAGAAGAAAATGCTGAATATATTGATGATTGAGCCGGCGGCACGACTAAAGGCTCATGGTGGATTTTTTCAACAATAGCAACTCATGTGATAGTACGGAGCCCCACAGGGGACGTATAATTCTTTGTTTTATTGATTCGTTCCCACGAAATAACCATTCGTTCCCTCAATTTAACAATTAGTTCCCACGAATTAACAATTCGTTCCGACGAATTAATTCGTTCCCTCAATTTAACAATTCGTTCCCACGAAAAACAATTCGTTCCCACGGGAACGAATTGTTATTTCGTGGGAACGAATTGTTATATCGTGGAAACGAATTGTTAATTCGAGAGAACGAATTGTTAAATTGAGGGAACGATTTGTTATTTCGTGGGAACGAATCAATAAAACAAAGAATTATACGTCCCCTGTGGGGCTCCGTACTATCACATGAGTTGCTATTGTTGAAAAAATCCATGTCCCCTGCGGGGCTCCGTAGATAGTATACTATAAACGTGGATACAGTAGTTTCAGTAGATTGAATGGATCTTTCGTAAAAATAATCAAGACCACGCGTCAATTCGTGTATATCCAGACCAGTATTGTGCAGATTACGTGACATTAGGTCCCACAACATCAACGGTATAATGGAGTGTAGCCAAATTTGTGACGAATGGGTAAGTAATATAGGAAACATCAATGACCCTGCATAATATAGGAATGAATGGCCTTTTTGTGGAATTTATCGGGGTATAAACTTGGAAAAGTCGCGGGAATACTGGACGAAGCGAATGATTTTTTATTTTTTTTTATTTCTTTTCGAAAATTGTAATTTGTTTAAGGCCTCGTCCAGTATTCCCGCGACTTTTCCAAGTTTATATCCCCGATAAATTCCACAAAAAGACCATTCATTCCTTATAATTCCAGCATTTTAAATAAATTCATTAAGAAAATGTGTTTATTTTCCGTTTTCTAAAGAATTATTTTAACTGCGCCTCACTGTTACGGAAAGTAGTTCGGCGTGGCAATTTACTGGGATATAAATTTTGGACAGAGACTTGCTACGGACCAATCAAATGTTAGGGAATTGTGTAAATATGTTTGTGCTGGAATTATTTGCACATAAATAGCACGTTAGCTCAGGTAAATTAGGTATTCTACTTAAGGAACAAAACAGTGTTTTTTTTGTTTTGTTTGTTTGTTGGTGTTTAACGGCCTATCAACAGCTAAGGTCATTTAAGGCAGGGTCAATGGGTTTAGTATTAAATCCCATATAGTACCTGTAGAAGTACATGTACATGTTCAAGTACATGTACAAATGGGGGGAAAATCCAAAAATCAGAACAGAATATTTACAATAACAAAACTATATATTCAGCCCTGAAATCAGAATAATCCTGATCTGATGCCAGGTCCTCGCCACACCAGAATCACTTGGCCCCTCCCAAAAGCAGCAGGATCAGTAATAATCTTACTACTTTTATAATTGGCAATAACCAAATTCAACTCCCAGGTAACTAAAGAGCCAAATATAAAAACGTACCTGAGTGCCAAACCAGACAAATCGTGATTCCTATAAGGAGGAACCCATACCGTTAATTTACGCCGTCTCATTCGCCCGACCACCACCCACACAAAACAGTGGGATGTTGCGTTTACTGTGTTATGTAAAATAGTTGGTCTGTTTAATGTCTGCGAGGAGTCCGTAGAAGGACCTCTCGGTAAGCTGAAACAGACCAACTATTTTACATACTACAGTAAACGCAACAGACATTTGTTTTATATGTTTTATTACAAAAATGTTCATAACGAAATATGGTAAGAATCATGTTGTTTTACGCCAGTTTGTCTCATGGAACAGCGACGTTGCTGATCGATAGGTACATGTACCGTTATTGACAACGTCGAAGGAAATAATGACGTCAATCAAACGTCCAGCGATGTCACATGGGGCCAATGTTGGTTACGGAACGTAAACGCAATTGGCGGGATAGGGACTTACAATATAAAGCGCAGTGGCAATGTAAATACTATATGGTGGATGTACCCTATACGTATAGGTTACTGGGTCAGTACTGAACAGGAACAAAAAGCCAAGATGTGTAAAACAATGTAGATCCAGATGAGCCGGTTCCTGACAAGCAGTCTCGTCAGGATCTGCAGCATTTTTCACTATCATCACATCTTTGATACATTTTAGAATTTTGTTTCGGCATTTACACAACACATGAGTAATGTACGGACACATGGATGTGATAACACAATAATGTTTTAGATCCCGTTCGTACGCATGTACGATCGATAATCCACTCGCTAAAGCTCGCGGATTATCTCCTCGTACATGCGGACGAACCGTGATTTAGCTGTGGCTTATTCACCACTGATACATCCACGTTTGTCATTAACCCTTTCAACCCTAAGGAACTGGAATGGACTGTGATATGCTAATGTTCCGACCAATCCAATGGTCACAAAATGATTTTCAGATTCGTTCATTTATGTTTTTGTTCTAAGAAATATTAAAATTACTTTCAAAAAGTGCAGATCCTGATGAGACGGCTCGTCTGGATCTGCACTTTTTGCATAAACTGCTATAGCGGGATTTCGGGTTCAAAGGGTTAATGGAATATTCAAATAAACTAGTATTGAAAAAGCCAATGAAAGATATCGAGGGTTGCACTGGTTAACTATAATTCCATTATTATCAAATTTCCGATTACGCTTGTCAGATATGCTCTGCATGACATCATATAAGAGCAAACTCGTGTTGATGGGTTTCCCCTGAGTATTGTCCAATTATGAGGATTGAATTTATTAAATCAAATCAAATTGACACATATCTAATGTTTCTAACCTTTCTGGCATAAGTTTGACCTCATGTTCGATGGAATAAGATTGACTTACATCACATTTCACGCATGCGTAAGCATCTGTTACAGTATTGTACTTGTATAAGTTAGATCACGGTTCGTCCGCATGTACGAGCAGATAATACGCGAGCTTTAGCGAGCGGATTATCACTCGTACATGCGGACAAACGTGATATAACATAGTTATCACATCCTCATATACATACATTGTACACGAGCTGTGTTAATACAGAAACAACACCCGAAAATGTGTCAACGATGTGATAAAACACCCATGTATACATGTATATCTACACTGTCCTTAAAGTCATAACGGAAACGCCCATTCAACGTATTGCGTTCATATCCAAGTACATTACATTAGTCACAATTGACGCCACACGACGTTAAAGTTTGTTTGACGTCATTAAAATACATGACGTTCATCGTCACTCTATTGACCGGCAACGTCGGTGTACTATGAATTTGCGACAAAATGACGTAAAGCTATAAGATTCCTAATTTTAACGTCGCATTTGGTTATTTACATTTTTTAAACTATGAGAACAAGGTAAATATAAGTAATAACATCAGTTGCGTTTACTGTAGTATTACAAACATTTGGTATGTTTAAAGTTTGCGATGTATTGATAATCCTGACTTACGAAGTATGCCGATGGGTATTTATGCCGTCAACACAGTCAGTATGTGCCGTGAAACACGATGCCGTGAAACATTTTTGATAGCCTGTCAATACGACATAATCACTACGTATGAATATGTGGGGTTGATTCTCCTATGCTGCTGAGGTTATTTTTTATTTTGCATTTTAAGCTATTTGTAGTGTCGACGGGATAAATAGAATAGTAGGTTAGTGCCGTGAATGGGAACAAATATATGGCGCGGCACGGAATCTGGATGAGCTCGGCAGAGCCTCGCCCATCCCGTTTCCTAAGCCTTGCCAGATATGTTTTCCCATTCACGGCACTAACCTACTATTCTCTATATATCTTTTCACTTTTCCGTCCGGGTGTCCATCTGTCCGTCAGTTTGCGTGTTCGTTCGTCCGTCCGTCCACAAGTTTATGTATTCAGTATTTAGGCCGGCCTTTACAGTATGTGGCTGTGACTATAGAGAAATGGGGCTTATGGGTGTTGCGGCCAGTGTAGATCCAGATCAAATATCACACTGCTATTATAGGAATGAATGGCCTTTTTGTGGAATTTATCGGGGCATAAACTTGGAAAAGTCGCGGGAATACTGGACGAAGCGATAAAAAATTACAATTTTCGAAAAATAATCAAAAAAAAAAAATATATATTTTTTTTTTTCGAAAATTGTAATTTTTTTAAGGCCTCGTCCAGTATTCCCGCGACTTTTCCAAGTTTATATCCCCGATAAATTCCACAAAAATGCCATTGATTCCTTATAATTCCAGCATTTGAAATAAATTCATCAAGGAAATATGTTTATTTTCAGTTTTCTTAAGAATTATTTTAACTGCGTCTCACGGTTACGGAAAGTAGTTCGGCATGGGAGTTTACTGGGATATAAATTTTGGACAGAGACTTGCTACGGGCCAATCAAATGTTAGGGAATTGTGTAAATATTTTTGTGCTTGAATTATAGCCTGATAACACACTGTAGTGCTTGTTAGGAGCATGACGGGTGCTTCATTGATGGAATGGTGAACAGTGCAGATCCTGATCAGACTGTGCGGACGCACAATCTGATCAGGATCTACACTGGTCGCAAATGCCATAAGACCCGTTTCTCAAGTCACAGACACATACATAGATGAATCAGTTTCTGATGAATAACGACGAATGTACTTTTGGTGGTCGTTGGTCAGTGCTCCTTATTTGCTTGCATATATGCAATGCTAGCAGTCCGGTGTCGTCGCCCTCTGGGACATCCCTAAATTGGTCTTGTACGACATAGACGTAACCTACAAATGTATGCTAGAAACTATGCTACAAGTAGGCGTCATGAAACGAGAAAACATTTTCGTCTCTAATTGTATTATCTTGATTATGTGGAGGATTTTACATCTTACATAGCGTGACATAAAACATGAGTGTACGTAGGCTTCTGCGTAAACAACGAGTAATGGAAGCGAACGAGTTGTTTACGCAGAAGCTTACGTACACAGGTGTATTATTTCAAGCTATTCAAACATGTACGATGGAATATCTTATTTATTACATTTATCAACAACATGTTCTAATGTTTCTGGGGCGCTTTCATCTGTGTATGAATTTTTGTGGGCGGTGCTTATTTCATAACGTCAGCAGGAGAGTACACGCGGGTGATTACGAGTGTTCTGACGGAGTATTATTTGTAAGTTGATCATTACGGGTTTCTCCCACAGGTAAATCCATGCATATACAAGTATGAAACGTAATAAAGTGCAATGTATAGGTGTGGAGTAATATAATAAACACCAGGGGCCCGTTTCACTAAACTTCATACAACTGAAATGTTCGTAAGTGCAAATTTAGGATCATCTCGCAATTTCAATTGATGGATTTGCATTTATAGAGCATAGGCTGCATATGCAGCCTATGCTCAATAAATGCAAATCCAATAATTGTTCACAAGAAAACATTGTTAATGTGAAATTTACAGACTATCGTAATTTTGCACTTAAGAACATTTTAGTCGTACGAAGTTTAGTGAAACGGCCCCCAGAGTAGTGCACTTCAGGTGGAAAGCATGGACATTGTATACATGGGTGTTCGAGTACCTTGACAAAATGATCCGAGAAAATAAGTTCAAAACTGCTTCATCCAGGTTTAAAATAGCGGATTTCAAAATGTCTGTCATTGTCATGTATACCGAGGATCTTTCATGAGTGTTGATTTACTATTTATTACTGATGCCATAAGAAACGAGGCTATGCCGATTTCTTTTGTATGACCATCTAGCGTATATTCTGTACCGGCCTAGTTTGCATAGTTTACAATAGTGTATTAATAGAGGATCTCAAACGAGTTTCCATTATATATGAGATTTATGAAACGAGTCATGCACAATTTATGCATAAAATTTCGGACGGGTTTCATAAATCTCACATCAAAGGGAAACGAGTTTGAGATTCTGTTTATCACATGACTTCGGCCTCCAAAGAGCAGAAAACATGGAGATATCCATTACGTTTCAGTCAGCAGACGCCTTTGACTAATTTCGCATCTACATAGTTGAAATCTCCACGGAGAAAACTAGTTTTAATCCAAGCAATACAAGTATTATAAATATGCCATATAACAGGTTCCTGTTGTGTGTAAACACTTCATACTACCAAACGGGAGTTCATTCTGACAATTGCAGCAATTTTAGTGAGTCACGGACGCTTCTAAAGACGCTTAAAACATGATGACGTCAACGTCAAACATCATTGCTTTGTCGAGTCATTACGGACGTCACTTGGAACGTCTCTATTTTATTCATTTGACATAACGCAGGCACATAATATGAATACGTAATTAGGGTGATGCGGCCAGCCAATCAAATGCGCTCCATGTGCTATTACACGTGTGTCATAACACATTTATTAAATCGGTTAACAAGTTTATTACACCGTGCAATAATCATTGCACTTGTCGGTCTCACTATTATGTCGTTTATATTTTGTATATTTTTCGCGTTGCATATAGCTTGTCACTGATACGTATATAATAAAAGGATTATTTGATTTGTATCTGGATATATGCCACTCGTTCCGCCGCGCAACGATATTTGCTTCTAAAGTCGCGCAATATCGCACGCTGCGGAACTGGGGCCCGTTTCACTAAACTTCGTACGACTAAAATGTTCGTAAGTGCAAATTTAGCATCGTCTGGAAATTTCAATTGATGGATTTACATTTATTGAGCAAGGCTGCATATGCAGCCTATGCTCAATAAATGTAAATCCAATAATTGTTTACAAGAAAACATTGTTTTTGTGACATCTACAGACTATCATAATTTTGCACTTACGAACATTTTAGTCGTAAGACGTTTAGTGAAACGGCCCCCTGGTGCATATATCCACATACAAATCAATATAACTATAATTATTATGTACGTACTTTCGTTTCCCATTGCAGCACAATGGAACGCAAGACGTCAATATATGTTCCATATTGACGTCTCGTGAGTTCATATTGGTCAGTGCCGTAATTACCTTTCACGTCGTAAAATAGTTCCTTCTAAACCACCGCTAATTGGTTTATTTTATTCATATTTTGTATAAGTTTTGAGACGCATATAAATTGCGAGTGATTTACGAATACTATAAAAAGGTTATTTGATTAGTATATGCAACTCCTCCCGCCGCGCAACGATATTGCGCTCCTATAATCGCTCAATACGGCACGCTGCGGAACTCGTGCATATATCCACATACAAATCCAATAACTATAAGTATTAGATGTTCATCCTTTGACCTACATAAAGAACACCCTAGATATTCAAGAGGAAACAACAATTTAACGCAATAAAATAGGAATTCCACGACAAATGGGAATATATGTACTTGCTGGAAGCTGCATTTCTATGGCACTGACATCCAATAACACAACATTGACATTCAGTAACACAGATTCGCACCAGAGTGTTCAGCATCCCAATTTCACGCTTGTTTGGTTATTGCTCTATCTTTATTTGATTTTTATCACTTTGTGCCAATAGCGGGTCATATGAAATGAACACAGTTTTAATAAAATCAGCTTACATCTTTGGCATTGTAATCTATAATTACACAGTTTGTAAGCAAGAAACAAATGACAGCAGTCCGAGGGATGAGGTTATGTTATTATTCACGATACCAATTCGCTAATCATTTTGCAAAGTTTATGCGACGGAAATTCACGCAGTTTCCCCAAAGAAACTGCCAATTTCTCCTGTTTCGATCATGTTATGCAGTTTGCACCGATTCACCGTCAAATGAAATGAGTGTGATTTTTGTCACATTCCTATTTTTGCACCATAAAATGTCTGATGGATTTGACAAGTGAAGCGCTGTGCAGTCACATTCGAAGCAAAATTCATAGCAGGATCCATTAACACATTTCTATCGCTGTGGCGCAAATGCGCTCATGTGTTCGTTTCAGCCAACAACGCACTATATACGTATTTATCAGGTAACCTGCCCTGTATTGACCGAATACGTACTGACTGATAACATATTGTTGTATCAGGCATTGACGTGATATAAACATCCGGGTTACAACGAAATGAAAACTGACGTTCCATTTGTCGGATGACGTCACGTGACGAATGACGTCAGTGTAATAAAGCAACGTAAACAAGTCCGCGTTCTGTTCATATATAACGACGTCGTGGTCATTTTCGAGCATAAAACGTTACCTGATAAATATAATACCAAGCTAGTGTATTTTGTTATCAAGTTTATCAGGCTCGGCTCGGAAACGGTGGGAATTCCTCGGCAAGCTGAGGAATTCCTACCGTTTCCGAGCCGAGCCTGATAAACTTGATATCAAAAGACACTAGGCTGGCATTCTCTATTTGTGGAGTCTCAAAACGGACCAACGTAATGTTAAATAGGATGACGTAAACTTCACCACCGCCTGCACTAATCTTGCCGAAAGAAGCGTAATTGGCTGAGCATGAGGTGTGATGCCAATCAGGCTCAGCCAATCAAACTGCTTGATTTCTAGTTGAGATTGCAGATAGATGTTCAGAAACGTTGATAATATGTAGCACAGCACAGGCTCAGCTAATTAAACTGCTTGATTTCGAGTCGAGATTGCCAATATGCCGCCATTTTGAATTTGCCGCCATTATACTGCAAATGCTATAATACCACTTAGAATTTGCCACCAGAGAAGGTACCAGTTTTACATTCGGGTCCACTGCCGAATAGATGTTCGGAGACGTTGACATCTGGGCCATTCTGGCCACAGTCATCTTACCGCGTTTGATGGCGAAAATAAAATGGCCTCGGTGGTTCTCGATTTACGGAATGGTGCGAGGGGTTGCGAGTGCATCTGGACACGATTAAAGATACATGCCCACTCAGTAGGCACAAAGTTTTTTTATAGGAAATATGTAAGTGCTTAATTGTGTCAATATTCCACCAGTTCTAAAAATTACGAGTGCCCGCTATACAGATATAATCATTTAGTAATATTTAGTAATACTAATTAAATGCGCCACCTGAAACAATAATATGTTCGACAGATTATAAGTCTGATCATTGCACAACAACACATACACACAGAGAATAACTAGATTGGTCAGTAAGCGAGGCTTACGGAATATACCCCCCGCGTGGGCCCAGGTACCCCTAAAATATGTACAAATTTCCAAGTGTGTGGGCTTGTGACCTTGACTCTGGGATTAGCGCGAGCGGCATGAACGTGAATTTGTCACAGGGTGGTAGAGGTCCATTGGAGCAATGAGTGTGTGAAATGTGAAGCAGATCCGAGCAAGGAAATAGAAGTTATAACCGATTTCTCTGATGTTAAGTTTTGTAAAGAGACTACCGTATAACCTCGAATTAAACGCCCCGGAGGCGTTACATTTTTACAGGCGTTTATTAGCATTAAAAAAAAAAAAAAAGAAAAAAAAAAAAGATTACCAAAGACCGCCAATTTCACAAATAAGGATTTAAGGATGTGTTTGAAATTGGCGGTCATTGTAAATTATTTTATTATTTTTATTTATTGGGGGGGGGGTGGGGGGGGGGGGGGGGGGGCGTTTATTAGCCAGTAAAAAAAAAAAAAATTAAAAAAAAAAATTGTTTTTTTTACCAAGGACCGCCAAGTTTCAAAACCAAATAAGGATTTAAGGTTATTTGTGTTTGAAATTGGCGGTCATTGGTAAAAAAAAAAAAAAAATTGGTGGTCCTTGGTAATTTTTTTTTTTTTTTTTTTTATTGTTATTAGCCAAAGTTTTAAGGACCGCCAATTTCAACACAAATAAGGATTTTTTTTGTTTTTTTTATGCGGTTTGGGGGGGGGGGGCGTTTATTAGGAGGGGGGCGTTAAGCAAGGTTATACGGTATGTATGTGACGTTGACCTCGAGATCAGCGGGGATTTGTCACAGCATATGAAATATTAAGTATTTTCCATGAAAGAAATAGAAGTTATAACATATTTCTCTGATGTTAAGTTTTGTAAAGAGACTAAGTATGTGACCTTGACCTTGGGAGCAGCGGGGGTTGGACACTCGTAGATTTGTGACAGCATGATAGTACAACCTTAGAGAAATGCACAAGTGAAATAATAAGAATTTTCAATGAAGGAAATAGAAGTTATAACTTATTTCTCTGATGTTAAGTTTTGTAAAGAGTATTTGACCTTGACATTGGGATCAGCGGGGGTTTGACGGTCATGGATTTTGCACAGCATGGTAGTAGAGCCTTACAGGAAGCATGTGTGAAATATAAGCATTTTAGATGAAGGAAATAGAAGTTATAACAATATTTCTCTGATGTTAAGTTTTGAAAGAGACTAAGTATTTGCCTTGACCTTGATCTGCGGGGGTTGGACGGTCGTGGATTTGGCACAGCATGGTAGTAAGCCTTTACAGGAATGCATGTGTGAAATATTAAGCATTTTAGATGAAGGAAATAGAAGTTATAACAATATTTCTCTGATGTTAAGTTTTGTAAAGAGTAATTTGACCTTGGACATTCGGGTCGCGGGGGTTTGACGGTCATGATTTTGCACAGCATGGTGTAGAGCCTTACAGGAATGCATGTGTGAAATATTAAGCATTTTAGATGAAGAAATAGAAGTTATAACAATATTTCTCTGATGTTAAGTTTTTGTAAAGAGACTAAGATTTGACCTTGACCTTGGGATCTGCGGGGGTTGGACGGTCGTGGATTTGGCACAGCATGGTAGTAGAGCCTTACAGGAATGCATGTGTGAAATATTAAGCATTTTAGATGAAGGAAATAGAAGTTTATAACAATATTTCTCTGATGTTAAGTTTTGTAAAGAGTATTTGACCTTGACATTGGGATCAGCGGGGGTTGGACGGTCATGGATTTTGCACAGCATGGTAGTAGAGCCTTACAGGAATGCATGTGTGAAATATTAAGCATTTTAGATGAAGGAAATAGAAGTTATAACAATATTTCTCTGATTAAGTTTAGTGTAAAGAGGGACTAATATTTGACCTTGACTTGGATCTGCGGGGTTGGCACGGTCGGTAGTAGTGCCTTACAGGATGCATGTGTGAAATATTAAGCATAGATGAAGGAAATAGAAGTTATAACATTTCTCTGATGTTAGTGTAAAGAAGTATTTGATTGATGGGATCAAGCGGGGGTTGACGGTTTTCATGGATGCACAGCATGGTAGTAGAGCCTTACAGGAAGCATGTTGAAATATTAAGCATTTTAGATGAAGGAAATAGAAGTTATAATATTTCTCTGATGTTAATTTTTGTAAAGAGTAAGTTTGACCTTGACCTATTGATCTTTGCGGGGGTTGACGGTCATGGGATTTTGCACAGCATGGTAGTTAGAGCCTTACAGGAAGCATGTGTGAAATATTAAAGCATTTTAGATGAAGGAAATAGAAGTTACAACATTTATCTGATGTTAAGTTTTGTAAAGAGACTAAGTATTTGACCTTGACCTTGGATCGGGGGTTGGACGGTCGTGGATTTGGCACAGCATGGTAGTAGCCTTACAGGAAGGCATGTGTGAAATATTAAGCATGATAAGGAAATAGAAGTAACAATATCTATGTTAAGTTTTTGTAAAGAGTATTTGACTTTGATTGGGATCATGGAGGTATGAATTTTGACACAGGTAGTGAGCCTTACAGGAATGCATGTGTGAAATATTAAGCATTTTAGATGAATGAAATAGAAGTTATAAGAATATTTCTCTGATGTTAAGTTTACGGACTAAGTAATTGACCTTGACCTTGGGATCTGCGGGGGTTGGACGGTCGTGGATTTGGCACAGCATGGTAGTAGAGCCTTACAGGAATGCATGTGTGAAATATCAAGCATTTTAGATGAAGGAAATAGAAGTTATAACAATATTTCTCTGATGTTAAGTTTATCCGGACGGACGGACGGACGCACGGACGGACGGTTCTCGCGAATGGATACTTATGTGACCATTTGTTCTTTAAAAAGGTGTCACATAAACGGAATAAGTGTCACATAAATAAATTATTCGTTAGTTTTTTCTATTAGTTATGTTACTAACCCTAACCTTTAACAAGTCCATCCCTATGTGACATAGTCACGTAACTGCCAATTCGTGTGCCCGGACGGACGGACGGACGGACGGACAACCTGACTCCAGTATACCCCCCCCCCCCCCTCAACTCGTTGCGGGGGGAATAAATAGTAATGTCCGTTAACATTTTAAGGAAACACGGTTATCGCCCCGGATATCTGTTTGGAAATTTACGTCTAAAATGTATAATAATGTCAGTCACTACGTGGGGTAATGGTGAATGAATGTTTAGTTTGGCAGAAAATGTCTCCGAATATGTCTCTGATATAAAGAAAATGTTGCGCCTACTGAGTGGACATGTACCTTTAACAATGCTTTCTTGTAAACAATTAATGGATTTACACTTATTGAGCATAGGCTATGCAGCCTATGCTCAATAAACGTAAATCCATCAATTGAAATTTCCAGACGATCCTAAATTTGCAATTTTAGTCGTACGAAGTTTAGTGAAACGGGCCCCGATGCGCAGATAATGATAGCAGGTGGTTGTGCATCATTGGCACGTGGTAGCAACATCAGTCAAGAATACAATTTATTTTCCATTTCACGCTGAGTGCTTGTTGACGTTTTAAACGATTGTTGCAGTGCAGCTGCACGTCCCTGTTGTTGTTGACGTTTTAAACGAGTGTTGCAGTGCAGCTGCACGTCCCTGTTGTTGTTGTCGTTTTAAACGAGTGTTGCAGTGCAGCTGCACGTTTTCTGTGTATTGTTGTTCGTTTTAAACGATTGTTGCAGTGCAGCTGCACCCGTCGTGTTGCGTGCAGACGTTTTAAACGATGTTGCAGTGCAGCTGCCCACGTCTTGTTGTGTTGACGTCCCTGTTGTTGTTGTCGTTTTAAACGATGTTGCAGTGCAGTGCACGTCCTGTTGTGTTGTCGTTTTTAAACGAGTGTTGCAGTGCAGCTGCACGTCCCTGTTGTTGTTGTCGTTTTAAACGAGTGTTGCAGTGCAGCTGCACGTCCCTGTTGTTGTTGTCGTTTTAAACGAGTGTTGCAGTGCAGCTGCACGTTCCCTGTAGTTGTTGACGTTTTTAAACGATTGTTCAGGTTGGCAGCTGCACGTCCCTGTTGTTGTTGTGTTTTAAACGATTTGTTGCAGTGCAGCTGCACGTCCCTGTTGTTGTTGTCGTTTTAAACGAGTGTTGCAGTGCAGCTGCACGTCCCTGTTGTTGTTGTCGTTTTAAACGAGTGTTGCAGTGCAGCTGCACGTCCCTGTTGTTGTTGTCGTTTTAAACGGGTGTTGCAGTGCAGCTGCACGTCCCTGTTGTTGTTGTCGTTTTAAACGAGTGTTGCAGTGCAGCTGCACGTCCCTGTTGTTGTTGACGTTTTAAACGATTGTTGCAGTGCAGCTGCACGTCCCTGTTGTTGTTGACGTTTTAAACGATTGTTGCAGTGCAGCTGCACGTCCCTGTTGTTGTTGTCGTTTTAAACGATTGTTGCAGTGCAGCTGCACGTCCCTGTTGTTTTTAAACGATTGTTGCAGTGCAGCTGCACGTCCCCTTGTTGACGTTATTGAAACGATTGTTGCAGTGCAGCTGCACGTCCCTGTTGTTGTTTTGACGTAAACGATTGTTTGCAGTGCAGCAGCACGTCCCTGTTTGTTTGTTGTTCGTTTTATTATACGAGTTGTGCAGTTGCAGCTGCACGTCCCTGTTGTTGTTGACGTTTTAAACGATTTTGTTGCAGTGCAGCTGCCCATCCCTCGTTTGTTTGATTGTCGTTTTAAACGATTGTGCAGTGCACCCCTTGTTGTTGTTGTCGTTTTAAACGATTGTTGCAGTGCAGCTGCACGTCCCTTTTTTTTGTTGTGCAGCTGCAGTCACCCTGTTGTTGTTGTCGTTTTTATGACAGTTTTGCAGAATTACGGACTACTTCAGCATACCCGCTAGCCACTTTACTCTCTCAGTTGGTGATTTAATACATGACAGTGTATTAAATCCTTTCGGAATCCAGTGACATCCGAATTATAGCCACATACAATGTCGTGTGTTCAGTCAGTCTCCTGTCTCCGCCCGCTTCCGTAATTCGTACTCGAGTGACGCGCGTGACTGTTTCGATTATGGTAATGGCCGGTAACGTAAGTTTCTCGTCAGACTTGATTGGCAGGAATGGAAAATAGTGTGTCACCTTGAATGTCTGTCTCAAATACGCCTCATTTAGTGGTGATATATGGAGAAAGTGTGTCTATATATGGCTTTTACGACCAGCTTAAAAGTACTTACTGTCTGTTTCACGAAAGCTGCACAAATTTTACGGCAATATAAACAATTATAAAACAATATTTTGTTCGATAGTATTAAATAAAAAGAAAATTTAAAAATGAGCATTCTTTTTATTTCGTGAAATTTGTCTATGGGGATTTAACAAGTGGAAATTTTTAGAATTTCAGAAATGCTGGACCGATTTTCAAAATTCAACTTTTGTTTTCTTAGTTAGATCATTTCCAAGCTATGTAAATGTAGCCAGGTTTCGGAGTCAATTTCCAAACTTTTTCGTTTTCTGACTCCTTCCACGGTCCTCCACCTCATTTTCCACCGTGTTAAATTCCCAGACAAATAAATGTTTCGTAATAAATTAAAAATTTGACAAAAATTCACGAAATAAAAAGAAGACTCATTCTTAAATTTTTATTAAATTTAATATTATCGAAAAATGGCCGTAACATTTTGGCAGGTTTCGTGAAACAAACTATTTAGTAGTGTGCTACATTGCCGATCTAATTGAAATAATTTTCAGTTATGAGTGTATAAATACAAGGTTCGACAATGTCCAGCCGTGGGTAAACGCTTACTGCGGCTCGAGGGAACTGTTTGAACCCCAAGGCTGTGCTTGCTTGCGAGTTGAGATTGTTAATTGATGTTCCAGAAACGTTTACATCTGGGCAAGATTAACGCAGGCTGTGGTGTAGATGTACATTGAATTTAAAATACAATTTGTGTGACAGCTCAGGTCAGCCAATCAAACTGCTTTTTTTGCGAGTTGACATTTCCAATATATTTTCAGAAACGATGACATGTTTGTAAGATTAACGCAGGCGATTGTGTAGATGTACGCTGAATTTAAAATACAATATGTGCTACTGCTCAGGCTCAGCCAATCAGACAGCTTGCGATATTGAGAATTGACATGGCCAATAGATGTTCAGAAACGATGACATATTTGCAAGATTAACGCAATCGGTTCTGTAGCTGTTGTACTGACCGCAGTCAGGCGCAATAAATCCAATTAATTGTCATTGGCACAGTTGTGACTCCCAGATCACGTAATCACATTTCCTGGCGCCCTTAGCAACGGTCCAATAAACGTGTCGTTAATTGGATGAATGCATTCTGTGTTACGTCAAGCAGTTGATATATGCGTGGTCTATTTCACGACCCTTAACCGGTATAGTGTGTGAGATGGTGTGGTGGTCGCCACATCGGACACGTGTCTTATCTCCGGGTACTCTGGATTTCTCCCATATTGATGATCAGTCTTAAACACAGTCCCCTTGTGCCATAGCTAACGTTTACCCACGGCTGGACATGGTGGTCGAACCTAATAATCAGCCCACCATACAAGTATGTTGACGTCTAAATATGAACTTGTGTTTGAATGTCTTAAATCCCAATAAATGAATCAACCAAATCATGTTTAGAGAGCGCATCTATCGTTGCAGGTGAGTTTTTTCTCGACGAGCGCGGTGCTAAGCAACAGGGACCGTTACCCGTTCTTCCTGCGCACGATTCCGTCCGACGTCAACCAGGCCCAGGCGATGGTCGAACTGGTGCGCATGTTCAACTGGACCTACGTGTCGGTCATCTACGAGGAGTCCAGCTATGGCATACAGGTATAATACATTTACTTACATAGAAAATCGTCCATGGCGCCTTCTCACTGAAACATATGTTTCAGTGAGAAGGCGCCATGGACGATTTTCGCATGTAGTTGAAAATATCTACAGAGAAAATTAGTTTTAATACTTGCAATAAACATGTTATAAATATTTCATATTATCAGTTCACATTCTTTGTAAGCACTTCATATTACTATACGGGAGCACATTCTAACAAGTGCAGTAATTTTGCGTAGTCAGTGACGCTTCAAACGACATTTAAAAGACGATTACGTCAACGTCAATTAGGGTCGTGATTAGGGACGTCTTCGTTTTATTCTTTTGGCATTAACGTTAGCGCATAATAGGAATACGTAATTATGGTGATCAAATTCACTCCAGGTGTTATTACACATGTGTCATAACAGTTTTATGAAATGGGTTACAGCACGTCATAAGAAGATTTTCATGTGGTATGTGATGTTTGCGTTTTTGTTACCGTATCGTGTCCGTCACCTACGAGGAATCCATTCTAGTTCGCACGTGTAATGCTATAGATAGGTATTGTTTGCGGTTTCCCTATTGTTGTATCCAACGTATAATGATGTATTCCGTTTGAACTGTTTTACGCGTCGATGGTCGAACAGGAACGGTTCCTGGTTCGGACGAATAACAGTAAATTTAAATACCGCATGCTAGACCTACCAGCAACAATTAAAGGCATCGCTAAACGGAGCTAATCCCCTCGATGGCAGCCTTGATACTATTTGTGTTAACACTTTTGCCTTACAAACAAGGTGAACATAAGTCTTCGTAACCCTGACCCTGGGCGGTCGGACGATGTTCGTATGTGAAACAAAGCATTGTGGCAAAAGATTATCAAAATCGGTTCATACGTTATTGACAAATAAAATGTGTTACTAATGTACGTACGTACGCTCGCAAGCACGTAATGGACTAACGTTGTATCCCTTCTTGCATATCGGCGAGGGGATAATTAGCTGCTGATAACAACGAACTTAAAATATTACCGTGACATTGATAGTACATTATACATAGTACATAAACTGCTTCAGGGTTTCAACGAACTTGAGAAGTTGCTCAAGAAACACGGGATCTGTATCGCCAAGACGGAGAAATTGCTGAAGGACTCTGGCGTCCCAAGCAGGGACTTCTATGACAAGATAGTTGATCGTCTCAAGACGACGTCCAGGTCGAAGGCTAGAGGTAATATGAGACACGCCGTGTGATTTTGTGCCTTTGGACATCTGCATAATTTCATTAAATATGTTTACAAAATTCACAATATTTTTCATAAATAAAGTCAAAAGTTGACCGAATTTTCAGAGTACATAATTCCGCATGTACTCTGAAAAGTGTGTCATGTTTTGACGCCATTTACGAAAAATATTGTAAATTTTGTAAACGTATTTCATGAAATTACGCGCGAAGGTGTAAAATCGCATGGCGTGTCTCATATATGGTTGCGACTATAGAAATTTGGCTTATGGGTTTTGCGACAAATGTAGATCCAGATCAGCCTGTGCATCCGCACATTCTGATCACGATCTGCACTGTTCGCGATCGCATCAATGAAACACCGTCATGCTTCTATAGGTAATATATATATATATATTGCTATCAGGGTACATGATTGTGCTACGTGATCAGGAATTACAATGATCACAAATCCCATAAGTCCCATTTCTCCAGTCATAGCCACATATAGCCATTGCCTCTGCTGATTCTTACCGATTGATCTTGGGTTATGATACAAAACAATCATCGACTGCCTCCCATATATGGTAACGTAACCTTTGCATGCGCTTGTCCGGACAATTGGATTGCTAATACAAAACAATCAGCGACGGCCTCGCATATATATATTATACGAGGCTGTCGATGATCGTTTTTGTAACAACCAAGGCCGGTATTGCGGCAAATGGTGCATAACTGTGTAGACATCTAATCAATGTGGATGCTTTCAATAACAATGGGAGGAGATACGTAATACTAGAGAATAATTCCAGCACAAAAATACTTACACAATTCCCTAACATTTGATTGGCCCGTAGCAAGTATCTGTCCAAAATTTATATCCCAGTAAACTCTCACGCCGAACTACTTTCCGTAACCGTGAGGCGCAGTTAAAATAATTCTTAAGAAAACGGAAAATAAACACATTTTCTTGATGAATTTATTTCAAATGCTGGAATTATAAGGAATGAATGGCTTTTTTGTGGAATTTATCGGGGATATAAACTTGGAAAAGTCGCGGGAATACTGGACGAGGCCTTAACAAAATTACAATTTTCGAAAAGAAATCAAAAAAAAAAAAATAATAATTTTTAATTGTTTTTCGAAAATTTTAATTTTTTATCGCTTCGTCCAGTATTCCCGCGACTTTTCCAAGTTTATACCCCGATAAATTCCACAAAAAGGCCATTCATTCCTAAAAAGAATCTAACGGTACTACATGTAGGCCAAGTCCACCTATCATAGATGTACTGATATGTTCCCGCCAAATGTTTGAAAGGCTGGGATGTGACACTTGTAATATTTAATATATGTTTTATATTATAGGAATGAATGGCCTTTTTGTTGAATGTATCGGGGTATAAACTTGGAAAAGTCGCGGGAATACTGGACGAAGGCCGGAAGGGGGCCTTCGTCCAGTATTCCCGCGACTTTTCCAAGTTTATATCCCCGATAAATTCAACAAAAAGGCCATTCATTCCTTATAATTCCAGCATTTGAAATAAATTCATCAAGAAAATGTGTTTATTTTCCGTTTTCTTAAGAATTATTTTAAATACGCCTGACGGTTACGGAAAGTAGTTCGGCATGGGAGTTTACTGGGATATAAATTTTTGACAGAGACTTGCTACGGGCCAATCAAATATTAGGGAATTGTGTAAATATTTTTGTGCTGGAATTATTGTAGTTTGTTTAGTATAAACATATTTTATTCATAGTATTGTTACATGATATGTACATGATGTAAATCACGAGCAACAGTACATGTAATATCAATGGGATTAAAGGTGCATGCCCACTCAGTAAGCACAAAATGTTCTTTATATCAGAAACATCATCCGAGACATTTTCTAGCAAAATAAACATTCATTCACCATTGCCCTACGTATTGATTGGCAGTATTATACATTTTATATCAGACCTACATTTACACACTGATATCAGGGGCGATAACCGTGTTTCATTAAAATGCTAACGGACATTACTATTTATTCTCTGTATTTATTTTTTGATGTGCAATGATCATACGTTATACTCTGTCGAAAATATTATTTTTTTAGGTGATGCATTTAATTAGTATAAATAATGAAAAAAATACCATGCCTCATTTGCATATGAAAATAGCCTGATACCAACGTGCGTCACTATCAGTAAAATATATATTACTAAATGATTATATTTGTATAGCGGGCACTCGTATTTTTTAGAACTGGTGGAATAGTGACACAATTATACACTTATTTAATTCCCATACAGAACAGTTTGTGCCTACTGAGTGGGCATGTACCTTTAAGAAGATAGCACGTTGCTTATACGAATCTGAATCCCATATATATTTAAATATGTTATCAAGATGAAAATTTATTATTATTAGCCGATCTATTTATAGATCGGCTAATATATTGGTCATCCATCGAATTCTGAAAAGGTTTGTAGCAACCCTTTTCTCCGCTATTCGGTAATCTACGAACGCGAATTTTGCTGTATCACTTCCAAATTGCATCAACCGATAAAGTTTGCATTTTTGGCAATTATCTCCGTTTAAAACTTTAAATATAGCCAAATAACACAATTTTGAATACGTAATGAGCTGAACGCCGGAAGAGATTGAACCCGGAAGTTGTTGTTGTTGAAGTCCATAGTTGGCTCTAATGGCCATATACGCCAACATACGCCGATTATTGGGCTAATTTAAAGCTTTTATTTATTAAACAGAACAAGTTTCAGCCACGTATAATCGCGTAAAATGTGTTTATTCGGCTAATTTATAATCGACCTCTGCTCAAAATCTCCTCCGACTAGCAACCCCAGCATCTCGGGTTTATCCCATTGGATCGCGTATGCGCGTCATTTGACGCTAGTTAATATTCACAAAATTTTCCACCAATCAAAACGAAGAATTGCCCTTCATAGCAAACATTGATTTGTTTGCGTATCATGCAGGGATGGCAGGGATGCATCCAGCACGCGCGATTGCGGCAATCCCCCTTAATTATTGGCAATGCCGCAAATTATTGATTGTCTTGCGCCCGACATCGCGCAAAAAATCACGGATGGGCCCCCTTTTAAATGACCAGTGCGCACATTAAAAAAACGTAATTGACTATTTAAACGCGCTGCGTATTTAAATCATTGGAAGACGTGCAGTTCAATCGAGTTTGTGCGGCCGTTGAATGTAAGCTTCGAGCCGATTTAAACCATTTAAATCGATAAACAAGGGATAAACAAGTGACAACGTTAACCTGTTATGCTCCATTAAGAAGTAATAAGCTTATGGCAAATCATTATTACTTTGGGGCCGAGCTACTAAAGTGACTGGTGTGGCATGGTAAATATTGAGTTCTGATTTTGGGAATTTTCCTCATCGTGGACCCGTTTAATGCGGGATAGTACAACCCGTTGGCCCGGCCTTAAATGACCTTAGCTGTTGATAGGCCGTTAAACACCAATACTCACTCGCTCATTCATTCGAGACTCAGTAACTACTAAAATGCGGACATATATTGAACCATGATTTGATCGGCTAATAACATCATGCATGACTTTTCATTATAGCGATTGGAAATGTGTGTATTACATACTATGAAGTTTACTAAATTAGTATATCTAAATTGTGCTACAGCGGGCCCGTAATATCCACACGGCAAATTTGAAATACATGTAAGTTGTATGCATATCCAGGGTCGTCAACTTGTATAAAATAGAAACAGTAGATCCCACGAAGACCGACGGGCCCGTGTAAACCAAATTGTAGCCACAAAGGCCATATAACTCAGATTTGAGTACATGCATATGCCACATTTCTTGTCATACCAGGTGTGATCATATTTGGGTCGGACCAGGAGGTGGGCGAGTTGATGAAGGCGGTGCGTAGGCGGGACGCCACGGGCCTTTTCTCCTGGATAGGCAGCGACGGCTGGGGTGGGCGGGGCTTGGCTTATATGGGCAAAGAGGAGGAGGTAAATGTATTCTAATTATATACGTACATGTTCTGGATTGGCAGTGACGGATTGGCAGTGACGGACAGGGTGGACGGGGCTTTGGTTATAGGGGCAAAAAGGAGGAGCAAAATGTATTATAATTACATACGTACATCTTCTGGATTGGCAGTGACGGATGGGGTGGGCGGGTCTTCGCTTGTATTGGCAAAGACTAGGAGGTAGATACAAATGTACGTGCATCTTCTGGATTGGCTGTGACGGATGGGGTTGGCGGGACTTGGCTTTTATGGGCAAAGGGGAGGAGGAACATACTATTATAATTATGTTTGTCACGCCACGGGCCTCTTCTCCTGGATTGGCAGTATGTGATGGAATGGGCGGGGCTTGGCTTATATAGGCAAAGAGGAGGAGTTACATGTATAATCTCATCGTTACGTTACGCCCCTGACGTGTTCGCTCCACACGTCGTACTTGTTATACGTCGTACTTGTTATATTTACTAAGTTACACATTCGCTTTCATTGTTTTTATTGTTATACTTTTGCTCAATATGCAACTGATTTTCACGATTCCTGATGATTTCAAGATAAGTGTCTTTATTCGCTGTATACAAATGGAATTGTGATCTACTGGCAATTGGAATATATGTGTGCACATTATATTATACATGTGTCTGACAATAATAATAGCACAGTAATATGAATCTCTAGAATAGTTTCCTTTAAACATGACACTCCCGATTGATATTATTGTACATACATATATTAAACTCGTTGAAATGTCACATGAAATAAATAATGTAATGCATACCATACTAACTTACCAATCCTGTAATATCTTATATATAACGCATACAGGTCGAGGGTGCCATATCTGTCCAACCGCTCGCATACGAGGTTCGCGGATTTCGGGACTACTTTCTGAAACTTACGCCATTCAACAACGACCGGAACCCGTGGTTTGTGGAATTCTGGGAACAGCACTTCCGGTGTAAGTTTCCCGGCTCCGGCTGGACGCCATACAACGAGGGATACAACGTCACGTGCACGGGTACCGAGTCTATCGACCCGGCTACATTCGATATGGAGGCTCAGCTTCAGTTCGTCAGTGACGCCATTCTTGTGTTTGCGCATGCGCTTACGGTAAGAGTAAATATCATTCTTGTTCGCTCATTTGGTCCCACTGGTACATGTACGTAACGTTCCGGGACTTAACCCATGCAACCCTAAGGAACTGGAATGGACTGTGATATGCTAATGTTCCGACCAATCCAATGGTCACACAATGATTTTCAGATTCGTCCATTTATGAAAAGGAGGTGTTTTTGTTCTAAGAAATATGAAAATTACTTGCAAAAAGTGCAGATCATGATGAGACGGCTCGTTACGAGCCGGCTCATCTGGATCTGCACTGTTTGCATAAACAGATATAGCGGGCTTTCGGGTTCAAAGGGTTAATCGATCGTATTTAAATAACCATATGATACCTAAATTATAAAATAATAACTCAATACTGTCCGATTTTAAATATCACAATGTATTTTATCTCTGCTGTAAGTTTTGTTATATAATGTTTTATGTTTTTTTTTGTATTTTAGTTGCCTTTACATATCAAACGTTCACAGAGTCCACTATAAAGATAATATTGGCGGCGTACATTCAGATTATATTTGGATTGCCATGACTTGCATAGCTATGGCGTATAACATCGCAAATATCAATGGCACACGTACCATATTGACTTTCGAACTGTTCTAAATCCTGACTTGCAGGCGATTACGTTTGAATGCCGAGAACTTAGTAATAGTTACAGTTCATATATTGCATTTTTAAAAGATTAATTTCGTAGCGAGCGCTAGCGAGCGAGAAATCAATTTATTAATAATTAAATATGTGATCTACAGCGTACTTATTGTTTACCAGCCCACTCGCGAAGCTCCGCCCCTAAACATGATTTCGAATCGCTACACCAGCATGTGATTGGCGGTGTGACACGAAATGAGCGCGTGTGTGGGCGGTAATATGCTTTGCGTCTCGTGAACTGAATGACAACAAGGCATAAAATCAGTTCTAAATATGGCGGCTAACATTTAATGATTAATTTAATAGATATTGGCAAAAGTGTCTCAATATTCGATTAATTGAGACGAAATGCTGTTCTTTCATTGGTCGAGAACAATAATTAAAGCGTAATGTGATAATGCTTATAGAATATGCATCGAGACCTGTGCGGATATCACCACCGCGGCCTCTGTCCCCAGATGGACCCAATAGACGGCATACAACTGAAGGATTACCTACTCAAGGTCAACTTCACAGGTTTGTATACCAGTTTAAAACATTTCTGTAACGTCACCTTTTGTTTAAACTGACCAATAGTTGGTGTACTGTCCTGTTTCGGGCCAATATTTCCCACATCAGTCCAATATGTTTTGTTTATTGTACAATATTTTGAAAATACTGTCCAGTATTTCAATATTGGACATGTATTCGCAAAGTACTGGACACGCTCGGACACACGCAATTTACACGTGCATCTCAGCAAATCGTTGCCAGTCAAACACGCGATTTCGCAGCATTTAGCCCGCGTGAACGTACATTAACATGTCAAATCATTACATGAGCCAAGGTGCTAGAAAGGGCAAATACAAGGGTTTGGGTTTCCGAACGTTTCTGGGGGCCGTTTCACTACACTTCGTACGACTAAAATGTTGGTAAGTACAACATTATGACAGTCTGTAAATTTCACATTAACAACGTTTTCTTGTAAACAATTATTGGATTTACATTTATTGAGCATAGGCTGCATATGCAGCCTATGTTCAATAAATGTAAATCCATTAATTGAAATTTCCAGACGATCCTAAATTTGCGCTTACGAACATTTCAGTCGTACGAAGTTTCGTGAAACGGGCCCCGGAACCACATTCTCCGACGGACATAATCTGTGACGTATTTTTTACCGTCGATTTTCTTTAAAATCTTCCTAGCAAACGGAAGATTTTGTACGATACGTATATAGCGAACCAACTACGTTATTTCTTATGCTCTAGATTTGTATTTACATCGATGGTAACCGATTCGTCTGCAAAATGACAGCATTATGCAAACAGTACAATAAAAGTCAACAAGTCCGCATTTGCTGCGCTACGTTTCATCATCAAATCCGTAATTCCGTTAGAAAGATATTAATGCAAAGCTACAGTATACACATCTCAAAACACGACGTCACGCCGTTCGTAATAGGCATACTGATAATAGTTCGGTCCCTGAACACGGTGGCGTTTACGGAAAGAGGATATCTCAATTAGTAAAGGCGCCAATGGCTCAGAGCTTCACATTCTATCGGCATGCCAATTTTCAGCCGGATCCGACGACGTTGAATGAAATGTTGGCAACTTTCCACTTCCACTTCTTGCTGAAAAAGTTTCACACCGATAAATATTGCCTCCCTGACCCAGATTCCGTTTACAGAAGTGTAATATCGCAAATAATAAAACTGTAATCGCCGTAGAAAGTTTGACGTCTTGCGACGTTAATTAAGGCGTCGTTAATGAAGATATCGATTTTTCGTGAACGGCATCGTGTTCAGGGACTGCATGTACGGATTATCTCTTCGTGGTCTAAGCATTGCGTGCAGAAGCTAACCAGACTGCGCGGATGCACAGGCTGATCTGGGACTGCGTATTTTATAAGCGTCGTGTGGACTCTTTTGTCAGTCTGGGGCCCGACTAACCTGATCTCTTCTTAGAGGCAGATGCAATCCGTCTGTAGCTCTTTCTCGCACTTTTCACACATGGTTAGTCTTTTTTTTCTTCAGAATAATGTACATTACATGCTCTTGTCGATTGCGAATTTAAAACACACATATTAAACATCCAAGGAATTGTGTGTTAAACTGATAGAATTTGCAACTATTATCCAGGGTTGTTCACAGTAAACACACAACTGACTTAAATTAGTTTCAACCTTGAAATAATAAGCACGCGCTCATGTAAAACTACACAGTGGTCGTGCGTGCAGCTGCTTCGTCATGTATATATAATCGCTCACTCAGCTACCTGATATATTAACGTGTACATGTGCTTCTCATGACACGTGTACATGCCATGGCGAATATAACTGTAGTACTGATTATACAAAGGGGCGTCATTTGTGTCATATTTTAAGTCGGTTATAGAACTCGGACTGTCCGAGCCTAACGCGCATCAGGTTATCTGAGCATTATCTGAGCCTAACGCGCATCAGGTTGTCCAGTACTTACAGTGGGGTCAGCGTGTAAGTGCACACACGAACGAACACGACAGGTTGGAACCAACCTGTCGTGTTCGTTCGTGTGTGCACTTACACGCTGACCCCACTGTAACATAATAGAACGTCCTCGTTATATAACGCTTACTTCATGAAAGCTATTGGCATATTGTAATAAACAGCGTGATCTACTAGTGTAATAAATATGTAAACCGATACCATTGTATATAGAATTAACAACTTCAATGTATGATTCTTTGGTTATGGCCTGACGCAATGCGTTGTTGTTGACTAAGTCAATATTTTCTACCTGATAAATAATAAACAGCCCCCTTTGTTGATCTTGCCTAGATTATCAACATTTTTGAACACCTAGTGGCAATGCCAACTCGCAATCAAGCAGTTTCATTGGCTGAGTCCGAGCTGTTGCACAGCTCGGGCTCAGCCAATAAAGCTGCTTGATTTCAAGCACAGTGTTGAAGCATTTTTAAATACTTAATTTGACAAATATTGGCAATGTTAGCGCCGGCGGTACTGTAAAAGGGCCTAAACACTAGGGGCCCGTTTCACTAAACTTCCTACGACTAAAATGTTCGTAAGTGCAAAATTATGATAGTCTGTAAATTTCACATTAACACTGTTTTCTTGTAAATAATTGTTGGATTTACATCAATTGAAATTTGCAGACGATTCTAAATTTGCGCTTACGAACATTTTAGTCGTAAGAAGTTTAGTGAAACGGCCCCTAGATTCCCACGGAAGTTCGTGCAATGTCATCACGAAACGGGATTTTAGAACAGTAATTGTGATATATGATATCATCATATCTGTATAGAGTTACACGCGCTTCCTCATTAGTAAAGCAATATGTTATATCGTTCCATAATGGCAAGTCGTTTATATTAATTATACATAAACATAACAAAATTGGTGTCATTAACGTGATGCTACATCAGAATGTCAGTGAGTGGGCATTGCTCCAAGCTCATAGCGTTTATATTCCTGTGGACCGCAATAGCCAAGTGATGGGCGCGTCGGACTGCTGATCCAACGGTCGTGCCTCGAGCCTCACCGGAGGCGTGCGTTGTGTCCTTGAGCAAGACACTTTATCCACACTGCTTCAGTCCACCCAGCTGTAAATGGGTACGGGTTAATCACCGGGAACATCGATTGTATTTTAATTGTATGTACATGTAAATATGAAATAAAGTATAATCTACATCTCTAAGTCCCCAACAGGGGCTTGAGATTAATAGAAGATAGATAGATATATATTTCTGATTTTGTAACACGATTGTCTGGGAAATCGAAAAAGGCACTTACACTGCATTGTATATATGGCTTTCGAGTTAATAAAACACACTTAACTTGTTAATTTCCAATATAGACGCTTACCTCAAACCTCACACAATATTAACAGGCTAATGTTTGTTCATAGCAATACTATGCGGCAAGTAGATCAATTCTACTTGGAAACATTTAGTTTAAACAGTATTACAATTGAGAACACGATTAAACTGGAATGGATGTTGATATGTTAATTTTGCAACCAATCCAATCGTCACAAAATTATTTTCAGACGAGTCCGTTTATGAAAAGGGGGTGCTTTGTTCTTAAAGATATTAAAATTGCTTGCCAAAAGTGCAGATCCTGATGAGACGGCTCGTCACGAGCCGTCTCATCTGGATCTACACGTTTTGTCAATACCATTATACAGACATGTGGTGTTGAACGAGTTAAGTTTACTTTTGGTGTATTCATACCTACACAGGTATTGCCGACAACCAGTTCTGGTTTCTGCCCAACGGCGACGGCCCGGCGCGCTACCGGATCCTCAACTTCAGGCAAACCACCAAGGGAGAATACTCGTGGGATACCGTTGGTTACTTTGATAGCGGGCATCTTGTTGACGTAAGTCTCACGGCGGTTATCATTAATCAAAGCAAATGTTGTGTTGCCAACCGCAGTCCATAATATTATTGGTAGATCTCATTTGGACATTGGCGCATGCGTGTAAGAACCCCGGACCAATGTTTCAATTGCTGGAAGTCTGTGATAACCGGAGCATCAATTGTCCAATAAAATACTATTGATATTAATGACCGCTCCGGCTGATAGCTCATATAATATCTGGTTGTGACTGGATAATTGGCGTATGTGCCGTGAAACACGGTGCCGTGAAACATTTTTGATATCCAGTCAATACTATTTTTGCATTTTACAGCCATTTGTACGTGTTGACGGGATAAATAGAATAGTAGGTTAGTGCCGTGAATGGGAAACAAATATATGGCGCGGCACGGAAACGGGATGTCCTCGGCAGAGCCTCGCCCATCCCGTTTCCTGAGCCTTGCCAGATATTTTTTCCCATTCACGGCACTAACCTATTATTCTCTATCTATGTTCCTTATTTCTGAACCAAAGTATATGTTGTGACCACTCATTTGAACCGTCTCACCGAGACGGTTCAAATGAGTGGTCACAACATATACTTCTGATGAGAAATAAAGAAATTCTTGAGCCTTGCCGGATATTTTTTCCCATTCACGGCACTAACCTACTATTCTCTATATATGGGATTTGTGAAAAGAGTGGCTCCAGATCAAATATCACACTCACTTACATGTAGCCTGATAACGATATGATACTGCGTATTGCAAGCATGGCGGGTGTTTCATTGTTGGAACGGCGTACAATGCAGATCCTGATCACACTGTGCGGATGCACAGGCTGATTGGGATCTACACTGGTCGCAAATTCCAAAGACTTAATTTCTCCAGTCACGGCCGCATATTACGGTGATGTTACATTGTACGTAATGTTGATGTACGAGGTAACTATGGTTACTGATTTCCAGTAATGGCGCACAAAACCCGCACAAAATGAATACATAGATGGATGGCTTCATGGGATTGTATGCATTATTGAAAATAGCAATTACTAGAAAATACCAATTCGTTCAATGGTGACACTCTTTATTAAATGAATGTACTTTTTTCATTGTTCTACCCGTATTCTGGAATGTGTACCCGTGTTACTAGAGGAACTACATATACATGCAGTATAGATATGAGACACGCCATGTGATTTTGTACCTTCGGACATCTGCGTACTTTCATTGAATACGTTTACAAAATTTACAATATTTTTCAGAAATAAAGTCAAAAGTTGCCAATTTTGTCAACTTTTGACGCCATTTACGAAATATATTGTAACTTTTGTAAACGTATTTCATGAAATTACTCAGATGTCCAAAGGTACAAAATCACATGGCGTGTGTCATATTTGTGTGGGACAAATATAAGTGTTTGGTGAAATGGGGCTTTGCAGCCAATGTAGATCTACATCAGCCTATGCGTGCGCATAACATGCTGATCATGCTTTGCAATGTGCGCCATTCGAGCTATGAAAGATGTTTCTAACAAGCACTGTGGATCGTTACCAGGTTACATGCGTGCGCTATTCGTTTAGCTACTACACTGGTCACGAATCCAATAAGCCATATTTCTCCATTCACAGCCACATATCACACAGATGCATAAACACATTTGCATCCAATGATCGGCACAAGATATTTGCGCCGGTTATTAGACGAAACACGCTTTTATGCGATAGCTCTAAGTAGACCTGAGTGGGATTTCGTCAGAAACCTGGGGCCCGTTTCACTAAACTTCGTACGACTAAAATGTTCGTAAGTGCAAATTTAGGATGGTCTGGAAATTTCAATTGATGAATTTACATTTATTGAGCATAGGCTGCATATGCAGCCTATGCTCAATAAATGTAAATCCAACAATCGTTTGCAAGAAAACAGTGTTAATGTGAAATTTACAGACTATCATACGTTTGCACTTACGAACATCTTAGTCGTACGAAGTTTAGTGAAGCGGCCTTTAGTGCATTTTACGACTGTGCGCAGTGCGGCACTAGTAGCATAATTGCTACATTTATATTATTTCAGATGTCCGAACTACAGTTCCGACTCGACGAGCCCGTCCATCCACCGTCCGTCTGTTCGTTTCCGTGCGACCCGGGCGAGGCTCAATATTTCCTTGAGGGGAACCAGTGTTGTTGGACATGCATGAAGTGCCATACGTACCAGTATCTCCCCACTCAATACCGCTGCACGGACTGTCCACTAGGATGGGTACCAGCCGCCAATAAATCGTATTGTAACATGATACCTGTGATGTATCTACGCTACGATGACGGCATGGCGATTGGCGCTATCGCATTGGCAACGCTTGGTAACGTGGTAACGGTGTGGGTGTTTGTGGTGTTTATGAAATACAGCGCCACTCCGGTCGTCAAGGCGTCAGGCCGGGAACTCAGCTTCGTGTTGTTAATCGGCATATTCCTGTGCTACTGTATGACCTACATTCTCGTGCTGAAGCCACATCCTGTCACGTGCGCTGCGCAGAAATACGGACTAGGGCTGTGTTTTTCGATTTGTTATTCTGCGATATTGACAAAAACCAACCGAATCGCCCGTATATTCCGCGCGGGACGACGCACAGCGAAAAGACCTAAGTTTATTAGTCCACGTTCGCAGCTCGTCATCTGCGGAGGGATATCTGCTTTCCAGAACGCCATCGGCGTCGTGTGGATAATAATGCGCCCACCGGAAGCGGTTCCTTACTACGCTAATCGTGAAAACCACCAACTAGTGTGCAAAGACGCTACGGGAGGCTACTATATGATAGGATTCACGTATCCCATAATTCTTGTAATTATTTGTACAATTTATGCAATTTTAACTCGCAAAATCCCTGAGGCGTTTAACGAATCCAAATACATTGGGTTTACTATGTACACAACCTGCATCATATGGTTGGCGTTTGTGCCTATATACTTCAGCACGGCTGACGACATCACACTCCGAGTTGCCACCATGTGTTACTCAATCAGTCTCTCGGCCACCGTGGCCCTCGTTTGCATGTTCACTCCGAAGTTGTACATTATTCTCGTCCGACCGGAACATAACGTGAGGAAGCCGATGGCGACCGCAACCAAGACTCTTAGCAGTAATTCCACGGCAACGTACCAGTGCGTGCTCAATAACTCGGTGAACCATCAATACAACGCCATACACGTACCACATGCTAACAGTGAGTATTCATATGTTTGCATTGAAGCAAATAAAACAGAAATCAACGTACAGTGGGGTCAGCGTGTAAGTGCACACACGAACGAACACGACAGGTTGGAACCGGGAAACCAACCTGTCGTGTTCGTTCGTGGGTGCACTTACACGCTGACCCCACTGTAGTTATTACACTTGTAAAAGTTTACTGAAAATCTATAATTTGGACAATGCTATTCAGTGAAATGAAGAACAAACTATAATAAATAAAATGTCTCTACCCTATGCCAACGTTTTCAAGATGTTGTCCTAAATAGACGAAACATTTCACATTAGACTCTTCGCAAATACTTTAAAAATTATTATATTGTCTCCATAATTTGACGTATTGATTTCAGAGTTAAAGTCGGAAGAAAATTACGATAAATGAACGATTCTGGTTAGTGGACGAACACACTGATCTATAGATTGATATTAAATATACGGTATCCCTTTACGATTTACGAATCTCTTTTTTGTAAAAACGTCCTTAAACGAAACTTGTCTTTTCTTGCTTAAATATGCTTAGTTATTGCGCAACGTTTCTAAATGCAAAAACATGTTCTACGTTCAATGAAAAAAAGTTTTCTTTATATTTAACGGAGAAATGTTATTTTTTACATTTAGACACGATGCGCAATACATTGGCTTCTTCGCACATTTAAGCACGCACTAATATTTAATTACGATTAAGCACTTTTTTACATTTGTGGCTGTTACTGGAGAAATGGAGCTTATGATATTTGTAACTAGTGAAGCTCCTGATTAAATAGTACACTCCTGGGGGCCGTTTCACTAAGCTTCGTACGACTAAAATGTTCGTAAGTGCAAAATTATGATTATCTGTAAATAATGCAGGTGTCACTGATGGAATGGCGAACAGTGCAGATCCTGATCAGCCTGTGAAGATGCACAGACTGATCAGGATCTACATTGGTCGCAAAACCCATTAGCCCCATTTCTCCAGTCACAGCCATATTTATGCGGTTCCTACAATCGCACGTGTTATTTCTCGTTCCAGGTGTTGAGATGGTCCATGGCAGCAAGCTGAGCTCCTATAGCAGCGGACTGAGCTGTAGCGCGTCACACGTGAACGGACACAACATCTCAACACAAACTCTCGAGTCCATCGACAGCTCGGACAAAGACATCGCGTTGTAGTATTGTGAAATGGTCCGATGACGTTATTATTGTCTCATTTCGCTAATGTGTACCTTAGCTGTTGATAGGCCGCTAAACACCAATACATCAAATCAACATTCTACAGGTGTGGAGATGGTGCATGAAAGCAAGCGTTGTAGTATTGTGAAATGGTTCGATGACTGTACAGTGAAACCTCTCTAAACCGGACACTCTGGGAGATTTGTATTTCCCAGGATGTTCGGCTTAGAGATGTTTTACTGTAAATCAGGCATTTGATCATTCTGAGACATAGTTGTGTGCTATGCGATCACGAACAAACATTATCGTCTGAGATAAATGACCAAGAAACTCATTGAAAATAATATAGGAATGAATGGCCTTTTTGTGGAATTTATCGGGGTATAAACTTGGAAAAGTCGCGGGAATACTGGACGAAGGCCGGAAGGTCTCGTCCAGTATTCCCGCGACTTTTCCAAGTTTATATCCCCGATAAATTCCACAAAAATGCCATTCATTCCTTATAATTCCAGCAATTGAAATAAATTCATCAAGAAAATGTGTTTATTTTCCGTTTTCTTAAGAATTATTTTAACTGCGCCTGACGGTTACGGAAAGTAGTTCGGCATGGAGTTTACTGGGATATAAATTTTGGACAGAGACTTGCTACGGACCAATCAAATGTTAGGGAATTGTGTAAATATTGTTGAGCTGGAATTATTAGCACATGTGTTTTCTTGGTGTCCGGTTTAGAGAGGTTTCATTGTATTATTGTCACAGTTCGGAAATATGTATCGTACGGATATATCGTTGCTATCCAGGGCCCGTTTCACTAAACTTCTTACGACTAAAATGTTCGTAAGTGCAAACCTATGATAGTCTGTAACTTTCATATTAACAGTGTTTTCTTGTAAAAAATTATTGGATTTACATGTATTGAGCATAGGCTGCATAAGCAGCCTATGCTCAATAAATGTAAATCCATCAATTGAATTTTCCAGACGATTCCAAATTTGCACTTACGAACATTTTAGTCGTAGGAAGTTTAGTGAAACGTGCCCCCGGTTCGTAAGACATAACATCTAGTTCCCACCAGTTACGAATCTCGTGTCCCGTACCGACCACCGTATTACTCCACCATCATTGTTGACAGTCATGCTACCTTTTGATTGGCTGAGTATGTCGTGGGAATGACACAGGTAACTCGTTCCCATGATATACTATCTCGTCGAAACGAGATGCTATGCCGTGTGAATGAGATGATATGTCGTGGGAACTAGACGGAAAAAAAATCGCATGTCACTTTTAAGCCACCGTAGTATCGAGTGCATCGCCACTCCCTCAAAGACACCGCGTTACAGTATTGTCAAACTTTGCTGACTTGCAATTTGATAGATTGTTTGTATCATTAAATCGCCATTATACAGGTTTAGGTGTATATGCAATAACAGTCTGTATATGTAAATTTATTGTTTGCCATAGTTTCTCTACCAATGAAAGCATAACAGTTCGTCTCAATTAATCACATAGTGCGACTATTTCTCCAATAGCTTCTAACTTTATTTATCAAATGTTCCAATACGTAGAAAGGTATATTTATATCCAGACGTCACGGCGCTTGTTGTAAGAAATTCACGTGTGATGCATCCTGTTCAGACGTGTACATGTGCGCGTCGGTGTCAAACGGCCAATAACGTAGACGTATCGCAAGTCGAAAGTGCGGGGCAACCAACAAGTAAGTTATAGTTCACATATTAAGTTTTTAAGGAACGAATTTCTTAAAAATTCAATATGTGAACTATAACTAATACCTACATGAAATGGAGTTACTGTGCAGTGTCTTGGGGGCCGTTTCACTAAACTTCGTACGACTAAAATGTTTATAAGTGCAAATTTAGGATCGTCTGGAAATTTCAATTGATGGATTTACATTTATTAAGCATAGGATATGCAGCCTATGCTCAATAAATGTAAATCCAATAATTGTTTACAAGAAAACATTGTTAATGTGAAATTTACAGTCTATCATAATTTTGCATTTACGAATATTTTAGTCGTACGAAGTTTAGTGAAACGGGCCCTTTGTCTGATTTTTGTTGCTATTATGGCACTGCTAATACACAACTGCCTACGTTTATATTGCCCAGATTATCAACGTTTCTGAACATATATGTGATTGTGCAGACTCGCAATCAACCAGTTTGATTGACTGAGCCTGAGATGTAGCACAGCTCAGGCTCATCCAATCAAGCTACTTGATACCGAGCACAAAGCTAAATATTCATAAATTAAAAAAACAACATAAATTGACAAATCGGCAATATTAGCGCAGGCCGTAGTGTAACTATTTGCAAGATACGGATGATTTAGACACTTGCAGTTATTTATCGTTGCTATTAATAACTATCCGGCCCAATGGTATACATGTATTTACACAGCTGGTCATTTAGATCTGAGCAGCGTCTACATTGGTCGCCGTATTCACATTTCATCAGAGCATTCATGCATGGCAAACACTGTGGCAACGTAACCAATCGACTTCGTTAATCTAGATAGCATGTTCCTCGATGAAGTAACTGTTCAATATCTGTTCAGATAGACACATAGTACAATTCAATGAGAAATAATTCATTGATATTTTCCTGTTTATTATCCCCTCGCCGATAGGCAAGAGGGGATATAGCGTTAGTCCATCCATGTACGCATGAACGTGCGTGGGTACGTACGTACCTTAGTAACACCTTTCATTTTTCAATTCAATAACTCCGCTTCACCGATTTTGATGATATTTGGCCACAATGTGTGTCTATGGATGGAGCTTTGTTTTGCATACGACCCACGTCCGAACGACCAAGGTGAAGGTCACTAAGGTCTTATGTTCAATTTGTTTGTAAGGCAAAAATGGTAAGTCTGTTTTTCTTTTTTTTCAATGACTCATGAATCGCTTCACCAAGGTCAAGGTCACTGAGGACTTTTTTATTAAGAATGTCAGCGAGTGGATTAGCTTCGTTTAACGATGCTAGTTCTTGTTCATACGTGTAATATATGTGTTCATTTTGGCAAGCACGGCTCAATTTGAATTTATGTGCTACATGTTGTTATAAAACTAAATGTGTCATCAGTTCTGTATAACTTACGCAAAAGGGTTATGTGTCAATTGCTGACAAACACGAGTTTCTTGTCACTGCCATTGTAAGCATAACCCGAATTTTCTGTCTGTAACGCAGCGGCGCCCTGCGTTACAGACAGAAAATACGGGTTATGGCAAGACGTTAATGTACAGACCAGCCTTTGTCTCATTGCCGTTCTTGTCTCACCAACGTTAGTGGAAAATGAGACATAGCTGTCACTGTTCCGGCGTAGGCGACATCGTCGCCATTTTTGGCGTCAACTATTTTGGGAAAATGTCCAAATGTTGAGTATATATTAATCCGTAAGTCGGATTATTACGAAACTTCAACAATAGCTTCCTGACATTGATGGCTATCAAACAGTTGCAGACTGATTACATTGACATTGGCGACCGCGACCTTGATCGATGACACACTCGCTGGCTATCGCATTTCTTTTTTTTTCTTTTTATTTTCATTTCATTTTTGTTATTTCTGTTTGTTACATCATAATATACAAATATATATGCATGTAATACATTATTACTAATTTTTCTACATGTATTTATCAATAGGTTTGTAATCCGACAAAATCAAGTTCATCAAGTTTTTGTCGGAGTACCTCCCTGTCAGCAATGTAAACGAACTACGTTCTGTAACAAGTAACAATGAGTGTAATATGGTATATTATAGGATATATAGGTAAATACACTTTGTTTTAAAGTCACTCTTTTTATTAAATTTTCGACCACATGGTCGAAAATTTAATAAAAAGAGTTACTTTAAAACAATGTGTATTAAATGTGCTTCCTTCCGAGGTTATTGGAAATTACTATAGGTAAATACGTTGGGGTGTAGATTATAGGACAAATTATTATATAGAGTGAGTTATGTTTGGATAGAGTCATTATTACGAAGGAAAATGCGATACGTATGTATTAGGGGAATGTCAAAAAGTGCATCAACATTATTTGGTACGATAAAAATAAATATTTAAGGGACAGTGCAAAAACATAAAAACATAAAGACAAACGACAACATAAAAAAAATCGCTCTGGGTCATTATGATAGTTAATTGTTAAAGCCATTCCCTTTTGAGTTGAAAAATGAAATATTTCGCCAGAAGGATGATAAAAGTAATTACAATTGATTTGAGTTTAGATAATACCGTAATATTACAAAAGGAGATGTATTTGTAGGTTAAATTTATGTTGTAGCCCAATCCTTTTGTTTCTAGTAGTTGATTTATTTCTGACCAAAAGTGTTGAATGACGTTACATTCCCAAAACATGTGTTTGTTGGAATCTACTGCCATATGACAGAATTCGCACAAGTTAGATGGTTTAAAATTACATTTGAATAGAAAATAATTGTTTGGAATGATTTTCATTAGATATTTATACTGAAATTCTCTCAGTTTGGTACTTATGGTACATTTGCAAGGTAAAGAAAAATGTATTGCCATTCAATATGTTGAACGTTTAATTAATTTTCCTATTGTTCAACATGATTTAATGTTTGCAACCGCATCGATTTTATTTGTTGATTGTATACTGCATTATTTGATTGTTTGCGATTATTATTTTTGAAATTAGGTACTCCGGTGTGTCAGTGTTTATAGTTTCTGTTTTAAGTTTTTCTTTCCATTCATTTTTAATATTACCTATCAATGTATAATACCTAAAAAACGTCTGCATTATTTAGATTATATAAATTGTTTAATTCTTTAAATTTATAGAGGTCTTTAGTTCTATAATCATATATGTTTTTAATATATAATATGCCTTTATTGTACCAATTATTGTAGAATAGTGTGGTGTTATTACTTTCATTTATGTTCGTATTGTGCCATAAAACTGCGGATCTGGACTGGGCGTTCCGGGGTTGCAACTCCCACCCCACGTTCAGCCACGGAGTTTACATAGATCATATTTTACCACCAGATGGAGTCTGAATTCACATGCCGTAACAGACAGGAAAGTGCATTTCGAAGAGCTCGAAAATAGGACAACCCCCTAGTTGCGAACGGTAACTCTTGCAATTATCCCTAGCTAGCTAGCTACGGACGGTACGGGAGTAGATTGCAAGAGTTACATTCGCAACGAGATAACACCCCCGTTCCCCCAAAATGTTGGATCCGCCCCTGGCATGTATATTTAAAATGTACTGTATTCCATTGTGTTTATAGTGTCTACATAGGAAATCAGACAGTATAATAGTTCATCGTATAGTGAAATAGTTTGATCCTTACAATTATTGGATTTACATTTATTGAGCATAGGCTGCATATGCAGCCTATGCTCAATAAATGTAAATCCATCAATTATGTACATTTCCAGATAAAAAAAGATATTTTAACTGAAATACGTGCACAATCATTACTTCAACAGATTTACACATATTAAATGTATTTATAATTACATTTCCGAAATGTACATAAATAATTATACCAATTATATCCTTATTATATACGTACTTTCGTTTCCCATTGAAACATAATGGAAACCAGCCGTCAATTTTGTTCCATATTGACGTCTCGTTAATTTTGATCAGTGCAGGAACTACGTTCTCAATCATCACTAATTTGTTTATTTACTTATATTTTGTGTATTTGTTCAGGCGCGATTACAGTATGAGCGATGCACGTATATAATAAAAGGGTTATTTAATTTGTATGGTGATATATATCACTCGTTCCACCGCGCAACGATTGAACTCGTGCTTATATTCACATACAAATCAAATAACCTATACATATTCCGAAAAGTTTGTGTCCGTATCAGTTTCATAATTAGACATGGTATGGACATGGTATCAATGTGTATGATCACGTGGTACTAACAACAACAACAGGTACCGATTCAAAGTACGTATTCTTTTATAGTCTCCTTATTACGTAACGGATTTTTATGAAATATGGCGCATCAAACGCCTCTTGTTATGCTGCATTTGGTGGTCTCTGTACGTTGGCCCAAACTTATGTCGTTTTTGCGAAGAATCGATTTCCGACACGGAAATCGATTCTTCGCAAAAACGACATAAGTCTGTGCCGAACTCCCTGGACGACCGAATGCAGCTCATGAAGACGCGTTTGCTGCGCCATATTTCATCAAAATCCGTTTCATATTAAGGAAAATATCAAATAATACTTACTTTGGAATGGGCGACATTGTTGTTGTTGTAACCACGTGATTATGCACCTTGGGGTATGCGGCGACGTAAAACTATTTAGGGCGTGGCTGTCCACCTGACTGTACGATCGATAATCTGCTCGCTACAGCTCGCGGATTATCTCCGCGCACAGGCGGGCGAATCACTTAGAGAAATACTGAAAATTGAGCTTCCAAATTTGTTTTTTTATGAAGTTAAAATGGTATACGTAGCTTCAAAATGAAAGAATGTATGCCCCTGTCAATGTCTTAACCGGGAATTAAACACATTCTAAACATATGCATGTGCAGCCTATGCTCAATAAATGTAAATCCATTAATTGTTCACAAGAAAGCATTGTAAATGTGAAATTTGCAGACTATCATAATTTTGGACTGACGAACATTTTAGTCGTACGAAGTTTAGTGAAACGGGCCCCAGATAACTGGAAATGCTTCAAACATAAGCTCATGTCAATCCCAAGTTCAAAATTCCTATGACATTTCACGTAGTATTCTTGACGCGCTTGCTTGTATTTTGATTTGTGTTTGTCAGGTCATTGATATATTATCTTGTCAATCAATAAACAACACACCGACCACGATTTAATTGTTATATTACATGTATGTGTATGTCCATAACATAGTTACATCCCATTAAACGGGGCTGACCATGACACAATGCGTATTGCATTTGCGAGAGATGGTTCCCTATAGATGAGCCCGTTCATCCGTGCAACTAGTTGCGGGCAGTAACTCTGCAAATCTCCCTTACTGTATGCTACGGACGGTAAAGGAGTATTTCAGAGTTAATGTCCGCAACTACCCGACATAATGTCGGTAGCATATGCTACGGACGGTAAGAGAATATTTCGGAGTTACTGTCCTCAACTAACCGACAGACTGTCTGTAGCATATGCTACGGACGGTAAGGGAGTATTTCAGAGTTACTGTCCGCAACTACCCGACATACTGTCTGTAGCATATGCTACGGACGGTAAGAGAATATTTCAGAGTTACTGTCCGCAACTACCCGACAGACTGTCTGTAGAGTATGCTATGGACGGTAAGGGAGTATTTCAGAGTTACTGTCCACAACTACCCGACACACTGTCTGTAGAGTCTGCTATGGACGGTAAGGGAGTATTTCAGAGTTACTGTCCGCAACTCCTCGACAGATTGTATGTAGTATATGCTACGGACGGTAAGTGAGTTTTGCAGAGTTACCGTCCGCAACTACCCGACCGACAGTCTGTAGTATATGCTACGGACGGTAAGGAAGTATTTCAGAGTTTAGTCCGCAACTACTACAGAGTTACTGTCCGCAACTACCCAACAAACTGTCTGTAGCATATGCTACTAAGGGAAAATGAGTATTTCAGAGTTACTGTCCGCAACTACCCGACAGACTGTCAGTAGCATATGCTATGGACGGTAAGGGAGTATTTCAGAGTTACTGTCCGCAACTACCCGACAGACTGTCAGTAGCATATGCTATGGACGGTAGGGGAGTATTTCAGAGTTACTGTCCGCAACTACTCGACATACTGTATGTAGCATGTGCTACGGACGGTAAGGGAGTATTTCAGAGTTACTGTCCGCAACTACCCGACAGTATGTCCGCCCTTATATATACGCTATTACAAGAGCGGTGATTTAATATCATATTTATTACACAAGTTTTAATAAGAAACGAAACTGCATGCACACATTTAACCCATATAACATATTACGAGACTTAGAGTGATGATATAATGAGATATTTATTGTATGAATTGCTATGCCGAGTTTCGTATGACTTCAGTCAATGAATTGAATAAATATCATATTAAATCATAACAAATTGCATAAGCAAACAAATCATAAACCGAAGTTCATATTAAATCATAACAATTTGCATAAGCAAACAAATCATAAACCGAAGTTCATATTAAATCATAACAAATTGCATAAGCAAACAAATCATGAACCGAAGCTTCGGTTTATGATTTGTTTGCTTATGCAATTTGTAATGCTGTCTGTAGAGATCTAATTTGCATATTTATTATTAAGGACCAACTAAACACCTCATCATCATTTGATTCAAAGATAATTGCTTCGTAAATGTGATAGGATATGTGTATAACATATATGTGAACACTGCCGCGTTACTGTATCCTATATGGCAAATGGGGTGGCCAAGTCGGCCATCTGTGTGTGTTCCAGCCATCAGCCAGTTTCACCTGTTCTGCCGTTTGACAAAGAACTCAAAATTCGAAGTAGAACATATGATAAAATGTAGCTAATCACATGTAGAAAAGCCAGGAGAATGGACTCCTATCAATTATATTACACCAAACCGTAAAATATGTCAGTTTTCTGGAGAGATGTGTGCCTGTGTTTTAACAACATGAACCACCATTATAAATAGCTTTATACACAGAAAATCTCACAGTGTATCACTTGTACCTGGAAAACTACACAACACATGCCATATATACCCACTACTGTACTCTGTTATTAGCTATCAAATCCAGTGACATGTAAGCAGTTACCTGAGTGAATTGTCCCTGGTGTCTACTCACCTACTATGCGAGTAAATATGGCTTTACCTATGGGTAACGTGTACAGTAACCTAGGCTGTGCATCAGATTGGAAATTTTATTTTGAAATTGATGGGAGAAATGCTCAGATATCTCGTCTTTTGTATATTTTGCTGGAATAATAGTCATAGATTGTGTCATATCTTTCTATTATGTATTGCACCAACTATTATTTGGTTTTCTGTCATATTATTTGATGTACGTGTCAAACGCACGAAGTGGTGAAACTGTACGTTGGCGAAGATGGCAACTCAATGCTCCATATACATGTAGTATACAGTAACAAGACAATATGCACATATGTTATATTCATATATCACATCACTCTTATGAAGCAATTATCATTGAAGTCAAGTGTATCTATCTATTACCTAATACCTTAAACTAATAGTAAACTTCGAAATACAATGTAATGTAACACTTGTCCGGTATTCAATATGCACAAGTACTTTACGCATTATTGACGCAAATCACCTATTTCAACCTTTTTCTTTGATTAAATACAAAACGTTTGTGTTGGCATGTTTTATATACAATCATGCACCGTGATAAACAGGGGAAATAATTTGATACCGTATTTCCGCTACTTCATGATGTGTGTACCATAGCGCTTGCTTTGTTTTGAAATGATAATACAGTGGAACCTCTCTAAACCGGACACCCTGGGTCCCAGGGTGTCCCGTTTAGAGAGGCTCCACTCTAAATCATGTATATTGACACTGCAAAACAGGTATATGTGGTTTGCGATCATGAACAGACGTTATCAACGATGAGAGATGACAATAAACACATACAATTAAGCAGACATAGATTGTATGGGTGTCCGGTTTAGAGAGGTTATACTATACTATGCCACTTATAGATCGCTATGCAACCTACATATTAAAGGTACATGCCCACTCAGTAGGCACAAAATGTTCTTTATAGGAATTAAATAAGTGTATAATTGTGTCACTATTCCACTATTGCAATATAACCATTTACTAATAATTCCAGCACAAAAATATTTACACAATTCCCTAACATTTGATTGGTCCGTAGCAAGTATCTGTCCAGAATTTATATCCCAGTAAACTCCATGCCGAACTACTTTCCGTAACCGTCAGGCGCAGTTAAAATAATTCTTAATAAAACGGAAAATAAACACATTTTCTTGATTAATTTATTTCAAATGCTGGAATTATAAGGAATGAATGGCCTTTTTGTGGAATTTATCGGGGATATAAACCCCGATAAATTCCACAACAAGGCCATTCATTCCTATAATGTTTATTGTACTGATAGTGACGCGCGGTGGTATCAGGCTACTTGCATATGCAAATAATGCATGATAGCTTTTAATTATTTATACTAATTAAATGCGTCACCTGAAAAAATAAATATTTTCGACAAATTATAAAGTACATGTATGAGAATTGCACATCAAAAAATAAATACAGAGAATAATTAGTAATGTCCGTTAACATTTCAAGGAAACACGATTATCGCCCAGATATCAGTGTGATTTTTTACGTCTGATATAAAATGCATAATAATGTCAATCAATACGTGGGGTAATGGCGAATGAATATTTATTTTGCCAGAAAATGTATCAGATGATGTCTCTGATATAAAGAACATTTTGTGTCTACTGAGTAGGCATCTACCTTTAATTTAATTAATGTAAATATTCTTTAGCTACCACTGATTGTACATTGATCCCGTCAACACAGTGCGTATGTGCCGTGAAACATGGTGCCGTGAAACATTTTTGATATCCAGTCAATGCAATTTTTGCATTTTACAGCCATTTGTAGGTGTTGACGGGATAAATAGAATAGTAGGTTAGTGCCGTGAATGGGAAAAAATATCTGGCGCGGCACGGAAACGGGATGTGCTCGGCAAAGCCTCGCCCATCCCGTTTCCTGAGCCTTGCCAGATATGTTTTCCCATTCATGGCACTAACCTACTATTCTCTATAAACTAGTCTAAGTAATGCTAAAGATGTCAGTAATGTGCACATGTAGGTGTCCGGATTAGCTCAGTAGGTAGAGCATCGGACTGTGGATCGGAGATCCTGGGTTCCATTCCCACTTATACTGCCGCTGCGAATGGTCTATTCGGCGTGTCCTTGTGCAAGACAACTTCGTGCTAGCCTAGTCCTATCGGATGGGGACTTAAATAGTCGGTCCCGACATGCAAGGTCATCGAGACAGTCGTTCCCTCAATTTAACAATTGGTTCCCTCGAATTAACAATTCCTTCCCACGATATAACAATTTGCTTTAACGAATTAACAATTCGTTCCCGTGGGAACAAATTGTTATTTCGTGGGAACGAATTAATAGAACAAAAGTTGTTACGTTCCCTACACATATGCGTTCAGATAATATATACAAATTATCATTTTATTGCAAGCTTAGTGTAGCTGATGAAACAACATCGCTTTTTATCAAACGGATTTTGGTCAAAAATCCATCATTTCATTTAACTGTGCAAATATAACTGACCCTGGAGCAGCGGCTCAGCACCTATGTTAGATCAAAGGCCTGTTAATTAACAGTCCGTTAAGCTAATAGAGATTCGGAGCAAGTGGGTCTAGTTTGTAAATTTTGCCATGCCGTTCTGTCATGTTCACAAATACCTGGCCGGGACATTTCGACCGGGTCTACGTGAAAATCATGACAGATTTACATGTAAATCGTGTATGTGTTTTTGCGGGAAATGGTTTATATGCACGGCGAGTGATATATCAATTACAGTGGACATTGAACATTGATTGTCACCAACACACGACTTAATGTGACAGAAAGGACAATAAACATTCAAATAGTTGCGAACAGTAACTCTTGCACTCTACTCACGTACCGTCCGTAGTCTGGCTACGGACGGTACGGGAGTAGATTGCAAGAGTTACTGTTCGCATCTAACTTGGATGGGTATGGTCCTTTCTTTCAATTAGCCAGACTACGAACGGTACGGGAGTAGATTGCAAGACTTACTGTTCGCAACTACCATCCAACGAGACTCATCCGTTTTTTCTTGCTACCGTGTTTGCTGTTTATTGAATATGTACTATTTATTCAATTGTGAACTATATGTGCCGTAGCATCCTCTAAAACAGACGCCCAAGAAGTTTATCGGTACATTATCTCTAATGATTGTGTATGTTCATGATTACAAAACACAAAGTATGTCTTGAAGTGCTTTAAAATTGAAGTAGAATTACACCGGACAGTCTTGTGACGTCCTAGATGTAACGCCTTTAGGCGAAGTTCAACTACATATACTTCAATTTAACAATATACACTGCATTACCAGTTAGTTGCAATTGCATAGTGTTCATAGTGTCCATAGTGTTCAGTCCGAGCGGAGACTCGAACCTTCCACCTCATGGTTTTGGTGGTTGGTTGGGAGCATGCGATGGGTAATTTAACGATCGGGATTCATCCTTACCGGAATCCCGACCGGAGACCTGGTTTGGCTCTCAGGTACGTCTTTGGCATGCCTGTATGTGAGAGATGAATCTGGTTATACCCCTTATAAGAGTAATATTATTATTACATTATTACTGCTATGGGAAGGGACCAAGTGACGTTGGTGTAGTATGGACTTGGCACCAGGTCAGGCTATTCTAATTTCAGGGATGAACATATTTTTATTCGCTGTAAATACATGTATTTATTCCGTTCTGATTGATTGGGATCCCCCACCCCACAATGCAGCAGGTTAAATTCGGGATCGAACCCGTTGGCCCGACCTTAAATGACTTTAGCTATAATATTGATAGGCCGTTAAACACCAATGCATCAATTCAAATCTACCTCCTAGATGGGAGGCGGATACCTTATCCACCAAGTCGCATCCAATGATACATGCATGTGCATGTCGTTGCGTTCCTCATTACAACGCACACACATGGACGGATCATATATTGTTCATATATCTGAATTACAGCGAAACATCTCCCAGGGTGTCCGGTTAAGACAGGTTTTGCTGTAAATTCATATATAGACGGCGGACTTGGAAACACGCTCTAGCTAAGACCGTACAGATCTAACCGTACATATATGTTATGTAGATCTCTCATTTCACTAAATAAATGGCGAACAATATGTGTTATGATCAAGCTGCAGGCTATAAATGTACTCATCTATAAGACGTCTTATCTCCAGCTCATGTACAGTGCATTTAATAAGACGATCAGACACCTTGTATATCGAAACATTACATACAACGCATTCGAGTTGAGTATGGAATTTCCACGAAGAAAGGTCTTTGAATTTACAACATTCGGCCAAATTGAATGAATAACTTACATCTGTTGTTTTATTACAAAACGTCGTATTACATTTACCATTCGATTCGCATATTACCTGATCACGTGCTGATTTACGTAATCGGATCATACCACAGATATTTATGTAAAGTTTGTATTGGTTGCAATATCATATTATCTTTTTATCAGAATTATGGTTATAATAAAAATAATGAAGACAAAGAAGGCCCACGTAAACTGTAATGTAGCCATGGTACGACCATATATTAACAATGTCCTTAACTTCATAATGGAAACGCCCATTCAACGTATTGCGTTTATGTCCAAGTATAGCGTGCAGTTATTGACAACCCCGTGAAAATTAATGACGTCAAACAAACTTTAACCAATCAACAACATCGCGCGATGTCACGTGGGTCTAATGCATTGTATTTGGAATGTAAACGTCGTACGTCGAATGGGCGTTCGCATTAAGAATTTACAGAAGGTGTAAATATTACAGTTTGTTTGACGTCATTAAAATACATGACATACATCGTCGTTGTCAATAATGTCACGCTATTTGCCGGCAACGTCGCTATTCTGTGAATTGCGACAAATTCACGTAAAACAATAAGATTCCGTATTTGGTAATTTACATTTTTGAAACTATCAAAACATACAATGTAAATATAAGTAATACAACAATGGGCTGTTGCGTTTACTGTAGTATGAACACATTTGGTATGTTTAAGGTTTGCGTGGGCACCACGCAAACTTTAGACATACCAAATGTTTTCGTACGACAGTAAACGCAACAGTCCATGGTTTTATTCCTTACTTCATATTCTATTATAACAATGTCCATATCCATATGAAATGTGCTGTAATTCATGTTTCGCACGTACACGTATACAGACATACATGTGTCGCAATCATTATCGGGCAGAAGAGAGAATTATTAAGGGACACGGGCCATAGAAGGAGGGTTGACCACAGAAACTCCAATTTGCCTATCACCATGGGTACGCTAAAATGTGTTATATGGAGTATTGTGTGTTTCGGATTGATTCAGGCATATCCATATGGTAAGTGTACGCGGGAATTACTATATTAATGTGCGTGATATTTGTTGTATAAATTAACCCTTACACCGCTACTCACAACAACTGTCGTCTGCTGTTGCTTTCGTATATTGCCTTATTTCTTAATAAAAACATGGTTTGACAGCACTATTTTCTATTTTCCATTTGTATCATCAAATACATGCTTTGAACATGATTTTAATTTTCAACATGCTTTGACAGCACTTTAGAATCATTTCCAATGGAAATGATTCTAATGTGCTGTCAAATCATGTTGTAAATTATTCTAAAGTGCTGTCAAAGCATGTTTTTTGTGATACAAATGGAAAATAGAAAATAAACAGCAGACGGCAACAAAATTAAGATAGTGGTGTAAGGGTTAAGAATACAACAGTAAGTGTGTACAGGAATGACGTAAAGGAACGGACTGGAGGAATGAGGCTTAACGGCAAATCCGGTAGCCTATTTCACCAACATTGCAAAGAATACTTATCTAGCAAAGTATACTTTGAGGGAGAAATTTTCAATTTAAAGATAAATTTATTAATTTTTATTATGCTGAATTTATTACATTATCACAGCCAAAATGGCTGTGATAATGTAATAAATTCAGTATAATAATTCTGCATACTTTTACTCATCAAATATATGCAGTCGTTAGTTCTATATGAAATAATGCATTTCGGGACAAGTAAATGATTACTCCCTCAAATTATGCTTTGCTAGATAAGTATACTTTGTAATTTTGATGAAATCTGCTACAGATCGCTGAACATGGTGCGAAATGAAGACGTGCCAAAGTGACTGATCTATTTGATTGTCGACCAAGCAACAGCATGATCATAATTGAGACACGCCATGACTATGATTGGCACTTTCGGACATCTGTGTAATTTCATTAAATACGTTCACAAAATTGACAATAGTTTTCATAAATAAATGCAAAATTTGACACTATAATTCCGCATGTACTCTGACATTTTGTCAACTTTTGACGCCATTTACGGAAGATATTGTAAAGTTTGTTTAACGTATTTCATGAAATTACGCAGATGTCCGAAAGTACAAAATCACATGGCGTGTCTCATATGTCGTCAGTGACTGGATACATACGGGTTTTGCGACCAGTGCAGGCCCAGATCAGCATGTGCATCCGTACTGTCTGAGTCTGATCAGGATCTGCACTGTTCGCTATGCTAAAACTGAAACACCCGCCTAGCTTCTGACAAGCAATATATATCGTTATCAGGCTGCATGCTGGTGATATCCGATCAGGCACTACACTGGTCACCGCTCTCATAATCCCCATTTCTCCAGTCACAGCCATATTTGACTGTGAGATTAGTTATTGGGCTTCTATCATTTTTCACAAGGATACGATATATAGTTCATTGATCACATGGTCAGATTCAACATGATGCGGGCAATAACTCTGCAAAACTCCCATACCGTCATAGTTACGAACGATAACTCTTGCAATCTATTCCCGTACCGTCCGTAGACTACGGACGGTACGGGAGTAGATTGCAAGAGTTACCGTTCGCAACTAATACTGTCCGCTCATACGTTACGGGAATTTTCCGGTTTCCGTCCGCAACTAGGATACAAAATAAATGACTGTGACCAAATCAGTACGTATGCATGTCTATTAAATGCTCGCAACAACAAGGTGTATGATCACGTGGTACTAACAACAACAACAAGTACTGAAACTTCCAGAATCCATCTGATTCAAAGTACTTATTCTTTAATATTTTCCTTATTACGTAACGGATTTTGATGAAGTATGGCGCATCAAACGCGTCTTGTTAAGCTGCTGCATTTTGTGGTCTCTGTATTTTCGCCGACACGGAAATCGATTCTTCGCAAAAACTACTTAAGTCTGTGCCGAACTCCATAGACCACCAAATGCAGCTCTTGATGACGCGTTTGCTGCGCCATATTTCATTAAAATCGGTTGCATATTAAGTAAAATATCAAATAATACTTACTTTGGAGGAGTGGGCGACGTTGTTGTTGTAACCACGTGATCATGCACCTTGAACAATATACAAATTGACTGTATCAATGTTTGTGATTTCTTAGGAGATTTCGGCGATTTTGGGGACATGTTTGACGGGTTTGGAGACTACGAAAACAACTTCAACGACAATTACTACGAAAGGCCATTTATGTGCGGATATGGCTGCTACCGACCATACTACTTTGATAACTACTACAATTAACAGGTACTAGGACGACATCAACACGAATGTTCTGTCTGTAACGAAGGACAACTTACAGCAGTTGACATAAAAGATCCTTTCTGCGTTCTGGATGTAAGTCGCCGTGCGTTACAGACAGAACATTCGGGTTATGATGAAATCTAAGACCATATTTATACGACAATTGCTACAATTAACAGGTATTAACCCTTTCACCCGTAAGTAACTGAATGGGTTGCGATATGTTAATTTTGCAACCAATCCAATCATCGCAAAATGATTTTCAGACTATTCCATTTATGAAAAGGGGGTATTTGTTGTTGTCAAAAATATGAAAATTACTTTCAAACCTGGATATGCACTGTTTGCATACACTGATTAGCGGGCTTTCAGGTTCAAAGGGTTAAGACGAAATTAACACGAACGAATGGTAACTTACAGCGGTTGACAGAAAATGAACTTTTCCGCGTTCTGGACGTAAGTCGCCCTGTGTTACAGACAGAAAATTCGGGTTATGATAACATATAAGTACATATAGTTTCGCTAATTGCTACAATTAACAGGCACGGAAGCTAACAGTACCATTATTAACGTAGCCAAAACGTGCGTACATTATCCTATTTAAAACTATTGCCTATGGCGGAGATATTATGCGAGGTCTGCCAACACAATGAGGTAAATCGGTTTACGTTATGGGTTATATTGTTAATGATATTATGTTTTTATTTGATTAAATTCCATCAAATATGATATTATAGGAATTAATGGCCTTTTTGTGGAATTTATCGGGGTATAAACTTGGAAAAGTCGCGGGAATACTGGACGAAGGCCGGAAGGCCTTGTCCAGTATTCCCGCGACTTTTCCAAGTTTATATCCCCGATAAATTCCACAAAAATGCCATTCATTCCTTATAATTCCAGCATTTGAAATAAATCAAGAAAATGTGTTTATTTTCCGTTTTCTTAATAATTATTTTAACTGCGCCTCACGGTTACAGAAAGTAATTCGGAGTGGGAGTTTACTGGGATATAAATTTTGGACATATACTTGCTACGGGCCAATCAATTGTGTAAATATGTTTGTGCTAGAATTATATCATACCTACACGTACATATATCATATCTATGTGATCTAACACGAGTGGTGATTTATTATTTAATATTTATTAAGCGTGTTTACTGATTTTCGTATGAAATCAATCATTGACTTTAATAAATACCTTATTAAATCACCGCACATGTTGGATTGTATGTATGATCAAATGAAGCTATACTGGCGTTTTCTGTTATTGTCGCACTTGTATATTATTTACAAGAGACAGCAGTGCGTTGTGATATTTAATACAGTGGAACCTCTCTAAAGCATTGACCCCAATGGGGACCCCATTGTCTTTAACGTCGATGGGGTTCACTGTCATTCACTTCACTGCCGTGTCTGTTCATGATTGAAAATCACAAAACATGAACATGACGTGGTTATACTACAGTGGAACCTCTCTAGACCGGACACCCTGGACCTTCCAGGGTGTCCGGTTTAGAGAGGTTCCACTGTACGAAATGCTTATTAAACTGCGAAATACCATTGCGTGCAATAGATGTACCGAGACACAATTAGTTCAGTGTTTGAAGAAGCACCAAGTATTGTGGGATGGCGCAGAGCGAAAACTATTGACAGTGAAATGCAATTAATTCAATTTAAACGAATTACCCATCGTCCGTAATAATTTTGATGTATTGCAATAATGCAAAAAAACAGGTTTAAAGGAGAAAAAAAATGTTTTTGAAATGCAAATATGATTACTCAGTGATCCCAAGTGGGCTGGAAATAATAGCAGTATCAATCACAAAAACAAAACAGGAAACACATAGCCGAAGTTATAGTCACAGACGCTCGGCTTGATCATGTGGTGGTGTCATATAAAGTTTAAAAATATATTAATATTTTGTAAATGCAAAATTATGTAGTAATATTTTAGTCATATTTTGTAACTACAAAATATGACTAAAATATTACTACATAGTTTACATGTTTAAAACAGCATATTACATCATGCTATCATCAAGCCGACCACCTGTGGTGATAGTAGACGCACATGAGAATCGAACCTTACGACTTATATGCCTAGTATACAGAGAATACCAGGCGGGGTCGGTTCGTACGACTAAGAAGTTCGTAAGTGCAAATTCCACAATAACATCTGTTCTGTCGTGATGTTCTACATTTAAAGGTACATGCCCACTCAGTAGGCACAACATGTTCTTTATATCAGATACATCATCTGGTAGATTTTCTGGGAAAAGAAACATTCATTCACCATTACCCCACGTATTGATTGGCATTATTATATACATTTTATACCAGACGTAAATTTCCACACTGATATCAGGGGCGATAAATGTTATCGGACATTGCTATTTATTTTATGTATTTATTTTTTGATGTGCAATGATCATACTTTATGATCTGTCGAAAATGTTATGTTTTCAGGTAACTCATTTATGTATTATAAATAATTAAAGGTACATGCCCACTCCGTAAGTACAACATGTTCTTTATAGGAATTAAATGTGTGTATAATTGTGTCACTATTCCGCCAGTTCTTGAAATTACGAGAACCCACTATACAGATACATTGGATATTCATTTATTAATATTTCCAGCACAAAAATATTTACACAATTCCCTAACATTTGATTGGCCCGTAGCAAGTCTCTGTCCAAAATTTATATCCCTGTAAACTCCATGCCGAACTACTTTCCGTAAACGTCAGGCGCAGTTAAAATAATTCTTAAGAAAACGGAAAATAAACATATTTTCTTGATGAATTTACTTCAAATGCTGGAATTATAAGGAATGAATGGCCTTTTTGTGGAATTTATCGGGGGTGTAAACTTGGAAAAGTCGCGGGAATAGTGGACGAGGCCTTCCGGCCTTCGTCCAGTATTCCCGCGATTTTTCCGGCCTCGTCCAGTATTCCCGCGACTTTTCCAAGTTTATACCCCCGATAAATTCCACAAAAAGGCCATTCATTCCGATAATAATTATTTTAATGATAGTGACGTGCGGTGGTATCGGGTTATTTTCATATGCACATGAGGCATACTAGTTTTTAATTATTTATGCTCATTAAATGTGTCACCTGAAAAAATAATATTTTCGACAGATTATAAAGTATGACCATTGCACATCAAACAAATAAATACAAAGGATTAATAGTAATGTCCGTTAACATTTTAAGGAAACACGGTTTTCGCCCCTGATATCAATGTGAAAATTTACGTCTGATATTAAATGTATACTATTGCCAATCAATACGTGGGGTAATGGTGAATGAATGTTTACTTTGTCAGAAAATGTATCAGATGATGTCTCTGATATACAGATAATATTGTACCTACTGAGTGGGCATGTACCTTTAAAAGAGATCATGCCTCATTTGCATATGAAAATAGCCTGATTCCACCGCGAGTCACTATCAGTAAAATAAATATTACTAAATGATTATATCTGTATAGTGGGCACTCGTAATGTTTAGAACTGGTGGAATAGTGACACAATTATACATTTATTTAATTCCTATAAAGAACAGTTTGTGCCTACTGAGGGGGCAAGTACCTTTAATGACATGAACGCGTATAGATACAAAAAGGTAGCATTAGTGAAACACGTTAATGTGTGAAGTAAATTCATTGACATTTTCGTACGAAAATTGTTATCGTACGAAGTTCCGTGCCTGATACCCATTTCACTAAACTTCGTACGACACATTTGTTCGTACGAAGATTCCTATAAACTCATTTCACACTTGAACGTGGTTTAGTATAGCTTCAATTCCCGACTCAGGGGTAGGAGCAATTAAATGTGAACAAATCGACCAAAGATTTCCGAAAATAGTTTTCTGATGCGAACTTTGTTGTACATTTTATTTTTGCACTTACGAACTTCTTAGTCGTACGAAGTTTAGTGAAACGGGCCTCAGTATCAATCCCTGGTACATAATGTTGATATGACTCGGCGTGTAATCGGTCATTGCATAAGTAGATGCCTGATAAAAGCTCAGATAAACCTACGCTGGTTGCCAATTGTCTATGCCTTGAAGAAAACGGCCGTCGTGGCTTTGCCTCGTCTCTTGTTGCAATAAATGTGCGCCATTTCGCCAGTCACAGACTTGCAAGTTGTTAACGAGTTGGATTATATGGGTATAATCGGAGTATACTAACAAAATATTGCCGTTATTGCGAACATGGGGTATTCTACACCATTTTCGCATTGACGGCCACGTTTTGTCTCTTGTTTCAGATTTAAACCAATCAGAGGGCAGATAAACGTATCTATGTCGTGTCGACGCGTAATACCGATCGCTTAACCAAGATGGATGAAATGACATTTGACATTATCACCGAGTTTGAGGTGTTGTTGTTTTGTATGTGTGTGCATGTATGAGAAATATCTCATTGACGATTAAAGTTTTATATTGAAACACGAATTGCTGATGTTTGTTATGTACCCAGCTACGCATTGATCGTATACATAGAGACTGCCTGGCTAGTGTACTTGCTATCATGTGTATAAAGCAAGGCTAGCTAGGAAACGCGTAGGAATTCGGAAGTTCACCAAGGAATTCCTACCGTTTCCGAGCCGAGCCTGATAAACTTGATATCAAACGACAGTATCCTGGTATTATAATTATCGGGTAATGTTTTCGTATGTGCAGTTATTACACGATATTACAGTGGGGTCAGCGTGTAAGTGCACACACGAACGAACACGACAGGTTGGAACCAACCTGTCGTGTTCGTTCGTGTTTGCACTTACACGCTGACTCCACTGTACGATGATGGTAGTACGATGACAATGGTAAGATTCTACGATGGCGTTACTACGATATCACGACATAATCATGACGATAGTGCAATACTACATTTTGCAATTAAAATAATACAGGTATGGTATTATAATAATACGAAGACGATAACACGATTCTACGATGGAGTTACCACGATAGCATGGTAACGATATCTCGATATAATATCGTCATAATCGATATATTGGTATCGCGTTATATTGTCAGCATCGTACCAGGGGCCCGTTTCACTAAACTTCGTACGACTGGAATGTTCGTAAGTTCAAATTTAGGATCGTCTGTAAGTTTCAATTGATGGATTTACATGTATTGAGCATAGGTTGCATATGCAGCCGATGCTCAATAAATGTAAATGCAATAATTTGCAAGAAAACATTGTTAATGTGAAATTTTGCACTTACGAACATTTTATTCGTACGAAGTTTAGTGAAACGGGCCTCAGCATACACGAGTATACGATGGCGATACCACGTTATCGTATCAATATCATCGTGATATCATTATGGTATCACGTTGTAATGTCACCATCGCACCATGACACGATTCTACCATGGCTATATCACGATGACGATACTTCTAAATAATACCATGAATACCGTAGTATCGTCATCGGAATATCGTGGTATCGCCATCGGAATGTCGTACTATCTTTCGTCACACCAAGACTTATATGTGGATATCTGCTCGCATACACTGTAGCTTGACATTTTTTTAACTACGAAGTTGTGCCATATATTATATGAAATATTCAGACTAAATGAGGATTTTATCCCGTCAAAACGGTGCCGTGAAACATTTTGGATATCCTGTCAATACAACCTAATGTCTGCGTATGAATATGTGCGGTTGTCATACTAGTCGATTCTCCGATTTTAAGGATGCGGCTGGGGTTATTTTTTACATTTCAAAGTTATTTGTAGGTGTTGTTTTGTACCATCGGACATCTCCATAATTTAATGAAATACGTTTACAAGATTACAATATTTTTCATAAATAAAGTCAAAATGGGACAAGATTGTCAGAGTACATGCGGAATATAATTCAATTTCACATGTACTCTGAATATTTTTTGAATTTTTACGCCATTTACGGAAAATATTGTAAACGTATTTCATGAAATTACGCAGATGTCCGCAGGTACAAAATCACACGGCTTGTCTAATATGTAGGACGTGATGGAGACAGCGAGATCTGCGTAATTTCGTGAAATAATCTTACAAAATTTACAATGTCTTTCATAAATGAAGTCAAAAGTTGACAAAAATATTGTCAACTTTTGATGCCATTTATGGAAAATATTAAAAATTTTGTAAACGTATTTCATGAAATTACGCAGATGTCCGAAGGTACAAAATCATCTCATATTAGACAAGCCGTGTAATTGTTTACCTAAGAAGATGTGCGGTTTTTCGTGAAAAATAATCACAGACACAGTGCTATTTTCATTAAATGACGTCGAAAATTGATAAATTTTCATATAGCAAATTTCGGAATTCGTCAACTTACATCGTAAACTTTTGTAAATATTTTTCATGAGATATCGGACATCAGCTTAGGTACAAAATCACATGGCTCGTCTCAAATGTACATACACAGCTGATGGAGAGCTACATTGGAAAAAAAAAATTAATTATATATAAGGTCATAAAAAAGTAACTTTGGTTCTCAGACACGGGATTTGCGGAATGCGACGACAGAGGGTTGATTTTGCAAATTATTTTTTGTTCGTCTCCTATTTTTTCAAGTCGCCAGATGCATATTTATGTTCTATAAAGTTACTGAAACCTCTTTAGACGTGGCAAATCACCTGCCTTATGTCTGGCATGATTGGATTTAACATATGGTTACATACTAGTGTTTTTATCGATCATGTGGCGAATTTTCTGACGCGGTGATGTATGTATCTACGGAGCCCCACAGGGGACGTAGATTTTTTTTTTTTATTAATATTAATTCGTTCCCACGAAATAACAATTCGTTCCCACAAAATAACAAATCGTTCCCTCAAATTAACAATTCGTTCCCACGAATTAACAATTCGTTCCCACGAATTAACATTTCGTTCCCACGAATTAACAATTTCGTTCCCACGAATTAACAATTCGTTCCCACGAATTAACATTTCGTTCCCACGAATTAACATTTCGTTCCCACGAATTAACATTTCGTTCCCACGAATTAACAATTCGTTCCCACGAGAACGAATTGTTAATTCGTGGGAACGAATTGTTAATTCGTGGGAACGAATTGTTATATCGTGGGAACGAATTGTTACTTCGAGGGAACGAATTGTTAAATTGAGGGAACGAATTGTCATTTCGTGGGAACGAATTGTTAATTCGAGGGAACGAATTGTTATATCGTGGGAACGAATTGTTAATTCGAGGGAACGAATTGTTAATTCGAGGAAACGAATTGCTAAATTGAGGGAACGAATTGTTATTTCGTCTGAACGATTTAACAAAAAAGATCCATGTCCCCTGGTGGCTCCGTATGTATGAGATGAATTACGTTACATTCACAACATACTCGATCTATCATGATGTATTGAGACGACAATGATAGATTGTACATGTGATACAGTGGAGTCAGCGTGTAAGTGCACACACGAACGAACACGACAGGTTGCATGGATTCCGCTGGGAAAATAAAATAATCGCCAATTCAAAAAAAAAACAAAAAAAAAAACCAATAGAATCAAAATAAACAATTGGCGATAAAAAATTACAATTTTCGAAAAAAAAAAATTTTTTTTTTCGAAAATTGTATTTTCTTATCGCCAATTGTTTATTTTTATTGCCAATTGCGAAAGTGGCGATCGCCAGCGGAATCCCTGGGTTGAAACCAACCTGTCGTGTTCGTTCGTGTGTGCACTTACACGCTGAGCCCACTGTACCTGAATGTCTTGACAAAATCATTCACAATACATGTGCATGTGCAACAGATATTTTAATTTATTACACAAAACGGGCGCTCGCGATGTATTAACACAGTGTAATAATAAAAACCATAATACACTAGTGTAATAAATATACAAATTAGCTCGTTACAGAAAACAAGTTTGGTGATTTTTACAGTTTGAATATATGATGATGTACTTATGTAAGTATAAATAGAATCTAAGATTTGGGATGTTTTTTTATGATATTTAGTAAACTCGTTGACTGATGTCATAAGAAACGCGGCGGTGCCAAAGTACGTTTTAATGACCTACATGTAAACCAATTTTGGACAGACATGAATCACCATAAAGCGCAATCAAACCGTATTGATTTTATAATTTGATAACTTGCTTCAATTTCCATTCGTCAAATAAACGAAAAAAATAATATGATGATGATATAGAAAAGTTGATTATTTTGGAAATGACTAAGCTGTACGTGAGTCAATGAAAACACGTCTTGGCATTTCATTAGAATTGTCTCCTAGGAGACAATTCTAATGAAATACCAAGATGTGTTCATATTGATAGACACGTCATAATGTACTACTGTCTGTTACACGTTTAGCTGCTAAAGAACTTTTGGATCACAAACACATTACATATTAACAAAATATTTAAATGTAAGTACGTTTTCATCAATGATAAAAAGTCACCATCCCAAGTTTTTATTTGATGAATTCTGTCAAATATTGATGTTATTGAGAGAAAAAAGCAATTTCAATGGGAATTTAACATTGTGACTAACAACAGTTTTTAAAAAATATTTTTGGGTTTGTGGACACAGTTTCAAAATCTCACTTTTGTTTTCTTAGTTACATTATTTCCAAGCTATCGAACCAGGTTTCGTAGTCACTTTCCAAAACTATTCGTTTTAAGACCCTCCTCCTCACTCTCCACCTCCTTTTTTCCCCATGTACAGTTGGGTCAGCGTGTAAGTGCACACACGAACGAACACGACAGGTTGGTTTCAACCCAGGGATTCCGCTGGCGATCGCCACTTTCGCAATTGGCGATAAAAATAAACAATTGGCGATAAAAAATTACAATTTTCGAAAAGAAAAAATCTTTTTTTTTTTCGAAAATTGTAAATTTTTTATCGCCAATTGTTTATTTTATCCTATTGGTTATTCCTTTTTTTTTTCTTTTTTTTTTGAATTGGCGATTTTTTTATTTTCCCAGCGGAATCCATGCAACCTGTCGTGTTCGTTCGTGTGTGCACTTACACGCTGACCCCACTGTATAACACATACGTTTATTATTGATTTAAATCTAGACTCCCGAAATCGGGAATTACAAAATACACTTACTTGTAAAATGCAGTCATCTGACAGTTCCTAGCAGCTTTTGCTAAAGGTGCAGTATAGTAACACGCGAATTAACTTGTTCATTTGTTTACGGTGTTCCGGTTAGCCCATCGTAATATCGCTATCTGGTCGATACGACGATAGCACGATAATGATAGTGCAATACTACGATGACGATAGTACGATGCTACGAAGACATAGTACGATATTACGATATTACGATATCACGATGCTACGATGACATAGTACGATAGTATTATATCGTAACATCGTCATCGTAGTTCGTACTATCATCATCGTATTATCGTAGCATTATAGTATCGTAGTATCGTAGTATCGTAGTATCGACCCGATATCGATATTACGATGGCCTAAACGGAACACGGTATTGTTTCGCAATACCATTGTGTATCCCATCCGCGGAAAATTTGCAAGGTGCCAGTCAGTTTTTGTAATTGAAAAGAACAATTATTTCGCCCGTTGTATTCTAGTCATATTGCTTTGAACTCCGTGTGCCTCAATTTCACCATCACCAGCTCCAAGAATATTTTCTATTGCTAATAAAATCCCATTATTCCTCGTGCCTACACAGACCTAAGGCCCGCCTGCGCTTAATAAAACCGACAGATAATCAACAAGTCAACAAGTCACCGACTGCGCTAAGCCTTGATTATATAATACTTTGACTATCGAATGACTGCATTTGTTTACATGCAATACACTATCCTATCAATATGCCGATCGCCTGTGGTTGCTTGATCAGGACCCGTGCGTTTCATTTGAAATGCAACGCTTGTTCCACTCACCGAATTGCGACTGGTTCAGACCCAGATCAGACTGCGCGGATGCGCAGACTGATCTGGCTCTAAACCTGTCACAACCTGCAGCCGATTTCACCAAAATTGGAAAGTATACTTATCTTGCTAAGTACACTTTGAGGGAGAAATTTTAAATTTAAGGATACAATTATCAATTCATATTTAATGAAATAAAATATTTTCTTGACCAAACTGTTTCCTGAATTTATTACATTATCACAGCCATTTTGGCTGTGAAAATGTAATACATTCGGTAAAATAATTATTCTGCATACTTTAATCATGAAATAAATGCAGTCATTAGTTTTATACGAAATAATGCATTTCGGAAAAAATAAATGATTACTCCCTCAAAGTATACTGAGCTAGATAATTATGCTTAGAAATGTGGTGAAATTGGCTAATGGTCACATTATTCCCATCTGTTACACGTTCATGTATATGTACTGGCCCATATCCAATGTCAAATGTCACGACGACATTTGTTTATATACTGAGCTAAAAAGAAACTTTTCTCTTCGGAGTACAGTAACTATCAGAGTAGTATCAACTAACTTCGGAGTACCAACTACAGTGGGGTCAGCGTGTAAGTGCACACACGAACGAACACGACAGGTTGGTTCGTGTGTGCACTTACACGCTGACCCCATTGTATCTTTCGTGGGGCTGTGTGCAGTTAGCACTGCAATCGCAGAACGCAAATCAATATTAAAATCGAATGTCGAGTTGAATGTAGAGCTGAAAAGTTAACCCGTGTAGACAACTTGAGTGAACTGTTGGCAATTTCCAAAGCACAGCAGTGGCCCGTTTCACTGAACTTCGTACGATTAAAATATTCGTAAGTGCAAATTTAGGATCGTCTGGAAATTTCCATTGATGCATTTACATTTATTTAGCATATGCTGCATATGCAGCATATGTTCAATAATTGTTAATCCAATAATTGTTTATAAGAACATATCGTGAATGTGAAATTTGCAGACTGGTTCGGCAATCGACATTCAAACTTGTATTTTGTCATCAGAATGGACACGGGAGTTCAATGATAAAGCACACCGGTATGGAGCCATATGATGTTCGCTTTTGGCCACGCAACGCAAACGTCAGTGTGAGGGTTATTATTTGACATTGCTTTGTGTGTACAAAGCAAATATCAAGGCAATGTGTATATATTTTGCATTGCCATTATAATTATACTCACCATCATGGTGCCTTGTGGCTCTGTGATGCAGCACGTGCACGCGAACAATGCTGCGGTGCAGGGGCCCGTTTCACTAAACCTTGTACACTAAAATGTTCGTAAGTGCAAATTTAGGATCGTCTGGAAATTTAAATGTATTGATTTACATGTATTGAGCATAGGCTGCATATGCAGCCTATGCTCAATAAATGTAAATCTAATAATGGTTTACAAGAAAACATGTTAATGTGAAATTGACAGACTATTATAATTGTTGCACTCACGAACATTTTAGTCGTACGAAGTTTACTGAAACGGCCTCCATATTCATTGCGGACTGTACACGTGTTTGAAGCATGTACATATGTGTAAACGTACGTCGATAATGCTGTCCATTAGTTTTGTAAGCATGTTACATGTATTTACGTTCTGTCATTGTATTGAACTCTTCATTAACAATATATATATATATCTATCATTATCAGCTTAATCCAGCAATGATATACAGGTGTGGCCCAACATTACCGTATCTATCGACCAAATTCGGAAAATACCATACGTGTGTAAACCTATATACTTCTATAAGCGTGGTTACCTCCCGTTAACAGTTGTGCTACGGTAGCTTCCCTTCACAATTCCCTCTTCAGTTACACTTCCGGTTAGTATATTTTTATTTAGCCAAATGTTTTAATGCACTTTTTGACATGAATTGTTTAAATTAATTGAATATTTATCGGGATGAATTACAGTGCAACCTTTCTAAACCGGACACCCTGAGAAATCCCAGGGTGTCCGGTTTAGAAAGGTTGCACTGTAGTTTCATTCGAATAGATATTTCACACTTTTTTGGGACATATTTACATGTACTTTTCTTTTCAGTATAGATGTTTCATCATTATTTAATTTAGGTTCGCATTCACATGCTTCAAAGTGCGTTGTCTGTATTGACATTTCAAGCTATTGGCTGGCAATACAAGTAATTAGGTCGCGGTGATTAATGTGACATTGTGTTTTTATGTGTTGATGACTCTCCGTTGACAATTGTGCGTTATTGGGCAATATTTACCGGTTTTATGACCACCCTCGCAAACGAACAGTGCATATATATCGCACGTTTTTATAAGCACTCTCTGGCAAATCAGCAGTTTTTTTACATCTCGAACGTAATATATACATCACCTGTTGGTGTTTATAGTATCGGGTGGCGTAGGGTTAACGACAGCACAATACATTCGTGTTGTGCTTATAGGATCGGGTTGCATAGGGTTACATGCGTATTGACATATTAGAAATGCTTGGTGTACAAAAATGATGAATTTTTTTTCAGCCAAAGTAAACGGATAAAGATAACCACTCATTTGAAACATCTCACCCATATTATTATTTTGAAAATACGACGGATTTACAGTGGAACCTCTGTAAACCGGACACTCTGGGTACCCGTTGTGCTTAATTTACGGATGGAATTAATTACAGTGGAACATCTCTAAATCGGACACCCTGGACTTTCCAGGGTGTCCAGTTTAGAGAGATTTCACTGTACTATAAATGTCGGCAGGTATTGCCCACAGATTGCCCACTCGTTCCTCCGCACAACGATATTGCGCATCGCACAGCACTCGTGCATTTATCCCGTCAACACAGTGCATATGTGCCGTGAAACAAGGTGCCGTTAAACATTTTTGATATCCTGTCAATACGAGATAATCACTGCGTATGAATATGTGCTGTTGTCATACTAGTGATTCCCCGATTTTGAGGATGCGGCTGGGGTTATTTTTTGGCATTTTAAAGCTATTTGCAGGTGTTGACGTGATAAATAGAATAGTAGGTTAGTGCCGTGAATGGGAAAACATATCTGGCGCGGCACGGAAACGGGATGGACTCGGCAGAGCCTCGCTCATCCCTTGTCCTAAGCCTTGCCAGATATGTTTTCCCATTCACGGCACTAACCTACTATTCTCTATATATCCACATACAGATCAAATAACCTATTATGATACTGTGCCGTTTTAGAACAACCAAAACAACGAGGCAAAACTTACATATGAATATTTACACCTTCCATAAATTCATAATGCAAAACGCACATTCACTTATTGCGTTTACAACCCAATATAATACATTAGACCAACGTGACGTCGTGCGATGTTGTTGATTGGTTAAAGTTCAGGTTGTCAATAACTGCACGCTCTTGACCGGCTACGTCGCTGTTCCAGGAATTGCGACAAATTGACTTAAAACAATAGTATTCTTAATTTTAACGCCATACTTGGTTATTTACATTTGTATAACTACCAGAAAAATGCAGTGTAAGTATAAGTAATCAAACCATGGGCTGTTGCTTTTACTGGGGTGTACAATACATTTGGTCTGTTTAAGGTTTGCGAGGAATCCTTCGGACAACAAATCCTTCGGACTTCACGGACAGATCTCCTTCGGACTCCACGCACTTTAAACCAAATGTATTATACACCCAAGTAAACGCAACATCCCATGGTTTTATTCTTTAATTATAATAACGAGTTGCTATGATTCGGTGCACATCAATCACAGATGTACCGAAAAAGCTACAGTCATTCATTTAAACCACATAATGTATAACACAAAATTGCAACACCGTATGTTACATGTATTTTAACATGCACGCGTGCAATTACGCATGTTAATTTACCATTATTGATATTGCGACATAGCGGATGATAGATTTGCATGCACCTTACACGCATGCGCGTCACGCCGATACTCAATCATACGTCAAATAATTCAGATGACACGAAATGGTAAAATTAATACTTCCTTAACAACACTTGTCTCTGCACACCTTACTGTAGAACAAACCGATGTTTGTGGCTTAAATGTATGGCATAACTGAGACACGCCATGTGATTTTGTACCTTCGGACATCTGCATGCGTAATTTCATGAAATATGTTTTCATAATTTACATTATTTTCCGTAAATCACGTCAAAAGTTGACAAAATTTTGTCAACTTTTCACTTTGTTTATGACAATTATTGTAAATTTTGTAAACGTATTTAATGAAATTACGCAGATGTCTGAAGGTGCAAAATCACATGGCGTGTCTCAAATGTGATTTATGATATTTGTGATCAGTCTAGCTGCTGATCTTCTCGCATTCTCATTCAGACTGATAAAGAAAGATGTTTTGTCAGAAGAATAACAAGTGTGCCACTGAATCCATAGCGAACAGTGTAGAGCCTGATCAGACTGCGATGCGCAGTCTGATCTGGATCTACACTGATCGCACAGCGCACGTGCCGAAATAATCGAGTCACTGCGACACACATATATTTCAATGTACATACATTTAACACTAGAATGGTCGTCAAAGGCAATAACCCCCATATTTCGCCTCGGGTCTCAGATATCCACAGAACGATATGAAATATACTGTTTGGGTCATTTCCTGTTGTACATGCTCTTAAAGGTTGGTTCCAATAGCTTTTTTCCAACAAGTCTGAAATATTTACATGGTGGCTGCACCAGTACCGTTTTCAAAATAAATGGAAGCCATTTTCATATAAACATCTCCAAGCTTTGTTGGTGTCGTTGAAATAGAGAATAGTAGGTTAGTGCCGTGAATGGGAAAAATATCTGGCAAGGCTTAGGAAACGGGATGGGCGAGGCTCTGCCGAGCACATCCCGTTTCTGTGCAGGGCCAGATATGGTTTTTTTCCATTCACGGCACTAACCTACTATTCTATTTATCCCGTCAACAGATACAAATGGCTTTAAAATGCAAAGAAATAACCCCAGAAACCGCACATATTCATACGCAGTGATTAGGTCGTATTGACAGGATATCAAAAATGTTTCACGGCACCGTGTTTCACGGACTGTGTTGACGGGATAAATCCAGATTTTGTGGCAATACATGTACTAGCATTTGGTATTTATGTATGAATTTGTATATAATGTCCTATTAGTCTCCGAATGTCCCATTTACGAGAACACAAATGAGACATCTCGTAGGACAGTAATGTATGTCGTAATATGATTACACCGATTGACAGTCATTACGACGCAATTTATCAGGTGACGACAATTGCTAAATTGCCATGTATCGGTATATACACGCAATAGTTGAAGAACGGCTCGACAAGCTATACGGAAAACTGGGTAATCATTTATCAAACCAAGATAGTTTTGGACCGATTTTCAAAATCTAACTTTCGTTTTCTTAGTTAGGTAGGTCACTACCAATCCCTATGACTATGTTTCGGAGGTGATTTCCAAAAATGTTCGTCTTCGACTCCGCCTGAAACCGCCGCCTTTTAGATTCGAGCCATATCGACGTGTTTGAACGGTAATATAGGCTCATATTACCCGTCCAGCTGACGAATCAAAACGCGAGAAACGCCGAGACGGTTCGACTGAGTGGTAACAACATACACTTTAGATGAGAAATGAGAAAAATTGCAGAAAAATATTTACATTCCCTTCTTTTATACATGAATTACAAATATGTTAAAATTATTGATCCGGCAGTCGCCGGACCAGCCGGACCTGCCGGACATGTTCCGACACCCCTGACACTCACAGAAGTTCCGTCCCACTGTCTTTCGATGAGACTTGAAACCGACGCCACGCCGTATGCGGTTGTGATTTAATTGGAGAAATGGGGCTTATGGAATGTGTAACCAGTGTAGTTTCTGATCGAATAGCATACAATTGTAGTCTGATAACGATCTTTATTAGTTGTTAGAAGAATGATGTGTGTTTCAATGATGGACTGGTGAACAGTGCAGATCCTGATCAGACTGTGCGGATCTGGATCTACACTGGTCGCAAAGCCCACAATCCCAATTTCTCCAGTCTATAGCTGTTGAGGGGACGCTAAACCAATTTGCTGTCACTTTTACTGCGCAAGAGGGACAGAGCATACACCGTTCGTTAAGTAAATACGACCGTCTTTCTCGGTAATTACTATTATCGTTCCCTATATATAATAATTATATGATAACCCGTCAGAAAATAGTTTGTTAAGTTTTTAACGAGTTTAGCTTCTGATCCATTAGTGTACTCGTGCAACCTTGTGCGGACCGGACCGGACGTGGAGACAACAGGGACGTTTCTACACATTCACAGCTAACAGTGTATGCCCTGATCGGACTGCGCGGAAGCGCAGGCTGATCTGGGCCTAAACTGGTAAAAAAAACACAACAAACCGCGTTTTATTGTTGCTGCGCATATATATTATCATGAATCACTGTTGGGCCATCTATCAAAGCGATCGTAAATATTTTTTCTGGCATTTGTATCAAGTTCATTGCATTTGGAAGATCGGACTATAAGCCAAAGGTTATATAGCTGTCACTTTCGATTGTTTCCTTCAAATTGGGATAAGAGAAATATAGAAACATGGAAGGGGCGATGTCATTTGGATCGTTTTTGCTGTTCGTGTTCTGTTTGTTGGTGTCCTGCGTTTCACTGGTGCATGGTGAGTATATCGTATGGCCTCTATACTTAGGTAAGGAACTATGTAAGATAGCAAACTTTCTTTCCAATCCTCTTGCCCTGCTTGTATACCTAAAACTGATGTAAATTATTATTTAATAAAATGTGTGCATACCAATTGATAACATCAGGCTCATCTATGAAACGGTAGGAATTCCTCGGCGAGCCTCGGAATTCCTACGCGTTTCCTAGCTTCACCTAATACAATTGATATCAATGTACTCTAGTCTGCTATTCTTACATTTCAGCCAGTAGGTTACAGGGGCCCGTTTCACTAAACTTCGTACCACTAAGATGTTCGTAAGTGCAAATTTAGGATCGTCAGGAAAGTTCAATTGATGGATTTACATTTATTGAGCATAGGCTGCATATGCAGCCTATTCTCAATAATTGTATATCCAATAATTGTTTACAAGAAAACATTGCTAATGTTACAGACTATCATACTTTTACACTTACGAACATTTTAGTCGTACGAAGTTTAGTGAAACGGGCCCCTGAAATCTAACGGTGAATTACACCACTCGCCAGCAGTAGTTTAGATCACTCTCGTGTTTACCATATATGGAGAAATGACGTCAGTAACATCGCAATGACGTGTTCCATTCGACCAAACCAAATACACTGGTCTGGTATGCTCTCTGTTACCAGTCAATCGGGCTCGGCTCGCAGAGGATAGGAAATATCAGCTACCCTCAGAATTCCTACGCGTTGCCTATCATTGCCTTTGTCCATTCCAGCCAATTGGTGGTTTTACAGTGACCGGGACAGTCGCATTATCTTTATAAACATTTTCAAGTTCACTAGGCTCAGCTAGGAAACGCGTAGGAATTCCTCGGCTACCCTCGGCTACCTAGCATTGCCTGATATTCTCTATGTCCATTACAGGCGACTGGTGGTTTTACAGTGACCGGGACAGCCCGATGGACTCAATATCGGACTGGTGGGGAGACGTGACGGACGGATGGTGGTAACACAGACCGGTACGTTATTCGATGTTTGTAGAGCCGGTTTGTGTAACCCCCAGGTTTTTGTAACCTCGGTTAAAATATAAAGTATAATGTTGAAATAAAGTATGCAATTTTCGGGGTACTGATATCATAACAGCGTGTATGTGCACACACGAACGAACACAACAGGTTGGTTCCAACCCAGGGATTCCGCTGGCGATCGCCACTTTCGCAATTGGCGATAAAAATAAACAATTGGCGATAAAACATTACAATTTTCGAAGAAAAAAAATTGTTTTCGAAAATTGTAATTTTTTATCGCCAATTGTTTATTTTATCCTATTAGTTATTCCTTTTTTTTTCTTTTCTTTTTTTTTTGAATTGGCGACTTTTTTATTTTCCCAGCGGAATCCATGCAATCTGTCGTGTTCTTCGTGTGAGCACTTACACGCTGACCCCACTGTATGTAAATTAGACCGCTACAGAAAATGAATACAGCTTACATATAAGATGAAATGCACGAGGTCACGTCCATGCTTAGAAAGGTTCATAGTCACGGAGCCATGCTGTGTCGTCTATGTTGGTCCAACTATGTTGGCGGAATACAGAGATTAACCAGCAACCTAGAGGAGATATAGAGAATAGTAGGTTAGTGCCGTGAATGGGAAAGCATATCTCGCAAGGCTTAGGAAACGGGATGGGCGAGGCTCTGCCGAGCACATCCCGTTTCCGTGCCGCGCCAGTTATTTTTCCCAATTCACGGCACTAACCTACTATTATATTTATCCCGTCAACACCTACAAATGGCTTTAAAATGAAAAAACAAAATAACCACAGCCACCGCACATATTCATACGCAGTGATGAGGTCGTATTGACAGGATATCACAAATGTTTCACGGCACATACGCACTGTGTTGACGGGATAGACTCTGAAGAATATGTTATTTGCCCGACTAAAGAAATTGTTAAAGGTACATGCCCACTCATTAGGCACAAAATGTTCTTTATATGGATTAAATATTAAGTGTATAATTGTGTCACTATTCCACCAGTTCTAAAAATGTTAGTGCCCGCAATACAGATATAATAGTTCATTCTAAATCACAAATAATATGTTTATTTTATTTATATTTTGTATATTTTTTAACCAGATATAAATTGCGAATGCTGTACGTATATAATACAAAGCGTACGAGTGCGGGTAGGTTTTGAGACTGGTTCATTCAAAGAACAAACACACTGTGTATGCTATTTAAAACTGTTGACTGGTGAAGTAATAGGAAAACTGATTGCGGACGTGTCCATGGTTTAAATCTGTTCATGAATAAGTTTAATCAGTGTATATTCTTCTTATATGCTTTTAAGTTTGTTGGCGGCAATTTAAATTCATGTTAAAAACTTCCTCAACCCTTTGCACACTGCAAAGGGTTGAGGAAGTTTTTAACATAAATTTACCTTTGTTTTTTCAAGGCATTGATTGTTTTTATCGGATACGTAGGTAGGTTTTGAACATCTGGATGGACGCTTAAAAGTGAAAACAATTGGCACGGCCTAACCTGTAACAACTGCGAATTGTCAGTCTCACAGCTATTATGTCGGAGTTATTGCCCTTTGTATGTGAGATTGAATACATTACATGTGTCGTGTGTCGTGTGTCGTGTGTCGTGTGTCCTGTATCGGGCTGCCTTGGAAGAACTGATTTTTACACTACCGCCTGCGCTAATCTTGCCAATATATGTATATTTCTTTATTTCAAGATACTTGAATATTGTTCTTGAAACCAAGCATATTGATTTGTTGAGCCTGAATTGTGCTCTCTAATTGCTTCATTGCGAGTTGGCATTGCTAATAGATGTTCAGAAACGTTGATTGTACCGTGGAACCTCTCTAAACCGGACACAAAGAACGCTAATCTAAAAAAAAAAGTGATCTAATTTGTGTCAGTGTGTTGGTTATTTATATCAAGTGATAATGTCTGTTCGTGTTCACATAGTACACAACCATGGCCCAGAATGATCAAATGCCTGATTAACAGTGAAACATCTCTAAGCCGTGTCCGGGTACAAGAGGTTTTGGCATGATTAACGCGGGCGTTTATGTATTGTTGTTAAACAAGCAATGACAACCGCTCTGGGTACATCACAGGGTGTCCGGTTTAGAGAGGTTTCGCTGTATTGGCAAGATTAACGCGGGCGTATCTAGATCCTACACAATATTATCATTCGAGATTAAATTTTAGTTTGTTTTTTAGTTGTGTTTAACGGCCTGTCAACAGCTAAGGTTATTTAAGGCCGGGCCAACGGATTCGATCCCGCATTTAACCTGCTGTATTTGGGGGTGGTGGGGGGTCCAAAATCAGAACAGAATATTTACATCGAGATAAATATAATTATATTCAGCCCTGAATTAGAATAACCTGACACGGTGCCACGTCCATACCACACAAAAGTCACTTGGCCGCTTCCCCCAAAAGTAATATGATTAGTAATAATCGTATTACTCATACAAGGGATATAATCAGATTTAGCACTCACAGACAAGAAAGCCAAAGACGTACCTGAGGGCCTAACCAGGGATTTTATGGAAAACATAGGAAGCGTTTCATACGCTGGGTTGCTCAATTTCAAACCTGATTTATCTTAAGTTAAAAATGGATTCAGATCAGACATAATAGTATCGTTAGAGAGCTTAGACCCAAACAAAATAGGAACAATTGCATTCGCCGGATAGTTGCAGTCTGTAACTGTGTGACCCTCCCGTACCGTACGTACGTACGGTGCGGGAGTGTCACAGACTTACACACTGCAACTATACGCCGGATAGCTCAATTTAAAACGTAATGTATTATGATTAAGCTGGCAAATAAATTGACCATGAACACGATCTGTTTACTTACATCGGTAATTTAAGCACGTTTCGTTAGTAATTTCACCAAATAATTTGCCGCGGGCTTACTAACGGCATACTTTTACTAATATAGATTAATACCAGCTGTCTGGTACCAAATTACTTATTAATGACCAATTGACTAATTCGGTGACTGAAAATGCAAATTCATCTGGCTCTACGGTGATCGCCAAGTTCACGGGGTCGCTTTTGTCAATATGAGGTAAGCATGAATGCTGGTAGCCGAGGGGTAAGGAGACCTGATTTTTCTTTGGACAGCGATTAGCATGTGACAAAAACAATAGGTACGAATACATCATAATTATTTATCATTGCGAACACTATGTGTCTGTGAATGGGGAACTGAGGCTTATGGGATGTGTGAGCAGTGTAGCTCGTGATCAAATAATGATACCTGATAACGATCTGTGTTGCTTGTAACATGCAAGACGGTTGGTTCCTCGATATAATGGCGAACAGTGTAAATCCTGATAAGACTGTGTGGATACACAGGCTGATCTGAATCTACATTGATCGCAAAACCCATAAGGCCCCATTTCTCCAGTCAGAGCCACATATGAGCCCGGCTCTGAAATTACATTCCTTATCGCATCGCCGAATTTTCACCGATATTAATTTCTAAAAAATGCAATAGTTTCCATAAATAATTCAGAAAGTTGACACAAAATTCAGAGCTCATGCGGAATTCAATTCCGTATGAGCTCTGACATTTGTGTCAATTTTCGGTGTCATCTACGGAAACTGGACCTGATTTTCGAAATCAATATCGGCGAAAAGTGACGATGAATTAAGGGAGATAATGCCAAAAATCGGGCTCATATTTAACAAAAAAAAAATGTCAGGTAAGGAATAGATCGGTTTCAGTTGTATCACTAGTGCTGCGCTCCGCACCGGTGTAAAATGTTTCACGTCGAAAAACGCACCGGCTTCCTGACGAGATGCCACTCGACTCTTCTTAAAGCAATCGTCAATTTTTGTCTATTAACTGGCGCAGATTTCTTCCACCTTTCATCTAGTAACTAGCGTAAATTGCTTATGCATGGTACTATACGAAAACGTGCTTATGGAGTATCTTCTGCGTGTATTTGAATGGGAATTGGCAGGAATCCGGTGCCTATTTCGACGTGAAACACTGTGTACTGGCGTGGAGTGCAGCACCAACGATTAGGCTGCATCAGGGCAATGCCCTTTTAAGTCAAATAGAGAATAACTATTTTCATTTGAATAATTTATAGCCCTGTAACATATAAATCGCCACTAGAAAACGGGACTTATTGCGTTGGTGTCCGGTGTAGCTCTACATTATATGTGTTCCCATTCACGGCACTATAGTCTGTTTCACGAAACCTGCCCAAATTGTACGGCTATATAAACAATGCAAAAACAATATTTTTTTCGATAATATTAAATTAAAGGAAAATTTAAGAATGAGCCTTCTTTTTATTTCGTGAAATTTTGTCAAATATTGGTTTTATTACGAAAAATTTATTTCTCTATTGGAATTTAACATGGGGGGAAAAGAGGTAGAGGACTTGTGGGAGGAGTCAAAAAACTATATTTGTTTTTGGAAATTGACTCCGAAACCTAGCTAGATAGCTTGGAAATGATCTAACTAAGAAAACAAAGGTTAAATTTTAAAAATCGGTCCAGTATTTCTGAAATTCTAAAAAATTTCCCCATGTTAAATCCCCATAGACATCTTCACGGAGTGAAGATGTCTATGGGGATTTAACATGGGGAAATTTTGTTTTCGCAATAAAATCAATATTTGACCAAATTTCACGAAATAAAAAGAAGGCTCATTCTTAATTTTTCCTTTAATTTAATATTATCAAAAGAAATCTTGTTTTTGAATTGTTTATATAGCCGTAAAATTTGGGCAGCTTTCGTGAAACAGATAGTAACCTACTATTCTATTTATCCCATCAACACCTACAAATGGCTGTAAAATGCGAAAATATAACCCCAGCCACCGCACATATTCATATGCAGTGATTACGTCGTATTGACAGGATATCAAAAATGTTTCACGGTACCGTGTTTCACGGCACATACGCACTGTGTTGACGGGATAAATAAAACAGATATGGTACTTATATTCAGACTAATGTCTGTTTCACGAAAGCTGCCCAAATTGTACGGCTATATAAACAATTCAAAAACAAGATTTCTTTTGATAATATTAAATTAAAGGAAAAATTAAGAATGAGCTTTCTTTTTATTTCGTGAAATTTGGTCAAATATTAATTTTATTGCGAAAAAAACAATTTCCCCATGTTAAATCCCCATTGAAGATGTCTATGGGGATTTAACATGGAGAATTTTTTTTGAAATTTAGAAATACTGGACCGATTTTTAAAATTTAACTTTTGTTTTCTTAGTTAGATCATATCCAAGCTATCTGGTCAGGTTTCGGAGTCAATTTCCAAATTGTTTCGTTCTTTGACTCCTCCCACACTTCCTTACCAGTTTTCCCCCCATGTTAAATTCCCATAGACAAATACATTTTTCGTAATAAAATAAATATTTGACCGAATTTCACGAAATAAAAAGAAGGCTCATTCTTAAATTTTCCTTTAATTTAATATTATCGAAAATAATATTGTTTTTGAATTGTCTATATGGCCGTAAAATTTGGGCAGCTTTCGTGAAACAGACAGTAGTTGTTATTGCTCGTTAACTGCTATTTATGTAAAATATCTCAATCAGGTTGAAACGAAGTTAAAGGTACATGCCCACAACATTTTATGAAAAGGGAGTGTTTTTGTTCTCAAAAATATGAAAAATATGAAAGTTACTTGCAAAAAAGTGCAGATCCTGATGAGACGGCTCGTTACGAGCCGGCTCATCTGGATCTGCACTGTTTACATAAACCGCTATAGCGGGCTTTCGGGTTCAAAGGGTTAAAGGTACATGCCAACTCAGTAGGCACAACCTGTTCTTTATAGGAATTAAATAAGTGTATAATTGTGTCACTATTCCACCAGTTATAAAAATTACGAATGCCCGCTATACAGATACTATCATTTAGTAATATTTATTTTACTGATAGTGACGCGCGGTGGTATCAGGCTATTTTCATGTAAAGTATGATCATTGCGCATCAACAACTAAATACAGATAATAAATATAGTAATGGCCGTGAACATTTTAAGGACACGGTTATCGCCCCTGATATCAGTGTGGAAATTTACATCTGACATAATAATGCTAATCAATACGTAGGGTAATGGTGAATTAATGTTCATTTTGACAGAAAAATATCTCGGATGATGTCTCTGGTATAAAGATAATTTTGTGTCTACTGAGTGGGAATTTACCTCGCTGGTAATACTTCGCTGAAATACGTACGGTAAGGGCCGTAACTCATGTTACAAGAACTACCAATGCGGGATCGTAGCTACTAATAATAGTACATTTTATTAGCGTTTCTAAAACGGGCGAATGTCGCATTATTTGTGGTGAAAATGAGCAATTATAGGGTTTTTGACTGGCGTTGATCCAGATGACTAAAATGTTCGTAAGTGCAAAATTATGATAGTCTGTAAATTTCACATTAACAATGTTTTCTTGCAAGCAATTATTGGATTTACATTTATTGATCATATGCTGCATATGCAGCATATGCTCAATAAATGTAAATCCATCAATTGAGATTTCCGAAATTTGCACTTAAGAACATTTTAGTCATACGACGTTTAGTGAAATGGCCCTCTGGTCCCTTTTCACTAAGCTTCGTAAGATAAAAATGTCCGTACATGAATACTATGAATTTGCTTCTCATGTTAACGTGTTTCGATAAAGCTACCATTTTGTACCGACATGTTCGTGTCATTAAATGTAACACATTCACAAAATATTTTCCAAAATCTGTTGTCAGAACAAAAGTTATTGTGGATTTCAATTTTGCACTTACGAACTTGTTAGTTGTACGATTTGTAAAACTTGATATATCAAACGACGTTAGCCTAGTACATATATTTTTAATTCTGCAAATATATTTTCAGACTGAAGCCCTGACTGAAAGAACCATTACGTTGCAGGCGGTGAACAACATTTGATTTGAACATGACATTTTATATATCAGTATGCATAATGTTATTGTAAAATAGATGTACATGTATACATTGTGAACTGCGGTAGCCTAATATGATATGTGCAAATATTATATTACTTTATCGTGTAACGAGCTTCGTATTGGCCGAATACGTACTGACTTATAACATACTGGAGTATCAAACATTGACCTGATACGAATATCTGGTTACAACAAATTTAAAACTAACGATTCATTGGTCGAACGGCGTCACATGACGTTACCGAATGTCGTCAGTGTAATGACGCAATCTAAACAATTGACGGCTAGCATAAAAAGTTACCTGATAAATAGAATACCAGTACAGCGTTTTTTATATCAAGTATATCATACTCGACTCTGAAACGGTAGGGATTGCTCGGCGAGCCTAGGAATTCATACGCGTTTCTTCAAGTTAGCCTTGGTATCAAAATACATAAAACTGGTATCTCTGATAGATAAGGCTCGGCTCGGAATTCCTACGCGTTTCCTAGCCTGGGCTGATAAAGTTGGTATTAAAATACATTATATTGCCTTTCTCTAAGAGATATATCAATATCGGAGAAAAACGGCGATTCCATATTGGAGGTAAACTCAGAGCCGGCCTTATATGGGACACGCCATGCGACTTTGTATCTTCGGACATCTGCGTAATGTCATGAAATACGTTTACAAAATTTACAATATTTTCCGTAAATGGCGTCAAACGTTGATAAATTTTTCAGAGTACATGCGGAATTATATTCCGCATGTACTCTGAATTTTTTTTCAAGTTTTGATTTTATTTATGAAAAATATTGTTTATTTATTAATCGTATTTAATGAAATTACGCAGTTGGCGTGTTTCATATAGTAGAATTCTAATCATTTTATGCTTTCATAGTGATTGATGTATTCTGATAGTCTACATGCATTGTGATTACTTTATGCAGCATAAAATGGACATGAGCATTGTTATGCCTCCGCTACCGAAAGATACGGGGGGCATATAGTGCTACCGGCGTCCGTCCGTACGTCCGTCCCGTACGTCCGTCCTGTACGTCACTTCTACATGGCTTCACATATTATGTCAATATTTATACACGTGATACATATGAACATGCCTTACACACTCCACCCACCAGTACTTCGACCTTGACCTTTGGCCTTGACCTTTTCCACTTTAAATGTTTGCTTGGCACTTTGGGACAAATCTACGTGCACGTTTCTCAATCCTACACTAACTTCTCAATACTTTTGCCAATCGCTTAAATAGTTATACACATGATACATATGAACATGCCCTACACACTCCACCACCCAGTACTTCGACCTTGACCTTTGACCTTCACCTTTTCTACCTTAAATGTTTACTTGACCTTTGACCTTGACCTTTTCCACTTTAAATGTTTGCTTGGCACTTTGGGACAAATCTACGTGCACGTTTCTCAATCCTACAATAACTTCTCAATACTTTTGCCAATCGCTTACATATTTATACACATGATACATATGAACATGCCTTACACACTCCACCACCCATTACTTCGACCTTCACCTTTGACCTTCACCTTTTCCACTTTAATTGTTTACTTGCCACTTTGGGACAAATCTACGTGCGCGTTTCTCAATCCTACACTAACTTTCACACACGCATTGCTCCAATGGTCCTCTACCGCCCTGTGACAAATACACATTCGTCCTGCCCCCGCTAAGCACAGGGTCAAGGTCACAGACTTGGTGCGTTTGAAACCTTAACATTCAGTTAAATGGCTTATAATTTGTGTTTCCTTGCTCGGATCTGCTTCACATTTCACACACACATTGCTACAATGGTCCTCTACCGCCCTGTGACAAATCCACATTCGTCCCGCCCCCACTAAGCCCAGGGTCAAGGTACGTTCAAAACCTTAACGCTCCGGTAAATGGCTTATAAACAAATATGCCTCGTTTTCTTTGGCTACCAGCGGGGGCATTCGTGTGCCGACAGGCCACATTTCTAGTTTCTATCTCGTTCCCACGAGTTACATATCTCCTTTCCACGAGATAGCATCTCGTTCCCACCGACATTGCATCTCGTTACCAGGAGTTAAGTATCTCGTTCCCACGATATCGCATCTCGTTCCCACGAGATATAATCTCCTTCCCACGAGATATTATCTCGTTTGAATCACATACTCAGCAACTAGAATAGCAGATAGTACTCAACCATGGTGAAGAATGGTGTTCAGGTCCGTACACAAGAATTAATTTAGGGGGTGCGTTATCGACGGCGCGAAGGGCTAAAATAAAATTGTTCGTTTTTGCACATCCACGGACAGACCTCGGCAGATTAACCCTGTCACCCCTAAGTAACTGGAATGGATTAATATGTGTTAATTTTGCAACCAATCCAATCATCACAAAATTATTTTCAGACCAGTTCATTTATGAACTGTCGGTATTGTTATTCTCAAAATTATGAAAATTGCTTGCAAAAAGTGCAGATCCTGATGAGCCGTCTAATATGGATCTACACTTGTTGTCAATACCACTATACAGGCCTGCTGGTTAAGGGTGAAAGGGTTAAGGGGGTGCGTACGCACCCGTCGCACCCCCTCTGCGTACTTGTACGGGCCTGGTGTTACCGTTTGATTGGCTGAATATGTCGTGGGAAAGAGACAGCTAACACATATATAGCTAAAGAAACAAATGCGGATGTCCCTGTTAAGCTGCCGTAGTTAACTGTACATATATATATAGTACGTCGCTTTTAAATAGAAATAGTTGAACACTAGTTAATACGTGATCACCCGGGACGTCTCGTAGTTAGTTTAATTTGTTCTATGTATAGACATTCGGTCCAATAATGTAATACATCACCATACTTGTAATAGGAATGAGTAACTATGCTACCAGATGTGCGGAAAATGCAATAATTTTCTGTTGACGATTAGTGTAGACTCAGATCAGCGACTGCATCCACACATCCAGATCAGGGTATGTACTGTTCGCAAATTTCACATTACATATTTGGCAAACAGTGCGGAACCCAGACAACCGATCAAATGGACATGTATAAATTAGTTGTGTGTTTGTTGTATAAATACAATATAGAATAATGAAATTGTTTGTTCGTTTGTTTGGGTTTAACGGCCTATCAACAGCTAAGGTCATTTAAGGTCGGGTCAATGGGTTTAGTACTAAATCCCATATATTACCTGTACAAGTACGTGTACATGTTCAAGTACATGTGCAAATGGGGGGGGTACCAAAATCAGAACTGAATATTTACAATAAAAAGAAAATAAATTCAATCCTGAAATCAGAATAATCCTGATCTGATGCCAGGTCCTCGCCACACCAGAATCACTTGGACCCCTTCCCAAAAGCAGTAGGCTCAGTAATAATCTTACTAGTTTTATAATGGGCAATAACATAATTCAACTCCCAGGTAACAAAAGAACCAAAGATAAAAACGTACCTGAGGGCCAAACCAGGCAAATCGTGATTCCTATCAGGAGGAACCCCTACCGTTAATTTACGCCGTCGCGTTCGCCCGACCAACCACCACCATACCGTGGAACCTCTCTAAACAGGACACCCTGGGAGGTTCCCAGGAGGTTCCCAGGGTGTCCTGTTTAGAGAGATTCCACTTTAACAGCGGAACACGTTGTACTAAACGTTTTTATTTACGATATTTGAAAGCGTATATTTGAGACGTTCCCAGAGTGTCCAGTTTAGAGCGAGTTCACTGTACCGTAATACAGCGACCCGTTTGACTAAATGTCGTAGTACCACATTTGGTTATGATCTGTCAAGTAGAAAAACTCATCAACAGTTGAAAATGAATAGGGTTCCAGAACTCCAGATAAGCTGTGTACATGTACATGTATTTGCTTAAATACCCAATTAAAATTGCCAAAAACACAATTTAAATCAGAAGTAGCGAATATCAAAAAATCTTTACCATGCTGCAGAAAACAATAAAGAGACCACAGATGTAGCATATGTTTCTTATTTTCCATGAAAACACATCTTGGTATTTCATTAGAATTGTCTCCAATGAGACAATTCTAATGAAATGCCAAGACATGTTTTCATTTCGAAGCAAACTATTCAATAATTGTTGTATGCTGATGTGTAAACAATAGTATGAGTTTATTTTACTCAATTAAAATTTTGAAAAGCCAATTGATTCAGAAATGATGGCGTGACAATACTGAATTACTAATTCCTTATCTGGAGAGCTGTGGATTCTTCGACTTGCCGTGATACATATGTATACCGAATTTGGTTACGATCCGTCACGTACAATTTGGTTATTACGTGGACAAGGATACATACTTACATAGTGCGAAATTTCAAAAACGGCCGCCAAGAGAAGATGTTCATCGTCTTGCGTGACAAACAAGTATAACTTGAGTGATTGCGTGGACAAGGAAACAGAGTGCGCAAACGAAAAATAGCCGCCAAGGGAAGATATGTCATCCGATTTTTTAAAACAATGATAATTGTTCTTCGTCCTACCGTGGTACACATGTATACCGAATTTGGTTACGATCCGTCGATTAGAACTTGAGTTGTTGCGTGGACAAGGATACAGAGTGGGAAAATTAAAAATGACCGCCAAAGTGAGATAAGTCGTCTGAAAACATGTATACCGGTTTTGGTTATGATACGTCAAGTAGAACTCTAGTTATTACGTGGATAAGAATACACAGTGCGACAATTAAAAATGGCCGCCACGAAGAGATAAGTCATCGGACATTTTTAAAAATGATTAGGTTTCATCGTCTTACCGTGATAAACATGTATACGGTATCAGGGGGCCGTTTCACTAAACTTCATACGACTAAAATGTTCGTAAGTGCAAATCTAGGATCGTCTGGAAATTTTAATTGATGGATTTACATTTATTGAGCATAGGCTGCAAACGCAGCCTATGCTCAATAAATGTAAATCCAAGAAAACATTGCTAATGTGAAATTTACAGACAATCATCATTTTCCCCTTACGAACATTTTAGTCGTACGAAGTTTAGTGAAACGGTCCCCTGGTTACGATCTGTCAAGTAAAACTGTTATAGCGTGGACAAGTTGTGCTCGCCAGCCAGCCAGACGCCCGCCGCCTGAGTACAAGATGAATACATAATACGTTCCGTGTTTTCAAATTGTATCAAACAGATAGAACAACCAACTAAGTAGGTGACGAAGAATAAAACTTGGTTAGTTAATGACATACAAAAGTATATAGATCGGTTGCTAATGACCGAGTTTTATTGGCCATATCTGGGATAAGTATAATTGTACACTTTCAGCACATATACCTCTCAAATAGTATAACCCCAATGCACTTGAGCCACTCAAAACCGGTCATTTGTCTATGCAAATTAGTGGGCTTAAGCGACTACTTTGAAAAGTATATCATGCAGAAATAGATACAGTATATATGTATAAAACACATTGGCACCAGAAATCTTTGGTGCGCTCTGGTGGTAGACCATTTCCAAGCAGGTTTCAGAGTCAATTTCCATTTGTATTCGTTTTTCGACACCTCCTGCACCTGCATCAGCTCTTTCCCCCCATGTTAAATTCCCATAGAGAAATCATGTTTTCGTAATACAATCACTATTGGACCAGAATTCACGATAATATAAAAAGAAGGCTCATTCTTAAATTTTGCTAATTACTAATTGAAAAAGAAATATTGTTTTTGCATATATTTATATTTTGGCAGATTTCGTGAATCAGACAAGAGTCGGGCTAATGAGCAGAGGATCACGGGTACCCCGGGCATCGCCTGGACCGACAAACAAAAACTTTTAACGCAAATATTTAAAAAAGAAAATTAAGCAAATGTTTAAGTAATTTCATCTTGTCCTTGGACATGAAGGCCGCATGGTGTGGCATGCAATCCAACTATGGATGATGATAAGGAAGTATGTCTATGAAGTTTGCAGTCAACCCGATTTGCCGTTGCAGAGATAATGGATACCCGAAAACTTTAACGCAAATCGTATGGACGGACGGACGAACACACGGATGGAAAGACGAAAATTATATGCCCCTTGACATACTTCGTATGCCGGGGGTATAATGGTGATGTACATACATGTATTTCATGTAGCTCAAAATAATTAGAACTAGCATTAAATATTTAGAGCTAACAATAATTATTTGAGTTCATGTATATTTGGCGTTCCTTCCAGGAACACCACATCTACATAAACTCAAATAATTTATACTCGCTTAAATATTTAATGATAGTTCTAATTCTTTAGAGCTAGCAATAATTATTTGTGTTATGTAGATTTGGCGTTCCATACATTTAAATGCGTTACGTTCTACACAAGGCGTTCCCGAAACGTCACATATGAATTGTCCTGCTAAACATACAGTCAATTCGTAGACCTGAAACGGGCCTCAGTCCTATAAATAGGTTAATGAATCGGACACTCACAGTAAACATCCTTTCCGGAAATGCGTGTCGTTAGAGTTGGCGGTATTTGTCTGATTGACGTCACGTTGCTTAGCTTAACTAGACGGCCGCGGCCACCATATCAAGCCCGCCGAGGTATTTGATGGTCCCAGTATGTATGTATCTGGTCAGAGCAATCAGATTTACGAGAAATTTGGTACTTAAAAACTTCCACGCAGGTTTCAACAAAAACTTTAACAGTAATTTGACCTTGACCTTGGGCATGGGGGCAGCAGGGGTGAGATGTATGGATGGTGATCAATTGGACTTAGGAAAGTGGACATATTGGGTAGTTAAAAACTTTAACGCATATATAAACACACATTTCAAAGCAATTTTACCTTGACCTTGGGCATGGCGACCACATGGATGGGGTATAAGATGAAACTATGGATGATGATAAAGAGGTATGTGAAGTTCCAAGTCAATTGGACTTAGGGTTGTGGAGATAGTTGGTACATGTACTTAAAATACTTTACCGCAAAATAGTTCAAACAGCGACTATATCACGCCGACCGCAAGCAAGCGTGACGTCAAACAGACAACATCTGCCATCTATAACGCACGAACGCACGCCAAAAGCAGCGACAATATCACGCCGACCGCAAGCGAGCGTGACGTCAAACCGACAACATCTGCCAACTATAACACTGGTGATGCGCCAGAAATAGTCCTAAGGGAAGTTACTCGCGACGATTTTCCAAGGCCGGTAACCTATTTATAAGACTGTTTGTCTATTCCGTTGGCGTCAGACATCAGTACGTAGATCCGCCATCTTTGTAACAGCACACGTTACCACGGATACCACAGCCGACGTCAAACTCCCAACCGCCCGTACACTCGTGGTATAACGTGTTCATCACCTGAAATCGTGAAGTACATATGTACAAATAACCATGGGCTTCAAGGCTTATTCTGTCACATGGGGAACTTATATGAACACCAAGCTATATGGACGAGGGGTCGGTCCTCAGTGGGTCTTCAAACATACGGCAGCTGTATGTTTTGAATGCAATTTTCATATTTCAACACGGATATCAATACCAGGGGCGGATCCAGCATTTGGGGAACGGGGGTAGGGGGGGTGTCCTATTTTCGAGCTCCACGGATATAAATTTGTCCTGGGGTGCATGCATCCGGACCCCGCTAGCATATGCTAGCATGCACCCCATGACAAATTTTTAAATCTAGATGTCCAGAAATGCACTTTCCTGTGTTTTACGGCATTTAAATTCAGACTCCAACTGGTGGTAAACTGTGATCTATGTAAACTCCGTGCCTGAACGGGGGGTTGCCACCCCGGAACCCCCCTCCAGATCCTCCCCTGAATAGATATTCGTATTACATGTACCTCTATTATCACAGTGACAACTATGTCCGATACTAATTAAAGAAAAAGTCATAAATTCCGTAATTGACGTCGAAAGTTCAGTAGCCGATTTCATCAAAATGGCATTTCTAGCAAAGTATACTTTGATGGAGAAATATTTTCTATTACAGAATAAATTTATTAATTCAAATTATACTGAATTTATTACATTATCACAGCCATTTTGGCTGTGATAATGTAATACATTCAGTATAATAATTATGTATGCTTGTAATCATCAAATATATGCAGTCGTTATTCTATATGACACAATGCATTTCATGAAAAATAAATGATTACTCCCTCAAAGAATACTTTGCTAGAAAAGTACATTTTTGCAATGTTGGTGAAATAGGCTACAGAACTCTTGAGGAATTGAATGATTTATTCGATGTTGGTTACTAGGGTAACACTAATGTTAAGACATTGGAGACTAGTGTAGAATCCCAGTGTAATATTAATGTCAACAGAATGATCACAAATGGCAATAAACAGGCACCGATTCTCATATATGCACATATTATATACGTACTTTCGTTTCCTATTGAAATACAACGCAACGCAATACGTCAATATTTTCCATATTGACGTATCGCGAGCTCATATTGGTCAATGACGGAACTACACTTCACCTCGCAAAATAGTTCCTTCTAAATCGCCACTAATATGTGCATTTAATTTATATTCGGTATAGTTTTGAAGTGCATATACATTGCGAATGATGTACGTATATAATAAATGGATTTATGATTATAACATAAATCACGTTATTATATGGAGGTGCAATGCTCCGCCCCCTAAGCGTAACTCTGTGAGTCACGGCGCAATAGCCAACGGGAATAGATCAGCGAGCATAAAATAGAAATTATTACAGCATTCGCCCTGTTCTGCTAGCGAAAGCTAAATAAGCAATTTTAATAAACAGGAATTAAATTACGTATTATCTGCACATGGAAGCCTGGTTAATCCGACATGCCAGTTATGTCGGTTTAACCAGGGTGGCAATTTGACCAGTTTCCATGTTCTCTATATATTATAGTAGTTGCTTAATAACATTGTGAGCTGATAAATTACGTGAAAACAGATTGGTGTCGCTGTGATTTCTCTGGACATTATATTGCGAAACGAGTTGTTCACGGATTGCTGGGACATGCCGAGAACACGGAGGGCCAGAAAAGCGGTTGACGATTTGGGGTGTCAGGTTGCCTCTAAACTAAAACGGGCGAAGAATACGCAAACGATACATGCGCCAGCGACACCCACGGCACCAGCGGCATCTGCGACGTCAGAGGGCCCATAGCGCCATCATTGGCGCCACCTATTCCAGCGGTATGGGCTGCACCGACGCCACCATCGTTGTCAGCACACACAGCGGCGCCAGTGATAGATATCACTACGGCAGGTGAGATTGTATGCAATAGCAACGATCCATTATGGGGTTTTTAACATTCCTGTAGCCGCAATGTCCAGCATAACTGCACCATTGAGCCAATTTATGGCTCCGCAAATACTCAAAATGCAGGTATTGAGGTTGTGCGGGAGAATGTACACATTCCCCCTCATACAGGACATGCCATGCCAATTCCAATATCGTGTGCAGACGATACAATCACCATACATGTGTCGCAGCAAATGCGCCAAAAAATTTGTGTTAAATCAATACGTTCATTTGTCCCAATTGCTAAAGCGGGATAACGATTGTCGGTGGTGATACTCAGGTACAGCACTGTTTGTCAATGATCAGGGTATTATTCAAGCCAAGCCCAGAATGAATAGAGACAGACTGCAGTCAATCGATCAGTGGACCGATGCTTTCATTATTTACATGCATGTATATACAACAGCATCCGACACAAGCGTCTGACATGCTGGCGTATTTACACACAATACGACACGCTGCAGCAAATAGGAATGATATGGCATGGTTGGCATATGATGAACAGTTCAGGCTGCGTCAAGCCATCGTGCCACAATGCTGGGCTAAGCTTAATTTGGATTTATGGATACAAATTATGACGCAGGTAAACCAGGTGCGACCATCGGCAACTATAGCACAGCAGCGTGTCTCACAATATAGATTGTCTGCGTCTGCACGTCCAGCAAATGCGACGTCGGCGAAACCGCTTTGCCGCATGTACAATGCAAAAGGCGGATGTAGATTTAACCCATGCAAGTATAAACACGCATGTTCATTTTGTAATGCTAATCACGCCATGATTAATTGCGATACATTTCGGAGGCAGTCACAAGTCACATCCAAAACAGGCGTCCCCAATAAAACAAAACCATTTTAAATTAGGTTCATCCCCCGTGAATTGTGACATTTTGGAACGCGAACTTAAAACGTATTCAAACCGCAATGCAGCTAACGAGTTAATTAACGGGTTCAAATATGGGTTCCCACTTCAGTATGAAGGTCCGCGTAATGCTTACGAAGCAACAAACTTGGGTCAGCATTATCGCGACCTCATGTCGTTGCCGCTAAATTAAATAATGAAATATTAGCAGGTAGAGTCGAAGGTCCCTTTAGCACGCGAATATTGCCTAATTTACGAGTTTCGCCGTAGACTGGTGGAGAAAAAAGGAGGTATGGATTACAGATTGATTCACCACTTATCATCATCCCAGCAGGGAGCTCAGTAAATGATTTTATTGACGCTGACTTATGTTCAGTGCACTACACGTCGTTTGACTCTGCGGTAGATGTTGTGCAAACTATCGGGAGACACGCTAAATTGGCAAAACTTGATATCCGTAATGCATTCAGGATCATTCCAGTGTCTCCTAATGACTACGAATTATTAGGTATGAAGCATGCAGGCCAATATTATTTTGACAAATGTTTACCGTTTGGCCTGTCTTTAAGCTGCGCGACTTTTGAGAAATTTTCAACATTTATTGAGTGGGCTGTGACAAATAAATTGGAAAGCGGTTTTATATTGCATTATTTAGACGACTTCTTATTAGCACACGCATCAGTGTCAGGATGTTACACAATGCTGACCACATTTATTACATTTTGTGAGGAATTAGGCGTGCCATTAGCTGAAGAAAAAACTGAACTTCCGAAAACTATTATCACTTTCTTAGGCATGGAAATTAATTCCGATAATATGACTGTTCGCATTCCCCAAGACAAGATAGATGATCTAAACACAAGTTTATTGGATACGTTACATAGAACTAAGACGACATTGCGCGACATGCAGTCTTTATTGGGCAGTCTGAACTTTGCGTGTAGAGCAGTAAGACCGGGCAGAACCTTTTGTAGACGCTTGATAGATGCAACCATGGCAGAGCTAGGAAAAAATATCACCATGTAAGAATTACCCAAGAAATGAAATGTGACCTCCAAGTATGGCTTCAATTTTTAGAGCAATTTAATGGCGTTACCATAATGTCAGACAGATTATGGATTCAGAATGAGGCCATCGAGTTGTTCACTGATAGTGCCGGGCCATAGATAAAGGTTTCGCAGCATCTTTGCAGGTAGTTGGACATATGGCACATGGCCTGAGGACTGGGTTGCATCCGGGCTTTTAACGGATATAACATTTCTTGAATTCTTCCCAATTTTGGTGTCTGTCCATATCTGGCATAACAAAACTGGAAAACAAGACAGGATCATATTCCGATCTGACAATCAATCTGTGTGTCATATCCTGAACTCCATGACAAGTAGGTCACGAACTGTTATGAGGTTGGTCCGCCCGTTTGTCCTACATTGTCTAAAACACAACATTTTGTTCAGAGCTGAACATGTTCCTGGAAAAAGTAACTTAATATGCGATTCACTGTCTCGCCTAAATTTTCAGAAATTTCGCAGTCTGGCGCCGCATGCAGACGCAACTCCACAAAAAGTTCCGGCACATCTATTACAGATCTTCAAGCAGTAATCTCACGATTAACTACTAACAGTTTGTCCATTAATACACAACAGCATATCATACGGGTGAGGTCATTCGCACAGTTTTTACAAATAAGGGTTGGGTTGGAATTTAGGCTACCCCAAACGGTATCGGTGATATAAATCTTTACATTGCGTACATGTTCCGTCAAGGGAAGTCACCCAGTACAATGGCGACATACCTAGCAGCGTTAGGTTTCGTTCTAAAATCAATGGTTACGATGACCCGACGATGTCATTTATTACGGCTAAAATACTTCTTGGAGCGAAACGTTTGAACCCACAGCGTGATATTAGACTACCCATTACATTACAAGTATTGAGGCGGTTATCCAAAATCCGTAAATGTCGTCTGCACTACAAAATATGAAAGCATACTCTTTTCGTGTGCATACGTGATAGCCTTTTTCGGGTTATTTCGAGTTAGCGAGATAATATACACGTCGGCGAATGACCCACTGAGACCGATATTATTCTCTGATGTGGTAATTAGACATGACAGCCAAGCGCGCCCTATGAACGCGTGCATCACACTGCGCCGATCGAAAACCAGCCAGCATAAGGCTGTGACGGTTAACATTAATTCAATAGAGGGAGACGAAATTTGTCCAGTATCTGCACTGGTGGAATTCATTAACATTAGACTAGGGCCGGCGGTTCAGTTCTTCTGTCATGAAAATGGAACACCGTTAACTAGGTATCAATTTACTACGGTGTTGGGAAAATGTCTAACTATGCTGGGCTTACATACGGCCGGCTACAAGAGTCATAGATTTCGTATGGGAGCATGTTCCTATTTGTATGATAGGGGTATATCGGCTTCTGACATTAAGCGTGCCGGGCGCTGGCGCAGTGAGTGTTTTCAGACATATATCCGGTAGGCAATATAATGATCACATAGCATAGAATGGGTTGGGAAGCCGCGCCGCAGTGCTATAGCTAATCATCATCTAGTGTCATAAACATTATGGCTGTTAACTAGACCCTCGTTTTTCAATTTGCTATAATAATAAATTTGCCGTTTGATGTCAGGGATTGATTTATATTAATTTTGTAGTTAATTTTCATTTCCGCTATTGACACATTTGACTTTTATAATAACATGCGTTTGTTATTACAGACCTAGCCTCGAACGTATGGATAGTGGGAGACTCCATGGTTCATTGGGGTCATGCAAGGGCGTGCCATATATTGGATGCACAACTCAGGTTACCACATGTATCGATCCAATGGTTTAGTAAACGGGGTATGCTATTCTCCGAAGTCCTTGTGCAAATAAACCGCATTTTTGAAAAATGAATTAGCCCCAGACATCATTATTCACACTGTGGAGGAAATTCCATAACGCAGATCCGATCAGGCGTGCTTTGTGCACAAGTAAAGAATGATATTGCCGCCTTGATAGAGCAATGCCCGCGACCACAATATTGTGGTCTGATGTATTGCCTAGGCTTCATTGGCGTGGTGCTATCCACAAACGCAAAATTAATAAAAAGAGAAAACACTTCAATCAGTCTGGTCGTGGAGCTACATTTGCGGCTGCCGGTAGGGTCATTCCGCATCCGAGACTGACTGAAAATACGCCCTCATTGTTCCGCACGGACGGGGTACATATGTCTGACGCGGGAAATGATATACTTTTAAATGCGTGGTCTCACGCGATTGAGAAGTGTAGCGACCTCAGGCAACCGGATGGACTAATTCCATTGTATTTCAATGAATAACCACCATTTTATGGAGGAAAAGTCGGCAGACTTTAGTGGCGGATGTGACAGACTCGAACTCGCGAATAGCAAGTAACTATGCAGAAAATTGCACTATACCACGCTGGTAATCGGGCATCTCCAGCGGAGATGGCTGGAATATGCTTTCCAAACCCGAGCCATGTAATAATCGGGCATCTCCACGCGGAGATGGCTGGACTATGCTCTCCAAACCCGAGCGCTGTGGATCGGCTCAAGACGAAGGCAGGGATATATTTATAAAGTCATAATATACTCAGACCATATCACGCACTGTATAGTCACATGCGGGATTGGTGAACCTTCGACTTGATCCAATCTAAGGGCGGTCTCTTGCTGAGATCAATCTACAAATCAGTTCGATGTCTGTCACATTCCTCCATAAAGTAAGTTTCTAAGTTGCTGGCACCATGGCCTTACCCCAAACATTGTGTCTTTGTTGTTTATGTTTTCCAATACATATGGTCACGGAGGCACGTTAAGCACTGCCCGTATCATGGTATATATTGTGTATATTGCAACTTCTATTATAATAAATGGATTTATGATTATAACATAAATCACGTTATTATATGGAGGTGCAATGCTCCGCCCCCAAAGCGTAACTCAGTGAGTCACGGCGCAATAGCCAACGGGAATAGATCAGCGAGCATAAAATAGAAATTATTACAGCATTCGCCCTGTTCTCTAGCGAAAGCTAAATAAGCAATTTTTAATAAACAGGAATTAAATTACCCACCCTCCCAACCCAGGTATGGAGATGACAGTTGTTACAAATTATAATCGTGAATGTTACATTAATCTTGCAGTATATGTTTCAGAAAACACCCATGTTGTCATTGCGGGGCGGGGCTGGAGGTACATGTACTTGCTGGTTATGCCTACTGATACCAGTCACCACCAGAGACCGTAATGGGCGCAATCGTGTTTTTATCATGTAATCATTCTTACGCAATAAACGTCATGGTCATATTCATATGATGAGGCGGATGTGACAGACTCGAATCTCGCGGAATAGCAAGTAACTATGCAGAAAATTGCACTATACCACGCTGGTAATCGGGCATCTCCAGCGGAGATGGCTGGAATACGCTTTCCAAACCCGAGCCATGTAATAATCGGGCATCTCCACGCGGAGATGGCTGGACTATGCTCTCCAAACCCGAGCGCTGTGGATCGGCTCAAGACGAAGGCAGGGATATTTATAAAGTCATAATATACTCAGACCATATCACGCACTGTATAGTCACATGCGGGATTGGTGAACCTTCGACTTGATCCAATCTAAGGGCGGTCTCTTGCTGAGATCAATCTACAAATCAGTTCGATGTCTGTCACATTCCTCCATAAAGTAAGTTTCTAAGTTGCTGGCACCATGCCTTACCCCAAACATTGTGTCTTTGTTGTTTATGTTTCCAATACATATGGTCACGGGAGGCACGTTAAGCACTGCCCGTATCATGGTATATATTGTGTATATGCAACTTCTATTATAATAAAAGGTTATTTGACTTGTATGTGGATATATTCCACTCGTTCCGCCGCGTAACGATATTGCGCTCCTGGGGGCCGTTTCACTAAACTTCGTACGACTAAACTGTTCGTAAGTGCAAATTTAGGATCGTCTGGAAATTTCAATTGATGAACTTACATTTACATTATGGGCTGCATATGAAGCCTATGCTCAATAAATGTAAATCGAATAATTGTTTACAAGAAAACGTTGTTAATGTGGAATTTACACAATATCATAATTTTGCACCTACGAACATTTTAGTCACACGAAGTTTAGTGTAACAGGCCTCTGAAGTCGCGCAATATCGCACGATGCGGAACTCGTTCATATATCCACATACAAATCAAATAACCTATACATATGATAAAACAGAGGAGTAAAGCATATTATCCCGTCAACACGTATGTGACGTGAAACATTTTTGACATCCTGTCATTACGACCTAATCACTGCGTATGAATATGTGCGGTTGCTGGGGTTATTTCTTTGCATTTTAAAGCAATTTGTAAGTGTTGACGGGATAAATAGAATAGTAGGTTAATGCCGTGAATGGAAAACAATATCTGGCGCGGCACGGAAACGGGATGTGCTCGGCAAAGCCTCGCCCATCCCGCTTCCTAAGCCTTGCCAGATATTGTTTTCCCATTCACGGCACTAACCTACTATTCTCTATGTTTGCATAATATTCCTGAACCCAACTGTAGTTGTCCAAATGTGGGATTACAAAATTATCATACTGATCTACACAACCAGCTGCGTGTATCTGGCCCAGGAGCCGATTTCATCAACATTGCAAAGTATACTTATCTAGCAAAGTATACTTTGAGGGAGAAATTTTCAATTTTAGGATAAATTTATTAATTTTTATTATACTGAATTTTTTACATTATCACAGCCAACATGAAAAAATGTAAAAAAATCAGTATCATAATTCTGCATACTTTTAATCATCAAATATATGCAGTAGTTAGTTCTATACATGTATGACATAATGCATTTGAGGAAAAATAAAGGATTACTCCCTCAAAGTATACTTTGCTAGAAAAGTATACTTTGCAATGTTGGTGAAATGGGCTACAGATTATCGCCGTTTCTGAGCACCGCTCAGGCTAAGCCAAACAAGCTGCTTGATTTCAAGTATTTTAAAATAAATAACTTGACAAATATCGGCAAGATTAGCGCAGGCGGTAGTTAACACCAATATTGTTTATTTTTGTTAATTTAAAAATACTGGAATATTGTACTTTAAATCAAGCAGGTTGATTGACTGAGCCTGAGCTGTGTATTTGCGTTAAACAGCGAGTTGAGATAATATATGTTCAGAAACATAGACATCCGGGAAAGAATAACGCAGGCGGTTGTGAACAAGTTTACAAGTACTGACCTCTCGATAGTTCGTCCAGTCCATGGGCATGGCGGTGGTTGTGGTGGGCGGCGGCGGCGAGGGCGGGCGGGTGGTGGTCGGCGGGACGTACACGGGCCTGTAGAACGGCGCCCAGGGCGGCTGCGCCTGTACCGGGAACATCTGATGATACGTCTGGCGTGGTGGTGGTGGGTAAGGCTGGGCCGGGGGTGGTGGGTAAGGCTGCGTCGGGGGTGGTGGGTAACGCTGCGCCGGGGGTGGTGGGTAAGGCTGCGGCAGGGGTGGTAGGTCAGCCAGGGGTGGTAGGTAAGGCTGCACTTGGGGTGGTTGGTAAGGCTGCGCCGGGGGTGGTGGGTAAGGCTGCGCCGGGGGTGGTGGGTAAGGCTGCGCCGGGGGTGGTAGGTCAGCCAGGGGTGGTAGGTAAGGCTGCACCTTGGGTGGTGGGTAAGGCTGCGCCGGGTGTGGTGGGTAAGGCTGAGCCGGGGGTGGTGGATACGTCTGGAGCGGGGGCGGCGTTACTGGCGGAAGACGTCGCGGTTTTAACGTCGTTGTCTGACGTCGTGGCGGATTCACTTCGTATTCCGGTACTTCATCAGGCTCTGGTGTCGCCGGTTTTCGTCTGCGCTTGGTTTTCGGTTTCCGTGCAGGTGGTGGGGGACGAGGTATTTTTGGCTTGGTTGAACCCGGCGGACCGCCGGCGGGAGCTGCCCGTCGAAATCGCGGCGCTCCGCCAGTCCCGCCGAAATCGACGTCGATACATTCACCTCCCTCTCGAACACAATTCGTCATGATCTCTGAAGAGAAAAAACGGTTAACTGTTTGCACAAAATTATCTACATTATTTTCCACAGTTTGCAAACGTAACCAACCCTTAGACCGATACACACAACAATTGTCGTCTGCTGTTGCCTTTATATCATGCCTTATTTCTCAATAAAAACATGGTTTGACATAACTTCAGAATCATTTCCTATGGAAATGATTCTAAAGTGCTGTCAAAGCATGTTTTAAATTATTCTAAAGTGCTGTCAAAGCATGTTTTTGATGATAAAAATGGAAAATAGAAAATAAACAGCAGACTACAAAAAAATAAGATAGCGGTGTAAGGGTTAATATTAATGCATCCATCTGAAACAGTGCAATGCGAATTTGCAGGGCTTACTATGGAATCTAAATATTTTTTGTAAAATATAACCATGCTTCATAACATAAATGTAAGCTGGGCCCGGTTGCTCAAAACTTCTGTTAGCTTAACATACTGTTAAATCCTTAACAGTGTTAAGGATTTAACAGTCTGTTAAGCTAACAGAGCTTTTGAGCAACCGGGCCCAGGCTGTCGAGATTAATCGATATCTTCCACCAAAGAGGAATGTAGAACCTTGGTGAAAATTTCAGTTCAGGTGCAAAAAATGTGGTCAGGTGTTATTCTCAAATATTTTATTTACGAGAAAGTATGCTGTATGTCCAGATGCGATAAGAAATGTGCTCTTCTCGAATCCGCGGATGAGTTTAATTCAGTCGCTATAAATATTCAAATAGACAAAAAGTAAATTTACATCGTCTCGGCAAAACGATTCAAAAGTGTGGCGGCAATATATTATGCATAGTACTCAACGCGCACTATCACACATTGTAATTGTCTTCAACTTCAACACTTGGACAGATGTACCGTTTTAAATACTTTATAACAAATGTGTCAACAAAATGATGACTCGACATGGTGTCGGCATATTCATCGGTAAAACCAGTTATAATCATAAAAATCCGCTGGAAAATTAAGGAAAATTTGCAAAGTTGTCCTACCATCTTCAATCCATAACTGTTTGGAACAAAATTCCGCAGAAACCCGTCCACATATTTGCTCAATATGATTTGAGTGTCAAGCGCCGTAAATGTCATCTTGGATTAAGCGATGACTCTCATTTTACCAAATCTGAAAAGGCTTCACCCATGGACCATAACTTTTAAGCTTGGCTACCATGGGCCAAGCGGTTCATGTGAAGAAGAATTTTGAAATCTCTACTAAAAGAAAGACCTTTTGACATTTTGGCGGCCATCTTGGATGACATAACATTCCGATTTCGACAAAAAATGTACCAGAGTGATCGCCTCATTCATACCTTCGATTTGATATATAACATGACCATATTCGGTCAAAAATAAAATTTGACCCCAAATTGACCACACGGGCCACGCCCATATTTGACCCCGGGGTCACCATTTTAACAATTTTGAAAGAGCATTGTACATCGATCATTCCTACCAAGTGTCGTCGAAATCCGGCTAGCGGTTCATGAGAAGAAGATTTTTTAAGAATTTATGCTATTTTTAGACGGCGGCCATCTTGGATTAGCTATGACCTCCATTTTAACAAATCTGAAAAGGCTTCACCTATGGACCATAATTTTTAAGTTTGGCTACCATGGGCCAAGCGGTTCATGTGAAGAAGAATTTTGAAATCTCTAATAAAAGAACGAACGTTTGACCTATCGGCGGCCATCTTGGATGACATAACCATCCGATTTCGACAAAAAATTCACCAGAGTGATCGCCAATTTTTGACCCCGGGGTCACCATTTTAACAACTTTGAAAGAGCATTGTACATCGATCATTCCTACCAAGATTTGTCGAAATCCGGCTGGCGGTTCTTGAGAAGATTTTTGAAGAATGTGAGCTATTTTTAGACGGCGGCCATCTTGGATTACGTAATGACATCATTTTAACAATTTTGTAATCCCCCTACCATGACCATGACGTTTGGTGACTATAGGCCCAATGGTTACCGAGGAGAAGACGTTTGAAAATGTTCACGGACGACGACGGACACATTGCGGTAATAATAGCTCACATGAGCTTCGCTCAGGTGAGCTAACAATATATATTCCGAATTTGATGTGGAAGGTTGATCAAATTTCACAGCACATGCGGACTTTTCATGCTGACGATTCACCATTTTTTTCTGACGAAAAATATGAATTTTATTAATTTTTACTTTAAAGTATGTGTTGCTACCACTCATTCGGAAGGTCTTGCCGAGACCGTTCCAATGAGTGGTAACAACGTATACTTTCTGGAAAATACCCAAAAAAATAGATATAATGTTTTGAGCATTTTGACACATGTGTAGCTGTATCCCGCTGAAAATTAATTTTGAAAATTAATTAACGATATTCGGACATGCAGTAAAGGGAGATAATCCCAATTGCTTGTATTCCTCACCGTGATAATTTGACTGAGCGTCAACATAATTCCCATAGTTCCACCAAAAGCCAGAAGCCACGTTTGCGCAAATCACATAACACAGAGCTGAGAGTAGAACAAAATTCATCTTTGCTGCCTGGAATCTCACTCTCGTGTCGCGACGAGAAGCTGAAACTAATGGCTAGGTTGTCGGACGCAGACTAAAGTCATACGTAGTTTTTTATGACTTTTATAACGACAAGTGTCTGTTTTACTGCTGTCTGACCGGTGAAAAATGTGGCACACCGTAAAAAATGTGTTTTGTCAACATAGCCGCAGTGTCTGATTAAAGGCACTTCGTCGCAGATGATGCAGCATATATTGAATTTCCAAACACGTTATTTTATTTGATCAAATTCACGTTTGTATTCTATTATATTCTACTTATATTTAAGGGTGGGAATTGGCTCGAACCCCTTCCATACCCCCAATTTCACGTTTATTAATATTCTACATTTATACGATCGTAAACGGCGAAATAACTGTCAGGAAACAAAATTTGTGAAACATAACATTTTTAGCTACAATGTTAATACAGTGGAACCTCTCCAAACCAGACACCATGGGAGCTCCCCAGGGTGTCTGGTTTAGAGAGGCTCCACTGAATTGGGGACTGTGCTCTACCCAAAACACACACGTGTAATTTGCAGTCACAAACATACTTTGTCAATAATATAAATGAAATTGAAATTGATCCAAATTAATAAAATACTATTTTGGAGTGTTCGGTAGAGAGAGGTTTCACTGTACTATACCACATATAAACAAATGCTTCCATTCTCGATACATGTCAATAACATCGAGCATAAAAGCTAGTGGCGTACAATTTCCATAAGTATGTACAGTGGAACCTCTCCAAACCGGACACCCTGGGAGATCCCCAGGGTGTCCGGTTTGGAGATGTTCCACTGTAAATAAGACATGCTTCCCAGGTGGCTACAATAATTTGCCTCCGATATGTTATCTACGGCTACAATTTGACCCATTCAAAAAGAAATGTGAGCAACCTAAGTGCATACCCAAACCTGTTGCATGTAGGTCAAAATTTAGTAATCTGTATATTTTATACATTTAAACAAATAATCTTTGATTTAGAACTACATGTAGTAAATTGCCTAATAGAACAGGGAAATAATTTTCCCATGGAAGCCATCTTTTCTCTTGTTGTTGTTCAACATTCAACATAACGAAATGAGGCTTTCAAATTTACAAGATATAATTGTAAATGTCAGATAAACACATTGACACAGTAAAATAACCAATTTCTGCATGTGTATATTCTATCTAATAATGTATTGATACAGCGTTGAGAGTTTTATATCGCTAACATATCAAACACGCCGGATAAACAGTTGCAAAAATCACTCTTCCATGTGTTACATTAAAGAGATGAGGTTAAATTGCTACCCTCGCGAGAGGTATGGAATAAATGGAGTAAATTTGTGTCTAGGTCCCCAGGGTGTCCGGTTTAGAGACGATCCACGGAACTGGAGGCCATGACCCACCCAACACACACACGTGTACTTTGTAGTCATAGACATACTTTGTCAATAGTGTTAATTGCATTGAAATCGATCAAAATTAATAAAATACTATTTTTTAAGTGTTCGGTTTAGAGAGGTTTCACTGTATAGTGGTTTCCATTTACATATTTATTACACTAGTGTAGAGGATCTTACATTAGTGATGATTTAATATGGTATTTATTAAACGAGTTAACTAATTTCATAAGAAACTCGGCTATGCCGAGTTTCTTATGAAATTATTCAACTCGTTTAATAAATACCTACTTAAATCATCACCGCATCCTCTACCATATTAATCATCACAAATGATAGATTTTATTTATTGCATAAGCACATAATCATACATTGAAGCGGTACTGGTCACCATACCTGTTTTCTGAAACAAGCTAATTTGCATATTTATTACACTAGTGTATTATTACACTGTGTTATCACACTGCGAGCGCCCATTTTATGCAATACACTGCGATATTACATTGAGAATCGAACGCCCATTTTATGCAATAAACAGGTGTATTGCAGACTACCAAACCATGTTGGTTGGCATACATGTATATATTCAAGTGAGTTATATAATAATTATGAAAGTGATTAAATAAAATAAGCTGCTGTAACGTCGCACGTCTCTTTGGCGACGCAATTTTACACGTGTGAGAGATTTTGTCTGAGGCATACCACGAACGGATTAAATGGATATGTCTACGGATTGAGCAAAAATGTTACGAAAAGTAATCAAAGTACTGAAAGTACTGAACATAGGGTACTACAAGATTAAACTAGATTGATTGCTTGATTGATTGCTGGTGTTACAGTTTCATTAACCCTTAAAGGTACATGCCCACTCAGTAGGTACAAAATGTTCTTTACATCAGAGACATCATCTGAGACATTTCCTGGCAAAATAAACATTCATGCGCCATTATCCCACGTACTGATTGGCATTATTATACATGTTATATCAGACGTAAATTTACACACTGATATGAGGGGCGATAACCGTGTTTGCTTAAAATGTTAACGGACATTACTCTTTAATCTCTGTATTTATTGTATGATGTGCAATGATCATACTTTAAAATCTGTCGAAAATATTATTTTTTCAGGTGACGCATTTCATTTAGTTATAAATAATTAAAACATATCATGCCTCATTTGCATATGAACATAGCCTGATACCACCGCGCGTGTCACTATCAGTAAAATAAATATTACTAAATGATTATATCTGTATGCGGGCACTTGTAACGTTTAGAAACTTGTTAGATTTGTTTTGTCGTATTTCAGTACTTGCAGTGTTATACTGTCATTAATGTGTTCCCTGACTGTAAGTTATCACCTTAAATACTGACTTATTGACCCCCTTCCATGAACGTAGAATTGACACTCATGTTGGCGTGTATGGCCACCATAGACAAATGTCAATCAGCCGAATTCAGGAATGTCACTAAAATCCACTGTAGATCCATCGATAGAGAGAGAGAATGAGGATTAAACATCAGTTAGACCTACACGTGCGAGTTTTGTTTCGCACAGGTGTCGGGTGAGTTTAAAAATAGGCTGTCGGAAGGTCAAACTTGATGTAGTTTGTGTGTTAAACGCGTCGCTTGTTTCGGAGAGTATTCGGAGGGGAGTTAACTCTGTTACTAAATTTAGCGATGACCGCACGATTTGTGCTGCAAATGGGGGCAAATCACGTGCAACAAAATAATCCGATGTTTTTTTGTACGTAGAACAACCGTTGTTGATATTGTGCAGTGCAAGTTTTTCATAATATTATTTTCAATTAGTGGTTGCGTATGCCAGTTAAACGTTTAGTAACACAATGCATTTTGTTGTTATGGTTATTCCAAGATATCACTACGGACGTGCCCATCGAGGGGATCTGGGGCGTGGCTAACTGTCCGACGCGATTCTAAGTTGTCAATCACAGGCGTCCGCACCACGGGGGGTCGTGGGCGGGCCAAATGATCCCGCTCGATCGCAATACATACGGATACACATGTACCCTATGTAAAAATGGTTATGTTTCCTGGCATATATTTTTTCAAGAAAACACAGTATTCGTTCCTGACATCAGTTGATCACAAATCATTCATATATATAATGCGATGTAATGTTGGTTTCCTTTGTTCGTTTGTTGGAGTTTAACGAGCTATCAACAGCTAAGGTCATTTAAGGCCGGGTCAATGGGTTTATTACTAAATCCCCGTGATATATTACCTGTACAAGTACATGTACATGTTCAAATGGGGGGAACATCCCAAAATCAGAACTGAATATTTACAATAAAAAAAATATATATATTCAGCCCTGAAATCAGAATAATCCTGATCTGATGCCAGGTCCTCGCCACATCAGAATCACTTGCCCTCCCCCCCCCCTCCCAAAAGCAGTAGGATCAGTAATAATAGTACTACTTTTATAATGGGCAATATGTAATGTTGGTACTTACCTCAGGAGCCTATTTCACCAACATTGCAAAGTATACTTTTCTAGCAAAGTATACTTTGAGGGAGAAATTTTAAATTTTATGATAAATTTATTATTTTTTATTATACTGAATTTATTACATTATCACAGCCATTTTGGCTGTGATAATGTAATAAATTCAGTATAATAATTCTGCATACTTTAAATCATCAAATATATGCAGTTGTTTGTTCTATATGACATAATGCATTTCGGGAAAAATAAATGATTGCTCCCTCAAAGTATACTTTGCTAGAAAAGTATACTTTGCAATGTTGGTGAAATCGACTACAGATGCTAGAACATTTTATTGGGTAAATAAATAACAACATATAGCATTAAAACATGTCGGGGATAGTTGGGTTCTGAAACGGACGAATCCCATTATTGTATTAACCTTCGCCTGATCCCGACCAGCGACCCACTTGTATATGTATACAGTATTAGAACAAAATATAAACAGTGGTCAATCAAACGAAAGAAAAACAAAATGTATTTATAATATACTTACCCATGAGATTCATATAAATAAAAGTTGTATGTTCTCATCGATGAAATAAACAACTTCCGGTGAAAATACGACTACTTCCGCTATCTATATTCATAGCGCGCACCTGAAAGAAAACAGCGCAAATAGGCTGCAAATACACATTCATTACCGTATACAGTCTAAAAAAATGCTAATTTCCATGGAGCGGTATATAATTAATAGAATATTCATATGTTTGCAACGAATATGACATATATGTTCATCTGGTGGTGCGAAATGCCAATATTTCATGAAATAGGGACATTTCACACCACTCGATGAACATATATGTCATATTCGTTGCAAAAATATATATATCCTCTACTTATTTCGGGTACCGAGCGGGTAAACAATGTACAGTGAAACCTCTCTAAACCGGACACCCTGTGGTACCCAGGGTGTCCGGTTTAGAGAGGTTTCACTGCAAATCAGGTATTTTATCATTCTGAGCAATAGTTGTGTGCTATGCGATCACGAACAGACAGTATCACCGGAAATAAATTGGTGTCCCGTTTAGAGAGGATTTACTGTATATGTCATCGGCCCTACGCAAGTAGCATATAACATGTCCTATTAAACACCTCGACAAACAAAAATGTGATTTGTATGCGTTACATAACTCATTTTGTCAGGCATGTCAAAAGGACGAACGACTAACTAGAAAAATGTATTTACAAATCTGGACTTGAAAGTAAAGCATGTGCCAGATTAAAAAACGGGTGAAAATGAGCAAGGGTTCACGTATGTATACACGCCGGTGCTGTTTGGACAGAATATGCAATTGTTCACGTACATTTGACCTAGACATATTTGTTTATTTGACATACATTCAGCGACGAGAGTAAAATGATTAGTAACAAATTTTGTTGTTGTAAAGTTGGATCGTGTTTCTGAACCCCATTGCACAATGTAGTTTGAGCATATGTGAATGATGCGGGGCAGGGATCGTAACATGGCGAACAGTGACCTAATTATGTTTCGAAACCAGTCAGGGAGGGGGTCCGGTTTAGGGACGTTCCACTGTAATTAAACCTCCATGAAAACGTTATATCTTTGTCAGTCATGTACAGACGCGATAATGAAATAAATCATAGTGAAACCCATCTAACTTAAAGACAATGAGGTCCCCAGGGTGTCCGGTTTAGAGAGGTTTCACTATACGTGTATATATTAGTACTGAAACTTCCAGAAGCCCTCCGATTCAACGTACGTATTCTTTATGTTGTCCTTAACGGGTTTTGATGAAATATGGCGCATCATGTCAGATCAAACGCGTCTTGTTAAGCTGCATTTGGTGGTCTCAGTAATTTGGCCCAAACTTCTGTCGTTTTTGTGAAGAATCGATTTCCTCCGATTCTTCGCAAAAACGACATAAGTATGTGCCGAACTCCCGGGACCACAAACTGCAGCTCACGAAGACGCGTTTGCTGCGTCATATTTCAACAAAATACGTTGCCTATTAAGGAAAATATCAAATAATACTTACTTTGGAGTGGGCACACAGTGAAACCCATGTAAATTGAACACAATGAGGTCCCCAGGGTGTCAGGTTTAGAGAGATTTCACCAAATATATTAGAGAGGCTTCAGTGGCGGTTTTTGGTGTCCGTGCCAATTTTTATTTCTCCGATTGTAAGTCGCCGGACAAGGAAACAAAATATATTTAGTCAAAAAAGGGGCATAACTGCGGATGGATCGGTGGGACAGCGAAACAATGTTCGATGGTTGAGATTTATACAGAGTATGAAGACAGGCCCAAAACCGTAGTAGTAGTTCCCCGGAAAAGGAAAATATTTTCAGACTCTAACAAGGGGAATAACTCTGGATGGATCGATGGGACAGCGAAAATTGTTCTACGCACCACGCACTTGATGGTTGGAATGTCAGACAATATGAAGATAATCGGCCAAAACTGTAGAAGTAGTTCGCCGGACAAGGAAAATTGTCTACGGACGGACAGGGTAAACACTATATGCCACCGATATGCTATCGTGCATTTGATTTGATTTAATGTTGTTTAACGGCCTGTCACCAGCTACGGTCATTTTAGGCCGGACTGGGGTCGAATGCCATATCGATGGTCTAGTAACATAAGGTCGTAACTGCTATGCTAAAGCATAGCAGTTACGACATTATGTTACTAGATCATCGATATGTTACCGGTTGTCATGAGGGAGATCCCAAAATCAGAACTGAATATTAACAGAATTATTTGTATTCAGCCCTGAAATTCGATTCGATTTGAATATTGGTGTTTAACAGCATAACAATAGCCAAGGTGACTGTCCAACGGATGCGATCCCACATGAACGGAATATTTACAATAGAAAATATTTACACAGAATCACTTGGCCCCTCCCAAAAGCAGTAGGATCAGTAATAATCTTACTACTTTTATAATGGGCAATAACCCAATTCAACTCCCAGGTAACTAAAGAGTCAAAGATAAAAACGTACCTAAGGGCCAAACCAGGCAAATCGTGATTCCTTTAAGGAGGAACCAATACCGTTAATTTACGCCGTCTCATTCGCCCGACCACCACCCACTGCCAAAGACGTACCTGAGGGTGAAACCAGGGGCCCGTTTCACTAAACTTCGTAAGACTAAAATGTTCGTAAGTGCAAATTTAGGATCGTCTAGAAATTGCAATTGATGGATTGACATGTATTGAGCATATGCAGCCTATGTTCAATACATGTAAATCCAATAATTGTTTACAAGAAAACTTTGTTAATGTGAAATTTACAGACTATCATAAGTTTGCACTTACCAACATTTTAGTCGTACGAAGTTCAGTGAAACGGCCCCCTGGTCTCCGTTCAGGATACCGGTAAGGATGAAACCCGATCGTTAAATTACCCTTCGCATGCACCCGCCTGCCACCCACGACACCCTGAGAAACAGACTATACATGTACTATCAAAAATGCTCTGTCGAACAAACGGCGTGAACAACTATGTGCAAAGAATAGAAGTAGGTCAAGTGAAATAGTTATTTTTCTAACAACAGTTATTGGGGTAAATACGTTTTATTGACTCCATGAACTTGATTAATGCAACATATTTCTTTGCGGAAGGTAGACATTTATGAATATATTATTTTGTTGGCGATGATCAAATGTCCAGTTATTTTGTCCACATGTCAATGTTTGTTTGATAGTTGTCCACTTACTGGTCAGATATTGCGTACTGTACATTGGAGAGCATTCAGTAGAACCTCTCTAAAGCGGCTATCTCGAAACGTTGTGTGTTTAATAGTGTTTCTCGGTAATTTGTCCATGACGATCATGTCGTGTTCGTTCGTGTGTGCACTTACACGCTGACCCCACTGTAGATCGTTATCTTGCTACACGAGTACGTTATTCGATCAGGAGCTACACAAATCCCATAAGCCCCATCTCTCCAGTCACAACAACATACACTATAACAAAAGACATAAACATGTGTTGAAGTATTCATATCGCTATAAAGTTAAGGAGCCAATGAAATAGGCTAGTTAGTCTGTGTATGGCCTGATACCATCATTGTACAGCATTTACCTACATAGAATATAGTCACAGGTGGAAGACTCTGACCTAGGACTCAATACTTGGCTCATTTGGAAAAGGTTACCCCACCCACATATTTACATATAATATACATTACAGCCTTTTGAAAGGCTGTAAGGTATAGTGTATGTAAATGGGTGGGTGGGGTAACGTTTTCCAAATGAGCCAAGTATTGGGTCCTAGGTCCGAGTCGTCCACCTGTGAATATAGTATGTTCATTCAAACACATAAGTATAGTTGCAGGGAAGTAATTCTGCAGAATACTCCCGTATCGTACGGACGATAAGGTAGTATTCTGCAGTTAAATGCACTTCCCGCAACTACACATAATATAAGTAGTGGAAGTGTAGAAGTGAACATTAATTTATTGATTGAGGTTTTACGTCCGTCCACAGTAATATCATATACAGACAGGAATGCACCTTAATGGTGAGAGCACCGTCCAATCAGCAACAACAGAACATTCGCATGCTCCAGATAAGGAATTAGTAATCGAGTATTTTCAGTCAATCATATCTGAAGCAATTGAGTTATTTCAATATTTTAATTGTGTAAAATAAAATCACACTACTGTTTACACATCAACAGACAGCAATTATTGAATAGTTTGCTTCGAAATGAAAACATGTCTTGGCATTTCATTATAATTGTCTCCTTGGAGACAATTCTAATGAAATACCAAGATGTGTTTTCATGGAAGATAAGAAAAATACGCTATATTTGTGGTCTGTTTATTGTTTTCTGTAACATGATAAAGGTACCACAAATTTGTTATTGCTTTTTGATACTCGCTACTTCTAATTTCAATTGGGTTTTTGACAATTTTAATTGGGTATTTACGCAAATATGCAGCTTATCTGGAGCTCTGCATTCGGCACGGAAAGTGTCCCTATGTATCCGGTGCCAGGCACCATGACTACATCGGATCACTGGGTCCCAGGTGTGAATCCCAGTACGAATCACGATCGAGATACATGTACTCTGAAATTAAAATAACCGGACCTGGTATCGGGTCCATACCACACCAGTCATTTGGCCCCTTCACGTAAAAGTACTAGGATTAATTGTATATATAACCAGATTAAATCCTCACATACAATAATTCCAAAGACGTACCCGAGGGGTAAACCAGGTCTCCGTTCGGGATACCGGTATTCAAGGACGATTCCCGATCATTAAATTACCCATCGCATGCTCCCACTTGCCACCCACCAGTGAGGTTGAAGTTTATAGCAAATGCGTACAAAGTGCAAAATGTGAGTGAATGGGTTTAACGTCCCAGCAACAGCTAAGGTCCTATAGAGACGGGACCACAGTTTAGTCTCATCCGACAGACAAATGGGATGGCAACACTATGAAAGTATTTTTGATGCCTCGGGCGATTTGAAGTCAGGTGTACTAACCCCTAGGCCACGATCCATCCCGCACACAATGCAATACATTTCAACTTATGCAGAGGTTGAAGTTTATTGCATGCTGTGCTCATTTGCTACGGAGCCCCGCAGGGGACGTAGAATTCTTTTTTATTAATTCGTTCCCACGAAATAATAATTCGTTCTCACGATGGTGGGAACGAATTGTTAATTCAAGGGAACGAATTGTTATTTCGTGGGAACGAATTTTTAATTTTATGAACTAACTGTTAATTCGTGGGAACGAATTGTTATATCGCGGGAACGAATTGTTATTTCGTGGGAAAGTATTAATAAATTGAGGGAAAAAATTGTTATTTCGTGGGAACGAATCAATAAAAAAAAAAATCCCTGTCCCCTACAGAGCTCAGTACATTTGCAGACAGTAGTGCGGCTATGTGAATCCAATATGTCATACAACGTACTTATGTGCAACCAATATGTCATCTTATCTACTGTCACACACTGTGATACATCTTGTCTATTTCCGTGGCAAAGTACACACCTGCTACATAAACCATCATCCATTGTATACGATATATTTAGCCAATATAAATTCAAGGTGTACTATCACGTGGTAACAACAACAACAACAAGTACCGAGATTACTGAAAGCCCTCCAATTCAAAGTAATTATTGTTTTATTTTGTCCTTATTATGTAACGGATTTTGATGAAATATGGCACATCAAACGCGTCTTGTTAAGTTGCATTTGGTGGTCTCCGTACTTTGCCCCCAACTTTTGTCATTTTTGCGAAAAATCGATTTCCGTGTCTACTCGATTCTTCGCAAAAACAACATAACTATGTGCCGAACTCCCGGGACCACCAAATGCAGCTCATGAAGACGCGTTTGCTGCGCCATATTTCATCAAAATCCGTTACATATTAAGGAACATATCAAATAATACTTTGGAGTGGGCTAACTTTCAACACTGTCAGCCATTGTTGTTGTTGTTGTAACCACGTGACCATGCACCTTGAAATTGTATGGACGACGAGTCACAAAAGTATGTAATATAACAAGAGTTGTCAGAAAACTACACAGCTAGCATGTTGGAAGCGATGACTAAAGAATCACCACATGTGGCATTAAAGGTTTACATTATAAATATAGGATCCTACACGAGTGATGATTTAATATGATAACTATTAAACAAGTTTACTGATTTCATAAGGAACGAGGCTATGCCGAGTTTCTTATGAAGTTAGTCAACAAGTTTAATACATACGATATTAAATAATAACAAATGTTAGATTTTATTATACACCTACCCATGAAATACATAGTTATACGATGTAAATAAAAGTCATGTTCTCATCGATGAAATAAACATCTCCCGGTGAAAATACGACTACTTCCGCTATCTATATTCATAACGCGCACCTGCAGTGCCGGACTTCAAATATGCTGCAAATACACATTCATTACCGTATACAGTCTAAAAAACTGCTAATTTCCATGGAGTGGTATATAATAAATAGAAAATTATTTTTTTTGCAACGAATATGACATATATGTTCATCTCGTGGTGTGAAATGTCCATATTTCACGAGTGCCTAATGGCACTCGTGAAATATGGACATTCCACACCATTCGATGAACATATGTCATATTCGTTGCAAAAATATGAATATCCTCTATATATTCATCGCATAAACACATCATCATACATTGAAGCTGGTTACCACACCTGTTTTCTGTCACCATATAATTTGCATAATTATTACACTGGTGTAATATAACATTTACTACACCGTGTTAATACACTGCTAGTGCCCATTTTATGCAATAAAAGAAATATTCCACCCCACCAAGACAAACGACACTGGGTTTCAATTTGATGTATTGGTGCTTAACGGCCTATCAACAGCTAAGGTCATTTAAGGCCGGGCAAACTGGTTCGATCCTGTATGTAACCTGTTACATTGGTGTGTGTGTGGGGTTGGGGCGGGGGGGGGGGGGGGGGGGGGGCGGGGAGGAGGTCCCGAAATCAGAACGGAATATTTACAAAAAAAATAAAATATATATATATTTTCAGCCTTGAAATTAGAATAACCTGACCTGGTACCAGTAGCCGATTTCATCAAAATTGCAAAGTATACTTTTCTAGCAAAGTATACTTTGAGGGAGAAATTTTCAATTTCAGGATAAATTTATTAATTTTTATTATACTGAATTTATTACATTATCACAGCCATTTTGGCTGTGATAATGTAATACATTCAGTATAATAATTCTGCATACTTGTAATCATCAAATATATGCAGTCGTTAGTTCTATATGACATAATGAATTTCACAAAATATAAATGATTTCTCCCTCAAAGTATACTTTGCTAGGTAAGTATACTTTGCTATTTTGATGAAATCGGCTACAGGTCCATACCACACCAAAGTCACTTGGCCCCTTCCCCTAAGTGTAATGAGATTACGAGTAATCGTAAAACTCACATAAGGGGTGTAACCAGATTCAACTGTCACATAGATGAATGCCAACGGCATATACATATGCGAGGGCGAAACCAGGTCTCCGGTCGGGATTCCGATAAGGAAGAATCCCGATCGTTAAATTACCCATCGCGTGCTCCCACCTGCCACCCACAAACACCTGTAGCCTATTTCATGAACATTGCAAAGTATACTTTTCTAGCAAAGTATACTTTGAGGGAGAAATCATTTATTTTTCCCGAAATGCATTATGTCATATAGAACTAACAAATGCATATGTTTGATGATTAAAAGTATTCAGAATTATTATACTGAATGTATTACATTATCACAGCCAAAATGGCTGTGATAATGTAATAAATTCAGTATAATAAAAATTAATAAATTTATTAAATAATTGAAAATTTCTCCCTCAAAGTATACTTTGCTAGAAAAGTATACTTTGCAATGTTGGTCAAATAGGCTCCTGTGCTGTATACTAGATAGCATTGTGCTGCCTACAGATCAAACGTCACCAATATACCACATAAGTATACAGCACTTGTTCATAATATTACTACCATGAATCCTAAATTTACTTTTCCCCTTACATGATCATATAACTGTATACTAGATAGACATCACTGTGTGTGCCCAGACATCACTGTGCGTGCCCCCAGACATCACTGTGTGTGCCCCCAGACATCACTGTGCGTGCCCCCAGACATCACTGTGCGTGCCCCAGACATCACTGTGAGTGCCCATAGACCAAATGTCAACACTACATCACATATACAACTCTTGCTTATAAGCTTGCCACCATGAATTCTAAATTTACTTTCACCCTTACACCAATATATCACATTGTATACGACACCAGAGATATGTGTGTCACCTAGACTTCTTAATTTATTTTCAGCCACCAACGGTGTTATGTCAGCAATTAATTAGAAGTAAATGCGACTCACTGTGACAAATACAGGCTTATTGAGTTTGTGTTTGTTAGGGTTTAACGGCCTATCAACAGCTAAGGTCATTTAAGGCCGGGTCAATGGGATTAGTACTAAATCCCATATATTACCTGTACAAGTACATGTACATGTTCAAGTATATGTACAAATGGGGGGGATCCCAAAATCAGAACTCAATATTTACAACAAAAAAAAATATATTCAGCCCTGAAATCAGAATAATCCTGATCTGATGCCAGGTCCTCGCCACACGAGAATCACTTGGAAGCAGTAGGATCAGTACTAATCTTACTACTTTTATAATGGGCAATAACCCAATTCAACTCCCAGGTAACAAAGAGCCAAAGATAAAAACGTACCAAACCAGGAAAATCGCGATTCCTATAAGGAGGAACCTCTACCGTTAATTTACACCTCACGTTCACCCGACCACCACCCAATATGGAGTTTGTGACCAGTGTAGTCCCAGATCAGACTGCGTGGACGCGCAGTCTGATCTGGGCGTACAGTACACTGTTCGTTGTTGAATTGCAGAAAACTACTAAATCACATTACATTGCTTATAACATTCTCGAAACTAGTACTCACTTTTCACTAAATTGTATTGACCGAGCTGTGCTCAGTCTTGGTCAATGAAACTGCCTGATGTCGAGTACAAATTTGGAGATTTATTTCATTTATTGGTGTTTAACAGCCTATCAACAGTTAACGTCATGTAAAGCCGGATTTGGAGAATGTACTGGGTAAGTTCTACATGCATGGGCCCAGACTGTAATATAGCGCTATCTATTTAGTACACACTGGTAAAAAACGCTAAATCCCATTTTACCACAGAGGGTAAAACATGGAAAAATGCTCGCCAGGGTTACATACCACACCAATTGTCGGCTGGAAATTACGTGTAAGTAGGTAATCAGTAAATGTCGGATTATTAAAGTGGCATTAGCTATTTTTCGCAAAAATGGTTCGTCTCAATTGGGACACGGATCGTCTAAATGCGGATTTAGTTGCGGGCAGTAACTCTGCAAGTTTTGCAGTCCCGCAACTAAATGATATATTTAACTTTATACCGTAACCACAATATCCTGATCTGGTGTCAGGTGCTCTCATACACATGTATACTCCCTAATCACATGCCAAATTTAATGTCAAACATTGCAGATCCTGACGAGATGCACATGTATACATGTACAGACTTACATATTGATTGGTTGCAGGTTTATGTCTGTTCAACAGCAAGGTCATATACTACGGGGACGTATAATTCTTTTTTTTTATTAATTCGTTCCTACTATATAACAATTTGTTCCCTCAATTTAACAATTCGTTCCCACGAATTAACAATTAGTTCCCATGAAATGACAATTCGTTCACTCAATTTATTAACAATTCGTTCCCACGATATAACAATTCATTCGTTCCCACGAATTAACAATTCGTTCCCATTTTATCCCATGGGAACGAATTGTTATTTCGTGAGAACGAATTATTAAATTGAGGGAACGAATTGTTATTCGTGGGTACGAATTAATAAAAAAAATATCCATGTCCCCTGCGGGTCTCCGTAATATACACAAATTATAGTGCAATCTCTCTAAGAAATCAATTTAAACTGGGGCTACACATGAAACAAACACATGCTAGTTAATGAGTGTATTGTATATTTTTGATAGTATAATCACCATAGAAAGCTACAACATGAATATCAAATTGCACACTGGCCATTTTGGTGCCTATGACGAGGTCATATAATCTTTTTCGGAGGACGGCAACATTTGTATTATTAAAAAAATGTACTGGAGTTTTGATAATATTGAGATTTGTTAGCTTGAACCCTTACACCGCTATCTTAATTTTTTGTCGTCTGCTGTTTATTTTCTATTTTCCATTTTTACCATCAAAAACATGCTTTGACAGCACTTTAGAATAATTTACAACATGCTTCGACAGCACTTCAGAATCATTTCCATTGGAAATAATTCCGAAGTCCTGTCAAAACATGTTTTTATTGAGAAATAAGGCAAGATATAAAAGCAACAGCAGACGACAATTGTTGTGTGTAGTGGTCTAAGGGTTAATTGCCAAAAGCCAATCTGCAAACTTTTACGTGGAACAGTTTGTTTGTTTGTTTGTTGGGGTTTAACGGCCTATCAACAGCTAAGGTGATTTAAGGCCGGGTCAATGGGTTTAGTACTAAATCCCATATATATTACCTGTACAAGTACATGTTCAAGTACATGTACAAAAGGGGGGGGGAAATCCCAAAATCAGAACTGAATATTTACAATAACACCAGACGGCCGCGGCACCCATGTCCAGCCCGCCGAGGCATTTCATGGTATTTTTAAAAACTTTAACGCAGATTTCGGACGGACACACGGACGCACGGACGCACGGACGTCATTGTGATCACTATGTCTCGCTTTCCGCAAGCGGGCTCGACAAAAACTATATATTCAGCCCTAAAATCAGAATAATCCTGATCTGATGCCAGCTCCTCGCCACACCAGAATCACTTGGCCCCACCCAAAAGCAGTAGGATCAGTAATAATCTTACTACTTTTATAATGGGCAATAACCCAATTCAACTCCCAGGTAACAAAAGAGCCAAAGATAAAAACGTACCTGAGGGCCAAACCAGGCAAATCATGATTCCTACAAGGAGGAACCCCTACCGTTAATTTACGCCGTCACGTTCGCCCGACCAACCACCCACTACGTGGAACAGACAATACTTGTTAACTTTCGATATCAAAGTAACGGGTTTTATCCCGTCAACACAGTGCGTATGTGCCGTGAAACACGGTGCCGTGAAACATTTTTGATATCCAGTCAATACAATTTTTGCATTTTACAGCCATTTGTAGGTGTTGACGGGATAAATAGAATAGTAGGTTAGTGCCGTGAATGGGAAAAAATATCTGGCCGGCGGGCACGGAAACGGGATGTGCTCGGCAGAGCCTCGCCCATCCCGTTTCCTGAGCCTTGCCAGATATTTTTTCCCATTCACGGCACTAACCTACTATTCTCTATCTATTTTCCTTATTTCTGAACCAAAGTATATGTTGTGACCACTCATTTGAACCGTCTCGGCGAGACGGTTCAAATGAGTGGTCACAACATATACTTCTAATGAGAAATAAAGAAATTCTTGAGCCTTGCCGGATATTTTTTCCCATTCACGGCACTAACCTACTATTCTCTATATCATTAATACTGCTCAGCCAATAACAGGGCTCCAGATAAGGTGCGTATTGGCGTATTTTACTCACTTATTTTAGAAGAATATGCATTAATTATCAAAAGTGGGAGTACAAAATACACTTGGCCCCCTCCCAAAAGCAGTAGGATCAGTAATAAAATTAATACATTTACAATGGGCAATAACCCAATTCAACTCCCAGGTAACAAAAGAGCCAAAGATAAAAACGTACCGGAGGGCCAAACCAGGTAAATCCCCACCGTTAATTAACGTCGCGTTCGCCCGACGAACCATCCACTGTATTGATTTTGAAATCGAGTTGTGAAAGTACTGTAATAAAGTTGAAATTTTACTTAGCTCAAATAAATGAATTTTTAAATTTGTTTTATTTTTTATCGTTTGTTCCTATTTAATATAAAGACTAGAAAAAGCTGATGGCGCGCCATCGCAATATACCCACTTTCACCAAATGCTAAGTCCGAAAGGGGGAGGTAATCCATGATGGAGGGTCGGATAAAAAATCTGAATTCACTTTGCGCATCAGCACATCAAAACGAAGCTACGAACCAAATATCAGACGCGTAGGTATTAAGGTGAAAAAGTTTTTCGACCTACCAGGAAAAATAGTGAAATTCTGATTCCAAAAGGGGGAGATAATCCATGATAGAGGGTCGCATCAAAAATCCGAATTCACTTTGCACATGTGCACATGATAACGAAGCTACATAGCAAATATGAGGCGCGTAGGTATGAAGGTGAAAATGTTTTTCGAGTTACAAGGAAAAAATTGGAAATTCTGAGTCCGAAAGGGGGAGATAATCCATGATGGAGGGTCGGATGAAAAATCCGAATTCACTTTGCGCATCTGCACATGATAACGAAGCTACATACCCAATATCAGGCGCGTAGGTATGAAGGTGAAAAAGTTATTCGAGTTACAAGGAAAAAATGGGAAATTCTGAGTCCGAAAGGGGGAGATAATCGATGATGGAGGGTTGGATGAAAAATCCGAATTCACTTTGCGCATCTGCACATGATAACGAAGGTACATACCAAATATCAGGCGCGTAGGCATGAAGGTGAAAAAGTTTTTCGAGTTACAAGGAAAAAATGGGAAATTCTGAGTCCGAAAGGGGGAGATAATCCATGATGGAGGGTTGGATGAAAAATCCGAATTCACTTTGCGCATCTGCACATGATAACGAAGCTACATACCCAATATCAGGCGCGTAGGTATGAAGGTGAAAAAGTTATTCGAGTTACAAGGAAAAAATGGGAAATTCTGAGTCCGAAAGGGGGAGATAATCCATGATGGAGGGTCGGATGAAAAATCCGAATTCACTTTGCGCATCTGCACATGATAACGAAGCTACGTACCAAATATCAGGCGCGTAGGTATGAAGGTGAAAAAGTTTTTCAAGTTACAAGAAACGTGACGGATGTACGGACGTACGGACGGACGGACACTCGTGACGAAAACAATATACTCATTTTTTCCCAAAAAAGTGGGTATAAAAATCAATACTACATTTGTCAAAGTAAAATATACATTGAATTTGAATATGGGGGTATAATACTCTTTAGATATAAAACTTATCTGGAGCATTGATAACAGCATGTAACTGCATAGATGTACTCAAATCTTGGGCTTAACCCATCAATATTACAAATTCCTTATCTGGAGCCCTGGGATATAACAACATAAACCACAGTACAATATATTTACGATACATAAACATGATTAAATTTCTCCAGTGATTTTCCCAACGATAAAAATCTTGTACTTCATCCTCTATCAAATTGGCAAAAACATGCAATAAACAATATCCCATATTTCTAAGCTATTTTTTAATTATAGATCACATGATGGTGTTACTGTCTGTTTCACGAAAGCTGCCCAAATTTTACGGCTATATAAACAATTCAAAAACAAGATTTCTTTTGATAATATTAAATTTAATAAAGGAAAATTTAAGAATGAGCCTTCTTTTTATTTCGTGAAATTTGGTCAAATATTGATTTTATTGCGAAAACAAAATTTCCCCATGTTAAATCCCAATAGACATCTTCACGGAGTGAAGATGTCTATGGGGATTTAACATGGGAAACTTTTTCAGAATTTCAGAAATACTGGACCGATTTTTTAAATTTAACTTTTGTTTTCTTAGTTAGATCATTTCCAAGCTAGATTTCGGAGTCAATTTCCCAAAACAAATGTTTTTTGACTCCTCCCACAACTCCTCTACCTCTTTTCCCCCCATGTTAAATTCCCATAGAGAAATCAATTTTTCGTAATAAAACCAATATTTGACCAAATTTCACGAAATAAAAAGAAGGCTCATTCTTAAATTTTCCTTTAATTTAATATTATCGAAAATAATATTGTTTTTGAATTGTTTATATAGCCGTAAAATTTGGGCAGGTTTCGTGAAACAGACTATAGGTCTGTTCAACAGCAAGATCATATAAAGACATCACTCTGAGTCCGGCCCAGCATCCACAAACGTCGACAATATTGCATCAACCTCCGTCTTTTCTGCAGACATCTGGAAATAAATTACACATTATTGAGAAACTTAATTTTTGTCGCAAGATGTAACTGACATTAACACCAACGTTTCAACGTCCTTAACATAGATATAAGAGTGACTAGAGAGTGTGAGCAGGGGCTCACGTATACCCCCACCGCCGCCTGGACCGACAAATAAAAACTTTAGCGCAAATATTTGAAGAACTTTTAACGCAAATTTCTATTGAAGTAAATTTGACCTTGACCTTGGACAGGAAGCAAGGCGTATGATCACGTGGTACATGTACTAACAAAAAACAACAAGTACTGAACTTTCCAGAATCCATCTGATTCAAAGTACGTATTCTTTTATAGTGTCCTTATTCAGGGATTCCGCTGGGGAAAATAAAAAAATCGCCACTTAAAAAAAAAAAGAAGGAATAACCAATAGGATAAAAGTAAACAATTGGCGATAAAAAATTACAATTTTAGAAAATAAAAGTTGTTTTTTTTTCTCGAAAATTGTAATTTTTTATCGCCAATTGTTTATTTTTATCGCCAATTGCGAAAGTGGCGAGCGCCAGCGGAATCCCTACTTCTTACGTAACGGATTTTGATGAAATATGGCGCATCGCATCAAACGCGTCTTGTTAAGCTGCATTTGGTGGTCTCTGAATTTTCGCCCAAACTTCTGTCGTTTTTGCGAAGAATAGATTTCCGTGTCTCCGACACGGAAATCGATTCTTCGCAAAAACGACTTAAGTATGTACCAAACTCCCTGGACCACCAAATGCAGCTCATGAAGACGCGTTTGCTGCGCCATATTTCATCAAAATCCGTTGCATATTAAGGAAAATATCAAATAATACTTACTTTGGAAGGCTGCATGGAGAATCTTTTCTTCTTTTTTTTTTTTGCTTATATTTAACGGCGGCACTGGCTCTAGGACCTTGCATGCCTTCTCCCAAGAATGGGAGAATGAACGGAGGTAGAGACTTTTTGAGAGAAGCCGGTAATTCGTATTTACAGAGCAACTACGAATTATCGGTACCCATTTACAGCTGGGTGAACTGGAGCAGTGTGGATAAAGTGTCTTGCTCAAGGACACAACGCACGCCGCTAGTCAGGCTCGAACCCACGACCCTTGGATCAGTAGTCCGACACACTAACCATTACGCCACGGCGCTCCACATCATGGAGAATCAATGATACAAATGTACGTGTGAAATATCCAGATATTCCATGAAAGGCAATGTCAGCTATAATTAATTTAACAGAGCTTCAGATAAGTTTTGTATCTAAAGAGTATTATACCTCCCTACTTAATAAGGAAGAAAATTAATAATACAATTGTAAAACTAAAATATGCATTGAATTTGAAATATGGGCGTATAATACTCTTTAGATACAAAACTTATCTGGAGCTCTGTGGCATATAATAAAATACAGCAACTCCAACTACCAGAAAACAGTAACACTGATGTGAGATGTACCCATCCAAAACAATAACGCAATTTAAAAAAAAAACCTTCACTTTGAGCACAGGGCACACATGGGTTGGATATAGAATGAAAGTATGTGTGATGACAAATAAGCCTATGAAGTTTCAAGCCAATCCGACTTTAATACGGTAACATAGATAGTAGGTAACTGAAAACTTTAACACAAATCTCGGACACACAGATTGATAGACTTATAAACAGACAGGATGGCGACTTTATGAACCCCAAAAAAACTTCTGGGTACGTCATTAAACACACTGGGCGTCCTGTTAGTTCTACTGTACCTTATCAGATACTGTTCCTGTTTCTTCACTATCCACACCTCCATCCTTACTTGGTCCCTTTGATTCTTTACCATCATCTACACCCTTTCCTTCCAGATCTTCAGACACCACTATTTCATCAACACCTGTATTGCTAACCACCTTTTCCCCCGGTTCAACAATGCTCACGTCATTAGAATTAGAATCCTCGTTCACAATTTCAATAGGTTTGCCATTGTTTGAACCACCCTCATCCTTCAAATCGGCATCTTTTTCATCTACATCTATCTTTTCAACATTGTCATCCTCATCACTACTATCTACTAGAAGATTATCTTCATCATCGTCATCGTCAGACACTATAAGAATGTCACCGGCAGTTTCATCCTTGCTTGTGCCAGGTTGTGGCTCTATTACTGTCACATCTTCAACATCAGTGTGACTGGTACTAGGCTGAACATCAAGTTCTATTGTATCCTTTCTATTAATACACTTTATCGCTGTGAAAGTCTCATTCTCTGTTTGCATTGTGTCCGAGTCTGAACCGATCTCGGTATATTTAGTACTTTCACTGGTGTTCTCTTCGGTGTCCAATCTGACTATCTTAGCATTGGATTCTCTGTCATCATTGGACTCTTTGTCATCATCATCAATATCTACAGTTGTTATGTAACTTCTCTTCTTGGTGGTGTTTTCAGAATTTGAATTAACATGGCTAGCTTCTTTACTTGATAATATTGGCTTTGAAAATATTGGTACATTTTCATTGCGAATATTATTGAAATTTGCAAATGCGTTCGGATTTGGCAGTTTAGTTTGTGAATCTATAATGTTTGCGGGCTGGTTCTGATTTTCTCCATTTGCCAGGACTGGTTCACCATTTATGCTTGTAGCGCCACCTATGTGGATAACATTCTGGCATCTGATTGGTCCATTTAAACAGGGAACTCTGGGATGGATGAGACAGTCGGAGATTCTTACTGCTTCAAGACAATAGGACGATACCTATAAATAGATGCATTAAACGCTATATATAGATTTTTAGGATAGTTTACAGTATCGATTAACTGAACAGTCCATTTAATAACATATAAAGTGCTGTCAACAAAATACCTGATGATATAAGGCTGGTAGACATCGATGTGAGAAAGCTACCGATGAACAGATTCACCTAAAATATTGGGAGACGTGCAAAATTTGAAGGTACATGCGAGACATGACCAATTAAGTTCGAACAAGAAATGCGTCTGTCGAACGCGGATGCCACCTGCAGCATATTTGAGAAACTGTGACAAAGTGGTTAACCGAAAAGTGTGACGGACGGACAGACGGACAGTCCAAACACTATATGCCACACGTTTCTTCGTAACCCGGTGGCATAAAAAACTGTCAATGACCGGCGCAGGGTGGGTAGCCACAATGATAAACTAGAGGAAACAACTGGTGAAGCAACTGGTGAAGTTTGGTTAAGATTAAGCGTACATACAAAATTGTTAATATTGTCGATGGCTGTCTCAATAACATGGACGAGACAAAAAGTAAGCTTTATACCAGCAGCATGAATAGTGAATGGGTTTAATGTCTCAGCAACAGCTGAGGTAATATATAGAGATGGCCCCTCAGTTTAAAGTATCATCTAAAAGACCAACAATCAGTGTGAACAAGCACCCAACAGTGATGCAGTGTATTTTCTATACATACAGACGATCTCAATGAATAGATTGACTGATTGGCGGCTAACTGGGATTTTAAATTGGTTCAACAGCAAGCCAATTGGTAGAATATATGTACAAGGGGCATGATCACGTGGTAATAACAACAACAGTGGCTGAAAGTGTTGAAATCTTGCCCACTCCAAGGTAAGTATTATTTGATATTTTCCTTAATATGCAATGGATTTTGATGAAATATGGCGCAGCAAACGTGTCTTCATGAGCTGCATTTGGTGGTCCAGGGAGTTTGGCACAGACTTACGTCGTTTTTGCGAAGAATCAATTTCAGTGTCTACCGACACGGAAATCGATTCTTCGCAAAAACGACAGAAGTTTGGGCCAAAGTACAGAGACCACCAAATGCAGCTAACATCAAAATCCTTTACGTAATATGGACAATATAAAAGAATACGTACTTTGAATCGCATGGATTCTGGAAGTTTCAGTACTTGTTGTTGTTGTTAGTACCACGTGATCATACACCTTGATGTAAGGCTGTTCGTAGTCAAAAGTCACATAGACAGATTATACCTGTGTGTGTGGATCCTGTAGTCCAGTGGACAAAATACCCACAGCACAGTGTAGCGGGGGCGGGGCCGACGAATGTGGGGTCAGCATACAGGCAACAAGAAGCTTATACAGCCCCAGTCGGCACGGCGAGTCTGTGTAGGGGATGGGCCCTGAACTCCCTATTTGCCCCAAAGCCCCGATTGGACCAGAACTGCCCGTGGTCTGTTGTACAGAGAGTAGGGTGTTCACAGTGAATGCCTGGATGTCTTGTAGGGATTTTCTCTCGAGCTCGGAGCCTCCGGTGGTGACGAGCCAGTATAATCCTGGAATGGATCGATTGGATTTATTGGTGTTTAGTGGCCTATCAACAGCTTAGGGCATTTAAGGTCGGACCAACCACAGGTTGAAGTAACGCACCGAGGTCTATAAATACATTAAATATGCCTAAAAGCATCAATAAATGAAAAAAAATTACCCCCTCCATCTAATCATATAGGGAAGGTGTCAAACTTTTTAATAGGCCGAGCCCATACGGGCTCGAGACAACGGACTCTCACGAATCGTCAACCAAGTTATATCATTGTCGCCTATTGCAGAAGTTGGGACAATGTTAGTATTCCGCAACGATATATTCCCCATTGCGCTATGTCAACGCGTTTTCGAGCTATCGATTGTTTTGTTGTAAAAAAAATATCATTATTGCTAGGTCGGGAAAGAACGGACACATTTCCGAGGCCGATATTGCTATATAAAGGAGTAAACATCGGGTTGAAAATACACTTTTACGTCGTCCCGGCCCGTAAAGAAACATTTCGCATAGAGAAAACATTGTTTCCAATCGAACATTTGATCAAACCTACATTTATACCCGTCCTGTGCGTCACGACAGACAATTTAATCGCACAGACATTTCTATCATTTCTCGGGAAGCCATTTTGTATAAACATCGTCGGACAGGTTTATTCGCCGGAACTCGTGCACTTACTATGTGGTAAAAAAACGGAACTTTTATAAACGGTTATAATTCATATTTTATAATACATATGTTCATGGTAAAAGTATCAAGTTAATGGTATGTCTCTCTACTCCGATTTCAAGTTTTGTCAAAATATATTTTTTTCTAATAAACATGTTTTGGCAGCATATGAGAATTGTCCGTGGGGTCGAATTTTATTACGTAATATCTTCATCAAGTGCTCGATTGCTTGGGCTAGAAAGGTGTACTGAGATAATGCAAACTTTTGCAAAATAATGATGTATTGGGATAGACTTGAGATATCTTGTGGGAAACCATAATTTTATTTTATTCCGTCAACACAGGACATATGTGCCATAAAACATTTTTGATATCCAGTCAATACGACCTAATCACTGTGTATGAATATGTGCGGTGACTGGGGTTATTCTTTTGCATTTTAAAGCCATTTGTAGGTGTTGACGGGATAAATAGAATTGTAGGTTAGTGCCGTGAATGGGAAAAAATATCTGGCGGCGGCACGGAAACGGGATGGCAGAGCCTCACCCATCCCGTTTCCTAAACCTTGTCAGATATTTTTTCCCATTCATGGCACTAACCTACTATTCTCTATGGGTTTCCCATCGTGTGTCCGAATATTTCGTACCTATGCCGGAAATCTGTTGCCAATTTCATCAAAATTGCAAAGTATATTTATCTAGCAAAGTATACTTTGAGGGAGTAATCATTTATTTTTCTTGAAATGCATTATTTCATGTAGAACGACTGCATATATTTGATGATTAACAGTATGCAGAAATAATAAATTCAGTAAAATAAAAAATTATAAATTTATTCTCAAATTGAAAATTTCTCCCTCAAAGTATACTTTGCTAGATAAGTATACTTTGCAATGTTGGTGAAATAGGCTACTGGTCTACTGTCACTTTTTATTTGAAAAATTCACATTACATTAATACAAACCGTCAAATTGGGGGAAGCATAAATTAGTATGATAAAACTATTCTGGTGTCTAAAACAATCTGAGCCTATGATTTGCATGTAGTCACACATAGACAAGACTGTCAAGTGAAAGTGAATGGGTTTAACGTCCCAGCAACAGTTAAGGCATAAAGTTTCATCCCACATACTAGTGAGATGGAAATACTATGTAAGTAGAGCTCCAGATAAGCTTTATGTCTAAAGCGTACTATACCCCCCGATTTCAAAATCATTGCGTATTTTACTTTTACAAATGGATTATTGATTTTCTTCATTACTAAATATGATAAAAATATAACAAATTTAAACATTCACTTATTTGAGCTGCAAAAAGTTGTTTGCTTTTTTGCAGCTCAACTAAGTGAATTTTAAACTTTATAACAGTATGTTCACTACTCCATTTGAAAATCAATGCGTATTTTCATATTGCTGTGCGTATTGTGTAATCCTACTTTTGACAATCAATGCGTATTCAGCAAAAATAATTGCATAAGATACGCCAATACGCACCTTATCTGGAGCTCTGTGTAAGTGTGTCTCATGTCTAGGGTGAGGATTGAACTCACAACCTCCGGTATTGAAGTCCAATGCCATATCCCCTAGGCCACGACAAGATAGTCAAATAACACTAGGCTAACACAAACCTTCCAGTGCAGCAGTGACTGTTTTCGAGTTAGCGAGCCTGTTGACTTTGCGCTGGGAACTGATTCCGAGGGCGATTTCCTGGTAGCCGCCTTTCTTCTTCTTCTGAGGGGCGTCGGTGTTGTTGTTGTTGTTGTTGGTTACAGGGGCTTCCATCTGCAATATGTATATACTTTAGGAATAAATGATAAAAATAAAGCAAATTTAAAAATTCACTTTAATAATTGAGCTGATAAATGCAAAACTTTTTGCAGCTCAACTAAGAAAATTTTCAACTTTATTACAGTATTTTCACTACTCAATTTGAAAACCAATGCATATTTTCACATTCTTGCGAGTATTCTGTACTCCGCTGTTGATAATCAATGTGTATTCTGCTAAAATCAGTGCGTATTTTATCTATCTGGAGCACTGTATACATACAACCAAATATTATTAAAATCGGTAAATTCACAAGTTATTAACCCTTTCAACACCACATACCTCTATAGAGACAATGTTTGCAAACAGTGCAGATCCAGATGAGCCGGCTCGTAACGAGCCGTCTCATCAGGATCTCCACTGTTTGTTAATAATTTTAAACGTCATACAGATAACCCTTTTAGAAGAATGGGATAATTTGAATGAACAAAATTAATGAAATAGCGTGAAACATTGGCATGGAACATCCTATTAAGTTACTTGGTGTTGAAAGGGTTAAGAATGAAAGGTGTTACTAATATACACACATACGTATGTAAGCACTTACATGAATCATTGCTAAATCCCCTCCTGCCCATTAGCAAGCGACGATTACCTGCCAGATATCTCCAACACAACATTTGCTCACTCCATGTGTGAGCAAACTGTTCTGGACATACACAGGTAAACCAGATGGCCGCGGCCTGCATGTCGAGCCCGCCGAGGCATTTGATGGTATTTTTAAAAACTTTAACGCAGATTTCGGACGGATGCACGGACACACGGACGTCATTGTGATCACTATGTCTCGCTTTCCGCAAGCTGGCTCGACAAAAAACTAAATAATCCCATTTTCATCACGACAAATCATCAATTCCTTTGCAATCATTCTTCAATAGTCCACACTCACCTTAATGGAATCGACCTGCGGTGTACAATCGTGAAGCATCTCCTGGACCAAGACTTTCTGCTCCGTGTCACAGCCAGCGCTTGACTGCAGGGCAGTGAGCCACGACGACAAGGTATCGTACACAACAGACCTCAGCTTACTGAAATGTTAATGGTATTTATTTTTCACAAATATTCATATTGAATATAAAATAGATGGCCGCGGCCTGCATGTCATGCCCGCCGAAGCATTTGAAAGTACTAAACGAGCTTCAATAGTATACCGAAAAACTTTAACCAAAACCATATGTCCGTACGTACGACAATGTGCCAAATATATCGCACAGAGCTCCAGTTAAGATGCGTAATTTTGAGGTAAATTTCTTATTTCTCCATCAAAAATGGCAAGTTGGGAGTGCTTTAGAATCGTCTCAATGAGACGATTCTAAAGGACTCCCAACTTGCCATTTTTGATGAAGAAATAACAAAATTTCACCCCAAGTTGGTCAAATTACGCACCTTAACTGGAGCTATGGCTGACGCAACAGAAATATGCAGGGCTCCAGATAAGGAATTAGTAATTGAGTATTGTCACTCCATCATTTCTGAAGCAATTGGGTATTTCAAAATTTTAATGGTGTAAAATAGAATCACACTACTGTTTACACATCAGCAGACCGCACTTATTGAATAGTTTGCTTCTAAATGAAAACACATGTGTTTTCATGGAAAATAAGAAAAATATGCTATATTTGTGGCCTGTTTATTGTTTTATGCAGCATGATAAAGATACCACAAATTTGGCTTTTTGATACTCACTACTTCTGATTTCAATTGGGTTTTTGGCAATTTTAATTGGGTATTAAGCAAATACGCAGCTTATCTCGAGCTCTGAATATGGGTTAGGAGGACAGATTGATTGAATGTGGTTTTACGTCCATTCAACAGCAATGGCATATACAGACAGGAAAGTGCCTGTATATGGGGAATTATTGATCGGCTTTTAACATCTGTTAAACAGCAAGGTCATATGCGGCTGTGACTGGAGAAATGGTGCAACCACAGTCTGATCAGGATCTGCACTGTTCACCATTCCATCAATGAAACATGCATCTTGCTTCCAACAAGCTAATGGAATGGAATGGTGTTTAACGGCCGATCAACTCGACTAACAGATCGATATCAAGCTACAGAAGTGTGCAATTTGAACAGGATCTACATTGGTGACAAATCCCATAAGACCCATTTCTCCAGTCACAGCCACATATACAGATGGAAATAACTTGCTACACCTCCAGATACACAGCTCCGGATAAGCTTCGAATCGATAGAGTATGAATACCCATTTATTTCAAAGTCGATGCGTATTTTATTGCTACAAATGGATTACTGAATGTTTCCGTTATAAAACGGGAAATAAATGATCAAAAAATGAAACACAAAGCTAAAAGTTCACTTATTTGAGCTGAAAAATGCTTTTTGCAGCTCAACTACGTGAATTTTCAACTTTATTACAGCATTTTCACTCCTCATTTTGCACTCCAACTTTTAAAACATCAATGCATATTAAAATAAGTGTGTAAAATACAGTGAAACCTCTCTAAACCGAATACCCCAGGGTGTCCAGCTTAGAGAGGTTTCACTGTAAATCAGGCATTTTGTCACTCTGAGCCATAATTGTATGCTATCTGATCACGAACAGACATTATCACCCGAGATAAAGGACCCGACTAAGAAAATCATCAAAAATAAGATCACAGGTGTTTCTTGGTGTCCGGTTCAGAGGGGTTCCACTGTACACCAATACGCACCTTAACTGGAGCTTATCTGGTATATTTGCATGGTACCCCACGTACCTGAATGGTTTCTCCTGCCCATATACGGGGTCTGTGTGGGTCCACACCAGCTCCTGACTGATTACACTCATCGCTATGTTGGAGTAGGGTACCAGCAGGGATTTACACCTGAAACGAGGATCAACTATAGTCTGTTTCACGAAATCTGCACAAATTTTACGGCTATATAAACAATGCAAAAACAATATTTTTTTCGATAATATTACATTTTATCAAAATTTAAGAATGAGCCTTCATTTTTATTTTGTGAAATTTGTGGTCCAAAATTGATTTTATTACGAAAAACAAATTTCCCCATGTTAAATCCCCATAGACATCTTCACTCTGTGAAGATGTCTATGGGGATTTAACATGGGGAATTTTTCTAATTTCAGAAATTGTAGACCGATTTTCAAAATCTAACTTTTGTTTACTTAGTTAGATCATTTCCAAGCTATCTAGCCAGGTTTCGGAGTCAATTTCCAAAATATTTCGTTTTTTGGCTCCTCCCCAAGCTCCTGCACTTCCTTTTCCCCCATGTTAAATTCCCATAGACAAATAAATTTTTCGTAACAAAATCAATATTTGACTAAATTTCATGAAATAAAAAGAAGGCTCATTGTTAAATTTTGCTAAAATTTTATGGGAAAAAAAATTGCTTTTGCATTCTTTATATGGCCGTAACATTTGGGCAGGTTTCGTGAAACAGACAGTAGACATTATGTTTGTAAAACATGGATAGGGTGCCCTGATATACTGGACTCTAACTGGAGAAACTCTTACAAAATTGTTGACGTAAATGTACACAGACGGACGGAACGGACGAAATCAGTGCATTGTAAATTGATTCAATGTGGTTACAGCAATACATCTAAAATATGTTAATTAATCAATTGATTTTATGTCTAATCAACAGCACAGAAATATACAAGAGAGATATTAAAGTATTAATTAATTTAATGTATTGGTGTTTAACAGCCTATCAACAACTAATAGTAAGTCCAGGCCTACAGGTTCGATCCTGCATTTAACCTGCTGCATTGGTAGGTTCTTGGAATCAGAAGAAATTCTGTATGTGCTTTCATTGTAATATATACTCATCACAACTTACGTGTATATAAGCCTCTTTAACACGTTCAGGGCAGCTATGTGTATGGTGGGCAGTTGCACTGAGAGTAGAATATGTTCTGTGGTCGGGTGGCTTAGCTGGAAGTACACACAATAATTTGTATGGATATATAGTCACTTGCATTGTTCGACTCGTAAGCCCTATTTCTCTATTAAAGTGACATTATAATTAATCACACAATACACAGACCTTTTATCAAAGACGTTAGAATATAATTTGCACCCTCCACACCCATTCATATTGATAAAATGGTCAGCACAACACACTTGAAATAAGCGTAGGACCCAGACCAGTAGCCTATTTCATCAACATTGCAAAGTATACTTTGTGGGAGAAATTTTCAATTTAAGGATAAATTTAATAATTTTTATTATACTGAATTTATTTATACATTATCACAGCCAAAATGGCTGTGATAATGTATAAATAAATTCAGTATAAATAATTCTGCATATGTTTAATCATCATCAAATATATACAGTCGTTAGTTCTATATGAAATAATGCATTTCGGGGAAAATAAATGATTACTCCCTCAAAGTATACTTTGCTAGATAAGTATGCTTTGCAATTTTGATGAAATAGGCTACAGACTAGGCACCGTGCAATCTGACTGGACTTGATAGTTTAACAATTGCATTTTGTCAGAAAGAGAAACCACCGGCCCGTTTCACTAAACTTTGTACGACCAAGAAATCCGTTTAGTGAAATGTGGCTGTGTCTGGAGAAATGTGGATTTTGACATTTGTGACCACTGTAGCTCATTTATCAAATAGCACACTCCTGTAACCTGACACCATAGCCTATATCGCTTGTTAGAAGCATGACAGTCATTTCGTTGATAGAATGGCAAACAGTGCAGATCCGGATCAGACTATGTGTATGCACAGGCTGCTCTGGATCTACACTGCTCGCAAAACTGATAAGCCCCATTTCTCCAGTGAGAGATAAATAAAAATGAGACACGCCATTTGATTTTGTACCTATTAAGAACATGTGAGAATTTTCTTGAAATATATCTACAGAAACTGTGATATCTGTAAATGATGTCGAAAGGTGACAACATTTTCATAGCAAATGCGGAATCATATTCCGCATTTGCTATGTAAATGTCGTCAACTTTCGAAGTGTAATACAGAAAATATAGTAAATTTTGTAAATAATTTTCATGCTCTTAGGTACAAAATCACATGGCGTGTCTCAAATGAGCTTCAGATAAAGACAACCTGCATTGTTCCCATCAATGCTCACATACCAGCATGTTGTTATTCACGGAGAGACACCGACTGATGAACTGTACAATACTCTCCACTGGCATTTTCACCGCAAATGGAAACTCGGTGCTGCAAAACACACAAAGGTGTTTAACGGCCTATCAACAGCTAAGGTAGTTTAAAGCCGGGCCAATGGTTCGACCCCGCATGTAACCAGCTGCATTGGGAAGAAAATACCAAACTACCAAAATGACAACGGAATATTTACAACAAAATAAATATTTATTCAGCACTGAAATTAGAATAACTTGGCCTGGTGCCAGGTCCATATCACACCAACGTCACTTGGCCCCTTCCCCTAAAATAAGAGGGGTATACTCATACAAGGGGTATAACCTGATTAAACCCTCACGTACAAGAATGCCAAAGACATAAACGAGAGCCAAACCAGGCCTCCATTCGGGATACCGGGGGTAAGGATGAATCCCGATCGCTAAATGACCAATCGCATGCTCCCACCTGCCACCCACACAAAGGTAACAGTTACAATTATCAGGTAACGAGCTTTGTATTGGCCAAATACATACCACCTGATAACATAATGTTGTACATACAGTCAAACTGTCTAAGCCTATGTATTAACATGTTAACCCTTTGAACCCGAAAGCCTACTATAGCGGTTTATGCAAACAGTGCAGATCCAGATGAGCCGGCTCGTAACGAGCCGTCTCATCAGGATCTGCACTATTTGAAAGTAATTTTCATATTTTTTGAGAACAAAAACACCCCCTTTTCATAAATGGACTAGTCTAAAAAACATTTTGTGACGGTTGGATTGGTTGCAAAAGAATATATCAAAATCCATTCCAGTTACTTAGGGGTGAAAGGGTTAAATCAATAAATTGAATAAAATAATTTAAATCTGACCAAGGATATGCAGAATAAGGGAACATATTTCTCAAGGCCGGGCGATATTTTAGAGAAGATTTCACCAACCTGATCAACGTCTCCAAGCATTCCAACAGCACCCGCAGTCTGGATGCAAGGGCAGTAACTCTATCTGGCGTCGACGGGACAGGACTAAATGGTAGGCTGGGTCTCGCCTTAGTCTTTCCAGCTACAACATTGAAAACCAGAAATTGTACCATTATATTACTCGTATCCCAACAGCCAGAGCCTTCATATACAGAGCTCCAGTTGAGCTGCGTAATTTGACCAACTTCGGGTGAAATTTTGTTATTTCTTCATCAAAAATGGCAAGTTGAGACAATTCTAAAGCACTCCCAACTTGCCATTTTTGATGGAGAAATAAGAAATTTACCTCCAAATTACGCACCTTAACTGGAGCTCTGATATAGCAGATGTTTCTAGCGTGTCCTGGACGGTCAATTATTGTATATACATGATACACCTTTCTAAAGGTGTTTCGTGTACAGTGAAATCGTGATGGCTCAAAATGCGATGGCTCGTAATGTCGGACTCGCTCGAAATAGCGTCGCGGTCCCGATAATTTTCCCTATATGTTTAATGTATTTTACATGCGATCCCTCAAAATATTTTTCAAGTCTTGCGGACTCATTTCTAGCTATTTTGCGTGTTACAAGAAATCAGTAACACTGGTGAATGTACTCAAGTCATTCGACTTTAACCTTGGGCACAAAAGCCTGTGTGAGTCGGCCACAGTTAAACATGATGATTAGAAGCCAATCAAACTTACTGTTACAGAGATAGTAGCCACCTGAAAACTTTAACGCAAATCTCAGACACACGGACGGACGGAGCGGGTGGCGACAATATGCATGACAAAAATAGTTTTGGGTACATAACAATTAACTGACCTTGACCTTTGGGACGAGGATGGGACATGAACAACATACAGAAATCCCTTATACATTGTTGCCCCGGACTGTCGTGAAAATAAATATGTACCAGAGCTCCAGATAAGCTGCGTATTTGCTTAAATACCAAATTAAAATTGCCAAAAACCTAATTAAAATCATAAGTAGTGAGTATCAAAAAGCAATAAAAGAATTGTGGTACCTTTATCATGCTGCAGAAAGCCAAGACATATTTCATTTTGCAGCAAACTATTCAATAATTGCTGTCTGTTGATGTGTAAACACTTTATTTTACCCAATTAAGATTTTGAAATACCCGATTGCTTCAGAAATGATAGAGTGACAATACTCAATTACTAATTCCTTATCTGGAGCCCTGTGTACTAGTACTGTAATAACCCTAAATATTCGGACACAACTTATTATGGGAAACACTCAATAGTATATGGTTTTGCACAGCAAAAATGTTCAAATAGTTTGCAGTTACTGTGGTTGTACATGTGTATACTAATAACGTTGTATTTGGACACCATTTGTTTCAGGAAACCCCTATTTTATAGGGGTTTCCCAAAACAAATGGTGTCCAAATATTTAGGGTTAATACGGTATTTGAAGTTTTAAGACAATACAAGGGAGAGATTAGTTTTTTAAAAATTCGGACAGGCGCACAGATGCCTCAATCCTTAGCCCCACGCTCCCGCACGTTATATAACTGCCCACCCTGACTCCCTCCACCCCCGCACTATGACAACAATACTTACCTCCACCCTCCCGCCCCTCATATAACTGGTCCAGTGTAGAGGTGAGACCCCCCAGTAGTCTGTCACACTGTCCCACCCACGCCCCCGTGTATTTCCCTTCCCACCACCCCCTCACTGGGACAACAATACTTACCTCCACCCTCCCGCCCCTCATATAACTGGTTCAGTGTAGAGTTGAGATCCCCCAGTAGTTTGTCACACTGTCCCACCCAAGCCCCCATGTATTTCACTTCCCACCACCACCACAATGCGACAACAATACTTACCTCCAACCTCCCGCCCCTCATATAACAGGTCCAGTGTAGAGATGAGACTGCCTAATAATTTGTCACACTGTCCCACCCACGCCTCCGTATATTTCACACCGTGACTCCCTCCACCCCCGCACTGGGACAACAACGCATAGCTACGGTACACCTCCTGGAAAGGAACAGAACAAAGATCAACATCAGACCAACACACAAACTGTCATCCAGCACAGAACTAGAAACGTCATCACAAATGTACACAACACTCATTCAGGTTGCGATGCGCGAATTCGAACCGATTTACAATTGATGCTTCGAACAAGGACCGAAACCAACAAGGTGATTATTGTGTTGAAGGGAGATAACTCAATAAGTAGAACTTCCAGTCGCCTTCCATGCACTTCTACACATAGTTGGCATTGAAATTCGGCATGAAAACAGTCTAACCGGAATGACCAGATGGATCGAAATACTATGAAAGTATTTTTCATATCAGGCGCGGGGATTGAACTCGCAACATCTAGTATTGCAGTCCAGTGTCCTAACCTCTAGGCCACAATAAATCCCTCCTGATAAATCCTGATTATTATAGTTTACCTGGCTACCTGGGGGCCGTTTCACTAAACTTTGTACGATTAAAATGTTTGTAAGTGCAAAATTATGATAGTCCGTAAATTTCACATTAATAATGTTTTCTTGTAAACAACTATTGGATTTACATATATTGAGCATAGGCTGCATATGCAGCCTATGCTCAATAAATGTAAATCCATCAATTGAAATTTCCAGACGATGCTAAATTTGCACTTACGAACATTTTAGTCGTACGAAGTTTAGTGAAACGGGCCCCTGTACTGTGTTACCTGTGGAACATGTGCAGTATCCAACACCTGGACGACCAGCGGGTCGAGTTTGTTCCTGTGCTGACCCACGGGGCCGGGATAGTTCTCTATACAACTGTTGATACACGCCAGTGCCGCGGGCCTCACCTGTATAAAGTGAGTCGTAGGTGGTATATATATACAGAATGTCAGGCTAGTGTTGTTTTGATATCAAGTCTATCAGGCTGGGTAAGGAAACGTGTAGCAGGGCTCCAGATAAGGAATTAGTAATTGAGTATTGTTACTCCATCATTTCTGAAGCAATTGGGCATTTCAAAATTTTAATTGGGTAAAATTAAATCACACTACTGTTTTAATACACATCAACAGACAGCAATTATTGAATAGTTTGTTTCGAAATGAAAACATGTCTTGGCATTTCATTAGAATTGTCTCCTTGGAGACAATTCTAATGAAATACCAAGTTGTGTTTTCATGGAAATATAATAAAAATATGCTATATTGGTGGTCTGTTTATTGTTTTCTGTAGCATGATAAATGTACCACAATTGTTCTCATTACTTTTTGTCGTTTTTGATACTCACTACTTCTGATTTCAATTGGGTTTTTGGCAATATTAATTGGGTATTTACGCAAATACGCACCTTATCTGGAGCCCTGAAGTTTATCAGGCTGGGTTAGGTAACGTATAGCCTCGGAATTCCTACAGTTTCCTAGCTGAGCATGACTAATGTGATATCAAATGACACTTGCATGGTACAGTGGATCCTCTCTAAACTGGACATCCTGGGAGGTCCCCAGGGTGTCCGGTTTAGAGAGGTTCCACTGTAAAACAGACAGATGACACACGTGAGTGGTTCGTGATCATAAGCAGACATTATCATCGGAGATAACAGGCAATGAAACCTATCGAAATTAAGGACAGCTAGCCGTTCTCCGTGTCCGGTTTAGAGAGGTTCCACTGTATTCTATTTATCAGCTAGAGAACGAGCGAATAACTTAAGGTTTCACCAAGAGTTCTCCCTATTTTCATGAATGATCACATTTTTCACAGGTTTGACTGTTTTAGACCGATTTGCATTCAGATATATACCAATATTGTAATTTAAATGCCGTCTTGCAGTAGATGGCTGTTTTCTTCCAATTTTCATTTGGAAGACCTTTTTTCACAGGTTTGATTATTTTATATTTAGGACAAAATGCATTAACTCATTAGCTGTTACAAAATGGGCGACTTACCGTTATCTCGTTTGCTACATTCAACAGCAGAGGCAACAACTGAGGAATGAATGTCGCAGTTATCTCCCTTGTGAGATCAGCGAACGTCTTGGAGTGGGCAATGATTTTCGCGAGCGTGCGACAGGATGCAATGTGAATGGCTGGAGTGCAGTGGTTCTACAAAATACAAAGACAATAAGTCAAGCAGTTACATATTCAGTGGAATGATGTATCGTAGCTAGTTATTTCCCTTTGAAAATCTATTTATAGAGATCCGGTGCTTTGCTGTATTTCATGGGGGTATTTCTTATTGAACAGCACAGACATTGCGTTTTATGAACAGGGTAGACCCAGATCAGACTGCACATCTGTGCAGTCTGATCTGGGTCTACACTGATTGTGCAATAACATTAATAAGTGTGAACATATGAATCTGGCAAATAATGCAGTCCCGGATCAGAATGCGTAGATATGCAAGATGATCTGGATCAACAGTAGTCAAAATCATTATAATTGTTCCTTTACATAACATTAAACAAATAATGTGACATTCGCCCTGTTTACAAGCAATAATATAAGGCCCTAAACTACACCATTCAACGGGAGATAACTAGCTACGATCTCTCATTATTACCCTTATGCTTGCGTTTTGCAACTCAAAATAAGTGAATTTTAAACCTACTTGGAGTAGAGTATATTTACTCCTCAGTTTCAAAATCAATGAATAATTTCAAATTATGTTCAGTATTTAGTACACCCGTTTGAAAATCAATGTGTATTCAGCTATGTTACACCGAGTTACAGATAAGGTGCGTATTGGCGTGTTTTACGCACTTATTTTAGCAGAATGTGCATTGATTATCAAAAAGTGGGAGTACAAAATGCTCACAGCAATGTGAAAATACACAATGATTTTAAATTGCGTATTGAAAATACTGTAATAAAGTTGAAATTTACTTAGTTGAGCTGCAAAAAGCAAAGTGTTTGCTTTTAGCAGCTCAAATAAGTGAATTATTTTCAAATGTGTTTAGTAATTATTATCCTTTGTTCCCTATTTAATAAGGCGATAATCTAATTGTGTAAAAGTAATACCAGTATACGAATGTAATTTTAAATCTGAGGGTATAATACTCTTTAGACACAAAAACAATCTGATCAATAAGCAATTAAGCATCCTATCTGGAGCTCTGCTCACCTGTAAAGTCTGTATAAGTAGCCGGAACCATGTCTGTGCATGACTAGAGAAAACCTCGGTCGTAGACTGGTCAACTACCTCGTTCAGTAAAAGGAGGCCTTCTGACCTGAAATTATTGAAGTATTATTATTCACATGATTAGTAGGGTGGGTTGGTTGTTGGTGTTTAACGGCTAAGGTCATACAAGGAAGGGCCAACGGGTTCGATCCCATATTCAACCTGCTGCATTGGGGAAATTCCCAAAATCAGAACGGAATATTTACATCGAAAAAAAAATATATATTCAGCCCTGAAATTAGAATAACCTAACCTGGTGCCACGTCCATACAACATTGAAGCCACTTGGCCCCTTACCATAAAAGTAATAGGATTACAAATAATCCTATTACTCATATCAGAGGTACCTCACATACAAGAAAGCCAAGACATACATGAGGGCCAAACCATGTCTCCGTTCGGGATTTTGTTAAGGATGAATCCTGATCGTTAAATTACCCATCGCATGCTCCCACCTACCACCCACTGATTGGTAGGCACATTTCCATGCAATCATTCAGTGACAAATATGTTTCTACATTTTTTTTTTATCAATTTCAAATTACAATTAGTTGTATTTGTTTCACACATCTATATAATACATGACTCAAACGAGGCATCCAACCTGTAATAATTAAGTATTTTTCAGAGCTCCAGTTAAGGTGCGTAATTTGACCAAATATTTGAGGTATTTTTCTTAGTTCTTCACCAAAAATGGCAAGTTGGGAGTTCTTTAGAATCGTCTCAATGAGACGATTCTAAAGCATTCCCAACTTGCCATTTTTTGTGAAGAAATAACAAAATTCCCCCCAAAGTTGATCAAATTACGCACCTTAACTGGAGCTCTGATTTGTGTGGCTGAGACTAGAGAAATGGGGCTTGCGGCCAGTCTAGAGTCAAGTCTTATAACAGACATCTGCAGCCTGACAAGGACCCATACTACCCATTTGGCAAACAGTGCAGAATATAATCATAATGTGTGCAGTCCAGTCACAGATATTTGAAAATGCTTTGTGTACGAAATAAATGCAGTGGAACCTCTCTAAACTGGACACCTTATAAGCTCCTTTGGGTATCTGGTTTACAGTGTTTGCAATGTAATTCATGCATCTGACAAATTGAATAAGAGTGCTTGATACATGTGTGTGTGCTTTGCAATCATAAACAGACATGATCATCAAAGATAAATGTTCTACTATATGATACTTGTCTCATGATACTAATCAAAATAAGAGGTCAACATTTGATTTGGTTGTGGCAATGCCCCAAAACACTTGAAGACAGTAGTGAGTACTGAGACTGAGTCTCTACCTACCTGTCCTTTGATGACCCAAGACAGGAATGAATGTGGCTGAGGACCTCGTGTATTCCAGTGGTTTTCTGAAAAGTGTACATACGGATAAATAGAGAATAGTATCCGGCAAGGCTCAAGAATTTCTTTATTTCTCATCAGAAGTATATGTTGTCACCACTCATTTGAACCGTCTCGCCGAGACGGTTCAAATGAGTGGTCACAACATATACTTTGGTTCAGAAATAAGGAAAATAGATAGAGAATAGTAGGTTAGTGCCGTACGGATAATGTAAATTTCATCATGAACATAATTGACGTAGTTTTTGTTCTTTTCTGGGGTTTTTTAAATAATTGAATGCATGTAATATACAAAGTATTTTATGTAAAATGATAAATATAAGAAAAGGAAGCTTATTATCGCTGTAAGTCGGTACGGGCTGGTAGTTGCGAGAAGTAACTCTGCAGAATACTTGCGATACGTGGTTGGCCACACATAACTACAAAACCTCCCATATCGTCAATAGCACGACGGACAATATGGGAGTTAATGCAGCTACGTATGTGCAACAATCAGGGTTGGGAATAGTTGCAGCATGTAACTCTGTGACCCTCCTGTACCGTACGTACCAGAGTTACAGTTCCTCCCATAACATTCCCCTGCAGAGTGGCAAATCAGATCTGATTAGCATTTTAGATAGTAATTATGACATTTTTAAAATATCTTTCAATTGAAATTTGTGTTAGAATTAGGAAACTGATCATGCCGATATGAACTAATACTACTTCTAAAGTAGTTTTTATCCTTGCAGCATATCCATGGAATAAAATGTTGTCTACTTTTTGGTCCTGATTGGGTCTCTAGTAGATTTTAGCTTAAATTTACTTAGTAGGTATTGTGCATTGGTAAATTTATGAAATAATTAATGTAATATGGTAGTTTCATAATACAGACATTTACTTTGTATCAAAAATACACAAAATTGCTAATAATTAACATTTGAAGTGCTGGGGAATGCTATGGGAGGAACTGTAACTCTGGGACGTACGGTACGGGAGGGTCACAGAGTTACAGGCTGCAACTAGGATGGGAATGTCTAGAAAGGATAAATGTAATAAGTACAAGTTGAGTAGGGAATTTATGGAACAAATGAAGTTGTAACCCTTTAACTATTTCGCCTACATCTGAAGCAACATGTGAAAGTGAGAAATAATAATCAAACTATGAAAATGAATAAAACAAATTCAGTTTGAAGCAAATCTTCGCGGTCCGTGAAATAGACTTAACGGACGCACCCATTGGCATCTCTTACAAAGACGGAATGAGCGAAGTAAAATCCAGGAACATTTCTATTTCTTTCCAAGAACCCGATACTGAACTAATGAAGTGATCTGTTCATTGTTCTGCCGATATTCCAGCGAGTTTGACTCGCGAAATCTAATGACAGTACAAATATTTACGGGTTTTAGTGACAATAATCAATGACACCGTAGTACCTGACTTCCAAATAATTCATTATGAGAGCAGATAGTCAGAATTTCATTAACAGTACATGTTTTGCCCTCTTTCAAAAGACAATCTTGAAAAAATGCCGAGCACACTTTTTCTCGGAAATCAGACATTTTGTTGTTGTTGTATGAATACAGCCGCTGACTTTTTTGTTCAGTGCCCACTGATGGTGCACACCGCGCCATCGTAATATGTTTCACGTCGAAATAGGCTCCAGATTCCTGACGAATTCCAATTCATCTGCATGCAGAATATATGCATACACACATGTTCATCTAGTAACAGGCACAAGCTTGCGCCGGTGACTAGACGAAAAATGCGTTTATGTGTCATGTTTTCACCCAGATGTGAAATATTCAACACAATGGAGAACCATAACACACTCATGTAGCCTGATAACGATCAGGAGTCATTGTTAGAAGCATGACGAGTGTTTCATTGATAAAATTGCGAACGGTGTCGACCATAATCCGACAGTGTGAATACGCAGGCTGTTTTGTGGCTACACTTACCGCAAAATTCAAACGACCTATTTCTCAAGTCACAGTTTAAAACAACTTCGACGGTACAAGGTACTTTGAATAAATCGTCAAAGGAGGCTGTTCCGTCTATGTTGATGCTATGAGACGTTTGTACCATTGTACGTGTAAACACTGACAGTCCTTGACACCAATGAACAAGTGCAATGCAACCGTACTTAAAATGTACATCTTCTCGGTATATATTGAATGGGTTTCATTGTTAAGATGATTATGTGGCTGCGACTCGAGAAACATGGATTAGGGGTTTGCAACCAGTGTAGATCCAGATCAGCCTGTGCATCAGCACATTCTTATCAGGAACTGCACTAGCTGTTAGCCCTTCCATCAATGTACGTACGTTGTACTTCTAACACGTAATAAAGATCTGTATCGGACTACAGGTGTGTACTATTTTATCAGTAGCTACTCTGGTTGAAAATGTCATAAGCCCCATGTCTGCAGTCACTGCCATATATATATATATATATGTTATTGATTGCAAATGGCGTTCCGCCGCCTATGATATATTATCCATGCTACAACGGTCTGGCAACAGTTTTGTAACTAGATATATATATTATAAAATATGTATGTACCTAGCTGTTTTCTGGAATGTATGATCACGACGTAGGCCTATGTTCCTTTGCATGCACTGATTAAACTTGGTAAAGCGGGTATATATAGTAGTGGTATTGAATTATATTTCTATAAATATAAATCATCAGACGTCGTTTTAGTACATCTATTAATTAATTTACTGCACTCGACGGTTATTAATTTGTACATTATTAATTAGACCTTATCACGAAAGTTTGACAACTCCTTGATCTTTGCCATTATGTTAAATATGGGTTATTTCCCGTTGAGTGCAATTCAAGCAGCGCAACATATTACATTCGGGGTCCTTCTATTAGGCACACACTTTTTTTTAGAGGAATTGAATAAGTGTGTAATTGTGTAACTATTCTACCAGTTTTAGAAATTAAAGAGTGCTTGCTGTACATATATAATCATTTATAGTCTGTTTCATGCAAACTGCCCAAATTTTACGGCTATATAAACAATTCAAAAACAAGATTTCTTTTGATAATATTAAATTAAAGGAAAAATTAAGAATGAACCTTATTTTTATTTCGTGAAATTTGGTCAAATATTGATTTCATTGCGAAAAAACAATTTCCCCATGTTAAATCCCCATAGACATGTCTATGGGGATTTAACATGGGGAATTTTTTTTGAATTTTAGAAATACTGGACCGATTTTTTAAATTTAACTTTTGTTTTCTTAGTTAGATCATATCCAAGCTATCTAGCCAGGTTTCGGAGTCAATTTCCAAATTTTTTCGTTTTTTGACTCCTCCCACACTTCCTTACCACTTTTTCCCCCATTCCCATAGACAAATCAATTTTTCGTAATAAAATCAATATTTGACCGAATTTCACGAAATAAAAAGAAGGCTCATTTTTAAATTTTCCTTTAATTTAATATTATCGAAATTAATATTGTTTTTGAATTGTCTATATAGCCGTAAAATTTGGGCAGCTTTCGTGAAACAGACTATAGTAATCTTTAATTTACTGATAGAGAGACTCGGATGTATCAGGCTAGTTTATATGCAAATGAGGCAGATCACGTCTACCTTATTTATATCAACTAAATGCACCAGCTGAATAACTATTAGTAACGATTTATTATAAAATATGACCATTGAACATCAAAGAATAAATAGAAAAAATGAGTAGTAACTGTTTCACGAAAGCTGCCCAAATTTTACGGCTATATAAACAATTCAAAAACAAGATTTCTTTTGATAATATTAAATTAAAGGAAAAATTAAGAATGAGCCTTCTTTTTATTTCGTGAAATTTGGTCAAATATTGATTTTATTGCGAAAAAACAATTTCCCCATGTTAAATCCCCATAGACATCTTCACGGAGTGAAGATGTCTATGGGGATTTAACATGGGGAATTTTTTTTGAATTTTAGAAATACTGGACCGATTTTTAAAATTTAACTCTTGTTTTCTTAGTTAGATCATATCCAAGCTATCTAGCCAGGTTTCGGAGTCAATTTCCAATTTTGTTCGTTTTTTGACTCCTCCCACACTTCCTTACCACTTTTTCCCCCATGTTAAATTCCCATAGACAAATCAATTTTTCGCAATAAAATCAATATTTGACCGAATTTCACGAAATAAAAAGAAGTCTCATTCTTAAATTTTCCTTTAAATTAATATTATCGAAAATAATATTGTTTTTGCATTGTTTATATGGCCGTAAAATTTGGGCAGCTTTCGTGAAACAGACAGTAGTAACTATTGTTCCCGTTGACATTTTAAGTAAACACGGTTGTCGCCCCTGATAGCAAACTGGCAATTCACATTTGATATAAAACGTATGATGATGTCAATTAACTCGTAAGGTAAGAAACTGAAGAAGAAGAAGAAGAACATAAGAAGAAGAAGAAGAGAAAAAAGAAGAATAAGAAGAATGTACACAGACTTGACGATACAAGTGCCTGCTAGGACATACTAGAATGGTTTGATAAATTGGTTACCGAAGTTGGAAAATCACGAGCAACTGCTCTTAGAATAACTTCCCGGACATCACTGACGTTATATGAGACACGCCATGTGATTTTGTACATTCGGACATCTGCGTAATTTCATGAAATACGTTTACAAAATTTACAATACTATTCCTGCATTTTGTAAATGTATTTAATGAAATTACGCAGATGTCCGAAGGTACAAAATCACATGCCGTGTCTCAATTATGTGGCTGTGACTGGAGAAATGGGGGCTTGTGGGATTTGTGATCAGTGTAGCTCCTGATCAAATAGCACACACTCATGTAGCCTGATAACGATCTACATTGCTTGTTAGAAGCCTCACTTGTGTTTCCTTGATGGAATGGCGAACAGTGCAGATCCTGATCAGACTGTGTGAATCTGGATCTACCCTGGACGCAGAACCCATAAGCTCCTTTTCCCATTTTGCTGTGAATATGTCATCATCTTTCTAAATCATTTATAGAAAATATCACGGTTTCCGTAAATATATTTCATGAAAAATCACACATGTGCTTATGTACAAAAACACATGACGTGTCTCATATATGGATGTGAAGAAATGTGGCTTATGGGGTTTGCGACCAGTGTATATCCAGATCAGCCTGTGCATCTGCACAGTCTGATCAGGATCTGCACTGGTCGCCAGTCCATCAATGAAATACCAGCGATGCGTCTAACAAGCAATATACCGTTTTCACGCTACAGATATGCGCAGTTTGGTCAGGAGCTATATACTGGTCTCAACTCCCATAAGCCCCATTTCTCCAGTCACAGCCATGCACATGAAACATCTTATGAGACACTGTGTCTTTAATCTTCCCTTACTCAATTGGCAGCAGGTAGAGACATGAAAAAGGAGTCAACATTGACACAATATTGAAACAGTTACCGATTGTTTACTCATGCTCAGGTAACACAACTTTTCGATCAAACTCCTTAAGATACCAGTCGTCGTGTATGTCATACGGCCGACTGGCGACAACAAACACCTACCTACTCTATAAAGTTGTCTTCATACTACATTGTAATTGTCCACCATGGTACGTGTTGACCAGTGAAATTCGTGATCACGTAGCACACTCATTGAAACCACTGGCGAACAGCGCACACCCAGGACACCCCTATCCCCCTCCCCATTTGTTTTTTGGAAATTTCTCATTAGATGAAACAGGAAATTTCCACAAAACAAATTTGTCCGAACATATATATGTTGATATAATTTATATGTTTATAACATTTTAAGATCGCTTGGTCATATGTTGTTAATTCTTTTTAATAAGGTGGGGAAGGGTGTGGGGTGGTGTCTTGGGTCCTCGCCGTTAGCGTGTGATTGAAACTAGAATTATCATATCAGTAGCAAATGTATACATGTACATGTACAAATTCATTTTGGCGGGGCTCCAGATCAGGAATTAGTAATTGAGTATTTTCACTCCATCATTTCTGAAACAATTGGGTATTTCAAAATCTAAATTGGGTAAAATTAAATCACATTACTGTTTACACATCAACAGACAGCAATTATTGAATACATGTAGTTTGCTTCAAAATGAAAACAAGTATTGGCGTTTCATCAGAATTGTCTCCTTGGAGAAAATTCTAATGAAATACCAAGACGTGTTTTCACGGATATAAGAAAAATATGCTATATTTGTAGTCTGTTTATTGTTTTCTGCAGCATGATAAAGGTACCACCAAATTGTTATTGCTTTTTGATACTCGCTGCTTCTGATTTCAATTGGGTCATTGGCAATTTTAATTGGGTATTTAAGCAAATACGCAGCTTATCTGGAGCTTTGTTTTGGGATTTACCTGCCGCAGACACATTTCAGATGATCTAACTGCCGAGATAGAATGCTATCTGACAGAAATTAATTTCACACATTTTGCTAAATAAATAAAACCGTCTATGCCGTTTCCGTAATTCTTCGGAATCAATTTCGTTAAAATGCGGGAAATTATATACCTGAAATATCTTAACTTTACGCCGTGAACAGGTCCCATAGTCACATTCCGGGCCCAACCCGCTACTTCCAGCCGATATAGGAGGCCCTCTGACTGAATTTAATTCCACACATTTACTAAAATATTTTAAAACTGTCGACATCGTTTCCGGATAACATCGTAATTCTTCGGAATCAAATCGGCAAAATACGGAAACGTGATAAACATAAAGGCTCATACTAACCTGGCCCATTTAGTTTTACCACGTGAACAGCTCCTAGGGTCACATTCCCGCCCCGACCCGCTACTACCAGCCGAGATAGGAGGCTGTATGACATTTACCAGACTCTCGGTGGGGTCTGAGAACTATCGCGCGCTACTGGGTGACATTTTGGCGCAAATACTGTTGACACACGTGTACTGTACTGTACTCTGTTGGTGTTGTATGCGAATTTTCCTAGTACAGTGGACCCTCGCTAAAGCGAACACCATGGGGATTCCTGGGGGCCGTTTCACTAAACTTCGTACGACTAAAATGTTCGTAAGTGAAAATTTATGATAGTCCGCAAATTTCACATTTACAATGTTTTCTTGTATACAATTATCGGATTTACGTTTATTGAGCCTGTGCTCAATAAATGTAAATCAATCAATTGAACTTTTCAGACGATCCTAAATTTGAACATTTTAGTCGTACGGAGTTTAGTGAAACGGGCTCCAGATGTTGTGCTACATTGTTGTACGGTTAACGTTCATTAATTTTTGATGTCATTATTAATTTCAATGACATAATCAATCAGGTATACATGAGTGACTTTTGGGAGAATATAATATACTATCGACACGTACAATACTGTACTCTATATATGGTGTATGCGAATTTTCTGGTACAGTGGACCCTCGCTACAGCGAACACAATTGGGACTACTGGGTGACGTTTCTACTGATGATGTACTCCGCACCGGAGTAAAATGTTCACGTCGACATAGGCACCGGGTATATGAAGAATTCCCATTCATCTACATGTACATGTCGCATAAACGAATTTTCGGTAACGTCATGTGACGCTGTTTGACCAATGAAATGTTAGTTTTCAATTGGTTGCAACCCGGATATTTGTTATCAGGCAGTACATATTCGGCCAATACAATTTCGTTACCTGATAAATAATCGCCATTTGTCAAGTCATTGTCGCATACCCGCTAGATTGGTGGTCACATATGACATAGACCCCTGGGGCCCGTTTCACTAAACTTCGTATGACTAAGAAGTTACAAGTTCAACATTGAAATGTACCTTAACATTTGCACTTACAGTCGATGCTGGCAAATATTTTGCGGATGTGATCACATTTATTGACGTGTACATGTGTATGTAACATGGCAGCATTAGTGACTCACGTACATGTGAGAAAGCGATTCCTAAAAATATTCGTATGAAGTTTAGTGAAATTGGCCCCTGTGGCCCGTTTCACTAAACATCGTACGACTAAAATGTTCGTAAGTGCAAATTTAGGATCGTCTGGAAATTTCAATTGATGGATTTACATTTATTGAGCATCTCCAGTCACGGTCACGGATCAATAGGTAACTTGATCTCAAACGCCATAAACATAATTTCACCTGTCCCGGCCGCCTTGGAATAGGCGCTATTCTAGTTGCGAACGGTACGGTACGGGAGTAAATTGCAAGAGTTATCGTTCGCAACTAGTGCTATTTAGGCAACACATATCACAGTTTTACGCTTTGTCTCCGACACGGAAATCGATTCTTTGCAAAAACGACATGTATCTGCATCTCATGAAGACGCGTTTGCTGCGCCATATGTCATCAAAATCCGTTGCATATTAAGGAAAATATCAAATAATACTTACTTTGGATTTGGCGACGTTGTTGTTGGTGTAACCACGTGATCATGCACTTTGATGTACGTTGGTGTCGCGTGGTGCAAATGACTGACGCACTGTAACTAGCCGAATAATGTTGTTAACGGTGCACAAATTAACACAACAGCGACACCTTCTGAAGTTGGGCGATTTAATTCGTGCAAATTACTTACTTAATTAGATAGATAGGGGGAGCAACACGAGGAAATGTCAATTTCACGCTGCTAGGTCAACATAACATCCATTTATCAACCCGACTGACTGTATTCAGCGAGTGGGCGAAGTTACACTGGGCCGAGTCCTGTGCTGTGTGACGAAGTCATGTGTACGCTGATATGAAAACCTCTGTTATAATGTTAATGTAGTAGACTATGTTATACCTGTGTTTGTGTATGTCGTTAGATTAATCAACTCAGCATCACAGTTTATACCCGACTTGCAGTATTCACAGTGGGGGCGAAGGCGAAGTTAGTTTATTAATTCGTTCCCACGAAATAACAATTCGTTCCTACGAATTAACAATTCGTTCCCACGAATTAACAATTCGTTACCACGAAATAACAATTCGTTCCCTCAATTTAACAATTCGTTCCCACAAAATAATAATTCGTTCCCACGGGAACGAACTGTTAATTCGTGGGAACGAATTTTTATTTCGTGGGAACGAATTGTTATTTCGAGAGAACGAATTGGTAAATTGAGGGAACGAATTGTCGTTTCGTGGAAACCAATTGTTAATTCGAGGGAACGAATTGTTATATCATGAGAACGAATTAATAATAAAAAATCCATGTCAACAGCGGGGCTCCGTATAGAGTAGAGTATGTTATTCTGATGTGTGTTGTTAGAGTAATCGGCCCAGCATCATAGTATCTACCTGACTGACAATAGTCATGCTCTTGGGCGAAATAATATTGGGGGCCGAGTCCTTTAGTGTGAGACGAACTCAAGGATAGCCTAGCATGATCGAATCCTTCTGTTCTTAAATGGAGTAAATGATGCCATTCTGACTCATGTTGTTAATAGTAATCGGCCGAGCATCACATTATATATTTTATGATACATTTTCGGCTGACTGGCGAACAACATAGCTCTTGATCACAATGTAAATGTATAACGGCACCGAACCAGCTGCAAACCTTGTAATATTATTTCTTGTTTTCAGCCAATAGTGATATAGAAACAAAATTGCTACCCCGCTCCATACCTCTCGCGGAGGGTAGCAATTTAACCCCATCTCTTTAATGTAACACGTGGAAGAGTGATTTTTGCAATCGGTTATCTGGCGTGTTTGATATGTTAGCGATATAAAACTGTAAAGCTGTATCAATAAATTGTTAAAAAAGAACATAAAGAGAAAAGATGGCTTACATGGGAAAATGATTTCCCTGTTCTATTATTTTTGGCAATTTACTAGTTCTATATCAAAGATTATTTGTTTAAAGGTATAAAATATACAGTTTAATAAATTTTGACCTACATGCAACAGGTTTGGGTATGCACTTCGGTTGCTCACATGTTTTTAATAGGTTAACTTGTAGCCGTAGATAATTATTGTAGCTAATGATGATACTGCGAAACTAACCTCATTTGTGGCAGTGTGGAGAAATCGGGCTTATGGCATTTGTGACCAGTGTAGCTGCTGATAAAATAACACACTCCAGTCGCATGGTAGCGATCTATATTGAATGTGTGAAGCATGATGGGTGTTTCATTGATGAACTGGTGAGCAGTGCAGATACTGATCAGACTGTGCGGATGTACAGGCTGATCTGGATCTAAACTGGTCACAATTTCTCCACACTGCCACAAATGGGGTTAGTTTCGCAGTATCACCATTAGCTACAATAATTATCTACGGCTACAAGTTAACCTATTAAAAACATGTGAGCAACCGAAGTGCATACCCAAACCTGTTGCATGTAGGTCAAAATTTGTGAAAATGCTGCATGTGTGATATACATACTTTGTAGTTGACGTATACTGCAATATGTTTGAAGCAAACGATAAATGGTGATTCAATGATTGAATAGCGACGAGTGTAGACCCTGATCAGGGGCTAAACTGGTCGTAAACGTCGTAAGGTATTTTCTTTCTTTAGAGGGTTGTCCATATCTACGGAAGCCCATTAGGGCCACTTCACTTTTTTTTTATCTTTTCTCGAATTTTCGAGATCTTTTCTTGAATTTTCAAGATGTTTTCTTGAATATTCAAGTTCTTTTCTTGAATTTTCAAGATCCTTGAAAAGATCTTGAAAATTCAAGAAAAGAACTTGAAAATTCAAGAAAAGATCTTGAAAATTCAAGACAAGAACTTGAAAATTCAAGAAAACATCTTGTTTTCAAGATGTTTTCTTCAATTTTCAAGTTCGTTCTTTTCTTGAATTTTCAAGATCTTTTCTTGAAAATTCAAGAAAAGATCTTGAAAATTCAAGAAAAGAACTTGAATATTCAAAAAAACATCTTGAATAAATGGAAATTAAAAAAAAGTGAAGTGGCCCTAATGGGCTTCCGTACATATCAGACAATATGTGACTAAACAACAATATGTGACTAAACAACCCGTGATGCGAGGATCAAATCTCACCAACGTGTAGTACACCATCCTCTTGGTAATTAGTGAGATAGCGACATGACTAGGTTACAGTATGCTAATAATTATTAAATGTAGAACGTATCAATTCTATGTTAATACATGCAAGTATCACTTTATTCCACTGTATATACTGGTTTATGAGATCGTAATGGTGATGACGATGGTGACGACACCGATAACGACGATGACAGCGATGATGATGATGATGATGATGGTGACGACGACGACGACGACGGAGATGACGACGACGACGATGCGACGACGACGACGACGACGATGATGACGACGACGACGATGACGACGACGACGGAGACGCGACGACGGAAACGATGATGATGATGATGGTGGCGATGATGATGATGATGACGATAATGCGACCACCACGACGACGAAGATGATGATGACGATGACGATGACGATGACGATGACGATGACGATGACGATGACGATGACGATGACGACGACGACGATGACGATAACGATGACGATGACGATGACGACGAAGTAAGTGATGATGATGATGATGACGACAACGGCGACGGAGACGACGATGATCAGCACCATCATCAGCACAGCATCAGCATCAGCATATCAGCATCAGCATCAGCATCAGCATCAAATTATGTTTCTTCTTCCCTTCAGCATTATCATGTAAAAGGATTCAACAACCAGACAATGAAAACTTGAAACAATAAATCATATGACGCAGTCACTTCCGATATACATTCGGCATACCTCCCCGCTGAGTTCCCGCCAGTAAATCAAAGTGTCCAATTTACGATAGACACCAGAAACCGTTAGGGAACGTAAATCGCCAATTTGACTATTATTATAACGATAACTACGTCTCTCAACGATCGCTGACAGGATTATGTCCTGATAACACCTACATCTGGCAATGAATGCTGATTGGCGTTGAATTTGATACAGTGGAACCTCTCTAAAATGGATAACCAGTGTGCACAACGACCTGCGTTAAGCTTGCCAAGATGACAACGTTTCTCAACATATATTCTCAACTCGCAATCAAGCAGTTTGATTGGCTGGGCCTGAGCTGTAGCACAGCTCAGGCTCAGCCAATCAAACCTGCTTGATTTCAGGCACAATATACAAGCCTTCTGAAAGAAAACAATTGACAATTATTGGCAAGATTAGCGCAGGGGGTGGGCGGACGTTTCACTAAACTTCGTACGACTAAAATGTTCGTAAGTGCAAAATTATGGTAGTCTGTAAATTTCAAATTAACAATGAGTTCTTGCAAAGAATTATTGGATTTACAGTTATTGAACATATTCTGCATATGCACCCTATGCTCAATAAATGTAAATACATCAATTGAAATTTTCAGACGATCCTAAATTTGCCGCAAAATATAACGATTGTCTATTCCGAAGGCCGTTTACCAGCTTCAGTGAAACCTCTCTAAACCGGACACCCTGGGAGGTCCCCAGGGTGTCCAGCTTAGAGAGGATTCACTGTAGATCAGACATTTAATCATTTTCAGCAATAGCTGAGTGCTATGCGATCACGAATATACACATTATAACCTAAGATAAATGACCTAGAAACTCATCGAAACTAAGATCACATGTGTTTTCTTGGCTTTCGGTTTCGAGAGGTTCCTATGTATATAGGGAGATGTATGTACCACTAAACACTATATTGGACAACGCAGAAAAGGAATAAATTGAAAAGAGTTGCGCATGTTAATATTATATAATGGATTACTACAAGATGCACGTATTAACGAATTGACATCTAATTTCAGGTGAAATATATTTAGGGCCGATACTGTTATTATATTTTTGTAATTAACCCTTTCGCCCCTAAATAACTGGAATGTATTTTTATAAGTTAATTTTGCAACCAATCCAACCGTAACAAAATGTTTTTCAGACTAGTTCATTTATGAAAAGGTTGTATTTTTGATTCTCAAAAATATGAAAATTACTTTCAAAAAGTGCAGATCCTGATTGCGAGCCGTCTCATCTGGATCTGCACTGTTTGCATAAACCGTTATAGCGGGCTTTCATGTTCAAAGGGTTAAGAAGGGTGAGTATGTAAATCATTCGCTATATATCAGGTTATATTATATTTCAAGAAACCATTCACATATTTGTATTGAGATATAGCCTATACAAGAATAACGAATATTCCGCTTATTCTTTATTGGAGAAATGGAAAACAATTGCCCTTTCTTTTCAAACATTGATAGTGTTGTTTATTATATTGTTTAAAATAAAACATACGGCAAGGGATGGAAAATATACGGTTTCATGCATCATTACGAAATTGGGAAACTCCAACAAACAGGTTACCAGTATCGGTTTCCGGTAATAACCGAAACACAGTGTAAAATTGTGGTTGGATAAGATAACGAGGAGGCGTGGCTAATGTTGTCGGAACGTCTTTGATGTTGATAGCCATTCGACAAAGCCCGCCCTAATCTAATCACTATTTGTAGCGATTAGTTTTATTGGGCACTAGCGCTATAATGAACCTATGTATTGTCAATGTAAGTGGTAGAATCGGTGAGAATATGATATGCCTTAGTGTATCCGTAGCCAGTGTAGACGCATGCAGTCTGGTCAGGGTCTACGGTAGTTCTGAGTACATAACTATAATTACAGTTCATTACACTGCATTACGTAAGAGTTATGACGGAGAAGAATGTTTCCAAAATGTGCGTTTGAAGCTTTCTTTGGCTTCCTTATGGTGTGTGGATGCGCAAAGTGAAATTATTTTTTTGATTCCACACCGGTTCATGGATTATCTCCACGTTTTCGACTTAGAATTGTCCAATGTTGCCTTGTAAGAAGTAAAACCTTTTAACTATAATAGCTAGGGACTTGTCATTTGGTGTGTGCCTTCCTTATGGTGTGTAGATGCGCAAAGTGAATATCGATTTTTTATTCGACCACCGGTCATGGATTATCTCCCCCACTTCGATTTAGCATGTTGGGAAAAGTGTATTGCGATGGCGCGCCATCGACTGTGCTCCAGTTTAATTTAAATAAATAAAAAAACGGGCATCGTGAGAGGAGGTTCACTTGGTTCGTACGAACCCCCTGTTTGGAGCCAGCAGGATATTTTTTTATATAAATGAGGTCCTCGATAGGCATGTTCAATGCATTATATTATCAAAATGCCCTACTAAACAAACACAGTCAATCGACGCTAAATGTATTGCAATATGCTAATTTTCAGAAATACGCCAAAAGCCCAGGAGCTAGTTGTTGTCCAAACATACATGAATGTAGCATTTGGCATCTAGAAATCAAACACTTCAAGTTCTGGGGCTGTGAAGCAACCCCTGTACCCCTTACAGATTTCTGTTGCGAAGAAAATCGAACCCCATTGTCAAAACTGCTGGAGACGCGAATGAAAGGCGAATATAGTCAAGAAAAATATTCACTATCCTGCTGATTGAGCTGGGTCCACGCTTGCATGCAATTCCAAGTGGTAATTTGTCGGAACAGGGTACCATGTATGCTAAACAATTTACTGCGCATCCGACAAAACAATGCTTATAATATTTTCTCGAAACTCTCTTTTAGCCTTTGCAGTAAAAAAACATCGGGAAAACTTCAATTAAAAATATGTATATAAATATATTATAATGTCGGAATGTGGATTTGTGTTCTGACGGACGGAATTCGCTTCAATTTAAAATAGTGACGTTTTTCTCAATTAGCAACATCATTGTACAGTGGGGTCAGCGTGTAAGTGCACACACGAACGAACACGACAGGTTGGAACCAACCTGTCGTGTTCGTTCGTGTGTGCACTTACACGCTGACCCCACTGTACATACTGTCTGTTTCACGAAAGCTGCCCAAATTTTACGGCTATATAAACAATTCAAAAACGATATTTTTTTCGATAATATTAAATTAAAGGAAAATTTAAGAATGATCCTTCTTTTTATTTCCTGAAATTTGGTCAAATATTGATTTTATTGCGAAAAAACAATTTCCACATGTTAAATCCCCATAGACATCTTCATAGAGTGAAGATGTCTATGGGGATTTAACATGGGGATTTTTTTTGAATTTCAGAAATACTGGATCGATTTTCAAAATTTAACTTTTGATTTCTTAGTTAGATCATTTCCAAGCTATCTAGCCAGGTTTCGGAGTCAATTTCCAAAAGTTTCATTTTCTGACTCCTCCCACAACTCCTCCATCTCCTCCCCCCCCACCCCCCCCCCCCCCCATAGACAAATCAAATTTTCATTATAAAATCAATATTTGACAAAATTTCACGAAATAAAAAGAAGGCTCATTCTTAAATTTTGATATCATCGAAAAAAATACTGTGTTTGCATTGTTTATATGGCCGAACGTATAGTCGACTTCCGGTTTACCGTCAGACTGCAGTCTCCAGTTGGTCCGTCATCTCACTTCGCATTGTTACTTAGGAATTTAGCACTCCAAGCAATAGATTCCTGACTCCGATGCCCAACCTAAATTCGCACCCTGTCCCGTTCGGGGTTCGAGTGGTGTCCGGTCCACGGGTTGCCTTGGTGTCTGTGGGTACGGGCCAGCCAGTTACGAGTGGGCCCGAATGTGTCACGAACCAATCTATCAAGGGTCTGTGAGTTGTAAAAGTTGTAAAAGTAAATTCACAAGGACGTAGTGACATATCACAGCTTGGCGACGCAAACCAGTCTAAGTACAGATCCATACGCGTAATCCGGCATTTTTTCACAACTGTAAATCTGGTTCCTGATACATGTCTTGCTCCCACATGAATGTTTATAATTGTAAACAGAGTATATCCAGATCAGGCTGCACGAACGTGCAGCCTGGTCTGGATATACACTGTTTACAACAAACACGTGGACTATTTTCTCAGGCACAGGTCGAAATAAGCCGCCGCTCTATCACAATCTCAAACAATCGTAAATCGAACGTCGACATTGTAAACAGACAACGTATGCAAATCTCTCATCCAACTAATTATTCTTCCTAATTCCTCCCTGTATCGCACACCCCTTGTCTGACTGGTAGTAAAGATGTGGTGTCAATTACACCCCGTCACTTTGGTTCAAGAGCGTGAGTGAGGTGCACCGTTTACAGGTGGGACTTACTGGTACTTGGAAACAGTGCGCTGAAATAAATTCGCGCAGAAGCAGTGGTGTCTTGAACAAAACTGAAAATAAAATTTGTCTTGGGATATAGGTTTTGTATGAATAGAGATTTCGAGTAATTTAATTATATTACAATTTATGATGTGTATGTAAGTGAAAATACATAGGTAGATGCAATGTATTAATACATGTATAATGAACTGAATGTATCTGCATTTTATTTAAAAGTGTACTTTAAACAGTGTATGAACTGGCGAGATTGCTAATGATATCGGGCTTTGACATCAAATATACTAATGTATATATATTAAACAATATATATGCTAGTGCACACAGACGGACAAGTATCACTGTAAGCAATCAGAAGATAGAAATGAACACCGATTCGTAGAGACGCGTATGGAAACAGTCCAGGAGCCAGGTGTCAGCGTATAGAAAAGAACACTGTTACATTGAGACGTGTAAGAACATAGTCCAGGATCCAGGTGTGATATAATGCCCAAGTCGTTCCTGGTTACCAGAGGCGAGAAAACCAAGAAAAGAAACAGTTTTACACAAGGTAAATATTGGGTAATGATTATAGTGGAATCTCTCTAAATCGGATACCCTGGGAGGTCCTCAGGGTGTCCGGTTTAGAGCGGTTCCACTATACAATTCCGGTTAATGAATACTCTGTGATATATACCCAGGTGGTATTAGTGTAAGCAGATACAGAGAATAGTAGGTTAGTGCCGTGAATGGGGAAAAATATCGGACAAGGCTCTGCCGAGCACATCCCGTTTCCGTGCCGGCCCAGATATTTCCCTATTCACGGCACTAACCTACTATTCTATTTATCCCGTCAACATTACAAATAGCTTTAAAATGCAAAAAAATAACCCCAGCCGCATCCTCAAAATCGGAGAATCGACCAGTATTACAAATGCACATATTCATACGCAGTGATTAGGATATAAAAAAATGTTTGACGGCACATATGCACTGTGTTGACGGGGTAAATGATCATTTTATACTCGTATATGTAAAGACTACAACAACATCTATAAATCAGGCAATCTGAGAGGTCCGTTTGGTGTCCGATTTCGAGAGGTTCCACTGTATATCAAACGGAATATAACACACACACCTGTAGCAATAAGATATCGTATTACATGTACTATTATTTTTATAAATATATACATTTATTCAAGATACATGTAGTATCATGAATTTTCAAGATATTTTTTTTATTTTCAATGCCTTTTCTTAAATTTTCAAGATGATACATGTACCATGAATGTTGAAGATAATATCATGAATTTTCATGACCTTTCTTGAATTTTTCAGACATTTTTCTTTAATTTTCAAGATCTTGAAAATTAAAAGAAGTATCTTTAATATTAATGATATTTTCTTGGAAAATCAAGAAAAGATCCTCTGCAAACAGTGATGACACCTGCGCATCAGAGCAGTCTGATCAGGGTTTATACGGTTCGTCATTCCGTTAATGAAATGCCAAGTGACCCAAGAGTGTATAAAACGTGAAGTAATATAATCTGAGTCTGCACGAGTGTTGCAGCTGATCAGGTCCTATACTGGCCAAGCATATCAGTTTGTCTTTATTATTAGAGCAATCATGACTAGGGGTTATAAAACATTTTGAATATGACAATTAGAACCACAGGTTGAAGTAACGGACCGAGGTCTATAAATACATTAAATATACCTAAAAGTATATATAAATGAAAAAAAAATAAGGTAAAAAAAATTGTGTTACTCCCTCTATAACACAATTTGTTAAGCTTATTTTTTTTTCATTTAAAAAAATAAGCCAAACAAAATTGTGTTACTCTCTCTATAACACAATTTATTTTAGCTTATTTTTTTTTCTCATTTATATATGCTTTTAGGCATATTTAATGTATTTATATACATTGGTCCGTTACTTCAACTTGTGATTAGACCGTGCTTAACCCTTTGAACCCGAAATCCCGCTATAGCGGTTTATGCAAAAAGTGCAGATCCAGATGAGCCGGCTCGTAAACGAGCCGTCTCATCAGGATCTGCACTTTTTGAAAGTAATTTTAATATTTCTTAAAACAAAAACACCCCCTTTTCATAAATGGACGAATCTGAAAATCATTTTGTGACCATTGGATTGGTCCATTAGCATATCACAGTCCATTCCAGTTCCTTAGGGTTGAAAGGGTTAACGTTGTTCAACCTGTAATGTACATTTATGGTTTTTCCTACTTTCTAAGCCAATCGCTGGGCAGCATTGTGCTTCACTTATTTTACATATTGCAACGTTCAATCCCGAATAAGTTACATATATTAGTACCAGATTTAATGATTAACTATTTGACAGGAATTGGAAAATCAATACTCGGACGGGACATTGCATTGTACACTTGGCTGAACTATAAATATATTATTGTTCATATATTCGATTTTTTCAGCAACTAAATGCTGCGGTCGCTAGCGCTCCCTCGCATTTAATTCCTTAAAAATCATCAAATATATGAACAACAACTTTTTCGTATATCGCGCATTTAGTATGAGTTATTGTTCACAAATTGGAGTTTTAAGGAATTAAATGACGCTAGCGACCGCAGCATTTAGCTTATGCAATAAATATACATGCAATTTAACATTTTTGTTGATTTAAATTGATAGCAGGGGAGATAATTGGGTACTCATTGTCGCTATGCACGTACCAGTAAGCTACGGAAATATAAGAAATATTTTTTTTCTTGTGATATGATCGTACATTATCATATTTAGAGATTAAGTGTTTATTAGAGACAATAGTTAGTGTAAGTAATATAGATACTTTAAATAAAATTAAATTAGTAACCATTGATAGCAGAACAAGGAAGTGATACATTTTTCTCGGGCAACCGATTAACCGGAATTTTCTGTCTGTAACGCAGGGCGACTTGTAAGTCGCCCTGCGTTACAGACAGAAAATTCGGGTTAGCAACTCATGTGTACAATTTGGTTCAGAAATATTATGCAAATTGATCATTATAATATTTCACTAATCTGTTTCATCATTTTCTATGCTACCAGTTCAGGTGACCGTAGTTCCATTTCCGCTCGTTGTTTACTTTACGCGATAAAGTACCCATGAAGTTCTGAAATAATTTCACGGCCATTTCGGATTGTCGTTCTCATTTGTATGCGTCACGTCAAAAAGCACTGCCGCGTTGCGGTCAACACTGTTTATATGCTCCTGAGGGATTTCCCGAAAAGTAACCGGAACTAATTTTATTCCGCAGAGTAATACACGCAGCGAGCTGAGACCCGAAATGATTGGTCATTTGGGAAACAAACGGTTTGATCTACTTTTCTGACTCATTAGGTACGAACATAGAATACTAATCGTCGCTAATCGAGAATAATTCGTTTCAAATTTGAATCCCATTGAATTAATAGGCAGATAAAAGACTTTTCGAACACCCGCAGTGAACAGATGAAAGACCGTCGCGAGATCATATGACCGTTTAGGCAAAAATTGGGCTCATAAACTTTCACAGAACCCGTATCTCAGTGGGAAAGAAGATGTCTGCTTCATTTTTTTGGTTGATTAAATTTAAGAAACTGGTGTATGAAATTTAACGCTGAAAATGGAGGAACATTCAGACGCTTACATTTCGACAATTGTTGACGCCGATTACGGAAGTTGATATTTCAATTGAACGGGTCAGCGAAATAAGGGGGCTAACTCCCTCAAAGGAGTTAGCCCCCTTATTACACTGACCCATTCAATTTCCATTACATATTATGTTTACTCACCGCTCATGCCATTAGTTCGCTTTCATGAAATCCGAGTGAAAAGTAAAATACGGAAAGGAGAAAACATGTCACAATTTCGTTTGGTCTTTAATGCAGTTAAAGTTTATAGCGATTTTGTAAAGTAGTTCTTTTCACAGTGGGTTTATTAACTGGTATTGGGATACAGCAGGGCGGGATAACATTTACATGTTTATTCGTTTGCATCCTGAGTAACTGCCTTCGCATTTATATGTAATTAAGTTTCAAGTTTAAACTCGCTACTTCCATAATCTCGCTTCCTGTAATTAAAACTGCAATCGACATACTGATATCGTGAAGCTAAGCGCACGACAACGAGACATGCTTGCGAAGGTAGCACCTTGGAACGGTCAGTGAAAACATGACTTATAATGCAAATATGGCTTCTTATGGGAGTAGAACGAAAAATGCCCAACACTTTAGATATAATCAGACCTTTGATGTTTATTCCGCCGAGACAGAAACATAATAAAACAATGCATACATGTATTTGGCTATTTACATTTTTGAAACTATCAGAACATGCAGTGTAAATATAAGTAATACAATCATGATCTGTTGCGTTTTTTGTGGTATGAAAAACATGTGCTATATATAAAGTTTGCGAGGTTTACTTTGGAGTCCACACATATCAAACGGACCTACTGCTGTTCTTACCACAGTAAACGCAACAGCGCGTGATTTTATTCCTTAAAGTATGCACATTTAATTTTATTCTACATTAACTAAATAGTTTTTACAAGTACCAGTTTCATTTCCCACTTATTCTGTAGTAAATATTGAGAAGGCAATAAGAACCGGTTTATAATATCCTGGCTGATTATTTAGAATCTGTTCCGTGGGTCTGTCACTATTTCAATTTGTCGCCAATTACTGTGATTTCACAGACCCTCTATGTTGCGACCGATCGTACATGTGGCTGTGACTGGATAAATGGGGCTTATGGGCTTTGCGACCAGTGTAGATCCAGATCAGCCTGTACATCAACACGCTGGCCATAAATACAATAAGCCCCATTTCTCCATTCACAGCCACATATGAGACACGCTATATGATTGTGTACCTTCAGACATGAACTACGTTTACAAAAGTTACAATATTTTCCGCAAATGGCATCAAAAGTTTACTCTGAAACTTTTGTCAACTTCTGACTTTATTTATGAAAAAATATTGTAATGTCTGTAAACATATTTAATTAAATTACGCGGAAGGTACAAAATCACATGGCGTGTCTCAATTATGAACTCTGGTATCGTCTACCGAATAGAGGTGTCGCTCGAATTCCCATTTCCCAGTTCCCGACTAATTCCGTGCACCCGAGTTCGTCACGGATTTAAGGAATACACTACCACCTGTTCTAATCATGGCAGTATTTGTAAATTTCTTTTATTTCAAAACACTTGGATATTGTTCTTGAAATCAAGCAGTTTGATTATCTGAGCCTGAGCTGTGCTACAGCTCAGGCTCAGACAATCAAACTGCTTGATTTCGAGATGGTATTGCCAATAGATGTTACGAAACGTTGATAACTTGGGCAAGATTAACGCGGGCGGTTGTGTACATGCATACATGTATGATGTCATTATGTATATACGATCCACAATAAGAATAGCTGCATATTCAACTGATGTACTTGTCGTACGCGTTCGAACAGCCATGTACGCGTACACGTGCGTTTATGGATGCGCTATTTATGTTTGTTATTTGTGATAGAACAATGACATCCTTTCACAGTTATTCTACATTTATAAAAATGCATGATTTATTTAATGGAAACAGTTTGTGTCTCTGCTAATTCCGCGAAAAAATAAAGTTCTATTTTGTCTACTATTCATACGCGAAAAAAGTATACACCAGCGACGATAGAATGGTGAACAACAGTCATGATTTCGCGTAGATCTGTTTTTCGGATGAACGTCAGTTACAAAACACGGAATACAGGGAAATCCGTAAATAATGTCAGCCTTCTGTTCCCAGAGACCACATGCCCACACCTCACGTGCCTTGCTCATATATCGTTCACTGGAATTCTGCGCGCATTGTTTTAAAGTCATAATTAACATAGAACAAACAAATCGAAACTGACAGAAAGCGATTTAGCGGTGTAGTGATATCAGCAGTGCAGATAACGTGCCGAGGTCGCTACCAATCAAAGGCGACCGAAGTACGGCTTTATTAAACAGGTGGCTGCTGCTACAACAAGTAGTGCGTAATCGAAACTGATGACAAGAATTCGGTCGTTCGGAAAGTGATAAAAACCGCCGAAGTAAATTTGCAGAATATACTATTGTGAATCTGAGGTTTATATGAATACAAACAGAAGTGGATTTGACCAATAAAAGAATATATAGAAGTAAGTGCATTGTATTATCCTTTTCTAATTTCCGATTTTTCCTACTGGTTGTAGACAACTTATTATATTTGTTTCACGTTGTCGTCGTGAGTTTGGAAAAAATAAAAACATTTACTCAGTAAATGATTTAGAGCTTGAATTTTCGCAAACTCGGTTGCGGGGCGTGATCCTTCCATGGGACTTATTTCAAGTTTACACAAAATCGTCAAGTATGCATAATAATGATTTGAGAATCTTCAGGAAAATTCGACGGTAAAAGAACTCATGTTTTTCCATTCATTAACTTTATTTAAGTTAACCCTTAAAATGCTGGAGCCGAAAATTTTCGTCTGCCGTTGTTTCTTATTTCGTCTTTTTTTCAACAAAACATGGTTTGGAAGCATATTAGAATCATTTCCAATGGAAATGATTCTAAATCGCTGTCAAATCATGTGTTTTGATAAGAAAAATGGAAAATAATAAATAAATAGCAGACGACAAATTTAATTCAGCATTGTAAGGGTTGATGTAGTTCCAAGTAAACCGAAGACCAGATATTGACATGACGAAATCATGTTTATCTGGTCTATTTCAAACTGCACAGACAATAGACGTAAAATATTTACATTTTCAAGCGTAATGAACTTTATATAAAACATACGAGAATATTCATGTCGTTGCAATACTAATGCATGTCTTTTACTAATGAAAAGCAAATTCATGTGCATATATAGAGTATAGACTTAGTAGGTTAGTGCCGTGAATGGGAAAACTATCTGGCAAGGCTTAGGAAACGGGATGGGCGAGGCTCTGCCGAGCACATCCCGTTTCCGTGGGCGAGGCTCTGCCGAGCACATCCCGTTTCCGTGCCGCGCCAGATATTTTTCCCATTCACTGCACTAACCTACTATTCTATTTATCCCGTCAAGACCTACACATGACTTTAAAATGCAAAACAATAACCCCAGTCACCGCACATATTCATACGCAGTGATTAGGTCGTATTGACAGGATATCAAACATGTTTCACGGCACCGTGTTTCGCGGCACATACGCACTATGTTGACGGGATAAGAACGTTTTAAATGCTATTTTTGTGTTAATTATTTATATAAACAAGATATTCGGTAGGCAAAACATAATCATCCACCTGACAATAAAATAATAACTTTGCTACAGGCAACTTTCAATCATAATTTAATTCGTACATCATGCGACAAAACAAATAAACAAATGTATTCCCTTTGCGGGAAAATTGAAACTGCGACACCATATTGTGCACGTACATTTCTAGGAATTCGCGGAGGAATTTTCCATTCGGTGCATTACTGTGCATGCGCCGATATCGCCTAATTTGCTACTAATTGCCATTAAAACGATAACAACGCCACATGGACATACACAGAATAATTAAAATGGCCACTTCAAAGTTTCAGGGAATAAACGTGGATAAAGATATAATTTATATGGTACTCCGGCATGATAAACCCATTGTGAATTAGCTTTAACTACCGCTGTATTCAGCTTTAATTCTCATTAAAGTATTCGGTAATTTAATGCACAATCCGGCAGAGATAGATTGTCTTATAGATACCGGTGGGGTCGTTTCACTAAACTTCGTACGACTAAAATGTTCGTAAGTGCAAACTTATGATAGTCTGTAAATTTCACATTAACAATGTTTCCTTGTAAACGATTATTGAATTTACATTTATTGAGCATTGGCTGCATATACAGCCTATGCTCAATACATGTAAATTCATCAATTTAAATTTCCAGACGATCCTAAATTTACACTTACGAACATTTTAGTCGTAAGAAGGTTAGTGAAACGGGCCTCCCGGGCGAGCGGCCTACACAATGGACCTTACATAATTTGCAAGAAAGAGAGCAGGCCGAGTCCCGGGTTCGATTCTCGGCAAGGGTGTCAGTACTTCTGAGACACTTTGTATGTCATGCTCTACTAGTCCTTTCGGATTGGGAATTTAATATACGGTCTCGTGTATCAAATTTGAAGGCGAGTCTGGGCACGTTAAATAAGAAAGAGGGGACTATTCTATTAAGAGCTAGCTCACCCACCTCCCACCCCCTGGGGCCGGTTTCCTCTGTATCCACCTCATTCCTTTCTCTCCTTCTTGGCAGACGACATGCAAGGTCATCGAGCCAGTGCCGTCGTTAAATACACGCATTTACATTTGCAACAAAGTCACGTGCACCCGGACAATGCGCGGGAATATAGGACAGTATTCGTCATTATGCAGTGTTCCATTTCGGCACACACGTATACACATTTTTCTGAATTGCACAAACACGAAACAATAACAGTGCTGCAAAATTCCGGGTTTTTTATTTTAGAAAAATGACAAATATGGCCTGGGTATGGAAGGTGATTGAGCCAATTCCCAAACTTAACTATAAGTAAGTACATGTACATTTATTTGCAAAACAAATGTAAGACCAACATCTCGCTATACATTCTCACTTTGTTTGTGTTCATTTGACTATATTGACACTCGTGTTATATTAATCCTTAGACTGCTGGAAAAGAAAATTCTCGTCTACTTTAGTTTATATTTTCTCTTTTCTTTCGAAGAAGTGATTGTGTGCTTTGAGAACAGGAACACACATTAACATAATAGACAACTCTAAACTAACTCAACCATAATTAAGAATACAGTCAGAGCTCCATGCTTAATTTGACCAAATATTCAAGGTATTTTTCTTAGTTCTTCACCAAAAAGGGCAAGTTGGGAGTTCTTAGAATCGTCTCAATGAGACGATTCTAAAGCACTCCCAACTTGTCATTTTTGGTGAAGAAATAAGAAAATTCCCCCGAAAGTTGATCAAATTACGCACCTTAATTGGAGCTCGGATACACATTTTCTGGGTGTCCGGTTTACAGAGGTTCTACTGTATAACAAAATGCGAAATAATGTAAGCATTTCACTTTCCAATCATGTAAATTATTACAAATGCACGTTTTTTTTAATTCATGTCACTCCCCGCAATTCATGAAATTGGTCGGTATGCACATTCAGACAAATGTTGTGAGGTTGGTCTACACAGTTTAGACATATTCTCATCAGCCAAAAATGGAAATGACAAAATAAATTACATACACATGTAAAATATCGAATTTTCTGTTCACAAGAAATAGCATGTAGTAGACTGAGCATGTCATATTCCAACAATGGAAACGAGGCTAACACTAATATAGGCAATCTGAGTGCACGTGCTTGAACAGCATACAACTGACTATATTGTTTACGCTATACCGACCCAGTATTCAAGACGGAGGTAAATAGTCTACACCATATTCAGATATACCTGGGTAAACATCGTTTGCAAATGCGCGTTTCCGTACCGTTATTGCGCAGATTCGCTCATTCAGCGCTCCAGATAAGGTGCGTATCAATTGGCGTATTTTAAACACTTAATTTTAGCGGAACTGAATACGCATAGATTATCAACAGTGGGAGTACACACTACTCACAGCAGAATGAAACTACGCATTAATGTTCAAATTAAGTAGTGGAAATACTGTAATGAAGTTGAAAATTAATTTAGTTGTACTGTTTGCTTTTTGCAGCTCAACAAAGTAAATTTTAAACTGTATTGCGGTATAGATAATTGAATACGTAATAATTACGTTCAAATAAGTGAATGGTTAAATTTGTTTTATGTTTTTGTCATTTGTTCCCTATTTAATGATGAATACAATCAGTAACCCATTTGTAAAATTAAATACGCATCAGGGGTACAATACAGAGCTTATCTGGAGCGCTGCGCTATCATTAAAATAGATGGTAGAGTCTAAACAGTGTGCTTGCCGCGACAATGCGTTGGTATGGTCGTTGATAGATACCGCCACAGGAGAGTCGAACTGTTGACGTTTGTAGACGGAAATGTATGAAAACACGGAATCTCCCATCTTCCACCAGCTCAGATCTGTCATAATACATATATGTATGACTAAACGGCGCAATGGCACAATTTCGGCACAAGTGAGATTAAAAACAAGTTTGTATTTACTTCATGTTTAGTGCTATGCAATAAACAAAATCATTATTGTATGTAAATTGTATATTCCCATTAATAAATCATTAAACATTAAAGACAAAAACTAGCTCTTCCAAAAAAAACTTTTATAAAACATATTATTGAAAGTTCTGACACAACGGCGAAATGGTCACTTGTGCAAGATCCTCTATTTATTGCATAACATGGGGGTTCACAGTGTAATAACACAGTGTAATAAATATGATAATACACTAGAGTGATCAATATGCAAATGAGACCGCAACAGAAAACATGATGGGTGATCAATACAGCCTCAATTAATGCTGCTTAGCTTAAGCAATAAATACAATAAATACATACAATAAATACAATAAATACAATAAATACAATAAATACAATAAATCAATAAATACTAAATAAAACAATAAAATACAATAAAATAATAATTAATACAATAAATACAATATTAATACAATAAATACAATAAATACAATCTAACATTTCTGTTGATATTTATTAAACTCGTTGACTGATTTCATAAGAAACGAGGCTATGCCTCGTTTCTTACGAAATCAGTAAACGAGTTTAATAAATATCATTAAATCATCACCCATACAAGATCACCGACACCATATATTTAACTTCCTGATGCTAAGAGTTGACTATCGATCCCTCCTGTAATAAATATTATTAAATTCTGCTTCTTATGACGAAAAATCGTACAAATCCAGCGGTCTACGTTTAGTAGTGCGTATATGCGGCTGTGACTGTAGAAATGGTGCTTATGAATTTGAGATCACCATACAGACCTGTAGCATATTTCACCAACATTGCTACTGGAGTCGCCAATATGTACGTCGCTCATTGCTGACGTCACCAAACTTAAAATGACATTATGACGCTATGACTTGATAATAAACACGTCAACAACCATGAAAACAATAGACATCAACCATATTCATTATTTTATGGGGTAATGTGTAAGGCTCGTTCACCCTAATGTTGCCCTACTAGAAAATGTATTGTTGCTCGATGTGAGACGAGGGCTGGGCTTGATTACGTGGATAACCTTTTCTCGGGGACCTGGTGGGCGAGAACAAATTTCTCCAGATACATGTAGTCCCATATCAGGAAATCACGGAGCCCCACAGGGGACATGGATTTTTTTTTATTAATTCGTTCCCACGAAGTAACAATTCGTTCCCTCAATTTAACAATTCGTTCCCACGATATAACAATTCGTTCCCACGATATAACAATTCGTTCCCTCGAATTAATAATTCGTTCCCACGATATAACAATTCGTTCCCTCGAATTAACAATTCGTTCCCACGAAATAACACTTCGTTTCCTCGAATTAACAATACACGGGAACGAATTGTTAATTCGTGGGAACGAATTGTTATATCGTGGGAACGAATTGTTAGTTCGAGGGAACGAATTGTTAAATTGAGGGAACGAATTGTTATTTCGTGGGAACGAATTAATAAAAAAAAGAATTCTACGTCCTCTGCAGGGCTCCATAGGAAATGAACGAGCCAACAATGCTATTATCAGAAGTTAGAATGACCGCAAAGGCCATAAGCCCTAATTCTCGAATCACAGTCATATATCAGGAACTAGACTTTGTCACAAATGTCATAAGACCCATTTCCCTCGTCATTTGTGTCTGTGACTGGAGAAATTGGGCGTATTGATTTTGCGACCAGTGTAGGTCCAGATCAGCCTGTGCATCCGCACAGTCTGATCAGGATCTGCACTGTTCGCCATTCCATCAATGAAACACCCGTCATTCTTCTCACAAGCAATATAGCTCTTTATCATGCTACATGAAAGTACTATTTGTAAGAATCCCATACATCCAAATCCTCCACTAACAGCCACAGATAAAGAGTCCGCCTACCACGAAAACAATATTTTCACCGCCACAGTCACATATAACCCGACTGTAGACTGGTTGCACCGGTGAAGTTGTATATTTCCGTCCCACTGTAGACTGTGTTGACGTTATTTACTACTCGCCGATCAACGCCCGACCTCCCACTTCCGCGGGTCACGGAGAAATGAAAATACGGGGGTGATTGTTTTGCAACAAAAATAGCGTGAGTCAGCTGATCGGTGGCCCAGTTTGTGGTGACAGTCTATGAGTTCATGCCGCCAAGTCATGACTGCTGGTAAAACAATGTTATTAGCATGCTTTTATTGAATCGAAAATATACCAGTAGCCGATTTCACCAAAATCTCTAAGAATACTTATCTAGCTATTAAAGTATACTTTGAGGAAGTAATCATTTATTTTTCCCGTAATGTATTATTTCATATAGAACTAGCCACTGAATATATTTGATGATTAAAAGTATGCAGAATTATTCTACTGAATTTATTACATTATCACAGCCAAAATGGCTGTGATAATGCAATAATTTCAGCATAATACAAAATAATAATAAAGTTGTCCTTAAATTCTAACTTTCTCCCACAAAGTGTACTTAGCAAGATAAGTATACTTTGCAATTTTGGTGAAATCGTCCATTGATATGCAACACATTTGGGCCGACAACAGGAGAGCAGAGCTCCAGATAAGTAATGAGTAATTGAGTGTTTTCATATCATTTCTAAAGCAATTGGGTACATGTATTTCAAAATTTTAATTGGGTAAAATAAAATCACACTCTTGTTTACACATCAACAGACAGCAATTATTGAATAGTTTGCTTCGAAATGAAAACATATCTTGGCATTTCATTAGAATTGTCTCCTTGGAGACAATTCTAATGAAATACCAAGATGTGTTTTCATGGAAAATAACAAAAATATGCTATATTCGTGGTCTGTGTATTGTTTTCTGCAGCATGATAAAGGTACCACAAAATTGTAATTGCTATTTGATACTCGTTACTTCTGCTTTCAATTGGGTATTTAAGCAAATACGCAGCTTATCTGGAGCTCTGGTAGAGAGTGGAATATGTGTCAAATTTGTTCTCTGGACTATGTAATAATGGCGAACAACATAGACCCTGACCGGTCTGCGCGAATGGATTTTAATTTTGGTATTCAGTATTTGCTTTAGTGGTAAGTAGCGGCTCTCTATTATTTGTATGTCCTTATAAAGAATTGTTTAACAATATCCGTCTAAAACATGACTTGGATGTCAAAATATTCCTTATTCGGCAAGTAAAAATAACTATTGTAATATTTGTGTCGCTACATATTTGCGTTTGCTATGCAGTTATTACAAAGGAATACAGTACAACCGTTCTCAACCAGTCAATAGAAAATTTAAAGCTCATTTTTATGGATTCTCTTGCACTGGATTGATCTCTACGGAGCCCCGCAGGGGACGTAGAATTGTATTTTTTATTAATTCGTTCCCACGAAATAACAATTCGTACCTTCAATTTAACAATTCATTCCCAGGAAATAACAATTCGTTCCCACGGGAACGAATTGTTAATTCGTGGGAACGAATTGTTATATCGTGGGAACGTATTGTTAAATTGAGGGAACGAATTGTTATTTCGTGGGAACGAATTGTTAATTCGACGGAACGAATTGTTATATCGTGGGAACGAATTGTTAATTCGAGGGAACGAATTGTTAAGTTGAAGGAACGAATTGTTATTTCGTGGGAACGAATTAATAAAAAAAATGCTCAATAAATGTAAATCCATCAATTGCAATTTTCAGACGATCCTAAATTTGCACTTATGAACATTTTAGTCGTACGATGTTTAGTGAAACGGGCTCCGGATGACTAGAAAACACACACGGAATGTGATGATCGTATCCCGGTATTGCAGTCCCCAGGATGGCTGGTATTGAGAGGTTCTGCTGTAATTGAAGAGGAAACTGGAAGAAGGGGGCTAACTCCACGAGGGAGACGGCCATCTTATTCCACTGACCACTTCAATTGCATTGTTTTTCTTGTTTCAGAGTCCGATAGCGAGGGCGCCGATTTGTCACCACAGAAACCGGACTACACCCTAAACAAAATGGCATCTGCGTCTGGTCTCCCGCTTCCCCTATACACACAACCACAAGCGGCATTGGACCTCAGCTACAGAATCCCCTACGTCACAGACTCTATGTTGTCACATCTCACTTCCGGCGCGCAACTTCCGGCGTATGCAAACATGGCGGCCATGGCTCTAAATCCGCTAACACTAAACCAATGGAATTACTACAACAGCACGATGACGTCATTTCTGCTCTCGCCAAGCAACACGAGATTATCCCCGCCGTCACGTGACAGCGGGATTTACTCGGACCAAGCCATTTCGCCACAGAGAAGTGTTGGAGGGTCACTGGATTTGTCGATATCGCCAAGAAAATGCGAAAACACAGGTAGGTGTAACGTAATTGCACGATCTTCCGTTAGTGGGTTCGAATTGCTGTAGGGTACTTTCTCAATTATGTTGTTAGTTCATGAGGTATATAATCAAAATCTGAATGCTGACATGCTTGTATCCCTTAGCAATTTCTAAAATTCAAGATGACGTCCAAAATTGGATAACGTGTTATATTTGTTAATAAAAGCTAATTCTTTCAAGAAAATCTTCAAAATTTCAATTATCATAGCAATTTGTGAAGTAAATTTAAACTTCACTGTATATTGGTATTCGGATGGAATCGAAGATGGCCGCCATATCATATTAAATTCATTCATTCTAGACGCGGACCAAGTGCGGAAAGCTAAACCACGATTCGACTTCGCTAATCTGGCCAAGGCTGCGACAGAAGATGACGTCACCCCATCTGAACCGGAAGTATCGACAGCAGCCAATCGGGATGCGCAAATATTTAGTCACGTGATGATGAATACTGGAACAATAAGGTAGGTAGCATATCGATGTTAATGAAGTATGGAATGAACTTTTCGGTAAAAAGTCTCTACATACGCTAGTTCAAGTTCAAGTAACTCTCGTAAAACTCTCGTACCGTCAGTAACATACATAGTTACAGGAATCATGGTACAATCTAGTCCATACAATGATTTTTCACACCTTGTGGTTACACAGTACATGTACAATGTTTATTTAAAAGAGAGATATGTAATAATATGTAAATGCAACTGCTACAAAAACGTATTACGTCATCAGTACAGCTCCGATGACTGATGATGTGCATATACAATAAGAAAAATCCAACATCCATTCGTATGTAATTTTACATTTGTTCGGATTTGCAGGTACAATCCATTGACGAGCAGTTTCCGTCCCATTAATTCCAGTTCCGGTAAACTCGCAGATGTCGTGAAAAGACCACGTGGTCGAGGACCAGCAAGGTTGGTAACTGGTTATAATTTCTCTGCTATTGTATGTGTCGCCCATTCCCCGATATTTATTAAAAAACAAAGTAGCCACACTTTAGACATAATGACAGGTGTTTCTGACACAGGTGTATAGAAATGTAGAAGTATACAACAAAAAGCACGTACACTCCACCGGTTAAGAAACGGACCAAGGTCTATAAATACAATAAATATATATAAAAGTATCAATAAGTGAAAACAAAATAAGTTAAAGATTTTTTTACTCCCTGTGTTTACAGGGAGTAAAAAATCTTTAACTTATGGTTTTCACTTATCGATATTTTACGTGTATTTAATGTATTTATAGGCCTTTGTTCGTTACTTCAACGTGTGGTTCGCTCTTGTGATACTTGCAATACACGTACATGTAATCGCGATTATGTTTCCAAATAGCGGACATATATTCGCTGGTCAACATGCACCGACCCGTTAATATATGCAGCGCTTCGCGGTATCAGCTGCTAGTTTATTTTTTATCGATGACCGTGAATAAATTCAACGTAGTAGCAAACAGCAATTTTCGCCTTTTTAATGAAATTGGGCGACTATTTTGATAAAACCGGGCTTAATGCATATCTAAGAATTACAGATCACTCCTCAGTTAATCAGAATACACGTGTAATCTTGCGGCCTAATACTCATATTTTCTTCGCCCGGTGGATCTACACTAATCGCGAAGGCAATAAGCCCGGTTTTACCGTGATACTGACTATCTACACTGGTCGACAATGCAATAAGACCGTTTTCATCGTGACAATGTCCCAATTTACATCCTTATCGCTACCTTGTAACGACACGGGGTAGTATTACGCGGAATATGTATTGGAAGTCATGAAAACAATTATGGCCCGGCTACCCTAGATTACGGAGCCATAGTTTAGTACGGGCAATAACGAGATTAGCGGTTCCGCCTATTACAACTACCGTATACTGTAATAACATTTCATGGAAATGTATTTTGTGTAGTCTTAATACCTGCTGCAGTTAAAGATGATAATGAGTTCGTGATTAGACACGAATGTTTAATTTTACAGCAGAAACTCTGCAAACCGGACACCATGTTGTGTAACAGGGTATCTGGGGGCCTTTTCACTAAGCTTCGTACGACTAAAATGTTCGTAAGTGCAAATTTAGGATCATCTGGACATTTCAATTGATAGATTTACATTTATTGAAGATATGCAGCCAATGTTAAATCAATTTAAATCCAATAATTGTTTAGAAGAAAACAATTATTCATGCGAAATTTACAGACTATCATAATTTTGCACTTACGAACATTTTGGTCGTACGAAGTTTAGTGAAACGGCCCCCGGTTTGGAGAGGTTCCACTGTAAGTGCGTATAGTTTGTGACTGTTGCGGCCATATCACATGTAAACACATTTTAATCAGATTTTGGAGGGTCACTGTACATGTGTATACAGGGAAAATTGCGAATTCCACGTGATCTCTGATTGACCTGTCAATTTTCAACGTTATGTATGGAAACTATCATTACTTTTAGAAATTAATGTCGACAAAATACGACGATACGTGTCGAAGTAATTCCAATGGCGGTTCCTGTCCGTATGCTTATCACATTGCTGTTAAACGAACGCTAACCCCCAAATCAAATAATCAATCAATCAATCAGTCAGTCAAATTCAAAGCCGGTCTCATTTATTTTCTTTCAGAACGAAGAAAGAGTTCATCTGTAAATACTGCGGGCGCCACTTCACCAAGTCGTACAACCTCCTGATCCACGAACGCACACACACGGACGAACGACCGTACAGTTGCGAGATTTGCGGCAAAGCGTTCAGGAGACAGGATCATCTTAGAGACCATCGGTAAGACACAGAGCAAAATGTGACGGTGGTGGGAAAATGGGGCTTTTGTCAAATGTGGACAGTTTATGTCCTGATAATGCGATTTGACTGGAGAATGGGACTTTTGGTATTTGTGACCAGTCGGTCAAAAGTATACTTATTTTGCAAAGTACGCATTGAGGGAGAGATTTTCAATTTAAGGATAAATTTATTAATTTTTATATACTAAATTTATTACATTATCACAGCCATTTTGAGGCGAATCTAGCCCCTGATCTGTGACTGGTGAATTGGGCTTTTGATATTTGTGACCGGTCTAGCTTCTGATATGTGACTGTATTTGCAGAATGGAACATATGATATGTGTGACCAGTCTAGAACCAGCTCTATGACTTTGACTGGAGCTATATAATATAGATATATGTAATTTGTCAGTCTAACTCATGGTCTTGTTGACACTCTTTTTCAGCATTTACAAAGCTAGTCCAGTAGCCTATTTCATCAACATTGCAAAGTATACTTTAGTGGCAAAGTATACTTTGAGGGAGAAATTTTCAATTTTATGATAAATTTATTAATTTGTCAGTCAAACTCATCGGTCTTGTGACACACATTTTCAGCATTTACAAAGCGAGTCCAGTTAGTTCAGACAAACAATGTATACTTAACACCTGTATCAAGTCCGTACATTTTATATACATTGTAATATGTACACTGTTTACATATTATTTTCCAGCTATATCCACTCGAAGGACAAGCCATTCAAGTGCCTGGACTGCGGGAAGGGATTTTGTCAGTCCCGGACCCTGGCCGTGCACAAAACCCTTCATATGCAACAGGTAGGGTTGTCATGTGTTTCCGCGTATTGTACTTCAGTGTGATTTGTGTTCCTGTTTTGACTATTTGTATCAGTAGTTCACTGGGGAACAGTTGTTGTGATGGTTTCGTTGCATTTGTTTACCCTTTGCTTTCTTTTTGCGACCACACACCGCTGGTCCCGAGGGCCGTTTCACTAAACTTCGTACGACTACAATGTTCGTAAGTTCAAATTTAGGATCGTCTGGAAATTTCAATTGATGGATTTACATTTATAGAGCATAGGCTGCATATGCAGCCTATGCTCAAATAAATGTAAATCCAATAATTGTTTACAAGAACACATTGTTAATGTGAAATTTACAGACTATCATAAGTTTGCACTTACGAACATTTTAGTCGTACGAAGTTTAGTGAAACGGGCCCCTGGAGCGCATGTTTGTCAGTGTCGCTTTGAAGGCTCATTGATCATCGGTGTGCACGTGTCATGGATTTATCATGATGTATTTCTTACCGATGAATGGTATGATTACGGTACACTACCAACTACAGTAACCTGTGAATTTCTGAGGTTGTATTGTAGCATGGTAATTCTAACATTACAAACAAAACGAGTGGAAACGGTTCTTTTATATTAGTGTCTTCTGAATTGTGACTATGACTAGGTAAATGGGGCTTATGGGTTTCGCGACCAGTGTAGTTCCAGATCAGCATGCGCATCCGTAATTCCATCAATGAAACACACGTCTTGCTTCAAACAATGTATATATCGTTATCAAGCTACATGCATGCGTGTGTGTTATTTGATCAGGAGATACAAATCCAATAAGCCCCATTTATCACAGCCATCATTTAGATCGTATTGGATTTGGCCACAAATGGCATGAGTCACGTTTCTCAGTCATAGAAACATAATCATATGTGACTGTGACTGGACAAAATGGGGCTTATTGGATGTGTGACCAGTGTAGCTACTGATCAGATACCACCCTCATGTCGCCTGTTAACGATCTATATTGCTTGATAGAAGTTTTGCCGGTGCTTTATTGATTGAATGTCGAACAGTGTAGACCTTGATCAGACTGTGCGGATGCACAGGCTGATCTGGATATACACTGGTCGCAAAACTGGTAACGATCTATATTGCTTGTTTCACGGGTGCGTTATTGATGGAATATCGGCGAGTGTAGCTCCTGACCAGATATCTCCCTTATGTCGCCTGTTAACGATATATATTGCTTGACAAACGTTTCACGGGTGCTTTATTGATGAAATGTCGAACAGCGTAAATCCTGATCAGACTGTGCGGATGCACAGGCTGATCTGGATCTACACTGGTCGCAAAACCCGATTTCTCCACTCACCACCACATACATATTTTCATTTTCTATTTTCAGGGATCGGATCCCGGGATTCCAATTAGACCCGCCCGGTTACAGAAACTTGGAACACACACCCAAAGTCCGGCGAAGATACAAAACACGGACTATCAAAGACAAGGCGTCATTGGACAGTTACCACAGAATCCAATAAACTTGAAACAGGAACCAATGTCCACTTGATCGTGTTTGGTAGTGCTTCTCGATAAGTGTAATACACAGTGGTGCTTCAATCCGCGCCAACGTAAAATGTTTCACGTCGAAATAGGCGCCAGGTTCCTGACGAATATGACATTCAGCTAAATATTTATGATACTACATCATCAACTTGATCTGCAAAGTTTCCCCATCTGCAGAAACGAATTTTCGTCCAGTAACCGGCGCAAACAATTTGCGCCGGTTGCTAGACGAAAAATGCGGTAATGCGATAGCTCTAAGTAGAGACGAATGTCATAGTGTCAGGAAACCGGTGTATTTTTCGTCGTGAAACAGTTTACGGTGCGGAGCGCAGGCCTAGTGACAATGCAATTATGTGAATACATGGCGCCAAGCACGAGTTTGCAGGACAAACAGCAAAACTTGAAATGGCAAATTACAAACGGCGGACTGGACGGGGTGTATTTCGCTGGAGCGGAGATATACGCTGGAGTGGAGTGGAGTTGCATCGCGACTACTCCTGGACATGTGTGATTCAGAACATTATTGCTTCATGTTTACATGGTTGTTCGGCAAACACGCGATTAGCTTACCCTTGTTCAAATATTTGGACTGGTGCTTACCATTCGCCGTAAATAGCAGCTGAAATAATTCATCACCATTGAATGGTATGTGCATATATTGTACACGTCAGAGGATGGATTGAAGTACCGGAACTAATTTAAATGATAGTGAGTAGACACTTTTACCATGGTTTCCTATTTTCCTCAGACACCGGCATACGACACCATGGTGACTGTATGGAATCACAATACTATTGAAAAATGTAATATTTTGCGAGTTTTTTTAGGAGCCCGTTTCACTAAACTTCGTACGACTAAGAAGTTCGTAAGTGCAAAACTAAAATTGACAGCAGCATTGGTATCACTAGCCGATTAAGAGAATCTTTGGTTCAATGGTTCAGACTTAATGTCGCTGTATGTAGGTAGCATTAATGAATCACATTAATGTGTGAAGCAAATTCATAGAAATCTTCGTACGGACATTTTTATCGTAATAAGTTTAGTGAAACGGGCCCCTGGCGGCCGTTTCACTAAACTTCACTAAAATGTTCGTAAGTGCAAAATTATGATAGTCTGTAAATATGACATTAACAATGTTTTCTTGTAAATAATTATGCAGCCTATGCTCAATAAATTTAAATTCATCAATTGAAATTTCCAGACGATCCTAAATTTGCGCTTCCGAACATTTTAATCGTACGAAGTTTAGTGAAACGGGCCCCTGGTTTGTAGTTGCTTATTTTTCATCCTATTTGTTTTGCATGTACATGTACACTGATATATGGTGCTGTAGTAAATTGACCAACGATTTGTAATGAAAGCCATGTTGAAATTATTACTGTATTTTTGTATGTGTCATATTTTTGTACTTTTGTATACACAAGTAGTTTGTAGTTGTTGTTTTGCGTTGAGCGATTACATATCTTGCATGTGTAAATACATACGTGCCTTATCTACCAATATGTGACATAAACCGCCTGAGTCATTATTCCGAAAAAACATTCCACAAATGGCGTTCCGTAATTGATAGAGAATGGTGAATGTAGTTTGCACGCGTTTATTCCAAATTGCATTGACCATGCTGTCAGATGCATATTATGGATTGATAAATGACAAAAGCCGTGTACCTAAGAAAATGTTCGAATTTTCGTGAAAAATATTCACAGAAATTGTGACAAATTCAGTAAATGACGTCGGAAATTGGCGGAAATTTCAATTCCACATTTGCTCCGACCATTTAGTCAACTTTCGACGCCATTTACGTAATTTTGTATCTATAATTCATGAGATATCGCATATTTTCTTATAGTACAACATAACATGGCATGTATCAATTAAAATATGAGTCACGGCAAATATTCCATAATTATTCAACATTCATAAATTAAGTTTCATATGATACTTCACGTGTAGTTGGTGGATCGGTGCTTAATATTAAGCCATTTCCAGATCGGATTTGGAAGAGACATATTGAACCTAAGCGATTCGTGATACACGATTGTAATTGCATGTTTGGTTTCATTTGTATCACAAAATGTGCTAACAAAAACTCCCGGGTTATCAGTTCAAGTCTAACAAGGATTTAGACAATTTTCCAAATTATATTGGCATTCAGCGTAACCTTAATCTTGTATTTTTATTCCGTCGTTTTCATGCGACAATTAAAACCGATCCATTGCAACAGTATTATTATTCATTATACGCACTATTTTGTTGAAGTTGAAGTATTGTATTCTTGTCGTTGTGCGCCACGTATTTAGAGCATGTTTGGCTCATAGAAAACTTCCCATTCCTTTCATATTGTGCATGCATCATCACAGACATTCATGCACATGTACATTCCCATCGATAATTCAACATGGTATGTTACATGTACATTTGATATGGCCGTTACGGAAATTCGGTATTGCATTTGCTATTATAAAGCAGAGGCGTACGATTCATGTATGAATCGTACGCCTCTGCTTTATAACAGCAAATGCAATACCGAATTCCGTAACGTATGTATTGCTATATGAATCGTACGCCTCTGCTTTATAATAGCAAATGCAATAAGGAATTCTGTAACGTATGTATTGCTATATGAATCGTACGCCTCTGCTTTATAACAGCAAATGCAATACCGAATTCCGTAACGGCCATATCAAATGTACATGTAACATACATGCACTTACCGTAATGTTTGTATATCTTACACATTTTGTTCTGAAAAAAGTTGCGTTTTATAAAGGTCTCCCAGACCGGTGTACTGTCAATTTTATGGCAAACGAGCTTCTGTTAATTTCCAACACATTGGTTCTATATATAGACGCAGCGTAAAACATAATGTTGTTCCATATTATAAATCACTTTTGAGATAGTACTGCAGAAAATGAAGTACAACAACGGTTGAAACTGTGCCTCTCTCCTTGCATATTATTAAACAGGGAACAGCATATACTAGCTCTATGTGAATTGCATTAAGTGACCAAAATAAAACCAAAAGGTAACCATTTAAGACCATATAAAATATACAAAGGGGGAGGCGGTATCCACAGAGTCTTTAATAGGCACCGGGGTGCACACACAGACCAGCTGTGTACGATATCACAATAGTACATACTATTCTTAAGTACATGTATATAATATACACATAGAGGTTCTGTCTTGGAAATGCTTAATACACACTGGTTGTGCTTTAATATAAGGCATGGTCTGTCTGTATACCATTCCTGTTTTACATTGTTATGTTATCACACTTTGTTTTATATTGTTACTGACTACATGTTGAAATGTACATATGAATGTACCGAGATCTGACATTTGCGGTCGTTTCTGATTAACGAAAACACACGGCCAGCCTTACATCGGATCCTCGTCCGGAAACCACCTTGTAACTATTGTGAAACAGTATCAGCTTACAATAGTGTGGTAGCGAGTAAATCAGAGCTCCAATTAAGATGCGTAATTTGATAAACTTTTGGCGGAATTTTGTTATTTCTTCACCAAAAATTGCAAGTTGGGTGGGAGTGCTTTAGAATCGTCTCATTGAGACGATTCTAAAGAACTCCCAACTTGCCATTTTGTGTGAAGAATTAAGACAAATACCTCGAATATTTGGTCAAATTACGCATCTTAACTGGAGCTCTGGAAAAGGCCGTCCCTGGTTATACACGAACAATCAAATATTTCCGCTTTCGTCAGATCGTGGCCAATGAAATAATTCCCACCCATGAGATAATACCCACATGTATATCATTGTCATCGAGCTAAAATGTAATTAAACCCCTCCAAACTGCACATGTTGCCACTTCATGGTGATCAGTTTCGAGAGTTTCAACTGTAATTCAGATGAATAGAAACGTGAGTGTATTTTGTCTACCTTTGCTATCCAGAACACACGCTGAACAAAGTACATTTACAGGCATAATATTGGAGAAATAATAACCTGCTGTTTATGAAGTGTCATGTATTAACTCTTTGCATGCTAGCGGTGAAAATAACATCCAACAAATTATGAGTATGTTTCTTATTTCTCTCCGTAAATATGTCTTGGAATTTCATTAGAATTGCGTCCTCTGGACGCAATTCTAATGAAATTCCAAGACATATTCATGATATGTATAGGGAGAAATAAAAGAAAATACAATGAATTGTCGTCTGCTATTTATAGCCCACAAATTTCCCAGCATGCAGAGTTAAAAATAAATGGCAACAATTGTGAATTATTCATCGAGCGTATCTTAATCGTATTTATTTGTGCTGAAGCATCTCTCATACAATGTTGTCATATAATGTATTATTTCTCAGACATGACTCGTGACATACTGCATGACTATTATCTCAAGGATGGCATATATACATGTGTTTATCCTATTTATTGACCCATATACAATTGCCATGATATTCATTATTTTCCATATTCTTAATAAACATTTCAAATTTTCATTTTGTTGACCATTGTTGTACCTAAATCCTATTACTAACATGTGGCTGTACCTGGGGAAATGGTGCTTATATAGAGAATAGTAGGTTAGTGCCGTGAATAGGAAAATATCTGGCAAGGCTTAGGAAACGGGATGGGCAAGGCTCTACCGAACACATCCCGTTTCCGTGCCGTGCCAGATATTTTTCCCATTCACGGCACTAACCTACTATTCTATTTACCTCGTCCAACACCAACAAATAGCTTTAAAATGCAAATAAAATAACCCCAGCCGCATCGTCAAAATCGGAGAATCGACTAGTATGACAACCGCACATATTCATACGCTGTGATTATGTCGTATTGACAGGATATCAAAAATGTTTCACCACTCAATACTTACAGCAAAACAACGTCGACGTCATGCCATGGCCCGCGGTCTCCCCGGATCTCAATCCCATTGAGCACATATGGGATGAGCTGGGCCGCGCAAAGCACGAGCTAACCATCAGATTGACAATGTTCGCGATCTTACACGGGCGTTACAACGGGAATGGAGGAATTTGTCCAACGCACTGGTATTGCGTTACGTCACGTCGATGCGGCGTAGGATCATTGCATGCATTCATGCAAATGGTGGCCACACTCGGTACTAACGAGATTTACTGAATTTGCCACATTACTTATTGAAATTCCATCTCTAAACATTAAGTAACACATTTCTGAGTTTTTGTGATTTTTGATTTTGACCCCTACCGCCCTTGGCCGGTTATCTCTCGAATATTTAACAAGATATCCAAATGCAATTTATTGGCTTTGATACAGAAATGAATGAACTTGTTTTTCCATTTTGATTTTTAAAAGTAACCCTTTTGGTTTTTGATGAATCTTTCCTTAAACATGGAGGGACGTTTCTAGTTTTGCTCAGTATATATGAAATAATGCATTTCAGGAAAAATAAATGATTACTCCCTCAAAGTATACTTTGCTAGAAAAGCATACTTTGCAATGTTGGTGAAATCGGCTACTGGTTTATACCACAGGTTTTTTTAACAGATGGTCATTATTGTGGTGTCCTGTGGGTATTTTGGTGGATTTATGTGGTTTTTGGGTAATTTACATAGTTTTCTGCAACTACAAATTCTCAAACATTACACACGACATAAATCGTCAATTATATGCACGTTTACCGTACCGAACTTTCGGTCCCCATTTATTCTGCCAATATCTAGTACTTCTAGTTATACGTGTAATTCACGGGAGGTGGCGTAAATTGTATGTTGCTAAAAATGCACCTAAACCACCAGAGGTACCGAAATAATCCATACATCACTGGAATATGAACGGTTCTTCAAGAACCTGGGGCCAGTTTCACTAAACTTCTTACGATAAAAATGTTCGTACGAAGATTTCTATGAATTTGCTTCACACATTAATGTGATTCATTAATGCTACCATTTTCAACCTACATACAGCGACCATTAATTATGAACCATTGCACCAACGATCTCTCTTAATCGGCTAGTGATACCAATGCTTCTGTCAATTTTAGTTTCGCACTTACGAACTTCTTAGTCGTACGAAGTTTAGTGAAACTGCCCCCTGTTGTTTACACTGTTCGTAAACGTTCCAGGGTCCTTTTCCAACGGGAACACATATAACAGGCATTGTCAACTGATTTGTAATTTTGAATTAATTCTGCGGTAAGTCCTCTGAAATGCAGGGTCAATTTCAAAGAGGCGCACCACTTTGATGTAACATGACTAATTGCACAGATACTGCGAGTTAACACATAAGTATTAACGGCGTGAAATTAATTCCAGCACACGAATGCAGGTGCATTACACAACCGCCTGCGTTAAACGTGTCCAGCTTATCAACGTTTCTGAACATCTATTGGCAATGCCAACTCGCAATCAAACAATTTGATTGTCTGAGCCTGTGATGTAGCACAGCGCATGCTCAGCCAATCAAACTGCTTGATTTCAAGCACAATACTGAGGTATTTTGAAATAAAGAAACTGGCAAATTGTGGCAATATTAACACATTATATGCGGAATACAACTTTACGGGTATAAATATTTTACTCTTTTTTTTTATTTCTCAATGAAAGTAGATCCATATGTTGCGACCACTCATTTGAACCGTCTCGATGAGACGGTTCAAATGGTGGTCGCGACATATACTTCTAAGCACATGTAAAGAAAACATTTAGGATTTCCCCCCAATAAAAATGGCATATCCTCAGTATGAAATGGGTTAACGCAGGTGGCAGTGTTCGACACCGTGAACTCGGATGATACACAAACCCCGGGTGCACTCCAGGGTGTCAGTATTTCACGAAACCTACCCAAATTATACGGATATATAAACAATGCAAAAACTATACTTTTTTCGATAAAGTTAACTTTTATCAAAGTTGAAGAATGAACCTTCTTTTTTATTTCGTGAATTTGGTGAAATATTGATTTTATTACGAAAAAATATTTCTCTAAGGGAATTTAACATGGGGGAAAGAGTTGGTGCAGAGGGAGTCTAAAAACGAAAAATAAGATATGGAAATTAACTCTAAAATGATGTAACTAAGAAAAGTTAGGTTTTAAAATCGGTCCTCTATTTCTGAAATTAGAAAAAAATCCCCATGTTAAATCTCAATAGACGTCCTCATTCGGAATTTAACATGGGGATTTTTTTTTTTCGCAATAAAATCGATATTGGACCAAATTTCACGTTCTTAAATTTTGCTATAATTTAATATTATCTAAAAATATTGTTTTTGCATTGCTTATATAGCCGTAAAATTTGGGCAGGGTTTGTGAAACAGACAGTAATGATTTGTTTCCCGCTGCGTGTGGATGTTCAGATGCCCGACTTTCTTTCACCAAATTAACAATGAAGTTCACAAACAAGTGCGACAAACTCTGCAATGTAGCATCCATTTGCAAATGGTGTTTACAGAGCTCCAGATAAGCTGCGTAGTTGCTTAAATACCCAATTAAAATTGCCAAAAACACAATTGAAATCAGAAGTAGCGAGTATCAAAAAGCAATAAAAAATGTGTGGTACCAGAAAACAATAAACAGACCACAAATATAACATATTTTTCTTATTTTCCATGAAAACACATCTTGGTATTTCATTAGAATTGTCTCCAAGACATGTTTTCATTTCGAAGCAAATGGATGTGTAAACTGTACTGTGATTTCATTTTACCCAATTAAAATTTGGAAACACCCAATTGCTTCAGAAATGATGGAGTGACAATACTCAATTAATAATTCCTTATCTGGAGCGCTGGTGTTTATATTATGTACGCATACGCAGTCAGTTTATGCCTGCGCTTTGTTACCGCTGCGTGTCAATATTCATTCGTCCGATTTTCATTCACCAAATTAGCAATGAATTCCCCCAACACGTGTGAAAATCTCTGCAATGTGGCTTCCATTGTCAAATGGTATAGTTACAGGAATATCATCATTTCTTTATCCCGTCAACGCAGTGCGTATGTGCCGTGAAACACGGTGCCGTGAAATATATTCTGTCAATACGACCTAATCACTGCGTATGAATATGTGCGGTTGTCATACGAGTCGATTATCCGATTTTGAGGATGCGGCTGGGGTTATTTTTTGCATTTTAAAGCTATTTGTAGGTGTTGACGAGATAATTAGAATAGTAGGTTAGTGCCGTGCATATGGAAAATATCTGGCGCGGCACGGAAACGGGATGTGCTCGGTAGAGCCTCGCCCATCCCGTTTCCTAAGTCTTGCCTGATATGTTTCCCATTCACGGCACTAACCGACTATTCTCTATTTCTGCGCTTATGTTTTCCATAGACGTACATTTGTAGTTACACATACGGTAATAGACACTTCATTGCTTTCAAGCTGCGGTGCATGTACATGTAGATCTGTATTGAAATGCACACGAGAGAAAAAAAAATAGTGATTAACTTGGAAAATGTATGGAAGCTATCATATATATGAAAAGCACATATTGCGTAAACCCTGGGCACAATAAACGTTTTTCTTTTACTTTCAGTGTTCGATACTGCTTCAAGTATCATGTCTTTACAAAATTCAGAAGTGGCGTGAAGTATTTCTAAAAATAATACAAATAAATACTTAAGAATACCTGATGAAATAAAACACAAAATAACAGTTATAATTATGTATAAACTGCTGAAGAATTCTGCGCGCATATTTCCCACGACATAATGAGGTGGAAGCCTTGATCAAATCGCAGGGTCATGACCTCAGATAGGGACAGCCATTAATGATACGGCGCATGCGCAAACGTACAACTTCACATGTGCGACCAGCACCATGCTGAATCGTCCGTCTTTGCTCATCATGAGACAAATGCGGTTTGCGATTCGCAAACCGCATTTCTCTCATGTTGAGACATTATATCTTTGCGATTTGCGCAGTTTCGAATTGTCCAGACTGTGCGCCAATTCACTCAGTGAAACGTCCATATTGGCACAGGCTAAGCTGCGTTAAGTCACCAAGTGGTGTGTTTGCGTCCATGCCATAGAGGGGTATATATTTAATGTTGAAACAATGCACCGGTAAGGGAGTGAACTGATAATGCCAATGGTGAGAAAAAAATCACAAGAAATAAAATTCGTCTATTCCAGCAGGGTTGTTCCAAATATCAATCTGACTGATTCCCATGGTTGCTCCTACAGAGCCCCGCAGGGGACATGGATTTTTTTCTATTAATTCGTTCCCACGAAATAACAATTCGTTCCCTCAATTTAACAATTCGTTCACTCGTATTAACAATTCGTTCACACGATATAACAATTCGTTCCCTCGAATTAACAATTCGTTCCCACGAAATGACAATTCGTTCCGTAAATTTAGTAAATCGTTCCATCGAATTAACAATTCGTTCCCAGGATATAACAATTCGTTCCCACGAATTTAAAATTCGTTCCCGTGGGAACGAATTGTTATTTCGTGGGAACGAATTGTTACTTCGTGGGAACGAATTGTTAAATTGAGGGAACGAATTGTGAACGAATTGTTAAATTGAGGGAACGAATTGTGAACGAATTGTTAAATTGAGGGAACGAATTGTTAAATTGAGGGAACGAATTGTTAGTTCATGGGAACGAATAGTTAAATTGAGGGAACGAATTGTCATTTCGTGGGAACGAATTAATAACAAAAATAATTATACGTTCCCTGTAGGGCTCCGTATGCTCCAGATGCGAATGAGTTTCCCGCTCGCGGGTAAGGATGGGGTATGGATTTTGGCATGCACGGATAACTAGATTGCAAAATAAACCACTGGGACATCCGAACATCCGAAAAAAAACACGGATATCCGACACAATCCTTGGAATAGGATATTATATTTCAACATGTATACCGTACGCCGTTTCTCGCGGCTTTAATGATATTGGTTTAATTTGACTTTAAAGCCAACTAGTTCCTTGTTTTTTTATCAGGCTTCCGAAATGTTTGTATCATATGTATCTCCTATTACATTGAGGAAGCTGACGAATGGCGTCGAATAGTTATTTTTTATCTTCTAAAACTGCTATTCAGGAACATGCCTAGCCTATATCGATATATATCGATTGATCGATGGGCCATGAGTGTCAAATACATCCCAACAACATCGACAACAACAGATAATGCGTTTTACGAGACATTTACTACTATTGTTTCATATCTCCGTGCAGACCATTGTTCCTAATCTAGTCTTCAGCCTCTCCAAACTGACACACGCAATCAAGTCCGACCATGAGAAAAAAGCCATTTTGCAACGCGGCAGCTTTAGAAGTTCGCATGTCTGCAAGGCGGATGGCTATCACAAACGAATATCCACTTTTGTCCGAGCATACAAGATGGCTGAAGATCAGCCATATATCAACGCAGACGGATCTGGGACTACGCTTTTCGCAGAGGTTATTGAGCAGTTTCCCTATTGTCAGTAAAAAATGTATTGACCTTTCACCCCTTATCAAAGTAGGAGAGAGTACCTACTGGCAACAGTAAGTGTCAGGCAGGCAGGCGGGACTGACCCCGCGCGAACTACTGTGTGTCTCTGCTCACTGTCCGCCATTATCAACAGGAAGTGACAGGGGGCGCCATTACACTTGAACTCTCGCATGATATCGCGATTTCACGACCGCGCCAGCATTAATTTGCCGGGAATAAAATGCGTAGAATGTGCCACAATAATGTTTGTTACTTGGAAAATTCATTTTGCGTGTGTCAAAACAAGTTATTTGATTAACATTCGTGGCATCACATTGCTCATGACAAATATGCACTAGGTTTGGTAAAGGAGAGGTGTGGTTATATTGTGATATGTTCCCGATTTCACGGATGTTGTCCCACTTCCGCATTCACTGTGTAAACATGACATTAAAATTACGGTGTTCTGATTGGGCCATCGTAATATCGCTATCGGGTCGATACGATATCACGATGCTATGAAAACAATAGTACGAAACTACGATGACAATAGTACGATACTACGATGACGATAGTACGATGCTGCGATGACGATAGTACGATACTACGATGACGATAATACGATATAATATTTACTATCGTATTCGTATTATCGTATTCGCAGTATCGTATTATCGTTATCCTGGCATCGTGATATCGTAGTATCGTTATCGTGCTATTGTAGTATCGGCCCGATAGCGATGTTACGATGGCCTAAGCAGAACACCATATACAATACTATAGTCTGTTTCACGATATTCAAATATTGATTTTATTACGAAAAATTGATTTGTCTATGGGAATTTAACATGGGGGAAAAAGGTAGAGGAGTTGTGGGAGGAGTCAAAAAACTATTTTTTTTTGGAAATTGACTCCGAAACCTGGCTATACTGTATAGCTTGGAAATGATCTAACTAAGAAAACAAAAGTTAAATTTTAAAAATCGGTCCAGTATTTCTGAAATTCTAAAAAATGTCCCCATGTTAAATCCCCATAGACATCTTCACGGAGTGAAGATGTCTATGGGGATTTAACATGGGGAAATTGTTTTTTCGCAATAAAATCAATATTTGACAAAATTTCACGAAATAAAAAGAAGGTTCATTCTTAAATTTTCCTTTAATTTAATATTATCGAAAAAAATATGGTTTTTGAATTGTTTATATGGCCGAAAAATTTGGGCAGCTTTCGCGAAACAGACAGTAGCATTATTGCGAGTATTGTAGATTCAGACTAGTATTGAGACTATACTATACAGTGTTCGTCATCCAACCATTGAATCCATATGTTGCAATCGAATCTCGACCGGGCCGATTGCCAGACCGGGATGATTGCCAGACCATTGGTTTACCCATGGTTCTCCGGATTCCTCTACATCAAGGCCCAACAGTGCCGTCTGTAAAATACATAGTTTAGAAAGACGAATCAAAGTGAAATTCTACGAGGAGGTCGATAAAAATTGACATCATTTAGTAGCGACATAAATTCAACCTCTGAGTATATGGCATGGACCGTTCCAAGATGACTTCCATGTAACGAAATTCTTCAGACATTGATACAAAGGAAACTATCCAGGGCTCCAGATAAGGCGCGTATTGGCCTATGTTAGGCACTTATGTTAGCAGAATAAGCATTGATTATCAAAAATGGGAGTACAAGATACTCACAGCAATGTGAAAATACGCATTGATTTTCAAATAGAGTAGTGAAAATACTGTAATAAAGTTGAAAATTTACTTAGTGGAGCTGCAAAAAGCCCACAAAAAGCTTTTTTGCAGCTCAAATAAGTGAATTTTAAATGTGTTTTATTTTTTTATCATGTGTTTTATAAGGATATTACGCACTTGTTTTAGCAGAATACGCACTGATTTTCAAATTGTGTAGTGAATATACTATAATAAAGTTGAACATTTACTTAGTTTAGCTGCGAAAAGGAAAACTGCTCAAATAAGTATATTTTTTTTCCATCATTTGTTCCCTATTTAATATTAATTTGTAAAAGTAAAACACGTATTGAATTTGAAATATGTGGGTTAATGCTCTTTAGATACAGAACTTGTCTGGAGCTCTGCCTCTCTAAACCGGACACCGCGAAAGTCATAGTGGGCTGCATTGATGCCTAACGATACTGTATATACTTGAGGGCAAAGCAGACAAAAATGTATTTTATTGCGGATATACCGGACGTATACAGTGGAACCTTTTTCAACTAGACACCATGGTAGTGTGTCCAGTTTAGAGAGGTTTCATTGTACATTTGTCTTTCTTAGTTTCAAACGAGAGGGATCCTAATACGATGCCTCGTTTTAACTGGTTGAAAAATGTGGCATACTTGAAGGCGTTAACTCAATATCACCATTTAGCCACACTCCCCTTCCCATCGCCTTCCTACGACAATCCGAAACGGCACGAAGGAAACACTATACCATTTGTTTACATGCAAACTATGTGTATACATCAGAATCACTTGCACCTGTGGCTTCATGGGCCCGTTTCACTACACTTCGTACGACTAAAATGTTCGTAAGTGCAAATTTAGGATCATCTGTAAATTTCAATCGACGGATTTACATTTATTGAGCATAGGCTGCAAATGCAGCCTATGCTCAATAAATGTAATTCCAATACTTGTTTACAAGAAAACATTATTAATGTGAAATTTACAGACTATCACAATTTTGCACATACGAACATTTTAGTCGTACGAAGTTTAGTGAAACGGCCCCCTGGTCATTTTGGAAAACAACAAATCACGCCTAGTTCGCTTGTCATATGTAATCATTCTTTCGAAAACGGTAAATCTTTGTACGCTGAATTTCAAAGAACGGTAATCTCGTTTCTAATTATGAGAAACAATTATAATTCGTGTTATTCCTAACCACCGACTGAACCGAGGTAGTTATCGTCGCAGGCAATCGCCAGAAAATCACTGATAGCCGTTATTGTGTAATCACTGAAACCTCGGAGCTGGGGTACATAAAATGGCCTAATCAAAAAGGCATTTCGAACTATTTGAAATGTTACGTTTCCATAAGGAAAGGCATGGTGTCACCCTCGAACTTGACTGAAACAAAACATCTCATGTCTCTATTAAAAGTATAAACTAGATAATTGTGTTGTTTTATTTCTGGCACCTGTCCTCTAAACCAACTATGTACATGTACTTAGTTTCGCTGCACGGATTAACCCTTTCTCTCCTAAGTAACTGGAATGGATTTTGATATGTTAATTTTGCAACGAATCCAACCGTCACAAAATGGTTTTCAGAGTAGTCCATTTATGAAAAGGTAGTATTTTGTTTTCTGAAAAACTATGAAAATTACTTTCGAAAAATGCAGATCCTGATGTGAAATGAGTACACGAGAAATAAAAAAAGGAGATACAATAAGCTAAAAAGATAGTTCCGCGAAACAAGCAGGTTTTGTAAACCAATTGCGCAGTTGCATGCGCGTGCTTCGGATGACAACACACAAACGGTACAATACACGTTTGAAGGCGTCAATCACAACGATCACTGTTCCGGTCAACGCTGGCATGTTTATACCGTAAATATGTACGCAGCCGTAAATAGTTCATATAATGTCGTAAATTCTTCATCAGATGTCGTAAATTGTAAAGGTAGCCGCCACTTCCTACGCCCCGCGGCAAATCAGACATCAACAGACCACGTGTGAAAATGGAATTAATTCTAAATAAATCGAAACTGAATCGTTCAAATTGAGATGTAACCCCTGGTTTGACCCCCGTTGGCTTAATACTGTTACATTTAATGAGCTGTTAAACTCTGCAGCGGTAGTTTGTGTATCCGTACAACATTGGGAGGAGATTAGAGCGGGTCACGTGAACACGTGACTAAATCTCGTCGGGATAGTTTCCGTAAACGCCTTCGAAAGATGACGAAATTTTCACAGCTAATTTGGATTTCAATTCCGCATTAGCTATGAAATTTTCGTCATCCTTCGACGTCATTTACAGAACATATCACAGATTCTGTAAATACATTTCATGAAACAAAAAAAATGAAGTTTCGTTTTAACCCTAAGTCCTTGCTTTAGCGAACATATTTGGAAAACGCGACAATATTTGCCACGAAAATCTTAAATACTGAAACAGAATCAATAATAACAAACATTAATATACTTCAGTAGAGCCTCTCTAAACCGGACACGCAGTCAGTCGATATATCCTTAATTTTTGCATGGGTTTCATTGCCATCTATCTCTGATGATAATGCCTGTTCATGTTCGCAAAGCACAAACGCATGCATTTACATATTCATATGTCTAATTTACAATGAAACCTCTCTAAACCGGACACCCTGGGGTCCATTGTACCTGTAAAAGTGTTTTCTGTTTTGCTAACCTCCATTTGAAGAGTGACTTTCAGTGTTACAGTGCGAACGTAATTACAAGCCGGGAGACAGTATATCACACAGAACTTGGTACAACTGTCTGTCGTGGTTTGATAATGTGCTAAATGGCGTGTCAATTTCCACCCATGCTGAGTTGATATAGTGATGGTGATGTTCACTTGAATATCCTGCAATTTCGGTGTGTAAACATACAGTATTATATGTATGGCAAAAGTTATCTACTTCACACTTCAAAATGTTTCCAATCCATGCCCGTATTGCATTTTCGAATTTATTCCAAATAATAAAGTTGTCGAAATTCGAATTACTAAGTTTATTATTCAATGGGGTTGACAGTTTTTCAGGGGGGTGGGGGTCGAAAATAAGAAAAGCATTGAATAAAGCGCATTATAACATAGTTAAAGTCATTCAACTATTCGAAACTTAACCTATACGACTACGAGTCTCACAAATCGAGATATCAGCAAAAACAATTTTTGATTTTTACCATTTTTAAAATCATTCTGTCTCAAAAAGGGTGGCAATAATAATTTACAATTAATGACCAACTTGAACAACTAATACAATCTACGTATTTGCAAATTTGCAAGAGTTCGGTTCATAATTTTCTCTTGCACACAAAACTGGCGAAACTGTGCCTTGCTACCAGTAACCTATTTCATCAACATTGCAAAGTATACTTTTCTAGCAAAGTATACTTTTCTAGCAAAGTATACTTTGAGGGAGAATTGTATGATAAATTTATTAATTTTCATTATACTGAATTTATTACATTATCACAGCCATTTTGGCTGTGATAATGTAATAAATTCAGTATAATAATTCTGCATACTTCTAATCATCACATATATGCAGTAGTTAGTTCTGTATGAAATGATGCATTTTGGGAAAAGTAAATGATTACTCCCTCAAAGTATACTTTGCTAGAAAAGAATACTTTGCAATTTTGATGAAATCGGCAACTGGTCCTACTCAACGCCATCTGCCCGCTTATTTTGGCGTATGAAAATATACATCAACAATGTGTTACACAGGTTACAAATAACTAAATGTTGACCAACAATGAATGTACGAAATCTATCATTTCACTGATATGTAAAAAGACAAAAACAACAACACAATGATATGAAAACTATAATTAACAAGCATAGTAGTTTGTTTCTGACAGGTTGAAGTAACGGACCGAGGTCTATAAATGCATTAAATATGCATAAAAGCATCAGTATATGAAGAAAAAACATAAGGTAATTTTTTTTTACTCCCTTCATATACTTATGGAGTATATGGAGGGAGTAAACAAACATTGTTTTAGCTTATTTTTCTTCATTTATTGATGCTTTTAGGCATTAATAATGTATTTATAGACCTCGGTCCGTTACTTCAACCTGTGTACTGTGTCTGTAGAAAGGTACAACTGGCAGTGCTGTATCTAATGTTGTTAAAACGTGTAGCCTATACCGTTTAATAGTAAATTTGTATAATTATCTTGTACCTACTGTATACAGTCTAAATAGATCAATAACATATGTTTAAATCAAATAAATACAACTACCACGTTAGCATTATGAGCACATGATATGACGAATCCGGACTTTTTTTGGCCAGTTCACCGAAGCTATTCATACAGACTAATAATACAGTACGTACAGCAACTATTTATTGGAGGTTCCCAAACGAAACACGCGAAAACGAAGTGAAAATGAAGTGAAAACGAAGTGAAAACGAAGTGAAAACGAAGTGAAAACGATCAATACTATGCATCGAAACGAATATCGTTTATGGGTTGATTTTTGTGTGTTTTTTTGTTAGCACGAAAACGATAATTTTCGTTTAAATAGCCGGCTCTCAACTGTTTAAAGATCGGTCGTTTCTTTCAACCCATGTCGTGACGTTTATTTTTTGCAACGAACACGTGTCGTTTACACAGATCTTTTTTTGTTCACGCTTAAACCAACAAAAACATCGTTTTCTATTTTTAGAAACGAATATGATGTGAAAACGACGTGTAAACGATATGCAATCGCTCGTTTGTTGAATCTGGAGCAAATCAGTGCTGTAAACGATTTTGTTTTATCAGATAATTCCATTGATTTGGCAGCCAGCTGTGCAGACGCTGATCAGACTGCGCGCATGCGCAGGCTGATCTGCGTCTGCACTGATCGCAAATGCAATAAGTCAGATTTTACCAAAAGTATGACCAAAATGATATTCACCGCATCATCAAATTAATTCAACAAAGCGCTGATGAAAGGGTGCATGTAATTATCAAAGCAACTCTAGGTGAACAGGTGCCCTTAAGCAGACAACCGAACACAGGGTACCCGAACATAAATTAGTCTATAATCGCGCACTCGCTGTGAACTGCGGATTCGATTACCGATGACGTCACGGTATAATGTGCACAGATTAAGAGTCCCCGATGTTCGATTACCGACTATCAGTGATTACACACGATATGTGATACCTGGTGATACACATACTCAGAGACACAAATACAATACAACAAAATCCTTGACAGAACCATGTGTCATTGATTCCAATAGTTTTTAAAACTATTTTCTTCCATATTTTTCTTCTTTAAAGGTGCATGCCCACTCAGTAGGCACAAACTGTTCTTTATAGGAGTTAAATAAGTGTATACATTGTAATTGAGTCACTATTCCACAAGTTCTAAAAATTACGAGTGCCGGTATACAGATATAATCATTTAATAATATTGATTTTACTGATAGTGACTCGCGTTGGTATCAGGCTATTTTCATATGCAAATGAGGGATGATAATTCTTTATTATTTATGCTAATTAAATGTGTCACTTGAAAATAATGTTTTCGACAGATTATAAAGTATGATCATTGCACATACACAAATACATACAGAAAATAAATAGTAATGTCAGTTAACAATTTAAAGAAACACGGTTATCGCCCCTGATATCAGTGTGGAAATTAACGTCTGATATAAAATGTATAATAATGCCAATCAGTAATAGTGAATGAATTTTTATTTTGCCAGACAATGTCTCAGGTGATGTCTCTGATATAAAGAACATGTTGTGCCTACTGAGTGGGCATGAACCTTTAATAAAGTTTGTCGTTTGGTATTTTCGTTATATTCGTTTACTTTTATCCGATATTTGTTTTAGGAACCCGTTTGACAATTTCTTTACATATTTTACAAACATATTTTTTTCTCTGTAACTATTTTCGATTTAATATGTTTTGTGTTGCATTCATTTTGTCTCAAATACTTTCGTTTCTTTATGTCCGCTACTTTGTACAGGAATTCATTTGATCTGACCCAGCTTTCACTTATGATAATTTCTCATTTCGTCTTATGTGTGTGTGAAAGTCATTACTACAGTTATGGTGGTACAGTGGAACCTCTCTAAGCCGGACACCCTGGGGAGTCCCCAGGGTGTCCGGTTTTGAGAGGTTCCACTGTAATTATGCACTCCATGCTTACACATGTATTTTTTAAACATCAACCGACACGAACATGAAACAAATGACAGTGAAACCCATCTAAATTAAACACAATTGGGTCGCCAGGGTGCCCGGTTTAGATATGTTCTACTGTATGTGACGTAAAAACGCGGATTGTAATGAGTCTCTGCTGAAAACCATAATTTAACCTTGGAATCCGGTAAACGAAAATTGTCGCCTGCTGCTCTGTTATACTTTGTCTTCTTTCTCAAAAAGGCATGATTTGGCAGCAGTTTAGAATCATTTCCGATGGTCAAAACACGTTTTTATTGAAAAACAGCAGAAGAAAAAAATTAATTCAGCATCATAGTTTAAGGGTTAGAATAAAAATAATATATATTCTGTCCGTATTTAGATACAGTCTAACCCTACTAAACCGGCCACAAATAAAAGTTCATTGCCATTTATCTCCGATAAGTATGTATGTTCGTGAACGCAAAACACCCACGCGTGACATGGAGTAGTGGTCTGTCTTTTTTTACAGTGGAACCTCTCTAAACCGGACACCCTGGGGATCTCCCAGGGTGTTCGGTTTAGAGAGGTTCCACGGTAGCTAGATACCCGGATGCAATTAAAGACACATTCGTAGCTACTTATGACGTATTCGATTGACCAACCGCCACTAGTAGGATAACGGCAAGCAAATTAAATGATAGTTTATCTAGTAAGTACTGACACAACAAATACTGGGGTTGATATCACTGATAGTTCGTGAAAATGTTATGCAAGGATTGGATATACAAACATCTATATGAAGCAATTGAATTGGGCTTGTACAGCAACGCGCTATTAAATAGGAACCAAATATATGTAGACTTTAGACGAAATGAAAGTCTTGCTCAGCGACCTGTTTTCATAACTCGTATCCTATGCAATGCATTGTGGGAAAGTAGGCAGTAGATGTTCCGAAACATGGACATCCGGGGCCCGTTTCACTAAACTTCTTACGACTAAAATGTTCGTAAGTGCACATTTGAGATTGTCTGTAAATTTCAATTTATGGATTTACATTTATTGAGCATAGGCTGCAAATGCAGCCTATGCTCAATAATTGTAAATCCAATAATTATTTACAAGAAAACAGTGTTAATGTGAAATTTACAGACTATCATAATTTTACACTTACGAACATTTTAGTCGTACGAAGTTTAGTGAAACGGGCCCCTGGACAAGATTAATGCAGGTGGTTCTGTAGTACTATAATACAATGATACACAACACCTCTTCGTTGATCTTGTCATTATTATTTGAAACATTAAAGGTGCAAGCCCACTCAGTAGGCACAAACTGTTCTTTATATCAGGGACATCATCTGAGACATTTCCTGGCAAAATAAACATTCATTCACCATTCCCCCACGTATTGATTGGCATTATTTTACATTTTATATCAGACCTAAATTCCACACTGAAATCGGGGCGATAGTCGCGTTTCCTATGTACAATGATCATACTATATAATCTGTTGAAAATTCTATTTTTTTTAGGTGACGTCTTTAATTTGTATAAATAATTAAAAATTATCATGCCTCATTTGCATATGAATATAGCCTGTCAGTAAAAAAAATACATGTATTAATAAATGATTATATCTGTATAGCGGGCACTCGGAATTTTAAGAACTGGTGGAATAGTGACACAATTATACATTATTTAATTCCTATAAAGAACAGTTTGTGCCTACTGAGTGGGCATGTACCTTTAGAGCAAAACATTTGACAGGGTTGGGCTAGCGTATTTCCCTGCCAATCAAAGGTCAGTGAAAGGTTACGATATCGGGAAGTCACGATTATGACGGACGACATAGGTAATTAAACATTCATAATAATTGTTATCGTGGTTAGAAGGACCCTTAGCCATTCTGGAAGCCTGACGCTTAAGCTTAAAATGATTTTGAAATACCCTCTTATATTAATATATATTAGCCTAAATTAGATAAACGTTGACTTAAAGCCACTTCACTGAATCTCAGTTCGTCTTATTTCCTGATATGTGGCGATTCATGACAAAGCGTGCTTTATTTATGTTTACACCGTTGTAGTTCATGATATATACAGGCTCATGAGGATATACATTACTCATTTGACGTGTGGGGTAAGGTTCACTAGTTAAGTAGCGATTAGTGCATCTCCAGATTCGACTGCGCATTCGCGCAGTCGAATCTGGAGATACACAAATCGCAAATGCGTTTGATCATCAGTTAGTTTTTCACGTTGCATTTTGTTTGCATTCGGTAGCAAAGTAAACAGCGACAGACATCAGACTTTATGAATGGTAGTCTATCATATTTGCATATCGAACTTCAGATGACAAAGTAGGTAAATTAAGTTTTTTGACAAGTATGCCGATAATAAATATGGCCTATATCCGATTATAGTTTACACTGTCTCATTGCGTAGAGTCTGTGATTAAAGGCAGTGGAACATGTACTGGTACGATGGAGTATTGGGGTGGGGGGCGGAGTAGTGTGGGGTGCGGCAGCTTGAATACAATTCATTTCGGTATCGTGGTGTCCCGTAAATATATAGGGTGGTGGACAAATATAAGTGTCTGGGGGTGGGGTTGGGTCTGTCTGCTTCCACCCCCACGTACAACACCCATCCTCCCCCTTCTTCTGTGAAATGTGGCAATTGAATTAAAGAGCAGTAGCTTCCATTACACGGTACTATTATAATTAATAGGTTTGCATTTTGTGAAAAAATCTGAGTAATACATGAATACAAGTTAAGAAAATAATATGCCGTCATCTGGGAATATCTGCACCAAATTGGTATTTTCTAGAAAATTGCGATTGCGCGAAATCAAGGACACGCGAAATTGACAGCTTTCGAAAAGGGGCGATATGTTGACACCGCAAAACTAAAGACAGATATATTATACATTAGTTCCTCCATAAACCGGACATCCAAATTACCTCCATCATATCAGTCTGAAACGTGTTGTTTTAAAGAGTTATTTCCCTTTGCAAATATATTTATAATGATCCGGTCCTATGCTGTATTTCAGCGTTTATTTCTTACTGAATAGCGCAAACATTGGGTCTTGCGAACAGAGTAGACCCAGATCAGACTGCACATATGTGCAGTCTGATCTGAGTATACACTGATTGCAATTATACATTAATAAGTGCGAAAATATGAATCTGGCAAATCATGTAGTCCCTGATCAGATTGCGTAGATATGTATGATGATTTGGATCAACATTAGTAGAAATCACTGTATTGACTACTTTTCACAGCAAGTCATGTTACATCTGTTCTTCTTGCAAACAATAAGGCCCTAATCTACACAATTTGGACCGATTTCTATAAATAAATTCAACGGGAGATAACTAGCTACGATCCCCAGTATGTCGTTTGGATAATGTCACTGCGAACTGTATTAGCCACGAATGGTAGTTAAGAACCCAACATCCCGTTCTACACCTGATCATCGTTTGATTCAAAAATAATTCCCGTCTCTATTTGACCGTAGCTGTTGGTGGGACGTTAAACCCTTTCACTTTCATTTTTTTCTTCAAAAATAATTGTTTTGTAAATGTGCTGTGATATATGTATTACATTTATCCCGTCAACACAGTGCGTATGAGCCCTGAAACACGGTGCCGTGAAACATTTTTGATATCCAATCAATACTATTTTTGCATTTCACAGCCATTTGTAGGTGTTGACGGGATAAATAGAATAGTATGTTAGTGCCGTGAATGGGAAAAATATCTGGCGCGGCACGGAAACGGGATGTGCTCGGCAGAGCCTCGCCCATCCCGTTTCCTGAGCCTTGCCAGATATGTGTTCCCATTCACGGCACTAACCTACTACTCTCTATATATGTGAACCATCTCTTGTTACTGTATCCTATGTATACGGCACATGGAGTTGCCATTTCGGCCATCTTAGTATTTACATGTCATCTGTCAGTTTCACCTCTTGTAGCGTTGGAACATACAGCAAAACTATGAAAGGTACACTAATACAATTTCAATACATGTTTCAAGGATAATCCTTTACAACGTGCCATTAATTATCTCATGCCAATGAAAACACCATGATCGATACATTGGTTATACATTTTGTCTTTTCAAAATATACAATGGCCATGTTCCACTGTTTAAATCATAGGTCACTCCACTCACCTAATTTTAGAACTACATGTATGACAACCTTACCTCGTATAGTCTGCTAGCAACATGTTTATGATCCAAACAAAATCAATATTTCTTATTGAACTCAATATAGCATACATTGTAAGATAGCCTATATGACTATAATTCCAGCACAAAAATATTTACACAATTCCCTAACATTTGATTGGCTCGTAGCAAGTCTCTGTCCAAAATTTATATCCCAGTAAACTCCCACGCCGAACTACTTTCCGTAACCGTGAGGCGCAGTTAAAATAATTCTTAAGAAAACGGAAAACGGAAAATAAACACATTTTCTTGATGAATTTATTTCAAATGCTGGAATTATAAGGAATGAATGGCCTTTTTGTGGAATTTATCGGGGATACGATATAAACTTGGAAAAGTCGCGGGAATACTGGACGAGGCCTTCGTCCAGTATTCCCGCGACTTTTCCAAGTTTATACCCCGATAAATTCCACAAAAAGGCCATTCATTCCTGTAGTGCACTCTCGATATCATGTGTAGAGATTTCTGTTGTTTTTTTTAAAATCTGCACATTTATCGTCAGAAATCATACTTAGTAGTGACTTGGGCTACATAATTATAGTGGAGATGACGTTGTAAAAATTACAATGGAACCTCTCTAAACAGAACAACAAGAAATATATGTGATCATAATTTTGATGTGTTTCTTGGTAATTTATCTCAAGTGATAATGCCTGTTCGTGATCGCATAGCACACAACTATGGCTCGGAATAATCAAATGTCTGAGTTACGGTGAAACCTCGCTAAACCGGACACCCTGGGACCTCCCAGGGTGTACGGTTTAGCGAGGTTTGACTGTATTTTTAACATATTGCACTAGGCAAGAGGCGAAACTGGCAGATAGCTTGCCCATGCTAAGATGGTTCAATGCACAGTATAGTATACTCTAAGAACAACCGGGTCAGATACACTTTATACAAATAGCCAATCACATTTAAGAATATATTGTCTTCGAAACAAGGGATGGTTATTTATAGAACAGCATCACTTGTTTCGAAGACAATAGATTCTTAAAGTTACAGAAGTCATAAAGTTACAGAATATGATTATAAAACAGACATACGGTACTTGCCTTTGGGGTAATGGGATTTCGTTAATGGGATGTTTTTAGTCATATGTCTTTCAAATATGAGACACGCCATGTGATTTTGTACCTTCGGACATCTGCGTAATTTCATGAAATACGTTTACAAAATTTATAATAGTTTCAGTAAATGGCGTCAAAAGTTGACCAAATTTTCAGAGTACATGCAATTCTGAATTGTACTCTGAAAATGTTGTCACTTATGACTTTATTTATGAAAAATAGTGTAAATTTTGTAAACGTATTTTATGAAATTACGCATATGCCCGAAGGTACAAAATCACATGGCGTGTCTCATATGGTGTAAACATGGTAGTTGTCGATTCTGAATCCTTGCGCTATTTTGTGGGATGAGTGATATCGAAAATTAGTGGGCGTTTATACATTAACCCTTTACCTGTTTTGCGATATTTCGACTCTTCCAAATCGAAAACATCTGAATAAAAGAATCAAATGCTGGGTCAAATGATGGTTAAATTATCTGATAGAGTAGAAAACATTGTGGGAAAAGGAGAAATTGCTTGTTACAAGAAATTTCTCCTTTTCCCACAATGTTTTCAAAAGACATCTTCTGCAGAGGCGTGAAAAGTCGTTTCTATCAGGGAAAGGGTTAAGGGCATAGCATACGGAGCCCCGCAGGGAACGTAAAATTATTTTTTTATTAATTCGTTCCAACGAAATAAAAATTCGTTCCCACGAAATAACAATTCGTTCCCTCAATTTAACAATTCGTTCCCACGAATTATCAATTCGTTCCCACGAATTAACAATGCGTTCCCTCAATTTAACAATTCGTTCCCACGAAATAGCAATTCGTTCCCAGGGGAACGAATTGTTAATTCTTGGGAACGAATTATTATATCGTCGGAACTAATTGTTAATTCGAGGGAACGAATTGTTAAATTGAGGAACAAAATGTCATTTCCAGGGAACGAATTGTTATATCGTAGGAACGAATTGTTAATTCCAGGGAACGAATTGTAATTCCAGGGAACGAATTGTTAATTCCAGGGAACGAATTGTTAATTCCAGGGAACGAATTGTTGAATTGAGGGAACGAATTGCTATTTCGTGGGAACGAATTGTTATTTCGTTGGAGCCTGCGGGGCTCTGTAAAAGCAAGTTCTTTCTCTGTTAAGAGTCCGTTTGCGGATAGGTTTTGAAAGTGGTATGTAAAAAACAAACACAATGTGTATGCTATTTTACGCTATTTACTGGTGCAGTAATACAAACACTGATTATGGGACTGGTCCAAGTATTAAATCCGTCCACTTAATAAGTTTAATAAGAGTATTGCTTCTTTCCGGTTTGCTGGCTGAAATTTAAATTTATGCTAAAAACTTCCTCAACCCTGCAAAAGAAGTTTTTAACATAAATTTACCTTCGTTATTTTGTCAAGGCTCAGGGCCTTGGTTGTTTTTACCGAATCCATAGGTAGGTTTTGGTTAACTCAGTGGACACTTAAAGGTACATGTACATGCCCACTCGGTAAGCACACAATGTTCTTTATGGGAATTAAATAAGTGTATAATTGTGTCACTATTCCAACCGTTCTAAAATTTACGAGTGCCCGCTATACAGATATAATCATTTAGTAATATGTATTTCACTGATAGTGACGCGCGGTGGTATCAGACTATTTTCATATGCAAATGAGGCATTATATTTTTTAATTATTACTAATTAAATGCGTTACTTAAAAAAAAAAAATTTGGACAGATTATAAAGTATGATCATTGCATATCAAAACATAAATACAGAGAATAAATAGTAATGTCCGTTAACATTTTAAGGGAACAGTTATCGCCCCTGATATCACTGTGAAAATTTTCGTCTGATATAAAATGTATAATAATGCCAATTAATACGTGGGGTAATGGTGAATGAATATGTATTTTGCCAAAAAATGTATCAGGTGATGTCTCTGATATAAATAACATGTTGTGCCTACTGAGTGGGCATTTACCTTTAACATAGAAAATATATGGTATGACCTAAACTAAAGTCTTACAATCGCTGTAGGTGGTGTGCTAGATTCTACTTGTGTTCGTTAATGGGGTGGCGACAACCACTCCACAAACGATTTACGACCGAGTTATAGGCCAGAAAATGACATGAAATGTTCAGTTAAACTTCATTGCTACTTCATTTTTGTTGCAATTACAATGGCGCGCAAGCGAATAAACCGGGGTACTCCGAATGATACAGCTTGCGCATGCGTTCGGTTGAACATTCCCAATTCGAGATACGAGTATAATGCATCGCTGAACATTAAACGAATTATCTGAGCTTTTTAGACCGATTTATATTCTGTTTTCGACGAATCGTTGGCCCAACATTTCCGTCGGTGTTTCAAAGTCTGTGTATACGACTTAGATTATAGTTTCATGTGTCACATGTGTCTGTGATTGAAGTTGAAGAAATGGCCATGTAGCCACCCTATATCCTGGTCTATTGACACCCCCTCTGGTTTAGTAAGGATCCATATTTTTTTCCGGGAAACAGCACACGTGTTTCACTGTTTAAAGCCGATCGGTGCAGATCCAGACCAGCCTGCGCATCCGCGCAGGCTGATCTGGATCTACCCTGATCGCAAATACCGCCAATGCCACAAACCCGATTTATCCAACCACAGCCACATATTAGTAAACTTTCCTCACAACTTTGTTGACAATCGGTTTATGGCCAGTGTCTTCCGTTTTTATGTGATTAACAAGTCCATGCTACCGACGAAATAGTCTACACAGTACACACTGCTGGAGGTTTTATGTCTAATGTCCTTTCAGATCCTGTTTAATGTGTAGAATGAAAAGATTCAAGTCATTTCCTGTTAATTAAGTCTCACTGATCATATATCGCTACTCTTTACGCGGTGAACGTCATATATTTCCCGAAAAGTTAACTTGTAAATTTCTATTCATCTCGGTGTCAAAGTGGTATCTCTTTCTTCAATGCTTCATATATCGGATTTCGATATATGAATTAGATTAACCAGTAGGCGTACAGCAAACAGATATGTGAAATACAAATCCTGCTATGCATGTTGGTTTCAGTTATCGAAAATTGCATGGCAATACCAAATATAGTCCGAAATGTCCTGAACCGAAACGTTCCAGTCCGAACCGACCATGGTTAAAAAACTACCATAATCCGAAGTGTCCTGTGGGCCGTTTCACTAAATTTCGTACGACTAAAATGTTCGTAAGTGAAAATTATGACAGTCTGTAAATTTCACATTAACAATGTTTTTTTTCTAAACACTTATTGGATTTACATTTATCGAGCATATGCAGCCTATGCTCAATACATGTAAATCAATCAATTGAAAATTCCATACGATCCTAAATTTAAACTTACGAACATTTTAGTCGTACGAGGTTTAGTGAAACGGGCACCGGGTGTCCGTTTCACTAAACTCCGTACGAGGAAGTAGTTCGTAAGTGTAAAACTAAATGTTACTGTACATTTGCGATTAGCAGCCGATTCTGACATCTCTTTGGTGGATTTGTTCAAATTAAATGACCCGTACATGTCGGTGGACAATTGTATCATTAGTGTATCACATTGCTGTGTAAAATACATTAAAATAAATATTCGTAAGAACAATTGTATGGTACGAAGTTATGTGAAACGGGCCCCAGATTCCGGAACGAGCGTCGTCCAAAACGTCCTGGTCCGAAAAGACCATAGTTCGAATTGTCCATGATCCGATATGTCCTGGTCCGAAACGGCTATGGGTCGAAACGGTCATTGTCCAAAACGTCCAGAATGAAATCAGGGCCTATCAATTAATATTCGACCCAGATGAAATTAAAATCTAATTCCCTACGTGCATTGCACGCCACCCTCCACCCGCTGACAGAAAATGCAGTGAGATATGGGTCCATAACACCGTTATATGTATTGGTAGATGTTAACTGTTGTAATAAAGGTCACTGAGAATAACATTATTCAACCCTTAGACCGCTATCTTACTTTTTTTGTCGTCTGCTGTTTATTTTCTATTTTCCATTGTTATCATCAAAAACATGCTTTGACAGCACGTGAGAATAATTTACAACATGCTTTGACAGCATTTCAGAATCATTTCCATTGGAAATGATTCTGAAGTGCTGTCAAATCCCTGTTTTTATTGAGGAATGAGGCAAGATATAAAAGCAACAGCAGACGACAATTTTTGTGAGTAGCGGTGTAAAGGTTAATTACAATTTGGCGCCAACAAAAGTAACATTTTAATTTCCCGGGCAATAACGTCCGACAGAAAAGACATATAATACATATTGTTTTGAATAGTTACTGTTTTTATCAAATATCCGATCATGTGGTCGATAATTTAATAAAAACGAGTGACTGCTATTGTAATACAATGTATATAAAATACAAATGTATTAACATTTTCCACGTGATTGTTTTGAAATAACAAATTGAATGATTTTGGACATATTTTGCTACGAATATGACAGGGACACGTTATTTAATGCAGGCTATCACATCTTTGATACATTTTCGAGTTTATTTCTGCATTTACACAGCACATGGGCAATGTACAGTGGGGTCAGCGTGTAAGTGCACACACGAAGGAACACGACAGGTTGGAACCAACCTGTCGTGTTCGTTCGTGTGTGCACTTACACGCTGACCCCACTGTATGTACATGAGGGTGTGATAACACAGTTAGATCAAGTCCGTGCGCATGTACGATCGATCGCTGAAGATCGCGGATTATCTCCTCGTACATGCGGACGAACCGTGATCTAACTGTGGCGTATGATAATACAGTGGAACCTCTCTAAACCGGACACCCTGTGAGGTTCCCAGGGTGTCCGGTTGAGAGAGGCTCCATTGTAAATCAGGCACATGGGCACCGCAAGCCAGGTATATGTGGTTTGCGATCATGAACATACGTTATCAACGATGAGAGATGACAATAAACACATACAATTAAGCAGACATAATTCTATACAAAACTGTTATTTAGTGTACACATACACTACTCTTTATGTCCACTGTCTGTCATCTTGCATGCATTGTCATGTTGATTGCATGTTTGTCAATTACTATTGTTCTCAAGAGTCAGCATGGCGCTCAAGAGTCAGCATAGCGCAATAAACGAATATTCTATTCTATATTGCATTATTGTCCAGTTTATAGAGGGTCTACTGTCGTTTAATAGTAGGTATGGTTTTTAGTCACGTGTGAGATGTCGGAAATTCCCATGGTGGAAACCCACGCTTTCCTGAACGTATGTCTGTCAACCTGTGCGTCTGATTACCGGAAACCACAGACTACAATAAATGTTTATATTACAAATAGACAACATATTTAGTGGGTTCTAAATTGAGATCGTGACACATAAAACGGGTAAATTTAATTGGAAACGTTATATTGGCTGCTTTGTACGGGGCCCCGCAGGGGACGTATGTTTGTTTATTAATTCGTTCCCTCAATTTAACTATTCGTTCCCACGAACTAACAATTAGTTCCCACGAAATAACAATTCGTTCCAATTGTTAATTCGTGGGAACGAATTGTTATATCGTGGGAACGAATTGTTAATTCAAGGGAACGAATTGTTAAATTTAGGGAACGAATTGTCATTACGTGTGAACGAATTTTTAAATTGAGGGAACGAATTGTTATTTCGTGGGAACGAATTAATAAAAAAAAGACCCATGTCTTTGTGACCTTTTCCCTTTCATGAAGGCAAAGAAATTTACTCACAGGCGACAGATTAAGGATATCACCATCTAGAAACCTTCAAAAATAAACAAACTCTGGATTCAGTCACTTTAGTATGAAATGCTTTGCTTTTTGTTGTCATTTTATCCAGGAATAAATGCACAAAGTTGTCAAAATAACTAGTCCGAAGTATGGAGAGAAACAAATAGCATTAGTATACTGCATTAACGTGTATTTTATTTAGTTTCCCGTTTTCGAACGTTAACCCTTTCATCCTTATTTAAACTTGAATGATCTATTATATGTTAGACTTATTCCATTAATTAGTGACGGCGTAATTTTGTAAAAACTCAGAAACGATCAACAAACGATGTATATCCAGATGAGACGGCTCGTTTCGAGCCGGCTCATCTGGATCTACATCGTTGGCAAACATTAGCACAGAGGAATGTAGTGTTGGAAGCATGTTGTACCATGTTTATATACCAGCATACCCCAAAATATGCCATACAGATACCACCAATTGCCGTTGTCCCACTTTGATCGCGTTGCCGGGTCAGACGGAGAAATACACGATATTTGCCTACTAGCGACCGCAGTCGGCCCGTCAACAGCGGGGCAAATATATTCAAGACAAGATTAAACATCTTAAAATTGTTCACAAGATTTCACCGCCGGTAGCAAGAAGCGGGGTCTCCCAGTGTTGACTTTGGCGTGCACTGGGCGGTGCGGAGTTAACGTGTCGCCAGTTTCTATAGTCATACAAGTAAATCCTTTTAGGGGAAGTCCACTCCCATCCCAAACATATCTAGGATGTTTAATGTTGATTTAATATGATGTTTATTATGATGACGAGGCTATGACGAGTTTCTTATGGAATCCGTGAACGAGTTAAAAAAAGCATATACAACGTATATGGAATCATCACGAATTATATATTTTATTTATTGCATAAGCACACCATCATGCTGTGTAGCTGTATTGAATACCATTAGTATTTTCATTAGTGAGCTCACTTGCATATTTATTACACTAGCGCTGTAGAGTTTTAATACACTGTACTATACTAATACATTGCGAACTCTAGAGCTCCAGATAAGGTGCGTTATTTGCGTAATATAATTACTTATTTTAACAGAATACACATTGATTATCAAACGTGGGAGTAAAAAATACTCACGGCAATGTGAAAAATACTCACGGCAATGTGAAAAATACTCACGGCAATGTGAAAATACGCATTGGTTTTCAAATCGAGTAGTGAAAATACTGTAATAAAGTTGAACATTTACTTAGTTGAGCTGCAAAAGCTTTGCAGCTCAAATAAGTGAATTCTTAAATTGATTTTATTTGTATCATTTGTTACCTAAGTAATAAGGAAGAAAATCAATAATACATTTGTAAAAGTAAAATTCGCTTTGAATTTGCATAGTCTTTAGATACAAAACTTATCTGGAGCACTGCAGCTCGACGGTGCATTTGGACACAGCGAGAATATGTTCATGATTGCAAAGCGAATACGTCCCGTCGTGTTCATAGACACTAATTAGAGCAAATCACTCTCAAGCAAATACATTGAGGTGGATTCAAATGGTTTCCGGTTTAAAGAAGTTTCACTGTAATATGTGGTGTACCCAATAGTCTTCGTTTCAGACGCTAGATTGATTGATTGGTGTCTAACGGCATATCAACAGCTCAGTAGCCTATTTCACCAACATTGCAAAGTATACTTTTCTAGCAAAGTATACTTTGAGGGAGAAATTTTCAAGTTTAGGATAAATTTATTAATTGTTAATCCGATAGCGATATTACGATGACCTTAACGATCACAATTTTAGGATAAATTTATTAATTTTTAATCCGATAGCGATATTACGATGACCTTAACGATCACCATATAAATGATGTTTTATTGATGAAAGCAAGGTCACAATGTCTCTCAATGTTACAACTCTACTTAACTGGTGCATATATTCATATACCAGCGTATAAACTTAATATAATTAAGCGATTTACAACCGAAATATGAAGTCTTATCGCTTGAACGTTCTCTGATGTTTTATTGCACCATTACATATAACCGCATACATGGGGGTATTAAAATCTGCTTCAAAACTTAGTACAAGTGTCACAGACAATCACGAGAATATTAACTCGATACCATCTGAGATTCCATTATAAAGAGCTTTATCAGGTAACGAGTTGTGTATGGACCGAATACGCACCGACTGATAACATATTGCTGTATCAGGCACTGACCTAGTACGATTATCCTGGTTACAACAAATATAAAAACAAACGTTTCATTGGTCGAACGGCGCCATATGACGTTTTAACGAATTACGTCAGTGGAATGACGTCACGAAAAGAAAACAAGTCCGCGTTCTTTTCGACGAAAACGACGCCATAATTGCTCATTATGTAGCGAAAAACGTTACCTGATAAATGGAATATCATGCTAGTGTCCTTTGATATCAAAGTTTATCAGGCTCGACTCGGAAACGGTAGGAATTCCTTGGCAAGCCTCTGAATTCCTACGCGTTTCCTAGCCTTGCCTGATAAACTTAATATCAAAAGACACTAGTAATGTGATATGTACAGACTCTCATAATTGTGCACTTACGAACAATTTAGTCGAACGAAGTTTAGTGAAACGGCACCCAGGGTGACTTGCAATGATGTAATTCGTGTTATCTCAAGGTAGGTGGTGGTTTGGTTCAATTCGCAGCTTCGGTTTTGCTATGACAGCTTAGGTACAATTCCCCTAAGTTTCAATTGTTATTTATGAAACCTCATTATGGAATCAAGAATTTTGGCATTGACATTTTAATATATTTCACTACTGCGGAAGCACCCTCCAATATATGCGTGAATTGCAAAATAAACATAGGCGCAAACATTGCTATATTATTTAAATTGTCCTGTATTGTGTTGTATATGAAACTACACATATACCCGACTTGGTATCAGTGACCACACCAGGGGCACGTTTGGTCGTAAGTGGTCGTAAGTGCAAATTTAGGATCGTTTGGAAATTAAAATTGATAGATTTACATTTATTGAGCATAGGCTGCATATGCAGCCTATGCTCAATAAATGTAAATCCAATAATTGTTTACGATAAAACAATGCTACTGTGATAATTTTGTACTTACGAACATTTTAGTCGAAAGAAGTTTAGTGAAACGGGCCCCAGGGGCCTATTTCACTAACATAGCAAAGTATACTTATCTAGCAAAGTATACTTTGAGGGAGAAATTTTCAATTTAAGGATAAATTTATTAATACTTATTATACTGAATTTATTACATTATCACAGCCATTTTGGCTGTGATAATGTAATAAATTCAGTATAATAATTCTGCATATTTTTAATCATCATTAATATATGCAGTCGTTAGTTCTATGAAATAATGCATTTCGGGGAAAATAAATGATTACTCCCTCAAAGTATACTTAGATAGATAAGATTACTTTGCAATTTTGATGAAATCGGCTACTGGGGGCCGTTTTAATAAACTTTGTACGACTAAAATGTTCGTAAGTGCAAATTTAGGATAGTCTGGAAATGTCAATTGCTGGACTTACATTTATTGAGCATATGCTGCATATGATTATTAAATGTAAATACAATAAACGTTGAAGTCAGTGGCTGGGGTAACTTGTTTGAACGACTATTGTCCAAGTCCTAGGTCTGAGTCTTCACTCGTGACTATGGGGGGAGGGGTGGGGGCGACGGGGGTGTTCATCTCAGCCCGGTTAGCGCAGTCTATATGACACTGGTACGGCAAACCAGAAGTGCGTGGTGCGAGTCCCGCTGCTGGATGCGCGTATTCTCGCCAAGTGGTAAATATGTGACGAGCTTCAATTTATTCACTCATATCACAATTAATTTGTGCATGTGCACGGGATATCAGAATGCTCATGTGCAGCATAGCCTGCGGTTTGTCGTTTGCATGTCTTTTCTTATGGGGACAGTACATCACCAGTTATGGGATGGTATGTATACATACATACGTGTACCATGGTCATAACAGTGTATGTCGTTTGCTCCTGGGGGGGGGGGTGGGGGTTTCACTAAACTTCGTACGACTGAAATGCTCGTAAGTGGAAAGTTATAATAGTCTGTAAATTTAACATTAACAATGTTTTATTGCAAACATTTATTGGATTTACATGTATTGGGCATAGGCTGCATATGCAGCATATGCTCAATAAATGTAAATCCATCAATTGAACTTTCCAGACGATCCTAAATTTGCACTTACGAATATTTTAATCGTACGAAGTTTAGTGAAACGGCCCCCTGTTCCATTATTCTCCTCATGCACGGTTACTCTCAAATAGTAATTGACTGTATGTCTCTTTGGTAACAAAGCTACGCATTCCATGGTTACCGATGCCAAATATGATACAAACTACGCATATATGCACATGTTTCTGCTTGGTTTTGCTGCATTTCATCCCAGTACGTGTATTCTCCATTGTATACTGGACATAAGCCTCCAAGATGCGTGGTTTCCAACACGTGTGTTCATATTGGCTTTGTATATTCTTGAATAAGGTACTAGATTTACAATGCCATAAATATGTTAATTTATATTCGGCTTATCTGGCTACCAGTTTCGGTAGAGCACTGTTTTAAGTGTTTTCCCGATGTACAGAGAGTTCAAGTGTGTACTTCTTCGCCAATAAATAGTAAAACAATGGTACGATCTAGATGGTATTATCAGAGAGTGAAATTGGTCATAGATAACGTTGGAAAATTGCTTCTAAACAAGTAAAGCAACGGTTACCACGTATAGGTGATATTCGTAAGAGGAATATGTATATCAATTGAAGAGGTGAGTGGAATAAGGGGGCTAACTCCATGATGGCGTTAGCCACCTTGTTCCGCTCACGTCTTCAAGTGTCAATCTTGGCATTAAATGTACATGCCCATTCAGTGGGCACGAAATGTTCTCTATGGGAAGTAAATAAATGTATAATTGTGTCACTATTCCACCAGTTCTAAACATTACGAGTGCCCACTATACAGATATAATCATTTAGTAATATTTAGTTTACTGATAGTGACGCGCGGTGGTATCAGGCTATTTTCATATGCAAATGAGGCATGATATTTTTTCATTATTTATACTAATGCAAAATGCATCAAAAAATAAATACAGATAATAAATAGTAATGTCCGTTAGTATTTCAATGAAACACGGTTATCGCCACTGATATCAATGTGACAATTTACGTCTGATATAAACTGTATAATAATGCAAATTAGTACGTGGGGTAATGGTGAATTAATGTTTATTTTGCCAGAAAATGTCTCAGATGATGTCTCTGATAAAAAGAACATTTTGTGCCTACTCAGTGGGCATGTAACTTTAAGAAACACTATAGCATCAGGCAATTGCAAAATACCACCAATCTTTGTTGGCTAAATTAGTTTGTATATTCACCATATTGGAATGACTGTATTTTCAGTCCATGTCTCATTTTGTGGTCGATAGATTGATTGGATGGAGTTTTACGGCCGTTCAACAGCAAAATCACATGTGGCTATGACTGGAGAAATGGGGCGTATGGGGTTTGTGACCAGAGCAGCTCCTGATCAAATAACACACTCCAGTAGCCTGATAATGATCTATATTGCTTGAGAGAAGCATGTCAGTGTTTCATTGACGTAATGGCGCACCGTACATATCCTGATCAGGCTGTGGATACACTGGCTGATCTGGATATACAAATGTACACGGTCCATTTTCTCGTCACAAATCCACATAATTGAGACACGCCATGCGATTTTGTACCTACGGACATCTGCGTAATTTCATTAAATACGTTTACAAAATTTACAATATTTTCCGTAAATTGCGTTAAAAATTGACACAATTTTCAGAGTACATGCGGAATGATATTCCGCATGTACTCTGAACATTTTGTCAACCTTTGACTTTATTTGTGAAAAATATTGTCAATTTTGTAAACGTATTTAATGAAATTACGCAGAAATTCACCTGGCTGTAGGAGTACCGCACGTTCAAAACTAATACTAGTATTAACAAAAAGTAATTTTCACCACCATAAGTTCAACCCTCATAGCTGTGATCTATTAATCAACGTCTTTCAATCAATCGAGAAGAAATCCCTGTCCTAAATGAGATAGAAGATGACAAGCAGCCGCTCTTCAACAATAATACTGCATGAATTATTTAGCGATTATTTAGTGTGTGTTTAGCACCGTACTTATACTAACTAGTTAGCACGTAGTTGCCGTGCAAATCGCATTACAAACACTATGTACTATAACCGGACACTAAATTGGTAGGTTCAGTAAATTAATAAAGATTGTCAACAATCCATTGTTGATTGTCTTGCATAACATGGGTGTAAGATACACAATATTGAGCGCGTCGATTGTCACTATATTAGCAAATTTACCAAGTTGACCGAAGTTCGGAATAGATCTAAATGGCTATCGGTTTACATGCGAACTTTTATGTCGGCTCCGTTGTCAAATTAATATGCAAAGTAAATATATGATATGCTATTTCTCATATGACGACTTTTGATTCTCTGAACAAAATATGTCACATGTGTGACAAAATATGTTTCATGTATGGACCTTGGATATGCATGGTGTTCGAAGTATGTTAAGCTATTGAGTTTGCATTCTGAAGTACATTTAAATTGCCCGTTTGAAATCAGTTAAACAACTCGTCCCACTCACCGATTTCTGTAGAATATACGGTATCGAAGTCACGTCGATACCGTATATATAGTATGCAGAAATTGGTGTGTGGATTTCTTTTGCCGAATTGCTATAAGTGCATGCGCTGATCAGACTGCGCGGATGGACGCCAAATCTACATAAACACAAATAATTATTGGTAGCTTTAAATAATTAGAGCTAACACTAAATATTTAGAGCTAGCATTAATTATTTGAGTTTATGTGGATTTGGCGTTCCTGGAACGCCAAATCAACATAAACTCAAATAATTATTGCTAGCTCTAAATAAGCTAGCATACAATATTTACAGCTAGCTCCAAATGATCTAGAGAGCTCTTCAAATGATTTGGAGCTAGCCCTAACTATTTAATGCCAGTTTTAATTATTTAGAGCTAACATTAGTTATTTGTGTTTATGTAGACTTGGCGTTCCATAGATCAGCGACTACACTGGTCGCTAAAGTAGATTATAACACAAGCTACACCCAGTATTATTTACACAAGAACAATTAAGACACCGTTCAATCATATAGGTTCGCTTTTAGTTATTTTAATACCGACGGTTCTGTGATTCAAAGCGACTAAAGTGAAAATTTATGTCCGTAAATATTAGTTTATTATTTAGTACAAAGTAGCGCCACCTTTCGAACTCGTGTTTAATGTTTTAATCCTAGAGGGACAACGTCATCAACATCGTTGCCGTCCGAAACACATTTGTGAGTGGAGAAATGGGACGTGTAACATTTACGACCGGTTTAGACCCAATCAGAATGTGATTGAATAAATGGTATTATATCAATTGTTGCCAGTCTAGCCACTGACTTGCGAAATGGGGCTTATGACATTTTAGCTAGTCTCCTGGGGGCCGTTTCACTAAACTTCGTACGACTAAAATGTTCGTAAGTGCAAATTATGATAGTCTGTACATTTCACAGTAACAATGTTTTATCGTAAACAATTATTGGATTTACATTTATTGAGCAAAGGCTGCATATGCAGCATATGTTCAGTAAATGTAAATCCACCAATTGAAATTTCCAGACGATCCTATATTTGAACATTTTAGTCGTACGACGTTTAGTGAAACGGCCTCCTGATATGTGACTCAGGGAATTGGGTTAATTACCTGTGTAGTTAGGCTAGCTGTGCAGTCTGAGCCGGGTCTACACTGATTGTGCAATAACATTAATAAGTGTGAAAATATGAATCTGGCAAATAATGCATGCCCGGATCAGATTGCGCAGATGTGTAGGATGATCTGGATCAACACTAGTCGATATCATTATAATTGCTCCTTTCCATAACAAACCATGATACAGTCGCCCTTTTTACAAGCAGTAAGGCTCTAAACTACACCATTTGGACCGGATTTCTATAAATAAATTCAACGGGAGATAACTAGCTACAATCTCTCATTGCACCAGGGTCTGCAAGTTGTGTAAATTAATCAGCGAATAATTCCTTACCATTTTCATTATAAGAGATGATACTAGTGCTTCCGTTGGTCAAGTCCGAACAAAAAATATTATCACCGGTACTGCTCTCCGCGCCGGCCTAAAATGTTTCACGTCGAAATAGGCGCCGGATTCCTGACGAATTCCCATTCAGCCACATGCAGAATATACTGCATAAACACATTTTCGTCTAGTAACCGGCGCAAGACATTTGCGCCGGTTACTAGACGAAAATGCGTTTATGCGATACCTCTAAGCTGAGCTGAATGGCATATAGTCAGAAAACAGGTGCATTTTTCGACGTGAAACATTCTTCGCCGGCGTGGAGTGCAGCACCGGTGAATATACCTTCCCAAAGGTTAGACAATACCAAATGGTGCAGAAGTAGTCCGGTATAAAATAAATAGTGCGGGCGTTTTGAGGTTACATACCTAGTTTGCTTGCAAATCTTGATCTATTTCTACCCAGTTTCACTTGAGGAACATTATGGGGTGCTTTTAACACCAGTTTTCAGCATATTTGTAGCATATAAAAGAAAACACTGAACCTGTTGGTCATGTGATGTAGACAAAGTTTCTGTGGCCAAAACATGTAATCAACATTGGGTGATATGACGAGGTTGAATTTATTTTTCTTATCGTTTAATTCATGCAGAACCAGTACAGACTGGCTGCATGTCATGTACAAGTAGGTCCCACAATATCCATACACATAGTGAAAGTATAGGAGAGAATGGCCTTATTGGATGGCATTCAGTTAAATTATATAGTAGATGGAGCGCATGGCCGAGTTAAATGGTTTAAAGCGTCAGACCGCTGATCATACGGTCGTAGGTTCGAGCCTTGAGCAAGACATTTTATCCACACTGCTTCAGTCCACCCAGCTGTAAATGGGTACCTGGTTAAAGGGGAAAAGTCGATTGTATTCGTTTGTATGTACATGTATAGTATATAAATAAAATATGATCCTGCACATAATCCCCGAAAGGGTGTGTTGCAATATATAAAGAAACAAAACTATTTGGTGTGGTCCAACCTAAACGGCATGAGCCCTATTTCGTCGTGTCCTGTCACACATAGATAAAGCTATTGAGAGTAAGCCATAAAGTTAACAGTAAAGTTACAGTTTCTACATAAATAGGCACATCAAACGACGGCTAATTTTATTGCAGATTAACAAATATTTGTAACATATTCGTGCCCATGTAAGTAAGTACCGCTATCACTCATGTGGAAACCTGTCGTGTTGGTATGATTACGTAGCGTGGTGACACGGCAATATGCCGTTGTTCTCTTATATTTAAGGGCAGGAACTGGCTCACAGACCTTCCAAACCCGGGCATATGAGCCAAGAAAATGTGTCACGCCAATGGCCGTTGGTCCGTTCTTTATTTTTATCCTTCTTTCCGAATTTAGTATCGGTTGCAATGCGGTCGAAATGTGTGCTTTAAATTAAGGAGGTTGTGAGACGGTTAATTTAACCTAACTAGTTCATTCTCATACCGCGCTGGCAACAAAATATATCAGTTACATATAATGTGGAACCTCTCTAAACCGGACACCCTGGGAGGTCCCCAGGGTGTCCGGTTTAGAGGTGCTTCACTGTAATTCAGGTATATGGGTGTGTCGAGACATGCTGCTGTTAATTTCGAACACGAAGAGTCATTAGCAGTCTATATAAATTGCAGTGAGACCCATCAAAATTAAACAAACTTATTTTTCTAGGCGTTCGGCTTAGAGAGGTTCTACTGTATTTATATAGAGGTCTCTATACATGTTAATTATATATAATAATTTGTGTTTCCGTACAAGAAGACAATAATACAACGCTAGTGATTTTTGATATCAAAATAACTGTTTATATTTGCTCTGTCTGTAGTAAAGTATAATATAGGAATGAATGGCCTTTTTGTGGAATTTATCGGGGTATAAACTTGAAAAAGTCGCGGGAATACTGGACGAAGGCCGGAAGGCCTCGTCCAGCATTACCGCGACTTTTCCAAGTTTATATCCCCGATAAATTCAACAAAAGGCCATTCATTCCTTATAATTCCAGCATTTTAAATAAATTCATCAAGAAAATGTGTTTATTTTCCGTTTTTTTAAGAATTATTTTAACTGCGCCTCACGGTTACGGAAAGTAGTTCGGCATTGGAGTTTACTGGGATATAACTTTTGGACAGAGACTTGCTACGGACCAATCAAATGTTAGGGAATTGTGAAAATATTGTTGTGCTGGAATTATTGTATAATGTAACTGTTATTGTGAATTTTGATATCAATTTTATCAGGCTGGGCTCCGCGAGCAACGGAACTACTACGCATTTCTTTCTATTATCATGAAGAAAAATTACAAAACAAACTTAACCATTTCACCCCTAAGTAACTGGAATGGATTTTTGATATGTTCATTTTGCAACCAACCCAACCGTCACAAAATGGTTTTCAGACTAGTCCATTTATGAAACTGAGGGGATATTTCTTGTTCTCAAAAATATTAAAATTACTTTCAAAAAGTGCAGATCCTGATGAGACGGCTCGTTACGAGCCGGCTCGTCTGGATCTGCACTTTTTGCATAAACCGCTATAGCGGGATTTCGGGTTTAAAGGTCATACATGATTATAGTCAGTGTCGTTTCTGTATACAAGCATACCGCAATGCTATAATGCGTTTTGATACCACGTTTGTCAGGCTCGGCTGGGAAACTGGAGGCCGTTTCATTAAACTTCGTACGACTAAAATGCTCGTAAGTGCAAAATTATGATAGTCAGTAAATTTCACATTAACAATGTTTTCTTGTAAACAATTATTTGATTTACATTTATTCAGCATAGGCTGCATATGCATATGCAGCCTATGCTAAAATATGTAAATCCATCAAATCCACACGATCCTAAACGTGCACTTACGGACATTTTTAATCGTACGAAAGTTAGTGAAACGGGCCCCAACGGAAGCGTCCAATTCCGAATCCTTGTTGAAAATTTCCTGTAGTATTGTTGTTATTTGGGTTGGAAATTACTGTCACAGTCTACATCCTACGTAGACCGTCACACTAATTTCCAGCCCAAATGTCAAAAGCCAAAAGTCCTCGGCGAGCGTCGGAATTCCTACGCGCTTCCGAATCTCAACAACGAAAAATACCACTTGAAATATTCAGGTCAAAATCCTTGTTAATTATTTATCTTTATGCAGCAGAAAACATGATATTTTTGATATCATGTTTATCAGGCTCGCAAACTAAACTTCGTACAATTAACATGTTCGTAAGTTCAAATTTAAGATCGTCTGGAAATTTAAATTGATGGATTTACATTTATTGAGCATATGCTGCATAATTATGCAGCCTATGCTCAATAAATGTAAATCCAATAAGTGTTTACAAGAAAACATTGTTAATGTGAAATTGACAGGCTATCATAAGTTTGCCTTTTACGAACATCTTGGTCGTACGAAGTTTAGTGAAACGGCCTCCGGTTGGAATTCACGACGAGCCGGGGTATTCTTACGCATTTGCATAGCCTGTCGGATAAAATTGATATACTAGCCTGTGTAATTATCTGTGTTTTTTACGCCAACTCTCTCTCTCTCTCTCTCTCTCTCTCTCTCTCTCTCTCTCTCTCTAACTCTCTCAACTCTCTGTCTCTTTGTCTCTCCCTCTCTCCCTATTTCTCTGTCTATCAAATAGTGTCTATCCTATTATCCTATAACGTCATAGTTAGCCAGTCACGTGTCTGGAGTCACATGTCTGGTATGCTATTACGAATTGCTATTCTGGTCGCCAGCGTACATAATACACACCGTAATATCAATTTCAAATCGTAGGATGGGCGGAGCCGTTTGCATATTCCCCAAATGAGACCGTCCCCAAAAATGTCGAGTCTTGCGAGAAAAACATACAATGTACATGACCTTGGAAGGATTAATATTATATTTATTGCATAAAATGGGCTTTCACATTGTGACAAGACAGTGTAATAAACTCATAATACACTAGCGCAGTAAATATGCAAATGACACCGCTACAGAAAACAAACTGCGTGATCAGTATAGCTTCAATTAATGCTTCTTAGCTTATGCAATAAATATAATAAAATAAACTCCGCCCACAATAATTCATACGCATATGGAAACACCCCCCGAATCATTATACAATGCATATTTGTTCGATTTTTTATCCAGAAATGTAATAAATAGGACATTCCATCGTACATGTTGGAATAGCGTGAAATAATACACTCGTGTACGTCGCCTTCCACGTAAACAACTCGTTCGCTTCGCTTACTCGTTGTTTACGCGGAAGCCGACGTACACTCGTGTATTATTTCACGCTATTCCAACATGTACGATGGAATATCCTATTTATTACATTTGTGTTGATTTAATACACCTCGTTTCTTATGATATCAGTAAACTCGTTTAATAAATATCGTCTTAAATAATCATTCGTCCAAGACCCTCTATTTTATTTTTGTAGGGATAGCAAACAAGTGGAATACTCGGACATGTGACACAAACAAATTCCCATTACACAACATCCAAATGGAAGATAGTACTGTACGAGACCAAATGGGTGGGGTAATGTTTGTTTGTGTAATGTATGTTTGTGTAATGTGCACTTTTTTTGTGTCATAGGTCCGAGTCTTCCACCTGTGGGATAGGGGTGGAGGTCTGCGTGTTCCCCTTTATTACATTCCATATGTTGATTACGGTGTTCCGTTTAGGCCATTGTACTATCGTCATCGTAGTGTCGTACCATCGTCATCGTAGTATCGTACTATCGTTATTGTAGCATCGTGATATCGTAATATAGTAGCATCGTATTATGTTACTATGACGATACTACGATGCTACAATGACGATAGTACGATATCACGACGCTGTGTAAACAAAAAATAAGAACATTTTTATCGTACGAAGTTTAGTGAATTTCTCTTTCGAAGTGTACTTAGCAAGATAAATATACTTTGTAAGTTTGGTGAAATCGGCAACTGGACTAAATGGTGAACAGTGAGACCATGATCAAAGTCGGATCTGGGTCTACAGCGGTCGTAAAGGCCATAAACCCAATTCCTCCACATCCAAATATGCGTACAGTGGTTCCAACCTGTAGTGTTCGTTCGTGTGTGCACTTACACGCTGACCCCACCGTAATTTGAGATTGAGTGTTGTAGAACCAGGGCAAACAGAATATTGACGACTAAAACACTTGAAATGAGGACAATCTATCTCACTTCTATTTACCGACTTCTGTTTTGGGTGGCGCGTCAACCGGAAGTAGTCTGATACCACGTGGCTATCGTGTACATAAATTGGATAAATATTATAATATTGGCGAGTTTTATTTTTCAAAACAGAGACATGCACAACCATATATCCTTGATCAAAATACACGAGTAGGTGGACCAAAATAATTCAAAACGAAAATAGAAAATGCACATCTGTAGCGAAGTATGTTCTTGTTGTGCTATTTTATTCGCTAAACAATAATTATGACCGTCTTATTTGAATCAGCCCGCAGAGACGAATAACAAAGCATCTCACATCCAAATTAATTTGAAGAAACAAAGTAATACAATAGTATCCTAGTTGCAAATTTGAATAAAAAACAGCAATGTTAATGGCTGTTACTATTAACCCATTTCATGCTGAGGATATGTCAGTTTGATGAATAAATATTGTCTGTAAATGTGCTTAGAAGTATATGTCGCGACCACCATTTGAACCGTCTCATCGAGACGGTTCAAATGAGTGGTCGCAACATACACTTTCATTGAGAAATAACAAAACTAAAAATTGAATATTAAAAATATAATCGTACCCGTAAATATGTATTCCGCATATAATGGGTTAACCGTTTGAACCCGAATTATATCAGGATCTGCCTTTTTGCAAGTAATTTTCATATTTTGTATAACCAAAACAACCTCCTTTTCATAAATGGACTAATCTGAAAATCATTTTGTGACGATTGGATTGGTCGGAAAATTAGCATGTCACAGTCCATTCCAGGGGCCCGTTTCACTAAACTTCGTACGACTAAAATGTTCGTTTAGTGCAAGTGTAGTATCCTCTGGAAATTCCAATTAATGGATTTACATTTATTGAGCATATGCTACATATGCAGCCTATGCTCAATAAATGTAAATCCAATATTTTTTTACAAGAAAACTGTGTTTTTTACAGATTATCATAATTTTGCACGTACGAACATTTTAGTCGTACGAAGTTTAGTGAAACGGGCCCCAGTTACTTAGGGTTGAAGGTAGTTCAGATACTTCTTACTGGAGTTGGCTGTTTGGAATAACGCCAACATCATAATCCAATAAATTCAAGAATTTCGATGACCAACTGATATTGAAAGTAAGTGTTAGTCATCATAAAGTCATTAAATCTTGCGTAACCGATCATATATTCAAGGAGTCATGAGTGTTTTTATCACGGTACATATCCTTGAATGGGTCATCCAAACACTCGTGAGTGCCAACTCGATCACTGAAGTAATTGGAGTGGACTTAGTGCGTCAACTGGGCCGGGCGCGGAAATAGGGCCCGCCAGATTGACGCAGTCCGTCAATGGCTGTTTCTAGTATGAATGCGCTACCACAGGTTCTGGAAGAACGGTTAATATGTCGGTGTTTTATGGGTTATTTCGGTATATCTTGTGATTTCGGTGCATTGTTACCAACATACCATTTACGTCACCTCCCGGGAGTTACACGTATAAGTACGAATTTACGGGTATGTTGACAGTATAAAATGGTTCCGAAAGTTCGGAACGGAGAATGTGTAGATAATTGACGATTTCTGTCGTGTGTAATTATTGAGCATTAGTAGTTGCACAAAACATGTAAATTACCCAAAACCAACGAAATCCACCCAAATCTACCCAAAATTCACCAAAATATCCATATGACACCAACATACTGACCATCTGTTCAAACACATGCGTGCATTACTGGGTACGATTTGTGTTAACACGTTCAGCCCTGAATATAAAACATGATCTGTACCGCTTTACTTTTGGACTAGTCCATTAATCAAACGAGGGTTATTGTTTTAGAATCTTAATAATGATGACAATCACTGGTGAGACGGTTTGTTGGTTTGTTGGATGGTTGAGTGATTGATTGATTAATTGATTGATTGATTGCGGAATTATAGGACAATTTGGAAATAAAAGGTACCCAATTTCGGCTCCAAATATATGTAGCTCCGGGTGTTGTTCTCCCCAAAACTCACGCCCTCCCCAGTGCAGTCACCATGACATTATCATCATCGAGACACCAAACACCGTGCCTCTTTAAGTATAACATTATGTTTATGTTTGGGCATGGATGGTTTAAGAGCCAAGTCCCACCCCGAAATTTAAGCTAATTAACTAACAACGAATGAGTGGACAGTGTGGTCAATGGTCAATACACCAAGTACGTGTCACAGAGGAATTGGCATTGGTGCTTGACCACAACTTCAAATGTTGCTGTGTCCGGAGAAATAGTGCTTATGGGTTTTGCGACCAGTGTAGATCCAGATCAGCCTGTGTATCCGCACAGTCTGATCAGGATCTGCACTGTTCGCCATACCATTAATGAAACGCCCGTCATGCTTTTAACAATCAATATACTCTTTACCAGGCAACGTGAGTGCGCTCCTGCTTGATCAGGAGCTACACTGGTCACAAATCCCATAAGTCCCATTTCTCCAGTCACAGCCACATATGTCAGTATGAATAGCAAGGCAAATGACAATCCTAATCCAATTTGAACTAATTTACTAATCTGTTTGTAAACAGAGCGGATAACCTCTATACCGGTTTGCAGGTAAATGTATGTACTGTGTGCCCTCTCTAAATTGGACACCCTTGGAGGTTCACGGGTGTACGGTGTAAAAGTGTTGCACCGTAATTCATGTACGTATATAATCTCAAAGATAATTCGGTGTGCGTGGCGATCATAACTACATTTTCTTTTCCAAATACATAGAAACCCAGTCAAGTTCCTGTTCTGCTACGGATCCATATTTTTGTTTACAAACAGACTCGACGGTCAACAGTGTATACCCTGATCAGACTGCGTGGATGCGCATGCTGATCTGGGTCTACACTGGTCACAAATTCCATAACACCCGTACCAATATCTCCAGTCACCGTCGCATTTGTTAGTATTAAACGTTACCTGATAAATGGAATATAAGGCGAGTGTTTGTTTGTTTATTAGTGTTTAACGGCCTATCAACAGCCAATGTCATGTAAGGAACTGGCAAATGGGTTCGATCCCGATTTAACCTGATGCATTGAGGGGGAGGGCGGGGGGATCCCAAAATCAGAATTCCAAAATCGCGTGATCCCGATCAACCACCACCGGCTAAATGTGGGTGTTACTGGAGAAATCGGGCTAATGGGTTTTGCATCAGCACAGTCTGATCAGGATCTGCACTGTTCGCCATGTCATCAAAGAAACACACAGCATGCTTCTAACAAGCAATATAGAACTTGTTCAGGCTACAAAACTGTGCGATTTGATCATCAGCAATGCTGGTCACAAAACCCATTTCTCCAGTCACAGCCATACGTGAGGTCATAATTGAGGCACGCCATTTGATTTTGTACCTTTGGATATTTGCGTAATTTCATTAAATACGTTTACAAAATTTACAATATTTTTGATAAATAAAGTAAAAAGTTGACACTATTTTCAGAGTGCATGCGGAATATAGCCTATACTCTGAAAATGTTGTCAACTTTTGACGCCATTTACGGAAAATGTTTTTTTTTTTTTTAAATGTTTTTTTTTTTTAAACGTATTTCATGACATTACGCAGATGTCCGAAGGTAAAAAGTCACACGGCGTGTCTCTTATGTGCACACTGCACAGGTTAGCGCCCGATGTGTGACAGTGACTGGAATTTTGCTTATTGCATCTGTGTACAGTGTAGATCCAGGAGCCCGTGTGTGGGGTATGGATGTCAAATAACACGAACACAGAAGTAAAATAACTTACAAATAAACTAGCGCTACTCACAACAATTGTCGTCTGCTGTTGCTTTTATATCTTGTCTTATTTCTCAATAAAAACATAGTTTGACAGCACTTCAGAATCATTTCCAATGATTCTGAAGTGCTGTCAAAGCATGTTGTAATTTATTCTAAAGTGCGGTAAAAGCATGTTTTTGATGATAAAAATGGAAAATAGAAGATAAACAGCAGACAACAACAAAAATAAGATAGCGGTCTAAGGGTTAATGTATTTATACAGGGACATATAACCCTAAAGCCATGCTTTATATAATAAAATGCGTCAATAACAGCCAACAGTAATACATGGATAGACAATATTGAATGTGCATTTGCACTGCCATCACCACACCCGTGACTGCCGTGGGTGATCGTCGACCACCGACCCTCGTCGTCAGGTTACGCAAGGATGTACATTCGCATCACATGAGGATCGGCTCCTTTGGGGCCGACCTTGATGTGCAATGGGAACATGCATCAGTGTTGGATGAGGTCACGGTCGCCGATTGCCGTAAGGTAGTGAGTAATTTGTATATAGTTATTGTAAAGTATATACATATATATTTTTGCGCACCTAACTGTATTATATATTTCACATGACATTTACATTTACATGACTTGTATTGCTCTCCTGAAGGAGGAAATAAAGAAAATAATAATAATAGCAGATCCATGTAAGGAAACAGAAATTATAAGATATTTCCCCGAGCGTTAAGGTTTCTTGACGTATGCATACAGACGGACTGACGGATGGGACGTACGGACGCCGGCAACACTATACTATACTATAGAATTCCAAAATCGCGTGATCCCGATCAACCACCACCGGCTAAATGTGGGTGTGACTGGAGAAATCGGGCTAATGGGTTGTGTGACCAGTGTTGATCCAGATCAGCCTGTGCATCAGCACAGTCTGATCAGGATCTGCACTGTTCGCCATGTCATCAAAGAAACACACAGCATGCTTCTAACAAGCAATATAGAACTTGTTCAGGCTACAAGACTGTGCGATTTGATCATCAGCAATGCTGGTCACAAAACCCATTTCTCCAGTCACAGCCATACGTGAGGTCATAATTGAGGCACGCCATTTGATTTTGCACCTTTGGATATTTGCGTAATTTCATTAAATACGTTTACAAAATTTACAATATTTTTGATAAATAAAGTAAAAAGTTGACACTATTTTCAGAGTGCATGCAGAATATAGCCTATACTCTGAAAATGTTGTAAACTTTTGACACTATACGCGTCAACTTTTGACAGCTAATGGGTTGTGTGACCAGTGTTGATCCAGATCAGCCTGTGCATCAGCACAGTCTGATCAGGATCTGCACTGTTCGCCATGTCATCAAAGAAACACACAGCATGCTTCTAACAAGCAATATAGAACTTGTTCAGGCTACAAGACTGTGCGATTTGATCATCAGCAATGCTGGTCACAAAACCCATTTCTCCAGTCACAGCCATACGTGAGGTCATAATTGAGGCACGCCATTTGATTTTGCACCTTTGGATATTTTGCGTAATTTCATTAAATACGTTACAAAATTTACAATATTTTTGATAAATAAATAAAGTAAAAAGTTGACACTATTTTCAGAGTGCATGCAGAATATAGCCTATACTCTGAAAATGTTGTCAACTTTTGACACTATCGCGTCAACTTTTGACACTATTCGCCCCCCCCCCCCCCCCGCCCCCCCTCAGTGGCGGGGCATAAAGAGAAGAAAAAATGCCAAAAACCGGCAACCAGTTAGAGAATCATATGATAATATATTTCGAAATGTACTCGGTACTTTCAGTACTTTCATTTCTTAACCGATTTTGTAGTCTAAGGGACATAACTAGTACGATAAATCGATATCAGGGTAAGTAGGTCGACGCAAGATGTCGCTGCTATTTGTAAATTGTCAACAGACGACGCCATCTTAAGACGCGCCGAACTTCAAGTTTTGGGCCGAAGTGCCCTCGGATTTTTCGAAAGTTACTGGACTTTCGCAGTGTTTTACAGCCAGATAAATGTGTCAGCTATGAGCCAGTACATTCAGGTAGCGGACGATGAGGAGGACGAACCGATGGAAGTTCCCACGGAGGAGGACGGAACGCTTCTTCTCTCCACTCTAAACGCGCAGTTTCCTGGATGCTGTGGCCTGAAGTATCGCAACCACGAAACTGGTTCTATGCGCGGAATTCGGCTCGCTGATGGCCGCTTGTACCCGCCGGATGGTGAATGGGCGAACAGATTTTACGTCGCAGTCTTCCCGAAAGGTGAGAATCGCTGATTTACGCTTAGAAAGGTGTGAAAACTTGTGACACAGTTTCCAGCGTCGGTTTTGACAACTGTTGATTTTGTTCTCCAATTCGGTCATGTTTCTCACCGTAATTTGCAGGTAATTTTCGTGTACACCTCTTATAAAGGTGGCAGTATGGTTTAACAAGCCATGTAGACCATTGTTGCAATGTTGTCCAGTCAATTTGGAGCCAGGTTTCGGTGTTGTTTGTGCAAAATATGCACTGGTGTTCCGTACATAAATGACAGCTAAGGGACGCAACTCTTGGTGGCTTATTCTGGCAAATCATGAAGCAGAGACTTTACACATACTCTGTTAAATTTTAACATTGTTTAATGATATTTTTTTGTTGCTTGCAGTCAATTTAATAATAAAAAATACATTTAATGCCTGAAGTAATAGAAACTTTGATTTGTTGACGACTTGTCTGTGTTTATGCTGGCTGCCAATGCTAAAGTGCCAGTGGTGGCTTTTCTCGTATGCTGCTCCTTTAATCAGGCTAGTATAGTAATCACAATCCCTGTGTGACCTGATTTGTGTATATGACACAACATATGAGTTAACAGGCTTCACAGATCATTGTAGACCCAGATCTTCCATGCATCACAACAGTTTATTAGGTTTTACACTGTTTGCCATTTGATCAGGGAAATACATTTCTGTCAACCAGCATATACTCTGATCAGACTGTAGGAGTGTGCTAGCTGATAAGGCCCTAGACTGGTCACAAACTGCTTCATTACTCTCCATATATCGTCACATTTGATTCTTAATGTGTGTTATTGTCATTGGTTTATGACATTAATAATCTGTGCCACTCGCTACAGCTCTTGATGGACTTTGTCTAGGCTGGTCGTTAACATCACAACCTATGCTTGATAATCCCTATTACCTCTTGGAAAATAGATACATTCTCATTTTGACCAGTGTCGACCCTGTCAGATCAGACATTTCGGATGCACTGGCTGGTCTAGATCTACACTGGTCACAAATATCATAAACACTATTTCTCCAGTCACAGCCATGTATGGTCATGATGAACCTGTCAACCTATGCTGGATAAGTATGTTGCTCTAAAATTAATCAAACTATCTTAGTCTTAGTATCTGCATGCTACACTTTTTCTACAATGAAAGTGGGTCCCATAAATCACATTTGAAAATCTCACTTATTTTTCATGATTTTATCCAAAATCATGCCATTTTCACACTGCAACATATATTTAAATAGTATGTAAGTTAGTAAAACTGGCATAGATGGAATTCACAGGTCCCTTCCTAATTTCTGGGAAAATGTACCATCATAACTCATTGATTTAAACAATAGTTACTTCATACCAGTACATTTACACAGTACATTTATAAATTATACATGCGAGCCTATGTACATGTATTTGACAAGCTAGCAGAGCTCCAGATAAGGTGCGTATTTGCTTAAATACCCAATTCAAATTGCCAAAAACCCAATTGAAATCAGAAGTAGTGAGTATCAAAAAGCAATGAAACATTTGTGGTATCTTTATCATGCTACAGAAAACAATAAACAGACCACAAATATAGCATATTTTCTTATTTTTCCATGAAAACACATCTTGGTATTTAATTAGAATTGTCTCCAAGGAGACAATTCTAATGAAATGCCAAGACATGTTTTCATTTAGAAGCAAACTATTCAAAAAGTGCGGTCTGCTGATGTGTAAACAGTAGCGTGATTTTATTTACCCAATTAAAGTTGTGAAATACCCAATTGCTTCAGAAATGATGGAGTGACAATACTCAATTACTAATTCCTTATCTGGAGCCCTGAGCTAGTAGCTTCCATGAATTCATATCCACATTGTATTTCAGACTCCAAGGACAAACGTAAGGAGGATGAAGCTGGAAACCAGATGCCAATGTTGGCCAAGTTCAAGCGCGCGGAGCGGCAGAAATGCAGCGATCTGATCGTACTGGGACTGCCGTGGAAAAGCACGGAAGACGACCTGAAGAAGTACTTCAATCAGTTTGGTGAACTGCTCATGGTGCAGGTAAGTTGTGTTTCAAATCTCACAATGAATCACTCATCATCATTGATTATACATTTGAACTGTAACATATGGTCATTGCCATAGCAACCAAAAAACACCATCATTGTTGCGCCCGCTTGTCGGCACATTGGCATCCGGGCTAAAACAATTTGATTTTCTATCAAAGCCTCGGTGGGGGCGACAGGCGGGCAGCGGCCATCTAGTCTGTAACTATTAACTCTTTGCATGCTGGGAAATTTGTGGGCTATAAATAGTTAAAAAATAGCGGACAAGAAATCATCATATTTTCTTTTTATTTCTCACTGTAAATATCATGAATATATCTTGGAATTTCATTAGAATTGAGTCCTGAGGACTCAATTCTAATGAAATTCCAAGACATATTTACAGAGAGAAATAAAAAATATACTCCTAATTTGTTTGGCCGATATTTTCATATAGTTAATTCATATATTTCGTTATTTACTATCAAAAATGCTCAATCATGATAAAATTATCGATGATGCAGATGTGGATAATTCAATACCAGAGCCTGTGAAGATTATAAAATTTCTGTGTCTGTACTCCAATCTTATCAGCAGGTTAGAAAGTGACTGGTTGAGCCTGAGTTGTCTGATAATAAGCCATTACAGGTACAGTCAAATGAAAATATCAAAATCACAGTCATTGCCTAATCCAAGTTTTCTGGCCATCTCACTGGGCGAGTTAAAGTGACAGCCATACAAAATTTGGATAACTCATGGCCAGCTGTGTTGTGTCCAAGGATCCCTATGGCCTGTTTCGACAGTATACTTCTTTGACAAAACACACGTTGGTTTATACTGTTAATATATTGTTTAAATTTCAGTGTGGAACAGATAATATAAATTCCATTTTTGATGGAGAAATAAGAAAGTTACCCCAAAATTACGCACCTTAACTGGAGCTCTGAGGTGAGTTCATTTTACACCATGTAAACGTTTATATCAGGTTAAGAAAGATCCGAAGACGAACCACTCAAAAGGTTTTGGGTTTATCCGGTTTGGCGACTACGAGGCACAGATGAAGTGTATGTCACAGCGACATCATATAGATGGCAGATGGTGCGATGTTCGGATACCCAACTCTAAAGTTGTGAGTACACGTATATATTAACATTATTGAATGAGAAACTAGGATAATGTAATCCATTGCCTCGCTGCCACTGGCAAGTTGAAATAGTCGATTAGCTAAATGTAGCTAAATATCCCAGCTTGGCAGTTTGAAACTGGAAAAATCTCTCCAAAATTGTTGAATTTTTCTTCATGCTATTTTGAATTTCTAGTGAATTACATGTAGATTACAGTAAGTTTTTGAATTCATGATTCATTCATAAACGTGTAATCTAGCAAATATATTTCATCTAATTTTACATTGGACATTTTCAATGTAATGAGATGAAATGTACAGTAGAACCTCTCAGAATTCCTACAAGTTTCCTAGCCATGCCTGATAAACTTGATACCAAAACCTCGTATTCTCTATCAGGCTCGGCTTGGCGAGCGCCAAACTTCCTACGCGCTTCCTATCTTTGCCTGATAAACTTGATATCAAAACCTCGTATTCTGCTCGGCTTGGAAACCAGAGTTATTCCTTGGCGAGTCTCGATTTTCCTACGTGCTTCCTATCCTTGCCTGATAAACTTGATGTTAGAAGACACCTGGTGACCGGCCTGGTATAAGGAATATATATAGTTCACCAGGCTCGGCTCGGAAACGATAGGAATTTCTCTACTCGTTAAGGGTTTGACACTAACTTTTGGGCCAGGGATTCCACAGCATGGATATCCCAATTTTTACATTATGGTGAACAGGATCTTCTTGAAAGTTCAGGGATTCCTCCTACAAAACAGGGGTCCTCGGGATCCTGGGACACTGCGAGTGTCGACCCATTGTTTCATAACCTTGTCCCAGAGCTGCAGATAAGCTTTGTGTCTAAAGTGTACTATACCCCCTGATTTCAAAATCATTGCATATTTTACTTTTACAAATTAATTATTGATTTTCTTCATTACTAAATAGGGAACAAACGATAAAAAATATTTCACATATTTAAACATTCACTTATTTGAGCTTTTTGCAGCTCAACTAAGTGAATTTTCAACTTTTTGACAGTAGTTTCACTACTCAATTTTAAAATCAATGCGTATTTTCACATTGCTGTGCGTATTTTGTACTCCCTCTTTTGATAATCAATGCATATTCAGCTAAAATAATTGCGTAAAATACGCCAATACACACCTTATCTGGAGCTCTGTTGTCTGATAAACTTGATATTAAAATACACTAGCCTTGTATTCTCTATTTGCCTTGACTTGGAAACTGTAGGAATTCCTACATGCTTCCTAGCATTGCCTGATAAACTTGATATGGTATTCTGTAGGAAAGTGCACAGCAGATGATGAACAGGAAGGTGTTTGTGGGTCGCTGTACAGAGGACATGACGGCTGATGATCTCCGACTCTACTTCGCCAAGTTTGGCGAGGTGGTCGACGTCTTCATCCCCCGGCCTTTCCGGGCGTTCGCCTTCGTGACTTTCTCTGACCCAGACATCGCTCAAAGCCTGTGTGGTGAAGATCACATCATTAAAGGCGCGAGTGTACATATAAGCAATGCGGCGCCGAAGAATTACGACCGACAGAACGACAAGCGAGGGAACATAGTGGCACCGGCTCAGCCCGGGTACCCGACGTACAGCCAGACGCCGTGGAGCCAGGGGGGAGCAGCTCGAGGCGCAGGTCAACAGCACGTCCCCCAGCAAGCCGTTCCCACCGCCGGTGTCCCGAATATTAGTCTCGGACCGTTTCAATTGAACCCCGCGATGATCGCAGCTGCCCAGGCAATGCTGAGCGGTCAAGGGGGCTGGGGACCTGTGGGTTTGGTGAATCAACAAGGGGCTCCGACACCCGTAAGTGGCGGGACCCCACTACCTCTACAGGCGCCGGTTCCCGTTCCGACCGTGAGTGGCGACGGGCAACAACAGCCAGTTCCCAATCAAGCGGGCCAGCAATCATTCGGTAGTATAGGTAGCGGGCCGCCTAGCGGGAATGCGGTGGTCTCGGCCGCGGCTAATAATAGTTTCCTTGGCTGGGGGGCGAATCAGGCGGTGGCTGGGCCCAGTACGAGCCCGGGTGTCGGGGGCTGGGATGCCTCACAGGCAAAGCAGACCGGAGGTGCCTGGAGCTGAATGCGGATCGTGTAAATGGTAGACTATTTATTGTGAGGTGTGCTGTTAAATGATAAGATTTATTGTGTTGGTTATAATTGATGGAGTGTGTGTGCGTGTGAAACTGTACCATTCAGTTAATGCATGTATATTTGAGCCATGATTTGGAATTACCTCCCTTATCACATCTGAATCTTTTCGGCGATATTGATTTCGAAAAAAAAAAAAATTCTGTATTAAATGACATTGAAATATGACACAAAATCCATAGCTTATGTGGAATTTAATTTTTCTGAATTTTTGATCAATTTTCAACGTCATTTACAGAAAACATGACGTATTTTCGATAATCATTATCAGCGAAATATGACGATTTGACAAGGGAGGCAATAGCCAGGTTCAGTTCGTACAGACATACCCGGTAAGACTCCTCTTGACACACCTTATTCATATAATTCTGGATAATGTTATAAACCCTTTCAACACCAGATGCCTGTATAGTGGTATTGGCAAAAAGTGTAGATCCAGATGAGCCGGCTCGTGACGAGCCGTCTCATCAGGATCTGCACTTTTTGCACGTAATTTTCGCATTTTTGAGAGCAAAAACACCCCCTTTTTATAAATGGACTAGTCTGAAAATCATTTTGTGACAATTGGATTGGTCCGGAAATTAACATATAAAAATCTTACTTAGTTACTTAGGGGTGAAAGGGTTACGTATTCACTATTTGTCAACAATTGTTGACCCAGATGTGTGCAAGATTTTGACAAGGATCTACACTGGTTGCTAAGATGCACTGGTATATTTTCGCATGCACATGTCCATATATTATATATGTTAATCTGGAGAGTAAAAGTCCTATTATGTGCTATTGTTATTTGAATTTGGGCATGAGAAACCCACAACTAGACATTTGTAACCAGCTCCGAGACCCAGAATCTGAGATCTGATTCCACGTCCTTCAATCATCGAGGACCAGATGTACAGATAGCTCCGCTGGTCTTCGACCACTAGATATAATAAAATTGACCATGTGAAATGTATTGTTTAATATTCCATAATTTGTTTATTACTGTTCAATCAAGCGTGTCCTGACCACCTCGATAAGATGGTTCAATTGAATATCATGATACTTGCTAGTGCAAAAATGAAATTAAAATAGCTTTAGAATTGTCATGTGGATAACCGTGTGATTTGAATGTAGTCGGTGATTTTTTTCTCGTTCAGAATTGAAAAAAAAATACTTTCCAGGTAACATTTTTTCACATATTGTATGAAAATTACGCTTTTGACACAATTTTAGCAGAAGTAATAATTTTTTTTTTTTAGCACATGATTGTTTTTGCAAAAAGGTTTCGAACGTTACAGTTATTTGAGTCTATACGCAGCTGGTTGCAAATCGAGAATGCGTTCTAGTTGTGGGTTTTATCCGAGACTGAATCAAATGTAGGTTCGGAATAGGGAGGTTCCACCAAATGTGCTATTGTTATTTGTTTGTATGGTAGTCTGTTTATATGTGACGCACTATGACAAAATGGCTTATCGAGTTTGCGACCAGTGTAGCCCCAGATCAGCCTGCACATCCGTGCAATCTGATCTGAGCCTACAATGGTAGCTATATTGAGAAAACTGTTGTGATCCCGATAATGAAAGCGTTATATTGATACTGGGTCACAGGAGTGCAATAGATGATCAGGAGCTATGCTGGACAAGAGCTCAATAAGCCACTTTCTGTCTTGACAGTCGTATATAGTGGTTGCTGTTTTAATTGTATCTTGTTTTGTAGGCAGAAACTAACTGGGCCCAAATAGGACAAAACCCGGCTTATCTCATTTGTAGTTAATCTAAATGTTAATCAGTTGAAAATCGGTGCAGTTTATCGCTTGATAATGATGTAAATGTATTGATAGGTCAATTGTCTAGTACTAGAAGGTCGTAAGCACCATTAAAACTAGTGTAGTTACATTAGAACACTAGACTATCAATTTTTCATGGATTGAATAGGGTAGGTAACAATTTTAACACTGATCACACTGCACAGATAATGGTCTGGGTCTATACTGGCAGGGATTGTTTTTTTTCTCGAAAATTGTAATTTTGTATCGCCAATTGTTTATTTTTATCCTATTGGTTATTCCTTTTTTTTTTTTTCTTTATTTTTTTTTTGAAGTGGCAATTTTTTTTATTTTCCCCAGCGGAATCCCTGTACTGGTAACAAATATATAAGCCAGGTTTTATCACATCGTGGGCCACGTAGAGAACTTCTATTTCAGTCAGTAATACTGTTGCATAGTGGGTGGCAGGTGGGAGCACTCGATGGGTAATTTAACAATCGGGGTTCATCCTTATCGGAATTCCGACTGGAGACCTGGTTTGGCCCTCACATACGTCTTCGGCATTTTGTATGTGACGGTTGAATCTGGTTATGTCCCTTATGTGAGTATTACGTTTATTCGTAATCCTATTTTAGGGGAAGGGGCCAAGTGACTTTGGTGTGGTATGGACCTGGCACCAGGTCAGGTTATTCTAATTTCAGGGTTGAATATGTTTTCTCCATGTAAATATTCCATTCTGATAAGTTTTGTATCTAAAGAGTATTATACCCCCAGATTTTAAATTCAATGCATATTATACTTTTACAAATGTATTATTGATTTTCTTCCTTTAATATTAAATAGGGAACAAATGATAAAAATAAAACAAATTTAAAAATTCACTTATTTGAGCTGCAAAAAGCAAACACAGTTTAGCTTTTTGCAGCTCAACTAAGTAAATGTTCAACTTTATTACCGGTACTGTATTTTCACTACGCAATTTGAAAATCAATGCGTTTTTTACATTGCTCCGAGTATTTTGTACTCGCACATTAAAGCGTATTCTGCTAAAATAAGTACGTAAAATACGCCAATACTCATCTTATCTGGAGTTCTGCTGTTGATAGCTACTACACCAGTTGCGTTTTATTATATGTTTTTAACAGACACTAAATTCAGTAAATACAATATTCTTGTAAATTTCTAGGAAATCATGATCATATTTTGTTTTATGTTAATGAATTATTTATCATTGAAAATTAAATGATACCACTTACCCATTGTTACAGTAATACAGCCACATTTACTGTTTTGTAATACGGCAGGTGTTAAAAACTTGCATGTATATCATTAGTACATGTTGATCTGACATCAAATATTAGAGAACATTAACTCTTTGCATGCTGGGAAACTTGTGGGCTATAAATAGTTCAAAACTAGCGGACACAAAATCATCATATTTTCTTTTATTTCTCCTTGTAAATATCATGAATATGTCTTGGAATTTCATTAGAATTGAGTCCTGAGGACTCAATTCTAATGAAATTCCAAGACATATTTACAGAGAGAAATAAAACATATAGTCCAAATTTGTTTGGCGGATATTTCCGCCGCTAGCATGCAAAGAGTTAAATTTTATTAAATTTCTTTTAATAACATTCTTTTAAGTTTTGTACATTTGTTGTTTTGTTGTCTTAAGGTTTAGTTCTAATTTACTTTTATGTCTTATTATATTGAAGACTACAATGCACGTTGAAGCTATTGTAAACTTTTAAATTCAGTGTTTTGTAAATGACATTTTAAATAATTTAGTTTTAACCATTTATTTTAAACTTTAACATCTTTGTAATGTTAACATGTGCATGCGACATCTAATAATAATTAAATTTCTGCATCAAACACAAAAAGAAACTTTTTAAAAACCAAGCCAATGGCAGCTATTTTAGTAGATAGATGTCTATGTTGTGGTACTGTTAATTGAGTGATTTTGATCTCTTTCTAATTCTTGCTGTAATTCTTCAGTCAAACAACACTAACTCGCTCATTTAGTTGCCAACTTGGATGTAGATAGACAAGTATTTTACGCCCAGCCTCCTTTATATTAGCACAGTTATATTATTTCTGCTTAAAAAGCTTTTGAAATGTACCAGAGCTTCGGACGAAAACAAACCACTTGTGGTTCATAATCTGACAAATAAATTTATCTGACTGTTATTCAGGGTGCATGATTGCGTGGTTACAACAACAATGGCTGAAAGTATTGAAAGCGCCAAAAGTAAGTATTATTTGATATTTTCCTTATTAGGCAACGGATTTTGATGAAATATGGCGCAGCAAACGTGTCTTCATGAGCTGCATTTGGTGGTCCCGGGAGTTCGGCGCATACGTATGTCATTTTTACGAAGAATCGATTTCCGTGTCAGTAGACACGGAAATTGATTATTCGCAAAAATGACAGAAGTTTGGGCCAAAGTACCGAGAACACCAAATGCAGATTAACAAAACGCGTCATGTTTCATCAATATCCGTTAGATAATAAGGACACAATAAAAGAATACGTACTTTGAATCGGAGGGCTTCTGGAAATTTCAGTATTTGTTGTTGTTGTTGTAACCACATGATCATACACCTTGTTATTGTATAGTTTTATGAACCTGGAGCATTTTCACTAATTTTCATACAATAAAAACATTATTACTAAGATTTTTTAGAATTTGTTTCTCACATTAACGTGGTTCCTTAATACTCTCATTTCCAACGACGGAATACACTTCATTGAATATAAACGTATCCACAAACAATTTGCGACCATTGACTGTCCGTGCGACTGTTATTGTAAATTTCAATTTTGCACTTACAGTGATTTATCGACCAGCGTGTCGCACGTCAAATACACACACGTTTTGGATTTGACAAACCAAAATTGATAAATTTTATTATTTTTCCATAGTACGACCTGCCGTTTTTTCAGAAAATACCAATTTGAATCACAAACTGAAAATGGTAGATAAAACACTGACTTACAAACTTTTTATCATATGAATGTTAGTGAAATGGGAACCAGTTGGCTACTAAGGCAATAAGCTTAGTTTTGTCAGATCCTGCTTCACATATTCTGGTATTCTCGGAATTGGATCTGGTTTGCAAAATTACCTCCCTTATCGCATCACCATATTGTTACTGATTTCGCGAAAAATGTAATATCTTTCGTAAATAACGCGAGACGTTTACAAAAAAAATCAGAGCTCATGCGGAATTAAATTACCCATGAGCTCTGATTTGTTTGTAAACTTTCGACGTCATTTACAGAAAATATGGCTGATTTTCGAAATCAATATTGGTGAAATGTGTCGATTCCACAGGGGAGGTAATTCTATTGTTTTTTTTTGTTTAGAATCCACTTATGAACACGGTTATAACACCCAATATGCACATTGTGCTGATGTTGTAGAATAAAAACCAATTGGCTCCAATGCAATGTTTTTCTGCCAATGCACTGTTTTTCCGTAGCACTTCTGTAGTTCTGTACACAAGAGTCGAGTACAATTGATGATAATAATTGGTATCATTACAATTCAGTTTATTCGTAATCCTATTTTAGGGGAAGGGGCCAATTGACTTTGGTGTGGTATGGACCTGGCACCAGGTCGGGTTATAATTCTAATTTCAGGGCTGAATATATTTTTTCTCAATGTAAATATTCCGTTCTGATTTTGGGATTTTCCCCCCAATGCAGCAGGTTAAAATGGGATCAAACCCGTTTGCCCGGCCTTACATGACCTTAGCTGTTGATAGGCTGTTAAACAGAAATAAACACACAAACAATTCAGTTCTGATATCTGTACAATCTATGCGAATAATTATATGAAGATATGAATACAATTATACTCAAAGATTTATATATATATGTTTACACTGGACTTGATGTGTACTTGGGCTGAATTCTTTGCAAACAGTTATAACTGTAGGTCTTTTCAGTTTCAAATGATTCGTATTACCATCAAATGTACTGGTCCTTTTCGGTCTTGTATACATGTGTACGTGGGATTTGATATAAAATATCAAAAACATGTTATTAAATTGGAAATCTGTTATATTGGGTGTACGTGTACATAAATGTTTTTGGTGGACATAGTGGTTTAATGCAATTTACATAGGGAAGACTGTTATAAAAAATATATAACTGCCAGTATTTTCGTACTGAATTAGGACAGACATTACATTACATTCTGTACATTATATCATGTGCGTGGCTGGCTTTTATACGGTTTTGACTGGGTTATTTATTATTTCAAGTGAATGGGGAAGTACGGTGGCCACCAGTTTCTGCTGTGAATCAGGGGCCCATTTCACTATAAAACATCGAGGACTAAAATGTTCGTAAGTGCAAAAATATGCAGAAAATGATGTAAATTTCACATTAACAGTGTTTTAACAATGTTTTCTTGTAAACAATTATTGGATTTACATTTATTGAGCATAGGCTGCATATGCAGCCTATGCTCAATAAATGTAAATCCATCAATTGAAATTTCCAGACGATCCTAAATTTGCACTTGCAAACATTTTAGTCGTACGAAGTTTAGTGAAACAGCCCGTGGAAGCGTCCAATTCCGAATCTTTGTTGAAAATTTCCTGTAGTATTGTTGTTATTTGGGCTCAAAGTTATTGTGACTGTCTACATGGTATGGGCCACATTTCATGTATCATCTTTTTTCATCGATGTTGGCTTTGAATATCAGTCATATTTTCTGCAATTCAGCCTGGCAGGTCATAACATTTAGACCTTCAAAGGGAATTAAATTCCGCACGAGTTCAGAATTTTGACATGCTGAGTGAAAAGCTCAAAACATTGCGTTTCCTCAAAATCAGTATTGGCAAAACACGGCGATGCAGTAAGGGAGGTAATACCACAGTTAGGTTCATATGACACAGTAGGCTAGCTGATAAGTGCATTTATCTAACTATTAAGTGTAAGTTGAGGGAGAAATTTTCAATTTATACGTGAAAAAATAATTGTTTATTCAATGAGATCAAATATTTTCTAACCAAAACAATCGCTGTGATAATGTAATAAATACAGTATAATTCTGCATAATTTAAACATCAAACACAAACAGTTGTTGTGTTCTTTATGAAATAATGCATTTCATTACAAATAAATAATTACTCCCACAAAGTGTACTTGGGTAGATAAGTGTACTTAGAAATGTGAAATTGGTTACAGATATGTAGCCTATTTCATCAACATTGCAAAGTATGCTTTTCTAGCAAAGTATACTGTGAGGGAGTAATCGTTTATTTTTCCTGAAATGCATTATTTCATATAGAACTAACAAATGCATATATTTCATGATTAAAAGTATGCAGAATTATTATACTGAATTTATTACATTATCACAGCCAAATTGGCTGTGATAATGTAATAAATTCAGTATAATAAAAATTAATAAATTTATCCTAAAATTGAAAATTTATCCCTCAAAGTATACTTTGCTAGAAAAGTATACTTTGCAATGTTGGTGAAATGGGCTACTGGAATTGTCTCTTATCAACGGAATAATGTTTTGATTGGGAGGAATACGGAATTGTTTTTGCCGCATGCTCCTCATAGCAGAGACTGGTGTGTCCACTATTGTCCCATGTCTGCGTCATCATGAATTATGAACGGGGTTATTGATGTGACATTTGTATTATAGCAGACATTTTGATAGGTGGAGCGGATGATAACAAGTTACTTATTGTACAAGTTTGCATTTTGTCGGCACAAAATCGTTCTGACATGGTGGCAGGTGGGAGAATGCGATAGGTAATCAGAGCGCAGAGCTCCAGATAAGCTTTGTCTAAAGTGTACTATACCCCCTGATTTCAAAATGATTGCATATTTTACTTTTACAAATGGATTATTGATTTTCTTCATTACTACATAGGGAAAAAAATACATTGGGAAAAATATTATAAAAAAATATATAACAAAGTTAATCATTCACTTATTTGAGCTGCAAAATGCTTTTTGCAGCTAACTAAGTGAATTTTCAACTTTATGATAGTATTTTCCCATTGCTGTGCCTATTTGGTACTCCCACTTTTTATAATCAATGCTTATTCAGCTAAAATAATTGCGTAAAATACACCAATACGCACCTTATCTGTATTCTGGGTAATTTAATCGGGATTCATCCTTACCAGTATCCCAAACAGAGACCTGGTTTGGCCTTCAGGTACGTGTCTTTGACATTCTTGTATGTGAGGGTTTAATTTGGTTATACCCCTTATATGAGTAATACCCCTTAATGAGTTGGCCTGGCCTTAAATAACCTTAGCTGTTGATAGGCCGTTAAACACAAATAATCGATCAATCTATCTCTGTTACCATAAGCCAGATTGTCTTGAAACTTCATATACTTATTTGTCATCATCCATACATGTATTTTCGGCTTTCATGCCCGAGGTCAAGGCCAAATGACATTGAAATTTGTGTGAAAGTTTTTCAGGCATACAACCTCCATCAGTGTTACTGTTTTCTTGTTTTACTATGGGTTAAATAAAAACTTAAAATTTAATATGAAATACGAGATTTGACCCCGTTAACCCGACCTAAACTGACCGTAACTGTCACGGTCGTTAAGCGCTATTAAATAAATAAATTAAAAATGTAAGCATCAACGTTTTTGAGCAAATTCTAGGAATTCATTCATTTTTGGCGTTACGTTGAAATAAAGCTGCACATTTTCAAATACATGTATATTTTCTGCGCAAGCAACGATGCACATGTATGATAAGTGTTTGATAATTGCAAACTTGTACAATTGGTAGAAGTCCTCATGTACACTTGTAAATACATACATGTTCTTGTAAATGGTTAATAGTTAGATCACATCTATCATGTTTCTTGTAAATATAACACTCGCAACATGAGACACGCCATATGCTTTCGGACATCTGCGTAATTTCATGAAATACGTTTACAAAATTTACAATGTTTTCCATAAATGGCGTCAGAAGTTGACAACATTTTCAGAGTACATGCGGAATTATATTCCGCATGTACTCTGAAAATTTTGTCAACTTTTGACGCCATTTATGAAAAATATTTTGTAAACGTATTTAATGAAATTACGAAGATGTCTGAAGGTACAAAATCATATGGCGTCTCTCACATGTGCATTGTACATTGTAATTTACAAATTCTATATAAAAATATATATATATTTAGCTAATGATGCAATAATGGTGTAACTGGTATTCGCGAAGTTTTGATCTGAGTTACAAACAAAATATTGCACGGAAATCATGAATGTAAATTGTCGGTAAAATTGTGTACATAAAACAGAACAGCTATTTTAGACAATTCATGGAGATATGCGATTTTTCATAAAAAATTTATGTATGTTTTCATAAATTACATCAAAAGTTGATGACATACTCGGAGCAAATGCAGAATATTATTACGCTTTTTCTCTGACAATTTTGTTAACTTTCAACGTCAATTACAGAAAATATTGTAAATTCCGTAAATATTTTTCATGAAAAATTGCACATCTCTTTAGATACAAAATCACGTGGCTTGTCTCATTTGTGTATTGAATGTGAAAAACATACATGGTATTTGTTCATCATTCAGATCTATTAGACTTGTCATTATATGATTTCTGAACATGGCCTCGATATTTGTACCCAAAATCAAACAGAACTTATCCTCGACCAATCAAAATGCTTGATTTTGACCAATGAAACTGTTTCATTTTAAGATTGAGAACCAGGCCTATGTATATGAAATTTTATCGCGGATACTGGTGAAATGATTATCATGATTCACAGAACTTTTTTTTGTGAGCATGTATTTAAATTGCTCGATCATAATGTTTGTAAAAGAACATCATGGGAGTATCCATTCCTGTTATATAGGGGTGAAAGGGTTAAGATCAGCACCCTATACATCCCGATACTAAAAACACAAAGATTTGTGTTTATAGGATCAGGCTGTTTAGGGAAAACCGTATAGAGGTTTTTTCAGCAGATTGTTTTAGAACAGTATGCGACCTCAGTAACCAGAGGGAAATTTCACTAAACTTTGTACGACTAAAATGTTTGTAAGTGCAAATTTAGGATAGTCTGCAAATTTCAATTGATGAATTTGCATTTATTGAACATAGGCTGCATATGCAGCCTATGCTCAATAAATGTAAATCCAATAATTGTTCACAAGAAAACATTGTTAATGTGAAATTTAGAGACTATCATACTATTGCACTTACGAACATTTTAGTTGTACAAAGTTAAAGTGAAACGGGCCCTAGCACTAAAATGACCTTAGCTGTTGACAGGCTGTTACCATTAAATTAAATACATGAATATATTTAGCACAGTATTAATTTAATGTACCTTTTAACCGTATGCAACCAGATACCAGAAACATGACTATCTGTGTTTTTAGTATCAGGCTGTATACGATGAGCAAGTAGTTTGGACGAGCTCAGATTGATTTTGAGGTAAAATTTCAGTACATGATCAGAATTGTTTTATAACAGACCAGTCTTTTAAATAGGTTACCGAACTCGGAACATCACTAGTAACTTTCCTAATAACAACTTTCGGGAGAAGTAGAATTTTCGGAGTTTGTAAGTTTGACGATACATGGCTTTGTTTATAGTTAAAACAAGGAGCAACAACATGTATTAGTAAGCAATGTGACGTCAAACCGACAAATTGCATCAATTCTGGTGTCAATGATACCATGGAAGTTGCACTAAGGGGAGTTACTCGTCATTATTCGTAATCCTATTACTTTTAGTGGAAGGGGCCAAGCGACTTTGGTGTGATATGGACCCTGCACCAGGTCAGGTTATTCCAATGTCAGCGCTGAATAATTCCAGCACAAAACTATTTACACAATTCCCTAACATTTGATTGGTCCGTAGCAAGTCTCTGTCCAAAATTTATATCCCAGTAAACTCCCACGCCAAACTACTTTCCGTAACCGTGAGGCGCAGTTAAAATAATTCTTCAGAAAACGGAAAATAAACACATTTTCTTCATGAATTTATTTCAAATGCTGGAATTATAAGGAATGAATGGCCTTTTTGTGGAATTTATCGGGGATATAAACTTGGAAAAGTCGCGGGAATACTGGACGAGGCCTTTTCCAAGTTTATACCCCGATAAATTCCACAAAAAGGCCATTCATTCCTATAATATATATTTTTTTCAATGTAAATATTCCGTTTTGATTTTGGGATTTCTTCCCCTAGTGCAGCAGGTTGAATACGGGATCGAACCCGTTGGCCCGGCCTTAAATGACCTTAGCTGTTGATTGGCCGTTAAAAAGAAATCAATCAATCAAGTTTGGTAACCTATTTATGTGTCCGGTGACGAGTGGTCCATTTGCGGATGTTAAAGGTATATTGGCTTCGAATATCAGATTGTACCATGTTTGCTTGTTCCACCTTCGTTCATCCACATAATTATAGGTTATGGATGTTGTTTCAAATGTTTAATTTATGTCGGTTTCACATCAAAATATGTATTGGATATGTATGGTTTTAATTGGAATTTTTATGTCAATCACATTGACACAATCATGCGACACATATTCATTGTAAGTAATTATAAAGATATCATGTGATTAAATGTAAACTACATAGTTTTAAGATAATGGTTTATAACTTAATATTTTGTGTTGCAAATGTGTAGTTGGATGTTATATTTGGGTCGTGGCTGAAAGATTGGACCTGACAATGTTTGCATTCATGATAGCCCCAAATCAAATGTGCCGTTAATGCAGATGGAGTTAGCCATGTTTCGGTGACTGAATGGCGACCATCATAGGCCCTGATCAGACTGCGCAGTCTGATCAGGGGCTACTTTGATCGCAAAAAAAGGTACCTTTTATCAACCGGCAGCCCATATTTAACTAGACGGAGAATATTGTAGAGCTTCAGATAAGTTTTGTATTATACCACCTTATTTCAAATTCAATGCGTATTTTACGTTTACAAATGTATTATTGATTTTCTTCCTTATTAAATAGGGAACAAAGGATAAAAAATAAAACAAATTTAAAAATTTACTTATTTGAGATGCAAAAAGCAAACATACATTACTCAACTAAGTTTATTTTCAACTTTATTACAGAATGTACAGTAAATACGTACAGTAAATACTTATGTAAAGTACGCCAATACCAGGGATTCCGCTGGGGAAAATAAAAAAATCGCCACTTAAAAATTGGCGATAAAAAATTACAATTTTCGAAAAATAAAAAGAAAAAAAAGTTTTGTTTTTTTTAAATCTTTTTCGAAAATTGTAATTTTTTATCGCCAATTGTTTATTTTTATCGCCAATTACGAAAGTAGCGATCGCCAGCGGAATCACTGCAATACGCACCATATCTGGAGCTCTGATATTGTGTTTCTCTCGTAAGTAGATGTAAGGCACATGTCGACTTAAATTGTCAAATCACTGACATTTCAGTGCTCGGTTATATGTACATTTTTACAGTATTCTTTAATCAGTTTTTGGTGTTTTGTAGTTTCTTGCATATTGGAACAATTTCTGTGTGTTTGTTGACGAAGTGAAGTGATCAGGACCTGAGCTTGTAGAAATATTTGGAGCACATTTTCCAAATATGTATGTGAAATGCCACAGGGTGAGAAAAATGTACACCCGGTCACCGAACTATAATCAGGGACCTCTCGTTTATAGTACCATCTCTATGTTAAATGCAGGATCGAACCCGTTGGCCTGGCCTTAAATGACCGTAGCTGTTGATAGGCCGTTAAACGACAATAAATCAAACCATCGCTCTACCTACTAAGCTAACCGGTCACAGATACACAATTCCTCCCCATAATGAGTACATTGTACATACCAACTCAGAACTGTATCATACTCCTTGCTAAATTAGAATTCATCCCCAAATACCATTTTTAATTTGTTTCCAAATTCCATCTCTTTTTTTTTTCGTGACTGATCATCTGTGGGACGATCTCGTGTGTAAATATCAGTCACAGTTCCTCGTTGGGCACCAAATTGGCAGGGCGAGAAAAGTGCGTACCTGACCCATGACTCGAACCCAGGACCTTCTCAACATTAACGGGACGCTCTACCGACTATGGAAGCGTCCTAGTGCCAATGCTAACATATTGTTATCTCCTAATTAGGACTTAGTATCTCCTAATTAGGAGTTATTAGTTCCTATTTGGGACTTACTATCTCCTACTTAGGGCTTACTATTTTTGTTGATGCTAAAAAATAATTTATCTCCTAATTAGGACATACAAGTCCTAATTAGGATATACATATATTTTAGCATTGGCACCAGGACGCTTCCATAACTGACTGCTGTACCGGACCACTCTGGGTGAGCCTGACTCAGCTACTGCATATTTCTGTTACAATTGACTTTGTTATCTTTTGAGGGAGTTACTGGGATTCCGCTGGGGAAAATAAAAATCGCAAAAAGTGGCGATTTTTTTCTCTCCGAAAATTGTAATTTTTTATCGCCAATTGCGAAAGTGGCGATCGCCAGCGGAATCCCTGGAGTTAGCCACCTTCTACTGACCACTGCAATTGTACCATTATGTAAGATACTAGTCTATACCGCGGTAGTCAATTTTCTGTCGGCTTGGATCTTCTTGATCTTCTTGTATTGTCAGGGATTCCGCTGGGGAAAATAAAAAAATCGCCACTTCAAAAGATCCAATTGCGAAAGTGGAGATCGCCAGCGCAATCCCTGATTGTGATGACAAATAGGACAAAACAGACACATCTGTCTAGCTCCTTATTAGCTAGCTTGTATGTACTCTTTGCTAAAGTAGAAATGTTATTCTTTACAGTGTCAAGAACAATATGTTGCAGTAGATTGCAATAATTGCAGAGGAAATACGTATTGTAATGCTTCATAATTGGCAACGTACTATGCACCTTTTCTCAAATTTTGTGTTCAGACAAACAGCTGTATGATACAAATCTACAATTAAAGTATTTCTTGCTAATCATTTTCAGGGCATATCTAAGACTGTGCCTTTCAATTCCTACACAATTATAGTATGGAAATACCATCCTCAGGGATTCCGCTGGGGAAAATAAAATGTTTCACTGTAAATCAGACGCAATAGTTAACCGTTAGATAATACATGTGATCTCGTTTTGAGAGGTTTTTTGGTAAAGCATCTCGGATAATAATGCACGTTATTAACGTGCATTATTATCCGAGATGCTTTACCAAAAAACCTCTCAAAACGAGATCACATGTATTATCTTGGTGTCCAGTTTAGAGGTTCCACTGTAATTTACTGGGATTTCTCCCACTCCAGGGACTAAACTACCATGCCTCTAGGGGCCGAATATAGTCCCCTTCCCATCCTATGTGATCATCCTGGGACATTGACTATCTCGGTATACTTGCTATTTTTCTTAAACTAAAACTTTCTTATGTATTCACGTTTGGCCTCATCTTTATATGTTATTGCTTTTGTGTGGTGTGTATGTGTTGTAAGACTAGACGTACGTTAACCATTTTCATGTCAGATCCATATGTGGCCATCATGGCAAAAACAGGCTTATTGGGTTTTTGGGCAGTTGCCCGATATCACTGGTTTGGCCATCGGGTACATTTTATTTTTGGCTTTCTCGTTGCTTCAGAGTTGAATCTGGCTATAGTATACCAATTATAAAAGAAGTAAGATTTAAACTACCGGTAATCCTATGTCAGGGGTCAGCGTGTAAGTGCACACACGAACGAACACGATAGGTTGGTTCCAACCTGTCGTGTTCGTTCATGTGTGCACTTACACGCTGACCTCACTGTACCTCTAGGGAGTGGGGCTAATTGATTCTGGTGTGGTGAGGACCTGGCACCAGATCAGGTTATTAGAATTCCAGGACTATATGTTAATATTCAGTTCTGGGACATCCCCCACCCCCCCCCAAGCCTAAAATGACTGTAGCTGTTGACAGCCCGTTAACATCCATTAAATAATGAAACTAGTTGCAAGATCTTGCCTCATAAGCATGTTAACCTCCATTAAATAATGAAACTAGTTGCAAGATCTTGCCTCAAAAGCATATGTTGAGGCAATGATTGGTCAAAACATTTTTTTTCATTTATAAATTAATAAAATTGGTATAGAAATACGAAATTATGTACCCGGCATGAAAGGTAGTCATACTGGTTAAATGGGACCTATAAATGGAATTTGTTGTCAGTCTAGCTTCTGATCAGCTATCCCATTTGTGTTGATTTTGGGTCTATACCGTTTGTTTGAAGCATAACAGTTGTTTTATTGAATTAATGGCAACAGTGCAGACCCTGATGAGACTATGTGGATGTGCAGGCTGATCTGGGTCAACACTGGCAAAACCTATAAGCCCCAATGTTTCACTGATGGATTGAAGAATAGTGCAGACCCTGATCTGACTGCACTGGTTGCAAAACCCATAAGCCCCATTTCTCCAGTCAAAGCCACATAATTATGAGAGAACATTTGTTAGCATACAGGGGCCTGTTTCAGTAAACTTTGTATGGCTAAAATGTTTGTAAGTGCAAATTTATGATGGTCTGTAAATTTCACATTAACAATGTGTTCTTGTAAACAATTATTGGATTTACATTTATGCATGTGCAGCCTATGCTCAATAAATGTAAATCCATCAATTTAATTTTCCAGACGATCCTAAATTTGCATTTTAGTCGTACAAAGTTTAGTGAAACGGCCCCCTGGTGTTTGTATTAACTCAACACGTGTGGCTAGTTTTTGTGGATCGTGTCTATTTCATTCGTGTGTAGTGGTTTTGTTATTAATTTGATAAGTTTCTGGACAACATGTGTATGCCTGCGGAACTATGTATGTGAAATAGCAGTTTTAAGAAGTATCAGGGTTTATATACCTCAGCTATCATTTGAATGACCAGAATCCATGAAAAGATGTGTGATTTACATCGAATGACTGCAATAGTGCAATTTTTCCAAGGGGAAAAAAATAAATGATCATATGTTACGTACTTCCATTAATATTAAATATCAGGGATCCAGATAATATGCTTATTTGCGACAATACGCCTTTAAAAATGGAGAAAAAGAGAGTATTAAAATTGGATGTATGTATTCCATATTCACCCTTTCAACACACAGGCCTTTTAGTGGTATTGACAAAAAGTGTAGATCAAGTGCTTGTCTGGGTTTGCACTTTTTGCAAGTAATTTTCATATTTTTAAGAACAAAAACACACCCTTTTCATAAATGGACTAGTCGGAAAATAATTTTGTGACCATTGGATTGGTTGCAAAATTAACATATCAAAATCCATTCCAGTTACTTAGGGTTAAAGGGTTAAAATGGAATCAAAATGAAATGTCTTTTTATACTGTTGAAGTTTATGTGTGGTCAATTGAAACTGGCTATTGTTTTGCATTTTGTTTACAAATAAATAGAAATGTCCACAAAATAAAAACAATTAGTGGCGTAACATTTTGAAAGGTCTACCCAGTTGAATTTAAATATATGGACACCAATACCTAAATGCCCAATACCTGATCTGGAGGTCTGAAATGTTCATCAGATTGTCTGTGAAGTCAAGCGCCCTCCTGCATGTTGAACTACAGGGCAATTGTATTTGCCCGTTTTGTCATGAGACAGAGATGTAATGTAATGGCAAAACAATGTGTATTCAGAGGGTAATTGCACATTTTCGGTGAATTGTTTTCAATGATTGAAAAATGTACAGTGAAACCTCTCCAAGCCGGACACCCTGGGAGGTCCCCAGGGTGTCCGGCTTGGAGAGGTTTCACTGTAAATCAGACATCTGATCATTCTGAGCCATAGTTATGTGCTATGCGAACACGAACAGACACCATCACCTGAGATAAATCACCAAGAAACTCATCAAAAATAATATCACATGTGTTTTCTTGGTGTCCGGTTTAGAGAGGTTCCACTGTACTGCGTTTGGAACATATTTTTAAAAAAAAGCCCATCACATGCAGTAAGGATTATTGAACAGTTTTGTGAAATTGCGTACATTCAACATTGAGCTATAAATCATAAAGAATTGGACCACGATCTGACAAAACATTTGCATTTGTTCCACCGGGATAAGATATGGTGGTTGGTTGGGAGCATGCAATGGGTAATTTAAAGATCTGGACTCCTACTTACAGGAATCGCTCCTGGATACCTGGTTTGGCCCTCAGGTAGGTCTTGGGCATTCTGTATGTGAGAGTTGAATCTGGTTATGTCAGTAATATGATTATTCCTAAAACTATGAGCACGCGACGGGTAACGATCGGCGTTCATTCTTACAGGAATTCAGACTGGCTTGGCCTTACATGACCCTAGCTGTTGATAGGCCGTTAAACACTAATAAACAAAACCTATTAGTTTCAGGGGAATGCCAGAAAAAAATGGCTGTGAGTGAGAGATCACCACGTGAGTGTCAAAACCTGGGGAAGTGGGGATATATTCGATAAATAGAGTTTATTCCACTATCATTTTGAAATACCTGATTTATTAGCTGAGACATGTGGAAATCAGATAAAGAAACGAGTGTAGAGCACAAGTTTCTTAACCCTGAGGCCGCTACTCACAACAATTGTCGTCTGCTGTTGCTTTTATATCTTGCCTTATTTCTCAATAAAAACATGTTTTGACAGCACTTCAGAATGGAAATGATTCTGAAGTGCTGTCAAAGCATGTTGTAAATTATTCTAAAGTGTTGTCAAAGCATGTTTTTGATGATAAAAATGTAAAATATAAAATAAGCAGCAGACGACAAAAAAATTAGCGGTCTAAGGGTTAATGTCAAGGGAAATAAATCTGGTTTTTCAAAATCGTAGTGGACTAAATTGTATAGTACATGTTCTTCGAAAAATGTGAAATTTACTCTTAGACCAACTTATAATGTTAAAATTGACAATTTAGAGCACGTCTAGGAGGAAATATTTCCTTCATGAAAATAAACTCCTCGGGAATCATATTAAATCACTGGGTAGCATGTAATGTATGTTTTTCATGGGGCGTGGGATTAAACATACGGGTGGAAAACAAATCCTACGACACCAGTTTTGTCAGATCTTGCTGCCCAACGTATGTTTCGCTGGCGTATATACATGTATACCTTCCTTCATTGATGCAATGAACCAAAATGTAATATAGTCTTGTTTCACTGTCATTTGTATTGATTATGTCCTATTTATTACAAATATTCGGGCAGCTTTCATTGTTTGAAAAGATAAGCATGGTTATGTATGGATGCAGAGGTATTTATGCTAAGTAAGGGCTTGTCTCTCTCACCCCTAAATATTTGACATGGACTGTTCATAACATAATATCTGGACTTTGCCATTATTCAGGAAAGGGATGCAGTTCTGTAGAATTGTTGACGAAAACTGCAGATTCTGATATTTTGAGCCGTCTTGTCTATATCTGCAGTGTTTGTAAATATTATATTTCTGGGGGCCGTTTCACTAAACTTTGTACAACTAAAATTTTCGTAACTGCAAATAGATAGTCTCGAAATTTCTCATTAATATTTTCTGTAATCAATTATTGGATTTACATTTATTGAGCACAGCCTTAAATGACCTTAGCTGTTGATAGGCCGTTAAACCCCAACAAACAAACAGAATCTACTGTACTGCAGTATGCGTCAAAATATGTTGATGCATGTCTTATCTGGAGCTCTGCATCCTTTTCTGTCAGTCTATATCCCAACTTTGTTATAATACCAATGGCGTGATGTATGTTTAACTTATGCATGGGATCAGTAGCCGATTTCATCAAAATTGCAAAGTGTACTTATCTAGCAAAGTAGACATTGAGGGAGTAATCATTTATTTTCTCCGAAATGCATTATTTCATATAGAACTAACTAACCACTGCATATGTTTGATGATTAAAAATATGCAGAATTATTATACTGAATTTATTACGTTATCACAGCCAAAATGGCTGTGATAATGTAATAAATTCAGTATAATAAAAATTAATAAATTTATCCTTTATAAATTGAAAATTTCTCTCTCAAAGTTAAGTAGGGTTGGATTGTGGCCGAGGGGTTAGAACACCTGACTTCCAATCAGGTTGTGGGTTCAAACCTTGCCTCGGGCATCAAAAATACTTTCATAGTATTTCCATCCCACTGGATGAGACTTTAAACTGTGGTCCCGTCTCAATTTGACCTTAGCTGTTGGTGGGACGTTAAACCCTTTCACTTTCACTCCCTCAAAGTATGCTTTGCTAGAAAAGTATGCTTTGCAATGTTGGTGAAATAGGCTACAGATGTTCTGCGTAGTGATTGTAATGTAGTTTTATGTGAAGCTGGGTTTCATACAGAAATATACCCGCAGTACTGATGATGAAAAAAGCCATGTTATTTGCGACAGAAATTCGTAGAAATGTACAAGTTTGTACTAAATTTTTTTTCTGCACATATAATTGTTGTAATTTATCACTGGTGTTGCACTACGCGCCAGCATAACATTATCACGTTGAAATACACTGAATAGGAGCACTCGAAGAGATGAAGAGATGCATTTTTAGATTTTTAAGAAATGGGTTTTCTGGATGTCTGGTTGGTTCTGGTCAATAGCTGTTCCTCAATACAAAATGCAGTCGAACCTCTCTAAACCGGACACACAGAAAAATATAGGCCATTGTGACCTCTCACTATTTATAATCGTGGCCATTTATGACAAATATGGGCTAATGGCCCAATGGCCCCTCCTAGAATGAACACTGGATGTGCTTAATACCGACAGGCTTCATTGCCATCAATATCCGATGATAATGTCTGTTCATGATCACAAATCACTCACGTGTGTCTTGAAGTAGTCATCTGCCTGTTTTGCCAGTGGAGCCTCTCTAAACCGGACATTATGGGGACCTCCCAGGATGTCCGGTTTAAATAGGTTCCACTGCAACTTGATTATTTCCAACTTTGCTTGTTGAACAACATCTCATGCTATTTTCTGTGTGAAACCCTACCAAGACTCGATTGACTGTGGTGTACGTGTTTAAGTCTGTTCATTATATAGATTATTTAAGATATAAAGAAAACAGTTGTCAATTCAGTGTTTCTTGTCTTTAATATCTACGCCTGAGAAAAGGGACCTTACGACCAGCGACATGTGACCAGCATAGCCCCAGATCAGCCTGCGCCATTATGACATTAAAATGGTCTTACTTCCATCAACATAAATGGATCTATGCGTCCAGCGTTGTCCCAGATCAGCCTGTACTTTCGTGCAGTCTGATCAAGGCCTACGCTGTTCGCGGTCTGGTGTGGCGAGGACCTGGCATCAGATCAGGATTATTCTGATTTCAGGGCTGAATATATAGTTTTTAGCTCGACTATTAGAAGAATAAGTAGAGCTTATGTTGTCACCCCGGCGTCGGCGTCACGCCTTGGTTAAGGTTTTTAGTCAACCTTGTATATGGAATACTACTGGCCCTACACCAACCATACTTGCACAACTTCATCTCCTAGTGATGTACATCAATAATCCCTGATCTATATTTGACCTTGACCTACATTTCCTCTTGAATTACTTAGTTAATTCCCCTTGGTTAAGGTTTTTAGTCAACCTTGGTTAAGGTTTTTATGCAGGCCGCGGCCACATTGACCTACATTTAACTTTGAATTACTTACTTAATTTCCCTTGGTTAAGGTTTTTAGTCAACCTTGGTTAAGGTTTTTATGCAGGCCGCGGCCACCTTGTTTGTCAAGCTACGTGTACATCGACAACCCTCGTAGTCGAGCTATGTTGTTCTCCTACAGCTCTTGTTGTTATTGTAAATATTCAGTTCTGATTTTGGGATTTTCCCCCCATTTGTACATGTACTTGAACTTGAACATGTACTTCTATAGGTAAATTAATATACCGGCCTTAAATGACCTTAGCTGTTATAGGCTGTTATACCACAACAAACAAACAAACCTACGCTGTTCGCCATTATTATTAAAATGCTGTCGAACCTGTGCTAAAGACCACCTCAGAATAGCAATTCCCTGTCTATAGCAGCCACACTTGTTTTCCCAATTCCTCTATTACGATATAAAGGACCCTGTGAATAAAGACCAGACTTTTCGCTTCCCATGGCTGGCCTGTATTCACAGGTTTGACTACTTATAGGGTTACTTAAAGGTACATGCCCACTCAGTAGGCACAGAATGTGCTGTATATGAATTAAATAAGTATATCATTTTGTCACTATTCCACCAGTTCTAAAAATTATGAGTGCCCGCTATACATATATAATCAGTTTGTAATATTTATTTTACTGATAGCGACTCGCGGTAGAATCGGGCTATTTTCATATGCAAATGAGGCACGATATTTTTTAATTATTTGTACTAATTAAATGCAGATTATAAACTATGATCATTGCACATCAAAAAATAAATACAGAGAATAAATAGTATCGTCCGTTAACATTTTAAGGAAACATTGTTATCGCCCCTGATGTAAGTGTGGAAATTTACTTGTGATATAAAATGTATAATGCCGATCAATATGTGGGGTAATGGTGAATGAATGTTTATTTTGCCAGAAATTGTCTCAGATGATGGCTCTGATATAAAGAACATTTTGTGCTAATGAGTGGGCATGTACCTTTAAATTAAGATAGTTGAGGACCTTTTCCATTTTCAAACAAGCGTAGTCCCAGATCAGCGACTCATTGTGATCTATACTATTTGCAAACATTAGGGTAGACGTCTAATGTTAAGTTTGTTTGTTTGATTTATTGGTGTTTAATGGCCTATCAACAGCTAAGGTCATGTAAGGCCGGGCAAACGGGTTCGATCTTGCATTTAGAAGAAAATCCCAACATCAGAACTGAATATTTACAGCGAGAAAAAATATATTCACCCCCGACATTAGAATAACCCGGCATGGTGCCAGGTCCATACCACACCAAAGTCACTTGACCCCTTCCCCTAAAATAGGATTACGAATAAGCGGGTATAACCAGATTCAACTGTCGCATACAAAATGCCAAAGACGTATGTGAGGGCCAAACAGGTCTCCATTCAGGATTCCCGTAAGAATGAACCCTGATCGTTAAATTACCCATCGCATGCTCCCACCTACCTGTAATGTTAAGAGTTGGAAAAATATTGATACAAATATCGTGTAATTGAACAGTTCAACATCAATGGGTAGCAATGACCAAGAAAAAGATGTTTGTTTCAATCGTTTAATCGCCAAAACAGTTTGGGCAAAAATATATTCACTATGCACGTCATGAAAATGTCATGTCCAGCCATGATGGAACCATAATACATGTTACAAATCACAGATGATTAGATAATACTCTACAACATTAACCCTTAATTCCAGCACAAAATTATTTACGCAATTCCCTAACATTTGATTGGCCCGTAGCAACTCTGTCCAAAATTTATATCCCAGTAAACTCCCACGCCGAACCACTTTCCGTAACCGTGAGGCGAAGTTAAAATAATTCTTAAGAAAACGGAAAATAAACACATTTTCTTGATGAATTTATTTCAAATGCTGGAATTATAAGGAATGAATGGCCTTTTTGTTGAATTTATCGGGGATATAAACTTGGAAAAGTCGCGGGAATACTGGACGAAGGCCGGAAGGCCTCGTCCAGTATTCCCGCGACTTTTCCAAGTTTATACCCCGATAAATTCCACAAAAAGGCCATTCATTCCTATAATTAATACCATTCTGAATTAAATTTCTTGTCCGCTGTTTATTTTCCATTTTTATCATCAAAAACATGCTTTGACAGCACTTTAGAATAATTTACAACATGCTTCGACAGCACTTCAGAATAATGTACACGTTTCCACTAACATTACACAGAAACAAAGTTATCCAACCTGATGTTAACTCTTAAACCGCTATCTTTATTTTCTATTTTCCATTTTTATCATCAAAAACATGCAGTGTCAGTATTTTAGAATAATTTACAACATGCTTTGACAGAACTTTAGAATCATTTCCATTGGAAATGATTCTGAAGTGCTGTCAAAACATGTTTTTATTGAGAAATAAGGCAAGATGTAAAAGCAACAGCGGACGACAATTGTTGTGTGTAGCGGTCTAAGGGTTAACCCTTATCATGATGAATTAAATTTCTTGTCTGCTGTTTATTTTCTATTTTCAATTTTTCTCATCAAATGCATGATTTAACAGTACATTAGAATCATTTCCAATGGATATGATTCTATAGTACTGTCAAACTACGTTTTAATTGAGAAAGACAACATATACAACAACAGAAGACAACGCATTCTAAGTGTTAAAGCTGGGGTCTCATCTAGTAGGTACAAAATTATAATTGTGTAACTATCCACCAGTTAAGTGCCCGCTACACAGATAAAATCATTTAGTAATCTTAATTTACGGATACAGACTCGCGGTGGTATCAGGCTATTTTTATATGCAAATGAAGCAGGAATAACTATTTTTATCGACATAGCATAAAGTATGATCATTGCACATCAAAAAATAAATAAATGTAATGAATATTTGTTTCCGTTTATATCATTTTAAGGAAACACGGTGCTCCTTATATCAAACTGGCAATTCACGTTTGATATAAAAATTATAATACAATGTACTGTCATTTAGCATGTGGTAATAGTACATCAGTTCATTTTGCCCGAAAAATGTCATATCTAAAGAATAAACAAAACAATATGTCTCCCTAGGTTATAACCTGGCATGTGGGACTCTAGGTTTAAAAACTGATTTAATTGGTTGATTGGCAGAAATATATTTTGTCCCTGAAGAAATCGGGCTAATTGCATCAGGGGGCCGTGTTGTCACTAAACTTTGTACGACTAAAATGTTTGTAAGTACACAATTATGAGTGTAAATTGCACATTAACAATGTTTTCTTGTAAACAATTATTGGATTTACATTTATTTAGCATAGGCTGCCTATGCTCAATACATGTAAATCCATCAATTAAAATTTGCAAACGATCCTAAATTTGCACTTTAACCCTTTCAACAACAAGTAACTTAATAGGATGTTCCATGCCAATGTTTCACGCTATTTCATTAATTTTGTTCATTCAAATTATCCCATTCTTCTAAAAGGGTAATCTGTACGATGTTTAAAATTATTAACAAACAGTGGAGATCCTGATGAGACGGCTCGTTACGAGCCGGCTCATCTGGATCTGCACTGTTTGCAAACATTGTCTCTATAGAGGTCTGTGGTGTTGAAAGGGTTAATAAAAACATTTTAGTCGTGCGATGTTTGTTTGTTTATTGGTGTTTAAAGGCCTATCAACAGCTAAGGTCCTGTAAGGCCGGGCCGATCCCATTTTAATCTGCTGCATTGGGTGGGAAAATCCCCAAATCAGAACGGAATATTTACATCACGAACAAATATATTCAGCCACGAAATTAGAATAACCTGACCCGGTGCCAGGGGCCTATTTCATCAACATTGCAAAGTATACTTTACTAGCAAAGTATACTTTGAGGGAGTAATCATTTATTTTTCCTGAAATGCATTATTTCATATAGAACTAACAAATGCATATATTTCATGATTAAAAGTATGCAGAATTATTATACTGAATTTATTACATTATCACAGCCATTAAATGGCTGTAATAATGTAATAAATTCAGTATAATAAAAATTAATAAATTTAAAAAAAAAATGAAAATTTCTCCCTCAAAGTATACTTTGCTACTAAAGTATACTTTGCAATGTTGATGAAATAGGCTACAGGTCCATTCCACACGAAAGTCACTTGGCCTGTGCGAAGTTTAGTGAAATGGGCCCCAGATCTGTATCTATTACCAGGCACATAAGTGATTATGGCATGTGTGGCGAGTCTAGCACCTGAACGAGACACAAAATACAGTTCTGTGAACTACCACTCGACTCATAACTTGCAATTTTAATGCGATCCAGTATACTTTAAAAAATAAATACGAGAAAACAAGGAGACCAATGAACCCATGAAAACTACAGGGTGAAGTTGTACCAAGGTCTATAAATGCATTAAATATACCTAAAAGTATCAATAAGTGGGAAAAAAATCAGTTAAAAAAAAAAGTTTACTCCCTGTTAGAACACAATACAGTCACAGGTTGAAGTAACGGACCGAGGTCTATAAATACATTAAATATGCCTAAAAGCATCAATAAATGAAAGAAAAATAAGCTAAACATTTTGTTTACCCCCTCCATTTAAGTATAAGGAGGGAGTAAACAAGAAAGTTTAACTTACTTTTTTACACTTATTGATACTTGTAGGTATATTTAATGTATATATAGGCATTGGTATGTTACTTCAAACTGTGATGAAAACATGAATCTCAACACAATACATGTACATTGATAGTAACAGCACACAGCGCAGTTGTGATTGAGTAACCTATAAAACAGCACAAACAATATTGTTTACGCCTATTCAACAATGCCATAACGATTCCTGCAATATTGCGTATGAAAATGCCATTACCTTTCTTCTTTATTTAAATGATACACTAATACATTGGTAACTGAAATATAGTACAATAATGTACACGTTTCCACTAACATTACACAGAAACAAAGTTATCCAACCTGATGTTAACTCTTAAACTGCTATCTTTATTTTCTATTTTCCATTTTTATCATCAAAAACATGCTTTGTCAGTATTTTAGAATAATTTACAACATGCTTTGACAGAACTTTAGAATCATTTCCGTTGGAAATGATTCTGAAGTGCTGTCAAACCATGTTTTTATTGAGAAATAAGGCAAGCTATAAAAGCAACAGCAGTCGACAATTGTTGGGTGTAGTGGTCTAAGGGTTAAGAATAAAATTAACTTTATGTTAGTGTGATTTATTGTCAAAAAATATTTATGCAGGTCATTGTGTAGGTAAATAAGAGATCTTACATACGATATTCATTAAACAAGTTAACATGGGTTCGTTTCACTAAACTTTGTACGACTAAAATGTTCGTACGTGCAAATTTAGGATCGTCTGAAAATGTCAATTGATGGAAATCCAATAATTGTTTACAAGAAAATATAGTTAATGTGAAATTTACTATCATAATTTTGCACTTATGAACAATTAAGTCATACAAAGTTTAGTGAAACATAATAATAATAATAATAATAATAAAACAGGCCCCCGATTCATAACGAATGTGGCTATTCCAAGTTTCTCTGATATGTAATCAGTCCAACATGTTGTCAGAATAAATATTGTATTAAATCAACACAAATGGTAAGTTCTATTTATTGCATAAGCACAGTATTACACTTTTCAGCTGTACTGATCACATAACATGTTTTCAATAGCAGTCTCATTTGCATATTTCTTACGTTTATTATGAATTAGGATTTTTAATACACTTTGTTAGTATACTCCGAACTCCTACCGGTATTTTATGCAAACAATAAGTTTCAACAATGGCCAAAAATATATTTTTGTACACAAGAAAAGTAACATGGGAGTCTCGTTTGTTGGTGCTTATTTGTGTGTTTATTGGTGTTTAACGGCCTATCAACAGCTAAGGTAATATAAGGCTGGGCCAACAGGTGGGTCTAGGTATGTGTATAAAAATAGCAATACTTGTAAACATGGACAACAATCCGACACAACAGAATTTTTTTTATCTTAGTACAGTGTAACCTCACGAGTCGTGTAGTTTTTCATTGTCGATATACAAGCACCACATAATGAGATACACCATGTGATTTCTACCTAGTAACAGGTGTGATATCTCATGAAAAATATTTACGATACTTTCCGTAAATGACGAAAGGTGACAAGATAGAATTCCGCATTTAATATGAAAATTTTGTCATTTTTCGACGTCATTCACAGAAAATATCACAGTTTTTGTAAATATATTTCCTGAAAAGCCGCACATGTTCTTAGGTACAAATCACATGACGTGTCTCATATTTGTCCTGCAATAACATGTTTATACACAATAACCATTAAACCAATTCTATCCAATCGTAGCACCTTCAGTAATGCATTCATAACAACTTATCAGTAATAACAATTAATTATAATACAGAAATTACAGTAATGTTATGCACAGGTGAACGACTCGGACCTAGGACCCAATACTTGGCTCATTTGGAAACCGCTACCCCACCCACCCATTTCCATACACTATACCTTACAGCCTTTTCGGGAAAAGGCTGTAAGGTATAGTGTATGGAAATGGGTGGGTGGGGTAATGCTTTCCAAATGAGCCAAGTATTGGGTCCTAAGTCAGTCATGTGATGTCATGGTGTCACCGATACTTCTAATGCCCTTTTAAAGGATGATGACATCAACGTCAAAACATCATTACAGTGTCGCAGCATTAGGATGTCGCTTGGAACGTCTCCATTTAATTCATTTGACATAACTTTGGAGCATAATACGAACATGTAAATAGGGTGATGTGGCCAGCCTATTAAATTCGCTCCATGTGTCATGTCACATTTATGAAATGGGTTACAGCACAGCATAACAAGGTTTTCATGTGACAAACAGATATAGAAAAATATTTATTCACACCTATACAAACTTGAAGGCATTTGGAAGCATTATGTTATGTATATACAAATAATACTGTCGGCAGGAAGATTTGCAACACATGTATGATAAAATCGTTTATAGCCTACCTTTATAGGTAAATACCTGCATATTGGTTGATAAATTTCAAGGGACAAAAACCTACCATATCACAAACAGACATCTGGGTTTAACCACACTAAATCAGATATTCATGCGCAGTGTAGTCAAAAGTACAGTCAGAATTCGTTACAGCGGCACACGTTATAGCGGCATATTCGCCTCCCGGCACAATAAGCCGCCAAACCAATCGGCATGCTCTTTAATCTGCTCGATATACCGGCAAATTCGGCTTCCGGCACCGGCAGGGAGTGAGTGAATAGGGTTTAACGTCCGCTTTTCTGACATAGAGGTACAAGCCTCAGGGAGTCTACACGCAGACGGGTCAACGGGGTCGAGTCCCATATCCACCTGTCCAAGGGGGGTAAATCCCAACTTCAGAACTCAATATTTACAATCAAAATATATATTCAGTCCTGAAATTAGAACAACCTGATCTGGTGCCAGGCCCTCGCCACACCAGCATCATTTATCCCATCCCCTAAAAGTAATAGGATTAGCGCTAATCTTACTTTTATATATGGGGCATATCCCGACTCAACTCTCACATACAAGAAAGCCAAAAATGTACATGAGGGCCAAATCCGGTATAGTGGGTTCCGGAAAGTATGAACCCAATCGTTAAGCCAGTTTAGTCACCTTTTACGACAAGCAATGGCTACTGCAGCAGTATTCTCAGGATCAGTTGATCCCGCCCCGGTGCACCGGCAGGGAATTCCCGCAAACGAATACACAGTTTAAGTTTTATTTAATGTGCGTTATAATGGCGCCGGTACCCGGCGTCGCTGGTACCAGCGCTGTGACCCAGCTCTGTTATCCGGCATTACGGAAACCGATATTCGGGAACCAGTCACGGACCATATAATGTGCGTCATAACCATGATAACGGCGCCGGTACCCGGCATCTCTGGTACCCGGCGTCGCTGGTACCAGCTCTGTTATCCGGCATTACGTGCCGGAAACCGATATTCGGGAACCAGTCACTGACCATATCTAAACAATTTCACATCTGATTAACCCTGACCTGCTGTCATAAATCGCGGCAATTAACGTGTCGTTACCTTGTCACCTGCTGTGATGTACTATATTGCAAACATCAATTAAGAAATGAACAGTTAGCAACTAAATTTACAAGTGATTAAATCCAGCAAGGACCCATAGATTGTAAATAAAAAAATATCATAATCGTGAACAATTTAAATAATTATCGTGTAGCATTGCCTCTGGGGCGAGTTCAGATAGGGACGAATCGTCATGTAAATATTTAAAGGGAAACCACTCTACATGTTTTTGCTTTGCAATTTTATAAATTTTAGCATGTAAATTAAAACAGTTTATTAAAATATGTTTTTCTTTTATAAATGCACATGTTTGCGAATTGCTAACAATAAAGAAACAATTTCACAGATAATCCGGTATTCACCACGCGCTCTACAATTAACAACAGGTTCGCCTGCAACGTAGACTTTGTCAAATATCGGATTAGCTTTGAATTTTGTTTGTTTCCTTGATATAATGAGTGAGTGAGTGAATAGGGTTTAACGTCCGCTTTTCTGACATAGAGGTACAAGCCTCAGGGAGTCTACACGCAGACGGGTCAACGGGGTCGAGTCCCATATCCACCTGTCCAAGGGGGGTAAATCCCAACTTCAGAACTCAATATTTACAATCAAAATATATATTCAGTCCTGAAATTAGAACAACCTGATCTGGTGCCAGGCCCTCGCCACACCAGCATCATTTATCCCATCCCCTAAAAGTAATAGGATTAGCGCTAATCTTACTTTTATATATGGGGCATAGCCCGACTCAACTCTCACATACAAGAAAGCCAAAAATGTACATGAGGGCCAAATCCGGTATAGTGGGTTCCGGAAAGTATGAACCCAATCGTTAAGCCAGTTTAGTCGCCTTTTACGACAAGCAATGGCTACTGCAGCACTATTCTCAGGATCAGTTGATCCCGCCCCGGTGCCTGCACGGGGCTTCCTTGATATAAATTTGTATATATGCATTGCTTTATCAATGTGGTGACAAATAAGTATATATCTCACCGATAATGCTAATGTAAAATGACAACAAATAGCGTCGATACAATGCGTGGTTACCAATTACCGACATGTTCCAATTACCGGAATATCACGACAGTCTGATAGCGAGGAGAAAATCGCCGATTCTTTATACCGGCATATTCGTTATAACGGCATGTTCATCTCTGATTGTAACGAATTCTGACTGTAGTACCGGTATGTTAAAAAAAATGAGTCCAGATTTGTTATGCCATAGAGGCAATTATCAGGAACCTCAAATCTTGATTTCAGGAAATCTTCTGAAAATTCCCAACCCTGATATATAACTGTTTTTTATGCTAAAAATATCTTAACCCGTAGACCGCTATACACAACATTTGTCGTCTGCTGTTGCTTTATATTTTGCCTTATTTCTCAATAAAAACATGGTTTGACAGCACTTCAGAATCATTTCCAATGGAAATGATTCTGAAGTGCCGTCAAATCATGTTTTTGATGATAAAAATGGAAAATAGAAAATAAACAGCAGACGGCAAAAAATTAAGATAGCGGTGTAAGTGTTAATAAAAACAAAAACATTTAAATAACAAAATTCCGTTCCCGTCATAAAATTGCAATTAATACAGATGCAGCAAATACATGTAAAACCAGAACATCTTTAACAACTATTCCTAAAATAAACAAATATTGTTACATGACTGTCGTTGTTCAAACATACAGCACGTGCTGTTTGACCATGGCTGTAGTCAATGCTCATTCCGGGGCGAGGCCAACACCTACGTAATCCATGTGTCTAATGATGTTACTAGAACGTGCCATTACGTCACCAGATTAGTTCACAACGGTCGCACTGAAATTTTTAAATCGATGCGGCTGCATCACGTGACGTGTACTGCGGCCCCGGAATATGTATATGTAAATCAGCTGTTTGAATAAAACGGGTTTAATATCAAAGTAGCGAAAGTAACTGCATATATGCTCAAATTACACGATATTTCCGACGGAAATGTAACAATAAACGTTCGACCATAGATTTCGAAATTCAGTTATAAATTCCGTAAATGAAGTAGAAAATTGACAAAAATTTCCGAGTTCATGCGGAATTGAATTCCGCATGAGCTCTGAAGTTTGTGTCAACTTTCGTTTACAGAGAATGTTGACGTCATGAACAGAAAATAATGCTTTCTTTTTTTTTTAAAAATCAATATTGCCGAAAAACGACAATGTGATAAAAACCACTCCAGAGAGACCAATATTATACATTTTCGTAAGTCTACATAAGACTATAAATATAATGTACATGTAATTACAACAATAAAATATATGAACAAATATTTGAATCACTGCTGGGCTACGGAAGACAAATACATATGTGGATGTGACTGGAGAAACAGGATGTATGTGTTTTGCGACCAGTGTTTGTTTGTTTGTTTGTTGGGATTAACGGCTTATCAACAGTCATTTAAGGCGGTCAACGGGTTTAGTACTAAATCCCATATATTACCTGTACAAGTAAATGTACAAATGGGGGTAAATTCCCAAAATCAGAACTGAATATTTACAATAAAAAAAAACAACTATATATTCAGCCCTGAAATCAGAATAATCCTGATCTGATGCCAGGTCCTCGCCACACCAGAATCACTTGGACCCTCCCGAAAGCAGTAGGATCAGTAATAATCTTAACTACTTTTATAATGTGCAATAACCCAATTCAACTCCCAGGTAACAAAAGAGCCAAATATAAAAACGTACCTGAGGGCCAAACCAGGCAAATATCAGGATTCCTATAAGGAGGAATCCCTACCGTTCATTTACGCCGTCGCTTTGCCCGATCAACCACCCACCAATGTACATGTAAAAACAACAATAAAATATATGAACAAATATTTAAATCACTGCCGGGCTACGGAAGACAAATACATATGTGGCTGTGACTGGAGAAACGGGATGTATGTGTTTTGCAACCAGAGTAGATCCAGATCAGACTGTGCATCCGCAGTCTGATCAGGAACTCCACCGTTTGTCTTTCATTATATGAAACAATGCTTCTAACGAGCAATGTAGATCGTTAAGAATGCGCTGATTGATTCTTCAGTCACGGTCACAAATGTGAACATATCAATGTCAACAGTCCAGTGAAACATCTATAAAATATCAGCTGTCTGAAACAACAAACGACTGATTCTTCTATTTACAAAAATCGATAACAGGACATAATAGATATATATCTGTGTGTGCTCATTACATTTTGCAAAGCTATACCGATGCAAGTATCAAAAATAATAATAAATAATTTGATTTATTCGTGTTTAACGTGTTTAACGACCTATCAACAGCTGAGATCATTAACGCCGGGCAAATTGGTACAATCCTGTATATAAGCAGCGGCATTGGGGGGAATATCCGAAAATCAGAACGGAATATTTACATCGAAAACAAAATATATTCAGCCCTGAAATTAGAATAACCTGACCTGGTGCCAAGTCACTTGGCCCCTTCCCATAAAAGTAATAGGATTACTAATAATCGTAATACTCACATAAGGGGTATAATCAAATTCAACTGTCATAGACGGACGGAAATATGAAAACTATACCCCTGAACATACATTATTAAGAAAATAATACATCACTTTTTATGAAATTAATAACTTTTAAAACATACATTTCGCAAAAACCAGAGGCTGGACTGTTAACTCCACAAAAATATACAACAAAAAAACAACAAATGTTTGCATATTAAAATAGTTTGATAATTAACTGAAACACAAATATACATGTATACCTATCCATTTGAGACACATCATCACACAGTCATATTACTTTAAGTAATATGTCTGTGTGATGATGTGTCTCAAAAATGATATCGTAATTACCCTCCATATAATCGGACCCCATTTGTTTTTGGAAACCCCTATAAATGCCATTAAGAAATTGTTTGTTTGTTTGTTTGTTTGTTTATTGGTGTTTAACGGCCTATCAACAGCTAAGGTCATGTAAGGCCGGGCAAACGGGTTCGATCCCGTTTTAACCTGCTGCATTGGGGGGAAAATTCCAAAATCAGAACTGAATATTTACATCGAGAAACAATATATTCAGCCCTGAAATTAGAATAACCGGACTTGGAGGCAGGTCCATACCACACCAAAGTCACTTGGCCCCTTCCCCTAAAATAGGATTACGAATAATCGTAACATTAAGAAATTGTATCCAAATACATTGTTATTGCGATAAACCAGTACTAACCCTACACATTGGGACACTCTTTGCTGTGGGAGACCAGCAGCCTATTTCATCAACATTTCAAAGTATACTTTTCTAGCAAAGTATACTTTGAGGGAGAAATTTTCAATTTCAGGATAAATTTATTAATTTTTATTATACTGAATGTATTACGTTATCACAGCCAATTTGGCTGTGATAATGTATAAGAATTCTGAATACTTTTAATCATGAAATATATACATTTGTTAGTTCTATATGAAATAATGCATTTCAGGAACAATAAATGATTTCTCCCTCAAAGTATACTTTGCTAGAAAAGTATACTTTGCAATATTGGGTGATATTTATGTGCGTTTCCTAGAATAAATGGTGTCCGAATATTTAGCGTTATTACGGTAATACAATGAAGACAATTTCTCAACTTCATCACCCCGACGTGTGCATAGTAAAATAATTTGAAATATCTGAAATACAAAGATATACATGGACAGAGCTCCAGATAAGGTGCATATTGGCGTATTTTACACACTTATTTTAGCAGAATACGCATTGATTATCAAAAGTGGGAGTACAAAATACTCACAGCAATGTGAAAATATGCGTGGATTTTCAAATAGAGTAGTGAAATTGCTGTAATAAATTTGAAAATTTACTTAGTTGAGCAGCAAACAGCGTATCTTTTTCAAGCTCAAATAAGAGAATTTTTAAATTTGTTTTATTTTTATCATTTGTTCCCTATTTAATATTAAAGGAAGAAAATCAATAATACATCTGTTTTTATTTGTTTGTTTGTTTGTTTATTGGTGTTTAACGGCCTATCAACAGCTAAGGTCATGTAAGGCCGGGCAAACAGGTTCGATCCCATTTTAACCTGCTGCATTGGGGGGAAAATCCCAAAATCAGAACGGAATATTTACATCAAGAACAAATATATTCAGCCCTGAAATTAGAATAACCTGACCTGGTGCCAGGTCCATACCACACCAAAGTCACTTGGCCCCTTCCCCTAAAATAGGATTACGAATATCGTAATACTCACATAAGGGGTACAGTCCCACCTCCCCTGACGGCCACCTCCCAGCAACGGCCACCTCTCTTCAACGGCCAGTTTAAACTCCCCCCGTTAGAATTTAACGTTATTTTACCTCTGTCCAACGGTCACCTCTCTTCTCCAGCCAACGGCCACAAAAAAACACAACGAAATCGTCAAAAGACCTCTCGAACGGCCAACATATTTTTGCTAACGGCCAGTTGATTTTTTCATAGCAAAGAGTCATAAGCTTCTCTGACCGGCCAACATATTTTTACAGGTCGTTTTTATTCTGAACGGTCAATATAATTAATCTCGCCAAACGGCCACGTCAATTAAAACATGGACACGAACCACCTCTCTGAGCGGCCAACATATTTATTATTGATAAACGGCCATAAACCACGACGAAAATGGCCTGCAAACGGGCAGCATATTTTTTTTAATGGACATTTTCGTATGCAAACGTTACCGTGAATCGCGTAAAATCAATATTCCTATGTAGCCTACCGGCAGATCTAATCGAGTGTGCCGTATCTATCGGATACTTTCGGTGGTAATCGGTCGATAAAAGTTGTGTGTAAACACATGTCCAAGTTGTGTATTAGGATTTATCACCTGTCTGGTATCTGACAATGGGATTGCCGACAAGTTTGTCACCGTTTGAAGTGGATTAAACAAGCCATTTACCAGGATTAGGATACTCAACACGGTCTGCTGACTGAATATGACACCATGTGACACTGCAAGAAGTGGGCTTATTGGGTTTGTGACCAGTGTAGCTGTAAATTAGTCTACTCAGTGTGTTCACTACATGTTTTTACACAAAATTGGATTAACATTAGCATGATTATAACTTTGTCACACAAATGCAGATCCGAATCCAGACTGCAAGTTATTCTGATCAGGAGCTACACATGTCAAAAACTGAATGAGCCCAGTTTGTCATTATGAATGCATAATTGTTATTGGTCAATTTGAACATTTAACATGTTTAATAAATTGTTATTTCTCAAAATAACCATGATTACTATTTTGTCTTCTTCAATAACATACTAACAATGACAAATGTATATGTTCTATAGTAAATATAATATATATAAAACATATACAATCCTAGTTGTTTCTATGTTCATATATCAGTATAAGCAACTGAGAAGTTGATGGCTGTTCATTGATGGCTGTTCGTTGATGGCTGTTCATTGATGGCTGTTCATTGATGGCTGTTCATTGATGGCTGTTCGTTGATGGCTGTTCGTTGGTGACCCTCTCCACAACAGCCACCTCTCTACAACAGCCACTTTTAGTCCGTCCGGCTGCTGGCTGTTGTAGAGAGGTTGGACTGTATAACCAGATTCAACTGTCACATTAAATTACGATTATATTTGAATTATGGGGTATACTACTCTTTAGATACAAAACCTATCTGGAGCTCTGCATGTACATGCATCCAGGGCTCCAGATAAGGAATTAGTAATTGAGTATTGTTACTCCATCATTTCTAAAGCAATTGGGTATTTCAAAATTTGAATTGGGTAAAATAAAATCACACTACTGTTTACACATCAACAGACAGCAATTATTGAATAGTTTGTTTCAAAATGTCTTGGCATTTCATTAGAATTGTCTCCTTGGAGACAATTCTAATGAAATACCAAGATGTGTTTTCATGGAAAAATATGCTATATTTGTGGTCTGTTTATTGTTTTCTGCAGCATGATAAAGGTACCACAATTGTTCTCATTGCTTTTTGATACTCACTACGGGCGTATATTGTGACCTTCGGCACTGTTGTTGATACTCACTACTTCTGATTTCAATTGGGTTTTTGGCAATTTTAATTGGGTATTTACGCAAATACGCAGCTTATCTGGAGCTCTGTGTATCTATCCAATTAATACACATCACACATGACACATGACACAGAAAATACATGTATACGAGACAAGTTGTAGCAAATAAGATGTACGATATCTCATGAAAAATATTTCCAACATTTTTCGTAAATGACATCGAAAGATGACGAAAAGTTCAGAGCGATTACGGAATAGGATTCCACATTGTCTGTGAAAATTATGTCAACTTCCCACATGATTTATAGGAACTATCACAGTTTCCGTAAATATTTTTCATGAAAACTTGCACTTCTTCGTAGTTACAAAATCACACGATTCGTCTCATACGTACTGGCATTCAATACAGTTCTCGCATTACTTTGCTCGAGATAGTTTTGTTGTATTTTCAGGGTTTCCACGCAAAATTTCCGGAAGATTGTGTTATTGAGAGTGATTTCAAATATTTTCACTTCAGGAATTGCTATAAATGGTAATTTTTTTGGTTTAGTTTTAAATGTGTTATTCCTTGGTATTATTCGACCAGGTGTGCGGTAAATTAGTGCTTTCACTATTAACCTTTTCAACACCACAGGCCTGTACAGTGGTATTTGGCAAATAGTGTAGATCCAGATGAGCCGGCTCATGACGAGCCGTCTCATCAGGATCTGCACTTTTTGCAAGTAATTTCACATTTTTAGAACAAAAACACCCCCTTTTCATAAATGGACTAGTCTGAAAATCATTTTTGTGATGATTGGAAATTAACATATAAAAATCCATTCTAGTTACTTTAAAGGGGTGAAGGGGTTAAACAAGAATTATACTTAAAATGACCAACAAAATTCCAGCAGTCGGTAGATTTCCTTCTTTGTCTATATAAAAAAATTCCTAACATTTTCATAAAAATCAAAAACAATTCCTGAGAGTCCTGGACCTCCCCAGGGTGTCCGGTTTAGAGACTTTCCACTGTAATTAAGCACTCGATGAATGATTTTTGTCATTTTCAATCATGAACAGACAGAACAATGAAATAAATGACATTGAAACCCATCTAAATTAAACACAATGGGGTCGTCCCCAGGGTGTCCGGTTTAGAAGGGTTCCACTGCACATAAAACACTTAAAAGCTTTTGATAAAAATCTGACCAAAGAATTGCCCAGAAACCACAAAAAAACGTGAGCCAAATGAGGGTCAAACTGAAATGCGATTGTAAACCAGAACAAAACACAGACAGTATTGTAGCTATAGTCGGGACCAAGCAGGGATTCCGCTGGGGAAAATAAAAAAATCGCCACTTCAAAAAAAATAAAACAATTGGCGATAAAAAATTACAATTTTCGAAAAAAAAAAAAAATAATATTTTTTTATTTTTTCCCCGAAAATTGTAATTTTTTATCGCCAATTGTTTATTTTTATCGCCAATTGCGAAAATGGCGATCGCCAGCGGAATCCCTGATCAAGTGGTTGCTGACACGAATGAACTAATAAAATGTTGAGTGACCTGAGTTGTGTCATTGCCAGGCAATAGATTGGGTTGCCTCAATAGAATCGGGAAGCATGGCAAGATTTTGGCACTACAGGCTACTGGACTATGTAAAGTGAAACCTCTCTAAACCGGACACCCTGGGAGGTTCCCAGGGTGTCCAGTTTAGAGAGGTTTCACTGTAAATCATGCATTTGATGATTCTGAGCAATAGCTGTGTGCTAGGTTGCACTGTATTGCATAGGGTACATTTTGCATAGGGTACATTATAATATTCCTTGAATATATATCCAGTACAGGAACGTTCATTGGATGTTTATATTCAGTTTGTTTGTTTGTTTGTACAAATGGGGGGAAAATCCCAAAATCAGAACCGAATATTCACAATAAAAAAACAAATATTCAGCCCTGATATCAGAATAATCCTGATCTGATGCCAGGTCCTCGCCACACCAGAATCACTTGGGCTGTAGGATCAGTAAACATCTTACAGCTTTTAATATGGGAAATAACCCAATTCAACTCCCAGGTAACAAAAGAGCCAAAGATAAAAATGTACCTGAGGGCCAAACCAGGCAAATCGTGATTTCGATAAGGATGAACCACTATCGTTAATTTACGATCGAATTACAAACAGTGAGCCAATAAAGTACTAACACCGATGGATCAAAAAAATTAATAGCAAAATAAACTTTAATGCAAGTATCTTTAGAAGACGTCATTTGATCTCGATCTTGAGCATGAGTGGGCTGTAGAATGAAAATATGGATGATGAAAAATAAGGATATGAAGTTTCAAGCCAATCCGACTTACAGTTACAGAGTTAGTGGGTAGCCGAAAACTTTAACACAAACTTCAATGTCATTTGACTTTGGGCACAGGGGTCGCATGACTGGGCCATAAGATGAGGACTAATGAGCATGTAACATTTCAAGCCAGTCCGACTTACAGTTACAGAAATAGTGGGTACATGAAATCTTGAGTTACTAATTGACGCAAACAAAATAAAATTTTAAAATATATCAAGACCTGCAGCATTTTGGCCACCCATTTCATCTACACATCATATTTGACAACACATTGCATATACACGTCGTTTCTCATATTGCCAAACTGAGGTGAAAAGGGATGCCTGTATGAATCTGTGCCATCGTGTTTCAGCTGGATTTCTCTTTGTGTTCTACGCCATTGCTGAAATAGAGACAAATAAAGCTACAAAATATAGTTTAACCCTTAGACCGCTACAAACAACAATTGTCGTCTGCTGTTGCTTTTATATCTGACCTTATTTCTCAATAAAAACATGTTTTGACAGCACTTCAGAATCATTTCCAACGGAAATGATTCTGAAGTGCTGTCAAAGCATGTTGTAAATTATTCTAAAGTGCTGTCATCGCATGTTTTTGATGATAAAAATGGAAAATAGACAATAAACAGCAGACGACAAAAAATTAAGATAGCGGTGTAAGGTTTAAAGATTACTAAATGATTTTATCTGTTTAGCGGGCACTCAACTGGTGGAATAGTTACACAATTATACTTCTTTAATTTCCATAAAGAAAATTGTGTACCTACTAGATGGGACCCCAGCTTTAAAAATAAAATATACGGATAATAGAAAATAAACAGCAGACGACAAAAATTAAGATAGCAGTGAAAGGGTTAAATGATTGGGGCACTGCGTTTGTTCAACTGTGAAGTCATATACAACCGAGAATGCACCTGAATGTGGGGAGCAATGAACATTTTGCACTAAAATTACAATAACTAGAAAATGTGTTCATAGAACAAGGATGCCCAACATATCGCTTTGATAGTAAACGAGCCAAAATTCAAAGTCCAAAAGGGAGATAATCCATGGCTCATTGGTGTCAAAGCAAAAATACAAATTCATGTTGTACATCTACACACCATAAAGAAGCTACATACGAAGCATCAAACCTCCAACTATTACAGTTTAGAAGATTTACAAGTGTGGAGCGCAGTGGCCTACTGGTTAGAGCGTCAGACTGCTGATCTAAAGGTCGTGGGTTCGAGCCTCACCGGAGGCGCTGTGTTGTGTCCTTGAGCAAGACACTTTATCCACACTGCTCCAGTTCACCCAGCTGTAAATGGGTACCGATAATTCGTAGTTGCTCTGTAAATACGAATTACCGGCTTCTCTCAAAAAATCTCTACCTCCGTTCTTTCTCCCATTCTTGGGAGACGGCATGCAAGGTCCTAGAGCCAGTGCCGCAGTTAAATATAAAAAAAAAAAAAAAAAAATGTTGTACATCTACACACCATAAAGAAGCTACATACGAAGCATCAAACCTCCAACTATTACAGTTTAGAAGATTTACAAGTTACCAGGCGAAATGGTGAAATTTTTAAGTCGAAAAAGGGGAGATAATCCATGACCCGGGGGTCGAATAAAAAATAAAAATAAAATGTGTGCATCTACTCCTCATAAAGAAGCTACATACCAAGTTTCAGGTCTGTAGCTATTACAGTTTAAAAGTTTTACGAGTGACAAGGCCAAATTCTAAGTCGAACATGAGTAGGTAATCCATTATCCGAGGGTCGAATAAAAAATCAAAATGAACGTTGCGCATCTACTCATTATAAGGAAGCTACATACCAAGTTTCAGGTCTGTAGCTAGTACGGTTGAAACGTTTTACGAGTGACAAATTTATTCAATTCCGATTCCAATCAGAATTCTACATGAAAAGCAACATGCGACTCTGATAGGAGAATTGTGACTTCTGTAGCCGATTTCATCAAAATTGCAAAGTATACTTTTCTAGCAAAGTATACTTTGAGGGAGAAATCATTTATTTTTCCCGAAAAGCATTATTTCATATAGAACTAACGACTGCATATATTTGATGATTAAAAGTATCCAGTATTCCCGCGACTTTTCCAAGTTTATACCCCGATAAATTCCACAAAAAGGCCATTCATTCCTACAGTAATTCAATAAATGTAAATCCAGTAATTGTAAAGAAGACAGTGCTAATGTGACATTTACAGACGATCATAATTTTGCACTTACAAACAGGTTAATCGTACAAAGTTTAGTTGGGCCCCTGACATGCTGCCAACAATATAGATCCTTATCAGGCATTATCTACATTATCTACATTATCCGGAGCTACAATACGTCCCATTTTCTTCTGGTATATCATATAATTATGAGACAAAACAAGTGATTTTGTACGTAAAAAGACGTGCGATATCTCTTGAAAATATTTAGAAAATTTACAATATTTTCTGCAAAACTAAATGACATTGAAAATTGACGGAACATTCAAAGAAAATGTGAAGTACAAAATCACATGGTGTGTCTCAGATTATAATGACCTTACCTAACGCCATGGTAACCATTGGATTGGCCGTGTCCATTGGATGTCCCTTTTACTGGACGTCCGGCGACGAACTTCAGGGTAATACACATCACAGGCACCAGCAGGAAGATTATGTGACCTATGAAGTACACGGAGCTGTAAACCTGCAAGGAAACAAGCAGCGAATCAATGTTGAGTTACAGGGCTCCAGATAAAGAATTAATAATTGAGTATTCTCACTGCATCGTTTCTGCAATTGGGTATTTCCAAATTTTAATTCGGTAAAATAAAATCACACTACTGTTTACATGTCAACAGACAGCAAGTATTGAATAGTTTGCTTCGAAATGAAAACATATCTTGGTATTTCATTAGAATTGTCTCCTTGGAGACAATTCTAATGAACTACCAAGATGTGTTTTCATGGAAAATAAGAAAAGTATGCTATATTTGTGGTCGGTTTATTGTTTTGTGCAGTATGATAAAGGTACCATAAATTTTGTATTGCTTTTTGATACTCGCTACTTCTGATTTCAATTGGGTTTTTGGCAATTTTAATCGGGTATTTAAGCAAATACGGAGCTTACATGAGGGATGATTTAATATCATATTTATTAAACGTGTTTACTGATTTCATAAGAACAAGTTTAATAACGCCCATAGTAAATCCTACAAATGTTAGAATTTATTTAATGCATAAGCTCATTATCATACACGAGCTCCAGATAAGCTGCGTATTTATCTTATCTGGAGCTCTGCTTAGAGCTATCGTATAAACGCAATTATTGTCTAGAGGAAAATCAGTTTATGCAGCATCTTCTGCATGTGGCTGAATGGGAATATGTCAGGAATCTGCGAGCCGTTTAACTACACTTTGTACTATGCTCAATAAATGTAAATCCATCAATTGAAATTCCAGACGATCCTAAATTTGCACTTACGAACATTTTAGTCGTGCAAATGTTAGTGAAACAGCCCCCAGATGCGGTGTTTTGTGTGGATAAAATTTCCCGTCGATCCTACGTTTGCACTTTATACAAACATTTTAGTTGTACAAAGTTTAGTGAAACGGCCCCTGGCGCCTATTTTGACACAAATCATTTTACGCCGGCGTGGCATGCAGCACCAGTGAGCAGAAATCTGAGAGAATGGCTCGCCACAAAAGACTCGTGGCAAACTTACCTGCATATAATGGCTCCACCTTAGAAGGAAAAAGCCAACGAGTGAATAACTAACAGAGAATGTCAATAGCACTTTTTTAAATATCCACACTGCTGGCGCCATGCCGGGTATATTGTATATCCTGGTCACTTTAGGAAATCTTTGTATCAAATCTGTGAGCTGAAAAAGAGAAAATGTGGCTTTTGATTGATAATTAATTGGGGTTTTACGTCCATTCAATGGCAATTTGCTTGTGACTGGAGACAAGCAGCTTTGGCATTTGTGACCAGCCGGGCTTCTGACCGTCTAGAACAAATTCGGAGAACATGGATGATGATAAACAAGCATATGAAGATTTAAGTCAATCTGACCAATGGTTGCAGAGATTCAGTCACTTAAGAACTTCAAAGAAAATGTTGGAAAAACTTTCTGTCATTTGACCTTGGGCATGGAGGCTGTATGGCTGGGTTATACCCCATTGTGATTGCTTTCCACAAGTGGGCTTAACAAAAAACAAGACTTCCGCGGAATCAAATGTCTCGCCTTGTTCCACCTTGACCTTGACCCTGGGGCCTTGACCTACATATCATAGTAAAGGTATGGATAAAGTTTGATGACTAGCTGATAAGGTGTTGAAGTAATGACCGTAACACAAAAACTTAACATTGAATGATGACGACGACGACTCCGGAAAAGCAAAACCTTAGTCTCACTTTCCGCTTTCGCGGGCGAGACAAAAATCAGTTGTTGCGTTTAAGATCATTGCCAAAGTGTTACATACCACAATAAATGCAGCAGCCGATCAATTTATTACTAATACTTACATCATCTTTTCTGAAATCTTGTTTTTTGTCATTTTATCAAAATTCCTGTAACAGTTAGATTGCCAATCACGAGTATACTGTTATTGATTGATTATGTCATGGAAATTAAAGGTACATGCCCACGCAGTAGGCACAAAATGTTTAATTGTCGAGATAGCCGAGGAAATTTATATTAAACAAATAAGGATATAATTCGGGACTTTAGTGAAACATCGAGACTGGGGATATCATCGAGAAACTGATATTCGAGATACTGGTGCTCGACTGTATACCGAATTTGGTTACGATCCGTCAAGTAGAACTTGAGTTATTGCGTGGACAAGGATACAGAGGGAAAATTAAGGGGAGATAAGCCATCGGAAATTTGGAAAATTAATAGGCTTCTTCGTCTTGCCTTAGAACTCTACAGAGCTCCAGAAAAGTTTGAAGAAAATCAATAACTCATTTGTAAAAGTAAAATACGCATTTACCGGTAGTTTGAAATTAATGATAAAATAAAATAAAACAAAACAAATTTAAAAATCCACTTGTTTGAACTGCAAAAAGGAAACACTGTTTGATTTGTGCAGCTCAACTAAGTAAAATATGCATTGAATTTGAAACCTGGGGGTATAATACTCTTTAGGTACCAAACTTATCTGGAGTCCTGTATTGTATTTACCTGCATTTCCGTGTTTGTCATGATAAATTCCAGGAAGAAAGTCATGTAGTAACCAGAGTATATACCGTGCCACAGCGATAGGTAGAACAGCGTTATTCCCTGGGATATTGGCCTGCTGCCCATAAATTTCAGCCTCTTGTATATGTATCTGAAAGATATAGAGAATGTTTGTTTAACCCTTAGACTACTACACACATCAATTGTCGTCTGCTGTTGCTTTTCTATCTTGCCTTATTTCTCAATAAAAACATACTTTGACAGCACTTCAGAATCATTTCCAATGGAAATGATTCTGAAGTGCTGTCAAAGCATGTTGTAAATTATCAATTGTTGTCTGCTGTTGCTTTTCTATCTTGCCTTATTTCTCAGTAAAAACATACTTTGACAGCACTTCAAAATCATTTCCAATGGAAATGATTCTGAAGTGCTGTCAAAGCATGTTGTAAATTATTCCAAAGTGCTGTCGAAGCATGTTTTTGATGATCAAAATGGAAAATAGAAAATAAACAGTAGACGGCAAAAAATTAAGATAGCGGTTAATACAGTGAAATATCTCAACCACTCATGGGAAGACACAAAACTTTCTGTTGTAGGAGGTTAAATATAGGGGCAGTTGTCCTTTTGGGGTATAACATATTGGCTGTTACGGAAGAGCAGGTTGTTCTAGACAGGTGGCCGTTCAGTGAGATTCGACTGTACTACCGTTTGTCGCGAAACCTGCCCAAACTTTTTGATAGTGAGTGAGCCTTCTTTTTATTTTGTGGTCCAATATTGATTTTATTGCGAACACAAATAATTCCCATGTTAAATGCATCTTCATGGATTTCAGAAATACATGTAGTTGACCAATTTTCAAAATTTAACTTTTGTTTTCTTAGATCATATCGAAGCTATCTAGCCAGATTTCGGAGTAATTGTGGTAATTTTCGTAATAAAATCAATATTTGACCAAATTTCACAAAATAAAAAGAAGTTTCATTCTTGAATTTTGATCAAATTTAAAATTATCAAAAATAATTATTGTTTTTGCATTGTTTATATGGCCGTAAGATTTGGACAGGTTTGGTGAAACAGACAGTAGGCCTTTGATATCACGTTCATCAGGCAGGCTCGGAGACGCATAAATTTCACAATAGAGAATAGCAGGCTAATATCTTTTGATTATATATCACGTTTATCACAAGAGCTCCAGATAAGGTGTGTATTGGCGTATTTTACGCACTTATTTTAGCAGAATACGCATTGATTATCAAAAGTGGGAGTACAAAATACTCACACCAATGTGAAAATACGCATTGATTTTCAAATTGAGTAGCGAAAATACTGTAATAAAATTGAAATTTACTTAGTTGAGCTGCAAAAAGCAAACAAACACTACACTGCAGCTCCATTATAACGCGGTGGTCGGGGTCCAAGATTTCAAACCGCGATCGAATCCGACCGCGTTATAAAATTTCGGGACATGCACGGGTACTGGTACTGCACGGGTTACTGGTATCATTCGCATTTCGGTTACCAACTATTGCGGGAATTCCATTAGCAACGGACCCATATAAAATCATGTCATTTGAACAGAAGTTAAAGTAATTATTAATAATGTCTATGACATACAAACTTGTATGTATTAATGTATTAAACATACAAGTTATTTATAAAATCATGCTTATTACGTTGTATAGTGCTCGCGATAGACAGACGCTTATTACAATGTATACTACTCGCGATCAACAGACGCTTAAACGGATTAATTGATAATAAATAATGCCTACGGTCACGTGTCCTGCCTATTCATGCGGTTGATACGTGCATAATCTCAGGATGTGGGGTCACGTGATTTATTGTTTACGCTGCAAGTTATATTGATGAATGAAATTTACGATTTAAGCGAGATTGCCGTGGGCTGCAGTGTAAACAATAGACCATGTGATCCCATACCCAGATAATGCTGAAACACCAGTATATTTATAGAACGCTAAATATTACACCTGGGAGTAAAGAAAAAGAAAGGCGATCGAACAGCAACCATTTATTAGCGACAATTATGTGTAATTGAATTGATTAATAAATATGCCTATTAACATGATTACCCGATTAAAGGTACATGTATTACATTTGCTAACATACTAATAATAATCCTTTCATGGACTTTGAACTTCGTTGTTTGAATAAACTTGCAGAAATCACGAATCAACTGAAAACACGATGACGACGACGTCCGACGATTTTTTTTATTTTTTTTTTCTTAGTTTTTTTTTATTTATTTTTCTCGATTTTTTAAATATTTTTTTGGGATCCACGAGAGATCCGCGTTATAATGGAGATCGCGCTATACGCGACCGCGTTATAATGGAGCTGCAGTGTATTTGCTTTCAGCAGCTGAAATAAGTGAAAGTTTAAATGTGTTATATTTTTTTATCATATCGATGGTCTAGTAACATAAGGTCGTAAGTGCTATGCTTTAGCATAGCACTTACGACCTTATGTTACTAGACCATCGATATGTTCCCTATTTAATAAGGTAAGAAAATCAATACTACATTTGTAAAGTAAATACACATTGAATTTGAAACCTGGGAGTATAATACTCTTTAGATACAAAACTTATCTGGAGCTCTGTATGACGTTTGACTTGGAAACGTGTAGGAATTCCTCAAAATACATTACATTAACCTACATGTATATTGTATTGTATCACACTGAATGATAATCCTAACCAGAACATTGTTTGTAAAACAAAATTCCACCGCTGTTGAGCATTCATGAATACAGGGCTCCAGGTAACGAATTAGTAGTTGAGTATTGTTACTCCATCATTTCTGAAGCAATTGGGTATTTCAAAATTTTAATTGGGTAAAATTAAATCACACTACTGTTTACACATCAACAGACAGCAATTATTGAATAGTTTGTTTCGAAATGAAAACATATCTTGGCATTTCATTAGAATTGTTTCCTTGGAGACAATTCTAAGGAAATACCAAGATCTGTTTTCATTGAAAAATATGCTATATTGTGGTCTGTTTATTGTTTTCTGCAGAATGATAAAGGTACCACAATTGTTCTCATTGCTTTTTGATACTCACTACTTCTGATTTCAATTGGGTTTGCAATTTTAATTGGGTATTTAAGCAAATACGCCGCTTATCTGGAGCTCTGACTGACTGAGTCGAAAATGGGTGGATGGATTTGTGGGACAGGGAAACGTTTATGTTACGCAGTTGAAATGTTTTCCGAGTATGAAGAGAATCGGCCATAAACTGTAGAAGTAGTTCGCCGGACAAGGTAAACAATTCTTTTTTTCAGAGTCGAAAAAGGGGCAATTAACTGGGGATGGATCGTTGGGAGAGCGAAAATATTTATGTTACACACTCCTGTACTTGATGGTAGGGCTGTATACCGAATATGAAGAGAATCGGCCAAAAACTGTAGAAGTAGTTCGCCGGACAAGGAAAACAATATTTTCAGAGTCAAACAAGGGGCATAACTCTGGATGTATCAGTGGGACAGCGAAAATGTTTACTTTACCCACTCCTGCACTTGATGGTAGGGATGTATACCAAAAATGAAGAGAATCGGCCAAAAACTGTAGAAGTTGTTCGCCGGACAAGGAAAATTGTCTACCGACAGACGGACAGGGCCCAGTTGTTCAAAACATCCGTTAGCTTAACGGACTGTTAAATCCTTAACTGAATGGTTAAAATCTCTGTTTTAACAGAGATTTTAACCATTCAGTTAAGGATTTAACAGTCCGTTAAGGATTTAACAGTCCGTTAAGCTAACTGGTGTTTTGAACAACCGGGCCCAGATGAATGGACGGATAGGGTAAACACTATATGCCACCGACAAGTATCGTTGCGGTGGCATAATAATTATCCACATACTTGGCCATCCAGCTGTTGGTGTTTGTATTGAACCCGGTGATCATTTCCTTGAACCCAGTGGCACCCTCTAGATACCAGAGTTTTACGTTACTCAGGCCGTTCCACAGGATGTTGCCGTTGACGTCGCGACCATTATAGGTAACACCTGTCAGTATACAGCTTCCCTCCTGTAAAGCAACACCAGCCTTAGGTTATCACAGCCTTGGACAATCACAAGTAACTTTTCCTAAATCCACTAGATTTGTCAGTAAGTGAGGCTTACGGAATATCCCCAGCGTGGGCCCAGGTACCCCTAAGTATGTAGTTACAACATATTTCTCTGATATTAAGTTTAGTGACGGACAACAAGTTGTGGGGGGGTGTATACTAGAGTCAGGTTGTCCGTCCGTCCGTCCGTCCGTCCGTCCGTATAACAAAACATCTGGGGCCCGTTTCACTAAACTTTGTACAACTAAAATGTTTGTAAGTGCAAAATTCTGTATATTCCACATTAACAATGTTTTCTTGTAAACAATTATTGGATTTACATTTATTGATCATAGGCTGCATAAGCGGCCTATGCCCAATAAATGTAAACCCATCAATTAAAATTTCCAGACGATCCTAAATTTGCACTTACGAACATTTTAGTCATACAAAGTCTAGTGAAACAGCCCCAGTCTTATAAATAGGTTACCGAACATGGAAAATTATGAGTAAGTTCTCTTAGAACTACTTCCGTGGCTTCATGGTGTAAGAATTGGCAGAGTTTGTCGATTTTTCATCACATTGCTTAGTTTAAACTAAGTTTAAACTCAGCAAGGTGTCATCAAATCGACAAAGTGATTTAATGGTGTTTAACAATCTGTCAACAGCTATGGTCATTTTAGGCCGGGTTAATGGGTTCGAATCCCATATGTTCCCTATTGTGTTGGGGGTAAATCCAAAATGAGAACTGAATATTTACAGGGTTTTTTTTCTTCAGCTTTTAAAATAACCTGACCTGTAGCATATTTCATCAACATTGCAAAGTATACTTTTCTACCAAAGTATACTTTGAGGGAGTAATAATTTATTTTCCCCGAAATGCATTAATATGACATATAGAACTAACGACTGCATATATTTGATGATTAAAAGTATGCAGAATTATTATACTGAATTTATTACATTACCACAGCCAGAATGGCTGTGATAATGTAATAAATTCAGTATAATAAAAAATAATAAATTTATCCTAAAATTGCAAATTTCTCCCTCAAAGTATACTTTGCTAGATAAGTATACTTTGCAATGTTGAAATTGGCTACTGGTGCCAGGTCCTCATCACACCAAAGTCACTTAGCCCCACTCCCCAAAAGTAATATGGTTAGTACATGTACTAATCGTATTACTTTTATAATTGGTATAACCAGGGATAGCAGGATTCCGTTACGGATGAACCTCTTCGTTAAATTTAAATTTACCCTTCACATACTGCCACCTGCCGCCCACATCAACAAATCAACAAATTTCGCCAATTGAAAGTCAATGATATACAGGATATTTCTGTTGATGCCACGACCGTTGTAGGTCACCCAACGGCATTATTCGTATTAGGCCATCCATAATTATATCTCTGTTTCCTGTAACCCGACCGACCCGCTAAAAACGGTGCGACCCAATTTTTTTTATTGCAATTTTTCAATTTAGTGCTACAGTGGGTTAAAAGGGTTAAAGGTACATGCCCACGCAGTAGGCACAAAATGTTCTTTATAGGAATTAAATAAGTGTATAATTATATCACTATACAAATATAATCATTTATTAATTATCAATTTACTGTTAGCGACGCGCGGCGGTAACAGTCTATTTTGATAATGTGCGGGGACGACGACTTTCAAATCACAGCTTGCGGTGCGCATGCGCAGTATACTACGAGCGTCAGTAGGCTTCCCAATATGTAAACAAGAATATCAACATGTCGAAATGTCCAGGACGGAAATTGTACGAAAACGCGTCGGCCAAAATAAAAGGCGAAATGTCTGAGTGACAGGCAGTACAGAGAGAGAGAGAGTGGTTAATATTGGCAACCTGATCACCAAATGGAAAGAGTTACGTGGAGATTTAGATTTGGACTCGAACAGAGATTTTTCTTCTCAACTTCCGATACTTCACTGCGCATGTCAAAGATGTGATATGATTGACCGTGTCACGTGACGCGTGTTGGTAAAAATAGCACGAGGTCGGAAAATACCCTTTCTGGTCGCGGCATATAAAATGCGATTTAACACCAATTAACACGCGCCGTAATTAAAGATAACTCGTTAGTGGGTAAACAAATGGCTCATATAAGGCATGACAGAAAATGAAATGTAGTAGTACAGTGTAACCTGCTGCGTGGGCATGTACCTTTAATATAATCTCTGGCCCTAAATGGCATACATGTTCATACAACAACACATACAGCAATTGACATACTTTTATTGCAAGACTTGCAATATTGAATTTAAACATAAATTAATATTAAAAAGGTAATGCACCAGATATATTGTAATATTGTACCTTTTTAATATTAATAATTTTTAAATTCAATATGTCATGTGACAGAAAAAAAAATGAAATTGCCTACCGACCGACCCACTTCTAAAATTCTGGGTCGGGTTACAGGAAACAAACAATTTTTTAAGGACGGCCTTAGAATTGGCAGGGTCTGTTGATTTCATCTAAGTTTATAAGGGGTAACATTATGAAAGGTGAAAGTGGCGAGTGTTTGATCATCATTTAGGGCCAAGCAATGTAGATGAAGAATAAAAATAATAGAACAAATAATATGATAGATGTGGTAGGCAAACAGATGATTAGGGTAACAATAAAAATATGAGCAATAGAGATGAGTAACATGCCACATATAGAGACACGAGAGCTCGCTTGCGAATCTTATCCGAACGACAAGAATGAAGTGGAATGGAAATATGTGTACAGTGAAACCTCTCTAAACTGGACACCCTGGGAGCTCCTCCAGGGTGTCCGGCTTAGAGAGGTTTCACTGTACACATATTTCCGGTGACTGGAGGAATGGGGTTATGGGTTTTGCTCAGAAATTTGATCAGTCTGAGCCATAGTTGTGTGTGCTATATGATCACAAACAGACATTATCACCTGCGACAAATGACCAAGAAACTCATCAAATATAAGATCACAAGTGTTTTCTTGGTGTTTGGTTTAGAGAGGTTTCACTGTAATTCCTGAATTTGATCATTCTGAGCCATAGTTGTGTGCTATGCAATCACGAACAGACATTATCACCTGAGATAAATGACCAAGAAATCCATCAAATAAAAAAGATGGAAAACACTGTTTGCTTTTTGCAGCTCAACTAAGTAAATTTGAAAAGCAATGCGTATTTTCACATTGCTGTGCGTATTTTGTACTCCCACTTTTGATAATCAATGCATATTCAGCTAAAATAAATGCATAAAATACACCAATACGCACCTTATCTGGAGCACTGCTAGACTATAAATCCATTCACAAACACACAACACTCAAACCGTTGATGATTCATTATCAAGGTGTATGATTACGTGGTTACAACAACAACAAGTATTGAAACTTCCAGAAGCCCTCCGATTCAAAGTACGTTTCCTTTTATTTTGTTCTTATTATGCAACGGATTTTGATGAAATATGCCGCATCAAACGCGTCTTGTTAAGCTGCATTTGGTGGTCTTGGTACTTTGGCACAAACTTCTGTCGTTTTTGCGAAGATTACCCTGGGCTCTAACTGGAGAAACTCTTAAAACACTTTTGACGTAAATGTACAACGACGGACGGACGTATGTACATACGGAACCTCAAGAGAAATGCAATATTCCCCCATTGCTATAGCATAGGGGGCATAAGTAAATATAGACTAACATGCCATGTCTCTATATCATGTTTAACTTCTATTTTTCATTATCTGACTTTTATCATTTATTGTTTACTTTGCTATAGAACGGTAAAGCCATAGTGCTATGTCTAAAGTAAATATTGCAATTGTAGGTCAAGGTCACACAAAAGTCATTGATTCACTGTGGGTTGCGGTGCACATCACCGGCTTTTTCGAAAATTGTAATTTTTTATCGCCAATTGCGAAAGTGGTGATCGCCAGCGGAATCCCTGGTTTATAATAGTGTGCAAGTATGGTCGATGTAACACTAATACTATAGAAGATGAACATACAAGCTCAAACAAAAACTTTAACCCTGTGACGGACCGGTGTAACACTAAATGCTCCCTCCACTATCGTGATGGGGAATAACAATCCTGAGCCAGGCACCCTTACTGCATCGGGTCACATAGTCCAAGATGTGAACACAGACAGAGCTCAAGAAATAGAGGATTTTCATATTTTTGCAACGAATATGACATATATGTTCATCGAGTGGTGTGAGATGTCCATATTTCACTCGTGAAATATGAACATTTCACACCACGAGACGAACAGATATGTCATATTCGTTGCAAAAATATGAATATTCTATTTATTATATACCGCTCCATGGAAATTAGCAGTTTGTTAGACTGCATACGGTAATGAATGTGTATTTGCAGCCTATTTGCGCTGTTTTCTTTCAGATGCACGTCATGAATATAGATAGCGGAAGTAGTCGTATTTTCACCGGAAGTTGTTTATTTCATCGTTGAGAACATATTACTTTTATTTACATCGTATAACAATGTATTTCATGGGTAGGTATATAATAAAAGGTGCGTATTTGCTTAAATATCCAATTAAAATTGCCAAGAACCCAATTGAAATCAGAAGTAGTGAGTATCAAAAAGAAATGAAAAATTTGTGGTATCTTTATCATGCTACAGAAAACAATAAACAGATCACAAATATAGCATATTTTTCCATGAAAACATATCTTGGTATTTCATTCGAATTGTGTCCAAGGAGACAATTCTATTGAAATGCCAAGACATGTTTTCATTTCGAAGCAAACCATTCAATAATTGCTGTCTGTTGATGTGTAAACAGTAATGATTTTATTTTACCCAATTAAAATTTTGAAATACCCATAAATACCCAATTGCTTCAGAAATGATGGAGTGACAATACTCAACTATAAATTATTAAATTATCTGGAGCCCTGACACTTACTGAATCGGATCACATAGTCCAAGATGTGAACACAGGTAGGTAATTTTACACTTACCGCCACCAGCCAGCATCCAACATACTTCCCGAGATTGAACTTTCCCCACAGAGCTATGAAGCCACATTTTGTCAGAAAGCTGAGCTCCTGAAAACAGTTATAATATACATTGTATATAGAGAATAGTAGGTTAGTGCCGTGAATGGGAAAACATATCAGGCAAGGCTTAGGAAACAGAGCCTCGTCCATCCCGTTTCCGTGCCGCGCCAGATATTTTTTCCCATTCACGGCACTAACCTACTATTCTATTTATCCCGTCAACACCTACAAATAGCTTTAAAATGCAAAAAAAATTAGAAATTGACGCTTGTCGACAAGCGTATGTGTATCCCCCTCCCCAGATACACAAGAAGTTTGAAAAAAAGGTGTTCGAGTTATGCTCCGGAGACAAAATCAGTGCGCGGAAAAACAAAGGGAGATAACTAAAAAATTAGCGATGCAAGATTTGTCATTCTTGCGTGACACACCTTTAGGGTCGTCAGTCTATGCATGTGTGAAGTTTCATGAAAATATTCCAAAGGGTGTTCGAGTTATGCTCCGGACACGAAATCAGTGCACGAAACAACAAAGGGAGATAACTAAGAAATTAACGACGCAAGAGTTGTCATTCTTGCGCGCGACACACCTTTGGGTCGTCTTCTATGCATGTGTGAAGTTTAATAAAAAATATTCCAAAGAGTGTTCGAGTTATGCTCCGGACACGAAATCAGTGCATGAAACAACAAAGGGAGATAAGTAAAAAAAAAAGTGAGCCAAAGAATATCAGATTATATTCTATGGCTCACTAGTCAATAATTGTTTTATTATATGATAATAGTCTGTATATAGCACTTACAACCTTATGCTACTAGACAAAAATTGAATAAAATTTAAAAAAAAAAAAGTTTCAAAATTAAAAATAATAATGCTCGCTACTGGAGCCCAGATTTTTAATAGTCCTATATTTATGTACATATCATATCTGCACAAGTCCACATATTACCACAATATTGTCAACACAGTTTACGGAAATGTAATATAATCATTTACCTGTATAAACTAGATTGGTCAGTAAGCGAGGCTTACGGAATACCCCCCGTGGGCCCAGGTACCCCTAGATATGTAAAAAAAAAAATCCAAGTGTGTGGGCTTGTGACCTTGACTCTGGGCTTAGCGGGGGCGGCACGAACGTGAATTTGTCACAGGGTGGTAGAGGTCCATTGGAGCAATGCGTGTGTGAAATGTAAAGCAGATCCGAGCAAGGAAATAGAAGTTATAACCAATTTCTCTGATGTGAAGTTTACTAAAGAGACTAAGTATGTGACCTTGACCTCGAGATCAGCGGGGATTTATCACAGCATGATAGTAGAGCCTTAGAGGAATGCATGCATGAAATATTAAAAATTTTGATGAAAGAAATAGAAGTTATAACATATTTCTCTGATGTTAAGTTTTGTAAAGAGAATAACTATGTCACCTTGACCTTGGGATCAGCGGGGGTTGAACAGTCGTAGATTTGTCACAGCATGATAGTACAACCTTAGAGGAATGCATGTGTGAAATATTAAGAATTTTCAATGAAGGAAATAGAAGTTATAACTTATTTCTATGATGTTAAGTTTTGTAAAGAGACTAAGTATTTGACCTTGTCCTTGGAATCAGCGGGGGTTGGACGGTCGTGGATTTGGCACAGCATGGTAGTAGAGCCTTACAGGAATGCATGTGTAAAATATTAAGCATTTTAGATGAAGGAAATAGAAGTTATCACAATATTTCTTGGATGTTAAGTTTACGGACGCACGGACGGACAACCGGACTCCAGTATACACCCCCACAACTCGTTGCGGGGGGTATAATTACCTGTAATAAGTTAGTGGTCAGTCTGGACATTTGCACATGCTAGCACATGCACAGGTGAATGGTTCTCCCAGTCACTATTGTTCAACGGAGAAGGCTATTGTTCTCTCTACAGGTAAGGTGTACAGAGCACACGAGAAAACGGGTCTTCATGCATTATTGTCCAGTAAGTAGTGTGCGAAACAAAAAAGGGAGATAATTAAAAAATTAGCTATGCAAGAGTTGTCATTCTTGTACGTGACACACCTTCGGGTTGTGGTCTATGCATGTGTGAAGTTTCATGAAAATATTCCAAAGGGGGGTGGTCGAGTTATGCTCCGGACACAAAATCAGTGCGCGAAACAAAAAAGGGAGATAACTAAAAAATTAGATATGCAAGAGTTGTCATTATTGTGCGCGACACACCTTCGGGTCGTGGTCTATGCATGTGTGAAGTTTCATGAAAATATTCCAAAGAGTGTTCGAGTTATGCTCCGGACAAGAAGTGTCTGCAGCGGACGCGGCACGGTGTCAAATCCATACTAGTATCCCCCCCCCGACTTTCGTCCGGGGGATACAATAACCCCAGCCCCATCCGCAAAATCGACTAGTATGACAACCGCACATATTCATACGCAGTGATTAGGTCGTATTTACTGGATATTAAAAATATTTCACGGCACCGTGTTTCACGTGAAACATTTTTGATATCCTGCCAATACGACCTAATCACTGCGTATGAATATGTGCGGTGGCTGGGGTTAATGTTTTTGCATTTTAAAGCCATTTGTAGGTGTTGATGCCCATCCCGTTATCTAAGCCTTGCCAGATATTTGTTCCCATTCATGGCACTAACCTACTATTCTCTATTTACATTGACCACCACTGTGGAGGTCAAGATTAGAGATCTATTAAACCTACTGTTTCACGAAAGCTGCCCAAATTTTACGGCTATATAAACAATTCAAAAACAAGATTTCTTTTGATAATATTAAATTAAAGGAAAAATTAAGAATGAGCCTTCTTTTTATTTCGTGAAATTTGGTCAAATATTCATTTTATTGCGAAAAAACAATTTCCCCATGTTAAATCCCCATAGACATCTTCACGGAGTGAAGATGTCTATGGGGATTTAACATGGGGAAATTTTTTGGAATTTTAGAAATACTGGACCGATTTTTAAAATTTAACTTTTGTTTTCTTAGTTAGATCATATCCAAGCTATCTAGTCAGGTTTCGGAGTCAATTTCCACAATTTTTTGTTTTTTGACTCCTCCCACACTTCCTTACCACTTTTTCCCCCATGTTAAATTCCCATAGACAAATCAATTTTTCGCAATAAAATCCATATTTGACCAAATTTCACGAAATAAAAAGAAAGGTTCAACCTTAATTTTTCCTTTAATTTAATATTATCAAAAGAAATCTTGTTTTCGAATTGTCTACATAGCCGTAAAATTTGGGCAGCTTTCGTGAAACAGACAGTAGAGTCCCACGTGACGGGTAATATAGGGAGACATATTTTTTTCAACCATTCCTTAGATATGACATTGTTCGGGCAAAATAAAGTCATTCACCATTTCTCGACGATATAATTAGCATTATTATACATGAATTTCCACACTGATATGAGGGGCGATAACCATGTTTCCTTAAAATGTTAACGGAAATAAATATCTATTCTCTGCATTTATTTTTTGATGTGCAATGATCATACGGTACTTTATAATCTGGCGATAAAAATATTTAGTTAGGCGACTCATTTAATTTGTATAAATAATTTTACAAGAATTGTCAGAAGACAACGAAGCTCGCCTGTTGGCAGCCTTCACTCAAACTTGGCACAGTTGTATAACAAGAGGGCCATGAGGGCCCTAATTCGCTCACCTGACTCCATGAACACCACAGGAGAATGTGACATTGAGCTCATGTTTTATAAAAAAATAGTGCTATTTTTAATTTTGGATTAAGCGATGACTCTTATTTTACCAAATCTGAAAATGCTTCACACAAGGATCTTAACTTACTATGAAGTGTGGCCAGCATCGGCCAATCGCCTATTCGATACCTTCAATTTGATATACGACACGAGCATATTCGGTCAAAAATAAAATTTGACCCCACGGGCCACGCCAATTTTTGACCTCGGGGTCACCATGTTAACTCTTTTGAAAGAGCATTCTACATCGATCATTCCTACCAAGTTTCGTCGAAATCCGGCTGGCGGTTCATGAGAAGAAGATTTTTTAAGAATGTGTGCTATTTTTAGACGGCGGCCATCTTGGATTTGCGACGACCTACGTTTTAACAAATCTGAAAAGGCTTCACCCATGGACCACAACTGTGAAGTTTGGCCAAGATGGGCCAAGCGGTTCGTGTGAAGAAGAATTTTGAAATCTCTTATAAAAGAACGACCTTTTGACCTTTCGGCGGCCATCTTGGATGACATGACCATCCAATTGCGACAAAAAATGTACCAGAGCGATCGCCTCTTTGATACCTTCAATTTGATATAGACATGACCATATTCGGTCAAAAATTAAATTTGACCCCAATTTGACCCCACGGGCCACGCCCATTTTTGACCCCGGGGTCACCATTTTAACAACTTTGAAAGAGCATTGTACATCGATCATTCCTACCAAGTTTTATCGATATCCGGTTGGCGGTTCTTGAGAAGAAGATTTTTGAAGAATTTGTGCTATTTTTAGACGGCGGCCATCTTGGGTTACGTAATGACGTCATTTTAACAATTTTGTAATCCCCCTACCTAAGGACCATGACCATGAAGTTTGGTGACTATAGGCCCAATGGTTACCGAGGAGAAGACGTTTGAAAATGTTCACGGACGACGACGGACACATTACGGTAACAATAGCTCACAGGAGCTTCGCTCAGGTGAGCTAAAAAACATGAATATTATATAACTTGACCTTGGGTTAAGGGGTGTGTGGTGGATTTGTTATTGCATGATAGAATAGAAAGTATGACCTCGACCTTGGGGCAATGAGTGGGTGCTGGGTTGTGGAGTTGTTACAACATGATAGAGGGTCATCAGATGAATGCACAACATGAAATATAAAGGTTTTCCAAGAAAAGAAACAGAAGTAATAAGAAATTTACCCCAACGTAAAGTTTATGAACGCACTAATCAGACAACTGTATGTATGAAATATCAAGACGTTCCCTGTAAAGAAACAGAAGAGACGTTCCCTGTAAAGAAACAGAAGTTTGCCCCAACATTAAGTTAATGTGGGTCGTGGATTTGCTACAGCATGATAGAGGTCATCAAATGAATGCATTTATAAAATAGTAAGGTGTGCCATGAAAAGAAACAGAAGTTATACAAAATATAACCCAACGTTAAGTTTATGAATGCACTAATTTGGTGATTTTCTACAGCATAATAGCTATTCACATGAGGAATGCATGTATGAATGTGCTAAGTTTGTGACCTTGACTTTGGGGAAAGGGGTGGGGGTGGTGGGTCATGAATTTGTTGTAGCACAATACAGGATCATCAGATGAATGCATGTATGAAATATCAAGGGATTCCCTGTAAAGAAACAGAAGTTATAAAAAGACATTTACTCCAATGTTAAGTTTATGATGTTGATCTTGGGGGAAATGGGTGGGGGGGGGGGAGGGTTGGGGGGGGGGATGGGGGTCATGGATTTGCTGTAGCACAATAGAGGATCATCAGATGAATACATGTATGAAATATCAAAGTGTTCCCTGTAAATAAACAGAAGTTACACAACATTTACATCGACAAGTCTATGAACATGCTAAGTTTGTGACCTTGACCTTGGGGTAAGGGTTGGGTAGTGGGTCATGGATTTGGCAATTTGCTACACCATGATAGAGGGTCATTTGAGGAATGCATGTATGAAATATCAAGGCATTCCTTGAAAGGAAACAGATGTTCTAAGACATTTACCCCAATGTAAGTTTATGAATGTGCTAAGTTTGTGACCTTGACCTTGGGGTAAGGGTTGGGTGGTGGGTCATGGATTTGCTACAGCATGATAGAGGGTCATCTGAGGAATGCATGTATGAAATAACAAGGTGTTCCATGAAAGGAAACAGAAGTTATAAGACATTTACCCCAACGTTAAGTTTGTGGACGCCGACGACGCTATCGACGCCGACGTCACCGGGGGTATGCCATAAGTTCTTCTGCACTTTGTGCAGGCGAGCTAAAAAACGTCCTACCTCATTTGCATATCAAAATAGCCTGATATCACCGCGAGTCACTATCAGTCAAACTAGAAAATTGTTTGTAAAACAAAATTCCACCGCTGTTGAGCATTCATGAATACAACAGCAATCACTGAGTGAGCGATTGGAGAAGGGGCATAACTGTGGATAGAACGGTGAGACAGGGAACATTTTATGTTACCCACTCCTGCAATTGATGGTTGGGATGTATACCGAGTACGAGTCGAAAAAGGGGCATAACTGTGGATGGACCAGTGGAAAAGTGAATTTTTTTACGTTATTCACTTTGCGCATCTACACACCACAAGGAAGGCACACACCAAGTTTCAAGTCCCTAGGTATTACAGTTAAAAAGTTTTACTTCTTACAAAACAAAATTGGGAAATATTAAGTTGAAAAGGGGGCGATAATCCATGACCGGAGGTCGAATTAAAAATCAAATTCACTTTGCGCATCTATACACCATAAGGAAAAGTGAAAGTGAATGGGCAACAGCTAAGGTCATATAGAGACGGGAACACAGTTTAAAGTCTCATCCGACAGACCAGTGGGATGGAAATACTATGACAGTATTTTTGATGCCCGAGGCGAGGTTAAACCTTCCAATACGGAGGTTCTGGGATCAAACCGTTTGAACCCACAACATCCGTATTGGAAGTCACACACCAAATGTCAAGTCCCAACCTATTACAGTTAAAAAGTATTACTTCTTACAAGAAACGTGATGGACGGACGGACACACGTGACGAAAACAATATACCCATTTTTGTCTCTCACAAAGTGGGTATAATAACCAAAACTCATGGACTCACCTGGAATTCTGGTGAGATCATGTAACGATTGCTGAAGATGAACGAGCACGGAATCTGAAATGAGGCTATATATAGCACACCCATCAGCATCCGAGCCATCCCTAGACGCACACTGAAAAAAAGTGAAAGGGTTTAACGTCCCAGCAACAGCGAAGGTCATATAGAGACGGGACCACAGTTTAAAGTCTCATCCGACAGACCAGTGGGATGAAAATACTATGAAAGTATTTTTTGATGCCTGAGGCGAGGTTTGAACCCACAATCTCCGGATTCAGGTGCTCTAACCCCTAGGCCACAACCTAAAGGCACACTGAAACAGGAAGACATGTACAATTGATTCAATGGGGTTTTAAACGCCCCATTCAATCAATCAATTAATTGTACACAGGGTCAGGGCTCCAGATAAGGAATTAGTAATTGAGTATTGTTACTCCATCATTTCTGAAGCAATTGGGTATTTCATAATTTTAATTGAAAAATAAGAAAAATATGCTATATTGGTTGTCTGTTTATTGTTTTCTGCAGCATGATAATGGTACGACAATTGTTCTCATTGCTTTTTGATATTCACTACCTCTCACAAGACATGGTTTCATTTTGAAGCAAACTATTCAATAATTGCGGTCTGTTTAGGTGTAAACAGTAGTGTGATTTTATTTTACCCAATTAAATTTTGAAATACCCAATTGCTTAAGAAATGATGGAGTGATAATACTCCATTACTAATTCCTTATCTGGAGCCCTGATTCCCACTCTTTTGGGAAGACCAAATTCCAGGACTTGTAAATGAAATTCAAGGACCCATATTTGCATGGATGATGCTGATGTTACGGCTTAAGTGACTCATAACTTGAGCCATTTCGAGCCTGGAATATACCTGTGTTGGGGAGAGAAGAAGTAATTCAGTTGTGAATTTACAAAATCCTGATCTGGTGCCAGGTGCTCTTAGGCTTACCACACCAAATCGTGTGGATCGAAATCACAAAATTGCACTGAACTTTCCTCAACAACACCAATAATTGGACTAGAATCCGAATTCCATGACTTTCAATGAATTTTTCAGAAAAAGACTTTCCAGGCATGGAATCCATTTTTCAGAATTCCATGACTTTCCAGGAAATTAAGGACTAGTGGAAACCCTGATATTAGCTCACCAGGCAATAGGGAACAAGTAATACATTTTTTTAAAAGACATTCGCCTATTTGAGCGGTTTGCTTTTTGCAGCTCAACTAAGTAAATTTCAATTCTATTACAGTATTTTCACTATTCAATTTGAAAATCAATGCATATTTTCACATTACTGGAATATTTAATAATCCCACTTTTGATAATCAATGTGTATTCTGCTAAAATACTTACTTTCGGGGAGGACCTCCATCCTCACCCTCCGAGAAAGCACCCTTGACAAATGACTGATATCGCTTCATACTGAACTGAAATGAAGCCGTGAATGGGGTATAGTTTGTTTATTATAGGAATGAATGGCCTTTTTGTGGAATTTATCGGGGTATAAACTTGGAAAAGTCGCGGGAATACTGGACGAAGGCCGGAAGGCCTCGTCCAGTATTCCCGCGACTTTTCCAAGTTTATATCCCCGATAAATTCAACACAAAGGCCATTCATTCCTTATAATTCCAGCATTTGAAATAAATTTGTCAAGAAAATGTGTTTATTTTCCTTTTTCTTAATAATTATTTTAACTGCGCCTGACGGTTACGGAAAGTAGTTTGGCATGGGAGTTTACTGGGATATACATTTTGGACAGAGACTTGCTACGGACCAATCAAATATTAGGGAATTGTGTAAATATTTTTGTGCTGGAATTATTGGTGTTTAATGGCCTATCAACAGCTATGGTCATGTAAGGCCAGGAATAGTACAACGCTGAACCATGTATATTTTTCCAAGTATAAGTTATTGTTCACATATTGGATTTTTAAGGAATTAAATGCGAGGGAGCGCTAGCGACCGCAGCATTTAGTTCTTGAAAAATCCAATATGTGAACAATAACATAATTATAGTTCAGCCAAGTGTACAATGCAATTTCCCATCCGAGTATTGATTTTCCATTTCCTGTTGAACTATTGATCTGACATTCAATTTGGTAATACATGTATGTATGTAACTTATTGCGGCAATATGGGAAATTAGTGGAGCATAATGCTGCCCAGCGATTGGCTTTAAAAGAAAGTAAGGCAGGCTATAATATACAATTATCGCCCTGTTGCGAGGTCAATACATAAACGTGATATCACTTTTATCAGGTCAATAAAACCACGTATTGACCTATACGACAAGGCTATAATTGTTTTATTATCAATTCAGAAATTCCAATATGTGTTCCCTTTTCAATAATATAGCATAAGGCCTCGTCCAGTATTCCCGCGACTTTTCCAAGTTTATATCCCCGATAAATTCCACAAAAAGGCCACTAATTCCTTATAATTCCAGCATTTGAAATAAATTCATCAAGAAAATGTGTTTATTTTCCGTTTTCTTAAGAATTATTTTAACTGCGCCTCACGGTTACGGAAAGTAGTTTGGCGTGGGAGTTTACTGGGATATAAATTTTGGACAGAGACTTGCTACGGGCCAATCAAATGTTAGGGAATTGTGTAAATATATTTGTGCTGGAATTACGTACCTGTGGACCAACCAAGGAAGCACCAAAGAAATATGCATGGCCCAAAATCTCCAGTAATGATGGTGACTTGTGGAGAGCCGTCTCCTTCTGTTCAACTGTTAAACGCTCCTGAAAGTTAGATATGACAGGGCTTTAAGTAAATCTTCTTTCATGCTTACATCATGTTCATCTTGGCTCACCAGAGTTGAGAGAATGAATATATATATCACCCGCTACTGTCTCACCCACAAGTCAAGGTCACCAAATGGCACATGGTGGATAGCCATCAATGTGTGGAAGCTATTGGTGAAGATTGGTAATGATCTGACCAACGGAGCATGACATATTCAATAATAAAAACATGGTTTGACAGCACTTTAGAATCATTTCCAATGGAAATGATTCTAAAATGCTGCCAAACCATTTGAACATCATCCAAAATTGTTGGCACAAAGGTGAAGGTCATCACATGACACTGGGTGGATAAATATCAATGTGAGGAAGCAATTGACTAAGTTTGGTAATGATCTAAACGTCCACTGTAAACCACATACCTGATTTTTGTGGGCTGTTTAAATAGCTGTGACCACAGGTGGAAGACTCGGACCTATGACACCCAAAAAAAAATGCCTATTAAAAAAATCCCATTACCCCCCACCCACTTGGTCTCGTACAGTACCATCTTCTGTTATAGAAAGGTGATAAAAAATATGGTTATTATAGAAAGAGCCCTCTCTTTTCTGACTCGCACAAACACAATAAACATCGATTAAATGTATGACTTCTGTCTCTGGCAATCGATAAAGGTATTAAGTGTGTGAATATACTCACTTCAAATCGCTGTTTCCAGCATTTATTCAGTTATTCGCATTTTGCATACCCCATCCAAAGCGAAATTTGTGTGTACGAAAGAATCTCACACAGAATCGGAGGCCGTCCGGCGTGGATTATCGGTCATATTTGGCCGACAGCTGATCGCCAGATCAAACTAATGACGTGCACCATGACCATACACATTAGAAACTCCAACCATACAAAGTTCGTCCAATTGTGATCGTCACGTGTCTGTTCTCCTTTTTTTTTTTCTATTTCACAAAAAAAACATCTCAACAACATCGAATATAGTCTTTCATATATTCAGGGTTCAAGTTAGCCATACAAAATATGGAGAAGTTTTCACACAAAAATTGAGAAAATAGACTATTTTTTTCTTCAAATATTTCTGTTTTATACAGTGAAAAAACTTAAAATAGGGAGAAGTCAGAAAATTTAGGGAGATAAATAAATTTTCTGACTTCTCCCTGTATATTACAAGGTGGCATATTAATTTTCAAGTTAATATTTTGACGAGAAAACCAATTCCACAGGTAGTGCTCGTATTCCAAAAATGACTGAAATCCAACACAATTACACAGGGCTCCAGATAAGGAATTAGTAATTGAGTATTGTCACTCAATCATTTCTGAAGCAATTGGGTATTTCAAAATTTTAATTGGGTAAAATAAAATTACACTACTGTTTACACATCAACAGACAGCAATTAATGAATCATTTGCTTCGAAATGAAAACATGTCTTGGCATTTCATTAGTATTGTCTCCTTGGAGACAATTCTAATGAAATACCATGAAATGTTTTCATGGAAAATAAGTAAAATATGCTATATCTGTGGTCTGTTTATTGTTTTCTGCAGCATGATAAAGGTACCACAAATTTTTCATTGCTTTTTGATACTCGCTACTTCTGATTTCAATTGGGTTTTTAAGCAAATACTACATACCTGATTTTTCCGTCCATCGTATACATCAAACACAATGGCGGTTAGTCGCAGAGTCAACACACAGTGTGAAGTGGCCCAGGATATATCGTAGTTATCTGACATCACAGAGTAGTAGCCCGCCAGTAAATATGCCTGCAAGAAAACTGTGATTCATTATAACAATTTAGTCTAGATTCAGCATTAAAAAACATTATACATCAGGGCCCTGATTGCTCAAAACCTCTGTTAGCTTAACAGACTGTTAAATCCTTAGCAATGCTAAGGATTTAACAGTCTGTTAAGCTAACAGAAGCTTTGAGCAACCGGGCCCAGGTTTTTAAACATACTTCTTCACAAAATATCGAAACATTTATATACTGTAAAGTTTCTTTTGGCCTTGAGTATATTTGGCCAATTCACACACCGATAATATATATAGGCCGCGCTCTGTGAAAACCAGCCTTAATGACAACGTCATGAAAGCCTGAAAATGACGTCGCAAAGTTACGCTTAAATTTACCAACGTCACATCGGGATTTTGACACTTGAAATAGTTGCGTCATTGCAATAAGTTGACGTTGTCCTATTTATAACCGTACGCTTTACTATTTGTGGCTCACAAACATTTTAATGCTGGATACGCGTAGCAGAATTGTATAGTTGTTTCCATAGTGGTTCAGACAGTTGTCAATTCTTTTTTAGTTTCCTTCAAGGAAACACGTAGTGATTTTGTCGATTATTTTTTTATAATATATGGACGACTTGTGCCCTGACATTTGAAACTAAAAAACCATACAACCGGTAATTTTTAGATAACAGAATCAGTATTATGTAACAAATAGAACTGGGCACAGGGCTTAATTCGTTTAAGATACTGTTTCGCCTGTCGAATATTTCAAAAATCAACATAAAAATACGATATGGATATATTCAGAAAAATAAGCGTATCACATATGTATAATTATGTTAGTGCCAAAATATACGCCGCTCCTGGCATATCGCATCATGGTGACACTGGGCCAAACATGTTTTAGTATTTAGTGTGTTGGTATTGTGTCACATTACTGCGACACAATACTCATGATAATTGTAATACAATTGTTATTGTAGCCACCAAGGACGTAGCCTACTGATTTATATCTGTAACTGCTACCCAGATCGCCGCAGATGCGATTTCCTGACACCTAGGCCACAAAAAAAGTCATCCAACTTTATTAGAGTATTGTAGATTTTTTTTGGCCGGGAACAGGGGGTGGGGTCCGGAACCCCACCCCCCCCCTCCCCCCTGACACCTAGGCCACAAAAAAGTCATCCAACTATTAGAGTATTGTAGATTATTTTTTTTGCCGGGAACAGGGGGTGGGGTCCGGACCCCCCCCCACCCCCCCCCTGTATCCGGTATCCGTGCCTGCTACCACTTACGTGTACGGTGTCACGTAATATTTAGCGACTTTCAAAAATATCACATTGAATCAGCCGTACGATTGCCATTTGAAAACAATGTAAATATTCTTTAAAATGACCACTTGTAAATATGGTTATATGAATGTATAGTAATTTTACTAGTATATTTGCAAACATTGCAGACACTGATCAGACTGCACAGATGCACATGTCTCCAACATTTACACATTTAAGAAGTCAGACTTTGCCAGATTGTTGTTAATTTTCTTCCATTGTACTACATGGTACTAAATAATGCACGTAAATCACTGACTGTGTTATAGTGTGCAGTTATGCAAAATACATGTATGTACGCCACGGTGCTTTTCAGGGGCGGATGCATGATTTCAGGTCAGGGTGGGGGGGGGGGGGGGGGGGGTGGGGGGCGTGGGGGGCGGGACTTCTGAATTGAAATAGTTTACTATACTTTCGAACTAGCACCGTTTGTTCGTCGACCAAGCGGAGCTGGGGAGACTGCTAGGTGGGTCCGGCAGTATGCCCTCCGGAATATGTTTGATATGTACATCCCATATTGCTGCGTTTATGGCGCATTTTAGAGCAAAAATATCTTTACTCGCCAAATTTTAGGGGTGGGGGGGGGGGGGGGTGTGCCGGGTTTTCCCCTACGTGAATCCACCCTTGTTTTTAGCATGGCTGTTTCTTTGTTTACAAAGGCGCTGAATGTACTTTTCTGAAACACAACAAAACTAAATTGCACATTTCATTTTCAAATTAATTATTCCCGACGAGAGAATATACTGCCGGTATTTTTATCGGGACATGTAACAATTATCAATTATACAACCATGTATGTTACATCTCCACATTTTCCCGGCAGTGGCGGTGGTGGCCAGTCGAGGTAGTGGGGGTCAGCGCAGCATTTTCCCATAGACCTGCTACCTGCTAGTATGGGGTACATGTACATTAGCCCGTCCGCCAGTAATATTGGCTACACAGGAAAATGTTCTTCCCGCTTTCTGAGATGTAAATTTAATTCCGAGAGTCGGGGAATGGACAGTCGATTTTTATTTTGTTTAAAAATGTCTGGGGGTGTCAGACTACCCTCTAGACCCCATCGGGCGCTGAAGTCATTGATTTGTGCAGCCATAAGCCTATATTTCAATCACCGATACGGTGTGCATATAATTTACAATTTCCAACACCAGGAATGCCGTTTAGTTTTTTGGTCTTTGGTGACGTATTGTCTAACTCAATAAGTGATGTCACAATTAACTGTAAACGACGTCAATTCTGAAATAATTACAATGTATCTTTCTGACGACACACGTATATGAATCTATTATGGCGATGGTGGCAAATTACGAAGCCGCAGGTCGGCTAATTATAGATTTAAAATCGATAGTTGTGCGTTTGTTTTGTTCACTACATGTACATATCATAGTTTTATTCTGATGAATGTTTGATAGTATACATACTAACACTTGTAGATACATTTAGTGTAACTTATCAGCAAATGCAGTTTACAGCAAGCACAGTCAATGAGTCTATGAACACTCATTTCTACTGTAGGCTGTTAAGTTGCATTGTACAAACGTCGCCGTTTCAATAACGTCATTTTCTCGATGACGTTACGGTTTTTTTCGTGCGTGATTCACTTGGTGCTACAAAAAGTGAGATAAAACAAAAACTATTAAACACAATTGCATTTTCTTTTCAGAATATTGTTTTTGAAAAGTGTCCGCATCAGAAAATGTAAACAAATGCAAATCGAAAATGTTGTCATTAAGGCCGGTTTTCACAGAGCGCGGCCCCTATATAAGTAGTTCTAAGGGAAGCTACTCAAATTTGGTAACCTATTTATAAGACTGGTACACACCACAGGTGGAAGACTCGGACCGGTGAGGGGCATTATTTTGGCGTCACAGGTCCGAGTCTTCCACCTGTGGTACACACCACAGGCGATATTTGAAATGATTCTAAAGCTCTGTCAAACCACGTGTTTAATGCGAAAAATGGAAACTGAAAGATAAACAGCAGACGACACAATTTAATTCAGCATTGTAAGGGTTAATTCCCTTCATAGTTTAGGTTGAATTGGTGATAGGATGGTATACGGTAATATATTGTTTTAGACATGTAGAAAACAATAAGCAGGGATTCCGCTGGCGATCGCAACTTTCGCAATTGGCGATAAAAATAAACAATTGGCGATAAAAAATTACAATTTTCGAAAAAAGAAATCCTTTTTTTTTTAGAAAATTATAATTTTTTATCGCCAATTGTTTATTTTTTATCCTACTGGTTATTCCTTCTTTTTTTTTTTTTTTGAAGTGGCGATTTTTTTTATTTTCCCCAGCGGACTCCCTGAATAAGTCTCCTAGTCATTAGGTTTGGGCAAATCTATATGCCCGTCCCCAACTCCCAAAGTGGGGGCATAAAACCATTTGTAGTAATAGATTAATCACTGTGTATTTAAAGTCGCATATCAGGATTTTTTGAAAAAGTACTATAAAAAATAGAAAAACGTGTTTTCATCATCGACCTGTATAAGTGGTTTCATTAAAGATATAAATGTATGACTGTGGGTTGTTTCAATTTTCACTGATACCAACCCAGCCCACAGGTGGAAGACTCGGACCTGTGACACCAAAAAATGCCCATTACCCAACCTACAAAAAAAAAATGCCAATTACGAAAAATCCATTACCCCACCCACAAGTGGGTGGGGTAATGGATTTTTTGGCGTCACAGGTAAAAGTCTTCCTCCTGTGACCCAGCCGTCCTAATATCATCATATATCTTCAACTAAACCACTTTACACAGGGCCATGATGAAAACCCATGTTTTTATAGGATTTTTAAAAAAAATCCCTGATATGCCCCTTTAAATGCAAAGTCACTACACAATGATTACACGTTTTAGTTTTGTATCCTCCGACATGTTGAATTGATCATCTGATCATATTGTTGATGATAGAATTTAAAAAAAAAACACTTTGACCTCATTGAATTGTCAAGAAAAAAATATATCCAATTGTGAAGGCACCGAAGATCGGCCCCTATTAAATTGGGTAAAAAATTCCTGAGAAAGCAATAATTTTAAAATTATACGATCCTATCACCAAACTGACTTGGTCAATACTTACGGTATTGAAAATGAAAGCAATGGCGACAGATACAGCTGTGCCACCCAATAATTGTAACAGCAGCCATATTGAGCAAACATTGATCACAGAATGGATACAATCGGCACCTGAAAAAAATAGATAAAAGTTTATTCAACTACCATTTTGAAATACCAGTAGCCGATTTCATCAAAATTGCAAAGCACATGAATACTTATCTAGCAAAGTATACTTTGCGGAAGAAATTTTCAATTTATTTTAAGGAAAAATTCTATTATACTGAATTTATTACATTATCACAGCCATTTTGGCTGTGATAATGTAATAAATTCAGTACATGTATAATAATTCTGCATACTTTTAATCATCAAATATATGCAGTTTTTAGTTCTATATGAAAGAATGCAGTTTTTGAAAAATAAATGATTAGTCCCTCAAAGTATACTTTGGTAGATAAGTATACTTTGCAATTTTGATGAAATCGGCTACACTGATGACTCAGGGGGGGGGGAGGGGGGATTTCGTGTGGGTGGTTGGTCGAGTGAATGTGAAGGCGTAAATTAACGGTAGGGGTTCCTCCTGATAGGAATCACGATTTACCTGGTTTGACCCTCTGGTACATTTTTATCTTTGGCTCTTTTGTTACCTGGTAGTTGCATTGGGTTATTGCCCATTATAAAAGTAGTAAGATTATTACTGATCCTACTGCTTTTGGGAGGGGGCTAAGTGATCCTGGTGTGGCGAGGAACTGGCATCAGATCAGGATTATTCTGATTTCAGGGCTTAATATATAGTTTCTTTGTTGTAAATATTCAGTTCTGATTTTGGGATCCCCCCCCCCCCCATTTGTACATGTACTTGAACATGTACATATATACTTGCACAGGTAATAAATAAATGGGATTTAGTACTAAATTCATTGACCCGGTCTTAAATGACCTTAGCTGTTTATAGGCCGTTAAACCCCAATAAACAAACAAACTGTAGCCGATTTAATCAAAATTGCAAATTATACTTATCTCGCAAAGTAGACTTTAAGGGAGTTTATTTTTCCTGAAATGGATTATTTCATATAGAACTAACGACTGCATAATATTTAATGATTAAAAGTATGCAGAATTATTACGGTATACTGAATGTATTACATTATCACAGCCAAAATGGCTGTGATAATGTAATAAATTCAGTATAATAACAAGAAACGAGGCAAAGCCACGAAGGCCAGGTTTTTTCCAAGCATAGACACTTGGATAACATAATTATACCCACTTTTTGTAGACTAGATGGCCGTGGCCTGCATGTCGCGCCTTGGGGCGAGGCATGGACACTAACAAAAGAGACATAGTAGATGGAAAAACTTTAAACAAAAAACTTTAACCGGACACACGGACGTACAGACGGATGGACGTATGCCAAAATGCCGACTATATCGCGCTTTCTGCAAGCAGGGGGGGCGACAATGATGATAAACACCCATGTGAAGTATCAAGGTAATGGGTGAAGCAGTTGCAGAGATATAGTACACAAAAAAACTTTAAACGCGAAAACTTAACATTGAAAATGGCGAAGTCGAATGCGCGGAAAAAATGGGTCAAGTTCAAAAAAAGGTAACATGTTGGATAGTGATATGTGGTGGGCACCCCTTGATTATGAAGCTGTGAAAGTTTGGTGGTCTGACTCAAACACGAAAAGTTAACATTGATGGTAGTGGAAAAAATTGAATATTACATGCTCTTCGAAAAATATGAAATTTGCTCTTAAGACCAAAAATTGACAATTTTGATGTCAGCGTATGAATTGTTTCTTCGTCAACAATGCCGTCAAAACGTGATGTCAAAACGCCTCGCGAACGCCTAGGGGAAATATTTCCTTCAAGGAAATAAATACCCCCAGAATCACGGTAAATCACTGGGTAGCATGTAATATCAATATGTATGGAATTCGACAGTTTAAATATTCAATATCACAGATGTCAATATCATTTTTTGTTGTTGTTTTTTTTCCTGCTATTTATAGCTAGTACATGTAGCATGTACCAACCCTGTTCCCAATGGTCAATAGTTAAGAAAATTCCCAATCGGGATTAATTTCTTCCTTCCAATTATAAATACATTTTGGAGAAATTTGGCTTACAAGTTACATGTTTTGTGACCAGTGTAGCTCCAGATCAGTCTTTGTGTCAGCACAGCCTGAACAGGATCTTCACTGTTTACATGTACCATTCCATCAAAGAAACATCCATCATCCTTCTTCTCACAAGGAATATATGGGCCGCGCCATAAAAAAAACGGGCTTAATGACAACGTCATGAAAAGCGGTAAACGACGATTCAAATTGTCTAACGTTGCCGTAAAAGTTTACATTTTGCCCTCCCATTTACGTTTATTGGTGTCAGTTAACATTAAGTGTGAACAGAAAACGGAAAATGATAACTTACTGAAACTTTCACTAATATGAGACGCGATGCCTCAGTACACATAGTATGACGTCATGACGTGACATCACGCACTTGTGACGTCATTGAACGTGAATACATGTTTGACGTTATGGCCATGGTGTCGTGACAATATATTATAGCAAGGATACTTGCACAAGTTCCTCGCAGCATCGATGACTTACAAATGCTTCAGGCGCTGTACATTGTCGCCTAACTGTCATTCTTTGACATTGTCACTCTTTTTTGTCGGTTGTCCTCATGAATTCAAAATGGTGAACGCATAATTTAACTGGCTACATATCAGCTAAGTCTTCACTTACACTGCACTTTGATTCCTAAATAACCTTAAATATGAACCTATAGTCTGTTTCACGAAACCTGCCCAAATTTTACGGCTATATAAACAATGCAAAAACAATATTTTTTTCGATAATATTAAATTAAAGCAAAATTTTTTTTTTTGGAAATTGACTCCGAAACCTAGCTAGATAGCTTGGAAATGATCTAACTAAGAAAACAAAGGTTAAATTTTAAAAATCGGTCAAGTATTTCTGAAATTCTAAAAAATTTCCCCATGTTAAATCCCCATAGACATCTTCACTCCGTGAAGATGTCTATGAGGATTTAACATGGGGAAATTTTGTTTTCGGAATAAAATCAATATTTGACCAAATTTCACGAAATAAAAAGAAGGCTCATTCTTAAATTTTGCTCTAATTTATTATTATCGAAAAAAATATGGTTTTTTAATTGTTTATATGGCCGTAAAATTTGGGCAGCTTTCGTGAAACAGACTATAGTGTATGTCAACGATATCACCATCTATTATCGTAGTAAATTGAGACTTTTGAACAATTCTAGCCTGTACATGTACTTAGCGAATGATATGTCATTTAATGCCACTCATCTTATCATAAACGGAGGTAGACACGCAGCTATAAAATGACATATATATCCGGGGTTTGTATTGAATTTGGCAAAACAAATGCATCAAAATCTCTCTTAATAGATAGATTCAGAATCAATGATTTCAATGCAGCTTCTTGATTGTTTGTGTATAGGCAATACATAATGCACAAAACACACAGTGAGGTCGGTGGAGTTTTCGAAAAGTCTTGAAATTAATTGGAATTTGATGGTCATAAACTTGCTTTTCGCACGATTTGTACTATCAAATCATCAGCTTATATATCACTTGATTGCATAATAATGGTAATGCGATCCTCAAGAAAGACACACGGCGACAATTATAAGGTATCACGCTACCAAATCTGCCCGACGTCGTGTTTTGTTACAAAGTTAATGTTATAAGCCGCCTACTGCAGATGTACACGTGCAATGTATACAAACAAATACTCCATTTGCAGCAATTCAGTACACATCCTTATGATATAATATTGGAATAGAAAATGATTATCGTTAAAATTACGTGTGGGCACAATCATATGATCCGGCGACGAAGGGTGGGGATTGGGGATTCGGGGACAAGCACCCCTTGGGAATATAGTTCATCCCTGAATGCCAATCAGTGTGTCTGAAATGTATTTCATATTGAAATGAAAGAAAAAGAAATTGAAAGTTTTTACGTGATCTTTTTATCACTTCTTTCTATTTATGTTGGTCTGTAGTAATTAAAATAACACCACTTTATCATATGAAACTCATTCGTCACACACCTCTAAAATGAGCTTCCTGCTGTTGCGGATTTATATGGGGGATGGGCATCCCATATGCATAACCTCCAACTGCAACATCCAATTATGTATTATATTTACGCGGTTTGGGTTATGGTCCCGCAGGATAATTTTAGAAGATTTGCAAGCACAATATGTACATAAAGTTGTACGGTCACTCGTGTGGCTAATGTTGAAACTGCCAACACATCACATTATTACCAGCCAACGATCATCGCGGATAGGTTGCTTGTAAGAGTTTTTGATTTCCAGTGTTGGTTGAATAACCAGTATTATTATGCTGCAACATCCATATGACTTGGGTTAACTGAAAATTCACATCCATGATGATTGATAAATGCTTCATCGATTTCATATGCACAACTCATCATTATAATATATCATGGGCAATTTTATCGTTACCAACACAACGTCATCACGCGATATGGGGCCCGACGTCAAAATGACATTATGTTAATGTTATGCTCCATATTGTTCAATGGAAGAAGAACATGTCCATGCTTTCATTCGTGCTCGCACAATAGGTTATTATTTTTCGAAATAAATGGTATAACATCTTTTTTTTATACTACATGCACTTCCGACAGCTAAGTCAGGCAATGCAATTCACCTTTGTTCAAACATACCACCTGAAATACCAGCAGTAACATTATTGACTGCTGACGTTGTCGAAATGGATTCCCTTTATGTGGCTGTTTGTGTACGGTATTAAAAAATGAAATCACATGGGGCAAGATTGGACGAACATGGAGGATTGAATTTGATCAGGAGCGACACTGGCCACAAATCCATAAGCCCCATTTCTCTAGCCACATATAAAGATTGGTCACCTGAATAATAGTATTTAACCTAGTTGCGGGCAGTAAGTCTGCAAAACTCCAGTACAGTTAAACTGTACTGGAGTTTTGCAGACTTACTGCCCGCAACAGTCTGTTTGTAGCACATGCTACAGACGCTATGGGAGATTTGCAGTTACTTCCCGCAACTATTTCTAACACTGTGGCGCACGATACCTACCGAAGTTGAAATAGAATAGAGCAATGCCTGATACAGTGAAATACAGGTGCTGGATATGACTGGGTCGTCTATGCAGTGTACTCCGGTACAGAAACGCCAGCGGATAACCTGCAACAGAAATACAGTGACTTACATGTACCAGAGCTCCAGATAAGTTTTGTATCAGGGACTTTCGCAATTGGCGATAAAAATAAACAATTGGCGATAAAAAATTACAATTTTCGAAAAAAAAAAAATCTTTTTTTTCTCGAAAATTGTAATTTTTTATCGCCAATTGTTTATTTTTATCCTATTTGTTATTCCTTTTTTTTTTTTTTAATTCTTTTTTTTAAGTGGCGATTTTTTATTTTCCCCAGCGGAATCCCTGTTGTATCTAAAGCGAATTACCTACATGTACATGTATACCCTCAGATTTCAAATTCAATGCATATTTTACTTTTACAAATGTATTACCGTATTAATTTTATTCATTATTAAAAGGGAACACTTATCACTTATTTGAGCTGCAAAAGGCAAACAACCGTTTGCTTCTTAACAGCTCAACTGAGTAAATTTCAACTTTATTACAGTATTTCCATTACTCAATTTGAACATCAATGCGCATTTTCACATGGCTGTGAGTATTTTGTACTCCCACTTTCGATAATCAATGCGTATTTTGCTAAAATAAGTGCGTAATTACACCAATACACACCTTATCTGGAGTCTCTGGAGTTCAGACTTATACTCGATCAGTGAACTAAGAAGTATCCCTCAAATGCACTGGTGTGGGACAAGAACATTCCACCGGAATGTCAGAATATGTGGTCAGAAACTAGGCTTTTTCTCACCCCATTGCACAGAGCTCCAGATAAGGTGCGTATTGGCCTATTTTACGCACTTATTTTAGCAGAATACACGTTGATTATCAACAGTGGGAGTACAAAATACTCACAGCAATGTGATGAATATGGATCGATTTTCAAATTGAGTAGTGGAAATAAAGTAATAAGGTTGAAAATATGCTTAGTTCAGCTGCAAAAAGCAAACGCTTTTTGCAGCTGAACTAAGTAAATGTTCAACTCTTATTACAGCATAAATAAGTGAATAGATAACAAGACACACAAATAAATGAATGTTTAAATTTGTTTTGAGCATTTGGTCCCTATTTAATAATGAAGAAAATCAATAATCAATTTGTAAAAATAAAATACGCATTTAATTTGAAATCAGGGGGTACAATACTCTTTAGAAACAAACCATATCTGAAGCCCTGTAGCCTATTTCATCAACATTGCAAAGTATACTTTAGTAGCAAAGTATACTTTGAGGGAGAAATTTTCAATTTTTTGAAAAATTTATTAATTTTTATTATACTGAATTTATTACATTATCACAGCCATTTAATGGCTGTGATAATGTAATAAATTCAGTATAATAATTCTGCATACTTTTAATCATGACATATATGCATTTGTTAGTTCTATATGAAATAACGCATTTCAGGAAAAATAAATGATTTCTCCCTCAAAGTATACTTTGCTACAGGTGACGAAAGAACAGTGGGATGGAAATATATGTACTACAAAAGTAATTTTGTGTCCTCAAGTGAGGTTTGAACCAACCAGAGCTCCAGATAAGCTGCGTATTTGTTTAAAAACCCAATTAGAATTGCCAAAAACCCAATGAAAATCGGAAGTAGCGAGTATCAAAAAGGAATACAAATTTTGTGGTACATGTACCTTTATCATGCTGCAGAAAACAATAAATAGACCACAAATATAGCATTTTTTTTTTTTTCCATGAAAACTCATTTTGGTATTTCCAAGGAGACAATTCTAATGAAATGCCAAGACATGTTTTCATTTCTAAGCAAACTACCGGTATTCAATAAATACTGTCTGTTGATGTGTAAACAGTTGTGTAATTTTATTTTACTCAATTAAAATGTTGAAATACCCAATTGCTTCAGAAAACACTCAATTCCTAATTCCTTATCTGGAGCACTGCATGCTATATCCCCTGATTTCAAAATCATTGCGTGTTTTACTTTTACAAATGAAGTATTGATTTTCTTCATTCACTTGCATTCTGGAAGTCGGTGTGACGTATCACTAGTCACGTGACCTGTTATGTTTGTGGGTGATGTCTGGTCTTTCACCCAGGTATAAAAGTGCTCTACATTGTATGTATGGTGATATAAATAAACTATATACCTATGGGAGTGTCATTTTGCCATGGTTTATACAGAGCTCAAGATAAGCTTTGTGTCTAAAGCGTACTATACACCCTGATTTCAAAATCATTGTGTATTTTACTTTTACAAATGGATTATTGATTTTTTTCATTACTAAATAGGGAACAAATGATAAAGAAATATAACAAATTTAAAAATTCACTTAGTTGAGCTGCAAACTGCTTTTTGCAGCTTAACTATACAGTGAATTTTCAAATTTATGACAGTATTTTCACTACTCAATTTGAAAATCAATGCGTATTTTCACATTGCTGTGTGTATTTAATACTCCCACTTTTGACAATCAATGCGTATTCAGCTAAAATAAGTGCATAAAACACGCCAATACACACCTTATCTGCAGCTCTGTTTATATATAATAACAAGAAATGCGTCTGTCGAACGTGGATGCCACCTGCAGCATATTTGAGAAACTGTGACAAAGTGGTTAACCGAAAAGTGTGACGGACGGACAGACGGACGGTCCAAACACTATATGTCACCCGTTTCTTTGAAAACCGGTGGCATAAAAAGCGAATTTAGGTTAGTGAGACGCGTTTTAGTGCAGTTTACACTCAAAAACTTTGAGATTTATGCTAATGTATTAGCAACTGTAAAATCTATGCCGAAAACCCGCCCCAAAGCAGCGGTTTCGACACGCTGTAGTGCGTTGTATAGGCGAGTTCCAATTGTCTATATCGCGTGGGATTTTGTTACAATGGTGGCGAATGGGAGTTTTGTACCTTTGTAAGTACTATACTGAGTGGACATGTACCTTTATTTAAGGAGATACATGACAGTCAAGCACATGTGAGCACTAATGATGTAAATAGCACTATATGTATGACTCGGCCTTCAGTAAGTAACAAATTACATTGGTCACAGAAGCCACAAACCAAGTTTATACACTCTTTCAGTCTTTGTGACATAGAAAAATTATAATAAACACGTACAGTGGATATACCTAGTTTCTGGATAATAAGTCTTCATTGGCCAATTACTAGAGCTATAAGCATACAAACACAATTATTCAAAACTTTTTAAAACAACAAACTTATCGTAAAAGTGCTGTGAAACCAGATTTATCTAAAAGTTCTGCTTGTTTCCATGTCGTCCATTTTCGACCTTAGACTCTGGATTTTTGTTGTTGGGTTATTCTCATCCTGTAGTGTGGCGCACCATCGGATCACATTAAAAAAAGGTTAACTAAACTATCAGAGGAGTGTACAGTAAACAATGTTCCACCATTTCCTTTGCCAGTCATAAATGACAATAATATTATCACAAGGCTAATAATCATAATGCAAGATGCTTTCAGATCACGTTTAATTTTCATTTGTGGTACATGCTATTTTACCATATTCATTATGGTGCACACTACAGGCAGGATTTATACCAACAACAAGATAATAACAATCTACAAACTGTAGACTATTATTCTGAGCAATATTATAATCAACAGAACAATAAATTCTATTAAAAACACAGAGTTTATATCTACATCTGCATGTGTAATCAAATATAATTCTGTGTTAGTTTTTTTATTGTTTTTCATATAAGACCCACCAGTATAATGAGAAGCTCTATTCTGGTAATTTGACAGCTACCAGTCTGTGTTTACATGACCTTGACTGCTCAAAATGGCTAAAGAATCCAATGACGCAGACTGACAGAACCATGCTTTGTAAATCTTTTTCAATAATGATGTTTATGAGTGGAAAAAAGTGGGAATAGCTGAAATATAACATTTTGAAAGTATTCTAAAAATTTTGATTAAAACCTTACATGACAGGGCCGTAGAGGCCACCACACATTAATTTTTTTTCGTCAGCTTCATGCATTGAACATCCAGTAACAACGCAATAAGCATGCATTTTTCCCGTTAAAAAGGCCATATATATATCTTAAAAAAGCTGCCGTGTCATTATTTTACACACCGCTACAGGCCTGCATGACCAAGGGCAATGTGAAATATTTTTCTCCATTTGACAGATAGGGGTCTTCTGCAAAAAATATCCGGGAAACTCACCGTGAAAGTTTCCGTGATTAGAGTCAAATGCGGTTTACGGAAATTCCCGACGTGAGGGTAATCCCGACAAATGGTTACGCTACTGTAGTTAAATTTGGAGGTCTGTATAGACACCAAAAAATAAGTCAAAGTACAATGTATATAATATTATAGTAGGTGTGTTAACTGCACAAAATAGGGGGTTGACTTCACTTTCTGATGCAAAGGTCCCCTTTGGTATGGAAGTTCCCTAAGACAATAGAAAACTTTTTATCCAAAGACACACGCTCTATCTCATTCTCAACTCTCGGTATCCATGGAAATCCAAGATGGCCACCGTGAATATAGGTCAAATCTTAAAATTGGCATAACTTGGTACCTGATCATGCTAGAAACATGATTTTGGTGTCTATTCCCATGCACTGGCACGCACAGAAATCAATAAAATAATTTTCAACAATATCCGTTCATGAAAACATGACCGAAATTCAAAATGGCCGACATTCTTCGATAAAATACGTCTAAATTGAACGTAAATATGCTAACGCCATTAAATTTGTCTCCACTAACATGTAATGGATATTGTGTGATGTATAATAAAATTACGATACAGTGAAACCAGATTGTTAAATCCAAGATGGCCACCGTTTGTCGTTCTGCATTAACTAAATATTCTGTAACAGTTTGCAAAATGCAGCAAAACGATATGTTATTATTGAGGAATTTGTGTACTTATTCTTGAAAGCACCTATCATGTTTAGTTTCTATTTAAAATGGATAATAACAAAGGAAACACACACTAATCAGTTATTAAACTTTATAAAACATAATTTGTATTTACTCTGTATTTATTTGTTGATGTGCAATGATAATACTTTATAATCTGTCGAAAATAGTATTTTTTCAGGTAACACATTTAATTAGTATAAATAATTAAAAAAATAGCATGTCTCATTTGCATATGAAAATAGCCTGATACCACCGCGCGTCACTATCAGTAAAATAAATATTACTACATGTAAATGAGGCACTCGTAAGTTTTAGAACTGGTGGAATAGTGATACAATTATACACTTATTTATTCCCGAAAGACCATTTTGTGCCTACTGAGTGGGCATGTACCTTTAAACCAGTCTAATACGGAATAACTACACAACTTGATAATTTGATAAAACAAGAATTCTGCCATGCAAATATGTCGTGCCTTCCGAGGCATTTGACTACATAATATGAGCATGGGCATGTGCTAAAGTAAGCATCACAAAAACATCAAAGAAATGTATTACATGCTTTAAACACGAAAAAGGTCAACAGTACTAGTGAGTGTGTTCCAAATGTGCACATATATCGAGTTTCAAATATTTAGCACTCCGTAATCAGTAATTTTAAAGTTATAGCATGATAAAGAAACTTGTACAAACTTTTTGACATAAAACTTATTGACTGACTGGAATTTAACGGCATATCAACAGCTAAGGTCATTTATTTAAGGCCGGGCCAACGTGTTTTTCAACTTGCTGCATTCAGGACAGAATATTTACATCTAAAAAATATAATATGTTTAGCCCTAAACTTAGTACAACCTGACCTGGTGCCAGGTCCATAAATAATAATTTCCACAAATACCGTAATCATAAATAATAATTTCCACAAATAATCATAAATAATAATTTCCACAAATAATCATAAATACTAATGTCCACGAATAATCATAATACTCACAGAAGGGGTATAACCCGGTAAAACTGTCACATACAAGAATGCCAACGACGTACGTGAGGGCCAAACCAGGTATCCGGTCGGGATTCCCGTAAGGATGAACCCCGATTGTTAAATTATTTCATCGCATATTCCCACATGCGACCCACTTTTGACGTAAAGTGTTTCCACAAATACATGAAGGCCAAACGATGAAGGTCATCTTAATGGCGGCATGAGTGTGTTCCAAATGCGTACATGTATCAGGTGTCTATGAAGAAATCCACCAAGTAATATAAAAGTTATATGTTGATGAAGAAACTTGTACACGTTTTGACGTAAATAAATGCCTACGTGTTTCCACAACAGTGTGAATGTCAAATGGGCAAGGTCATGCATATGGGTGCATGAGTGTGTTCCAAATGCTTATATGTATCAAGTGTCCAAACATTGAAGCAATACATCAAGTAAAAGTAGTTATATGCCGATAAAGTTTGTTTGTTCGTTTATTGGTGTTTAACGGCATATCAACAGCTAAGGTCATGTAAGGCCGGGCAAACGGGTTCGATCCCGTTTTAACCTGCTGCATTGGGGGAAAATTCCAAAATCAGAACTGAATATTTACATCGAGAAACAATATATTCAGCTCTGAAATTTGAATAACCTGACCTGGTGGCAGGTCCATACCACACCAAAGTCACTTGGCCCCTTCCCCTAAAATAGGATTACAAATAATCGTAATACTCACATAAGGGGTATAACCAGATTCAACTGTCACATACAAAATGCTAAAGACGTATGTGAGGGCCAAACTAGGTCTCCAATCGGAATTCCGGTAAGGATGAACCCCGATCGTTAAATTACCCATCGCTTGCACCCACCTTCCACCCACATGCCGATAAAGAATCGTGTACAAAGTGTTTGACGCAAAAATGGCTATGTGTTTCCGCAAAAATGTGAATGTTAAAAAGGTGATGTTAATTGGGGCATGAGTGTGTTCCAAATGCTCACATGTATCAAGTGTCCAAATACGGAAGCAATCCATAAAGTAATATTAAAGATATATATGACGACGAAGAAACTTGTACAAACTTTTCGACACAAAAAAATGGCTAAGTGTTTCCGCAAAAATATGAAGGTAAAAAAAGCCAAGCTCATGTTAATTGGGACACGAGTGTGTTCCAACAGCTCACATGTATCAAGTGTCCACATATTGAGTGAGTGAGTGAGTGAATAGGGTTTAACGTCCGCTTTTCTGACATAGAGGTACAAGCCTCAGGGAGTCTACACGCAGACGGGTCAACGGGGTCGAGTCCCGTATCCACCTGTCCAAGGGGGGTAAATCCCAACTTCAGAACTCAATATTTACAATCAAAATATATATTCAGTCCTGAAATTAGAACAACCTGATCTGGTGCCAGGCCCTCGCCACACCAGCATCATTTATCCCATCCCCTAAAAGTAATAGGATTAGCGCAAATCTTACTTTTATATATGGGGCATAGCCCGACTCAACTCTCACATACAAGAAAGCCAAAAATGTACATGAGGGCCAAATCCGGTATAGTGGGTTCCGGAAAGTATGAACCCAATCGTTAAGCCAGTTTAGTCGCCTTTTACGACAAGCAATGGCTACTGCAGCACTATTCTCAGGATCAGTTGATCCCGCCCCGGTGCCTGCACGGGGCGTCCACATATTGAAGCAATCCATCAAGTAATTATTCAAGTTATATAGTGATGAAGAAACTTGTACAAACTTTTTGACATTTGTTGACGCAGACGACGGACGGAAAAGAGGCGACTATAGTTCTGCTAAAGCAGGCGCAACAAAAACTGCACATTTCCTATGTGTTATTATATATATGTTACCTTATAACCAGATAACACAGTATTTATTGCATTTTCAGTACAGTCTGGTGAGGGTCTATACTGTTCACAATTTGATCAGTGATTCATTTTGCATTTAGCAAACACTGAATGATGTTTAGGCTGTATCATCTGCGTCTGATCAGGATTTCTAAATTGGACAGGAATTAATAATGAAATAAATCTGGCGTTGTCTAATGTCATGACTTGTAATTTATTTAATGGTGTTTAACGGCCTGTCGACAGCTAATATAAGGCCATTTTAGGCCGGGCTAACACGGTAGAATCCCAAATTTCACCTGTTGTGATTGTGGGGAAAATCCCAAATCAGAACTAAATATGTACGAATAAACATATATTTATATTCAGCCCAGAAATTAGAATAACCTGTATAACCAGATTCAACTCTCAAGTAACAAGGAAGCAAAACATGCACCTGGGGGCGGTAACTGGAATTACCGGAAACCTCTTATTTACCGAAAACCACCAAAATACCGGAAACCTCTGTAAATCACTATATAATAACATAAATAAGTGTTTGTTGTGTGATAAATGGTTTGTTTACTATATTATGAGATATATAATATGCACTAATTACAAACTATTTGTGTGAAATAAAATGAGTTAGGATCCTCTTGTTTGGTGTTTAATTCCAAATTCAGAACGACTGAAATTTACCGGAAAACACTCGCAGTTAAGAACGGACAGTACTAATAGTCTGTTCCTCACAAATAATAGATAATAATAGTATCTTAGGCATGGTATAATAATTATTATAATTACTATAATGATTAAATATTGTGTTTCAAATATGATGCTGTCTGGTGTAGATAGTGTTATTATTCCAGATTAGCGTGATTATTATATATTACCGGAAAACACATTCGTTGACTAGATTTACCGGAAAACACCTTCGCTGACTCGATGTCTGTGATTTACCGGAAAACACGTCAGGGGAATATACCGAAAACCATTTTGCATAAAATTATGTTTGTAACGAGATGTCAGTGATTTATAGGAAAAACACATGTGTACAGTATATGTATGCAAGGCGTAGTAATCGGCCAGTCAGACTCGTCAGGGGGATATACCAAAACACATTTTTAACATACTAGATGTTTGAGTATGGCATTATATCGTTACATTAAATAAGTGTCAGTGAAAAGTTGAAGACTCCGAAAAAAGAGGTAAATCGTACTCTATTATTATTATCTATTATTCGTAATTCTTGTCAAACCACTTTGATGTGGACGATATTGCTTAATTTCCCCGTCCCTGGCAATTAATTGACAAAGAAGGTGTTATCATAGGTATAATTACATGATCACATATTTAGGATCAGTAATCCAATCAAGTCTCTAAAAGGTAAAGTTGAAAATTTGTTGCCATTGCTGTGCCTTTGATGGGGACATGTACGATTCAAAAGCTGCATTGTCCAGTAAGACTTGTTTACCAGTTTGTGACCAGTGTAGATAATGATCATTTTAAATCTTGACAATCTCGGTCTACATGCAACTGTGCAGAATTTGTAATAGTTGTACCATTATAGATAATGATCAGTTTATGACCATTTTACATCCTGGTGCAATTGGTATAATGTATGCGATAATCTCAGTGTCTACATTGTTCACGAGTTAATCTCTGTGTAACCCTGAATTTGTTAACCAGGTACCACCTACATGTACTGTGAAATATTATTATTGGGCACGCGTCTTTGTGTACTTTAGGGAATATCTCCGCCTAAAGGCGTTAATCATGCCACTCTGTAATGTAGTGTAACTTCACAGAATTTGTTAAACCAGTTGTACCATCTTTATCACCAGTTTAGATACTCTGTTAGCTAGAATAAGTTAGAATAGAAACAGTATGACATTTGCAACCACAGTATGCGTTGTGTCTTCTGTGCTGTGCAGTTATGTGGCTCTTCTGTGCTGTGCAGTTCTGTGGCTCTTCTGTGCTGTGCAGTTCTGTGGCTATGCTGCCATAATGCTGGTACGAAGTGTCATACAGTATATTTTGTCAGCATCCGTATTATCTTGGCACGCGTCTAGACCATGATCAGCGTGTGACCAGTGTTGATCATGATCAGATTGTGACCAGTGTAGATCATGAGCATTGATCTACACTGTTCGCTAGCTCACCAGTAGTTTAAATAATGATCACTTTATGACCTGTATAGATCAGTAATATACATGTAGATCATGATCAGCTTGTGACCAGTGTAGATCATGATCAGTAATATAGTTGCGCATTTTTACAGATTCCAGACTGCACTTCATGATCATTGATCTACACTGTTCGCTTATTATTTATCATCATCCATATGCTACCCATGCGGTCCTAATGCCCAAGATCAGTATGTAAATAATTTCTATATTACATGTGTTAGCATAACACTTATAAAAACAATCTTAAAACATGTTCATATTGTATAAAAAAAATACAATTTCAATCGTATACTTCGTCCCGTCTCTTTCGTTACATTCCATTAGTGTCAGTAAGATACCCAACATTATTATGTCGATATAAATATGGATGACGGCGACAGTGACACTGGAATGGAAGAATTGCCGGGATAAATCATACCAACCTGTAACCGAAATAAGTTGAAGACTTCGAAACAGGTAAGTCATATTTATTTTTTTTGCAGTTTGTCATCAAAAGTCAACATATCTTTTATCATATTTGAAACACAATATTTAATCATTATAATAATTATTATACCATGACTCCATTATTATTATCTATTATTTGTGAGGAACCGACTTTTAGTACTGTCCATTATTAACTGCAAGTGTTTTCCGGTAAATTTCACAGTTGAGTCGCTTGGAATTTGGAATTAAATACCAAACAATATGATCCAAACACATTTTATTTCTCACAAATAGTTTGTAATTAGTGCATATATATCTCATAATGTAGTAAACAAACCATTTATCACACAACAAACACATATTTATGTTATTATATAGTGATTTACAGGGGTTTCCGGTATTTCGGTGGTTTTCGGTAAATAAGAGGTTTCCGGTAATTCCAGTGGCTAAACCAGGGATATCAGAATTCCGTTAAGGATGAAACAAATTGTTAAATTTACCCTGTGCATGTTACTAACAAACCGCCTATTCCATGAACTGCAATGAAGCTGTCCCTTAATTATAACCCTGCGATACGACTACATAATAATTATTACCAAACATCATTATCAAATTACATTGTACTTGCAAAGGTACTGCATTTTACGATGTTTTTTCTATATATGTAGCTGTGACCCTGATCATGACATTTAACGTTGGTATGTATATGATACCAAAGTAAACTGGAAAAGGTGGCATCACGTATCAGTTTATGGCGAAAGGTTGAAGAGTTTTATTTTTATATCCAACGGTGAACATCTTGATAGCCATCTTAGATTTCTCAAATTGCTGTATGATGTCCTCCTGAACAACCACATCGTATATAGACGGGAGTGCACCTTGTAAGAGGGAGCACTGCATATTTCACATGCAGGTTGAAGTAATGGACCAATGTCTATAAATACATTAACTATATACCGGGAGTTGAAAATGAGAGAGCGTGTGTCTTTGGATAAAAAGTTTTCTATTGTCCTAGGGAACTTCCATATACCAAAGGGCATGTTTGCATCAGAAAGTGAAGTAAAAAGTCAATTAACACACCTACTATTAGGGAAATATGATTTGGTGGTTTACTTCTTCGCTTCTGTTTTTTGTACAGATAATTTTGTTGTTGTTGTTTAAACTTTTGTTAGTGTTACCCCACCCACCATACAACAAATTACGTTCACGACAAGGTCAGCTCAAATGTCGCTACTGATCAGTTTCCCATACTAATAATTTGATAAAAATAAACAACGATACGAATGTGGCATTACCTGCAAATAACGTCAAAAGCAATCGTATCGTTTGCTCTCCTGCACCCAACTTTTGAGAAAACCAAAATGTGACAAAGTCAAGTCCGATCATCGTGGTTCTTTTCGCAAAGTGTATACATAGAGGGCGCTTGTAGGAAACGAACCAATCAGATACAAGGGAGGCGGTTACAAACACTTCGTTCCCAATAGACTTCGGTTCTTCGAATCTCGGCCCTAAGACATCTCGAGCTTCGACACCTCGTCCCTCGAAGCATCGGCCCAAAACATAGTACAGGTCTAACGAATCTGGATCTGTAGCCGATTTTGCAAAAATTGCAAAGTATACTTATCTAGCTACTTTGAGGGAGTAATATCATTTATTTTCCCCAAAATGCATTATTTCATATAGAACTAATCACTGCATATATTTGATAATTAAAAATATGCATACTTATTATAGATCTACTGACTTTATTACATTATCACAGCCAAAATGTCTGTGATAATGTAATATGTTCAGTATAATAAAAATTAATAAATGTATCCTTAAATTGAAAATTTCCCCCTCAAAGAATACTTTGCTAGGTAAGTTATACTTTGCAATGTTGGTGAAATAGGGTAAAGGACATGTGATGAGAGAGAGAGAGAGAGAGAGAGAGAGAGAGAGAGAGAGAGAGAGAGAGAGACAGACGGACGGACGGACGGACGGACGGACGGACGGACGACGACGGACAGACAGACAGACAGACAGACAGGCAGGCAGGCAGGCAGACAGACAGACAGACAGACAGACAGACAGACAGACAGACAGACAGACGCTGGGCGGGACTTCGAACTAGCACCGTTTGTTCGTCGACCAAGCGGAGCTGGGGAGACTGCTTGCTGGGTCCGGTGGTATGTCCTCCGGAATATCTACACCCCATTTTGGTGCGTTATGGCGCATTTTCAAGCAATATCTTTACTCGCCAAATTTTAGGGGTGGGCGCGCGCGCGCTCCGGGTTATCCCCTAAGTGAATTCGTCCTTGGAGAAGTGCATGCTTAAAATACCAGGTCACGATTGATGAAATTGTTGACATAACAAATGGCTAAGTGTTTTCACAACCATGTGAAGGTCAACTAGACATTATATATATCATGATTATGTTTGTACAACATGGATATGCCCCTATTGACTATAACATTGGGTAAGTGTTTCAGCGAACTTGTGATGGTATAACAAAAGGTAAAGGTGAAGTTAATGTTAGCATGAGTGTGTTCCAAATGCTTACATGTATCAAGTGTCCAAATATTGAAGCAATTTGTCAAGCAGTGGCGTAGCCAGGCAAACGCACGTACGCACGTGCGTACGAGAAAAAAAAAAGAATTAAAAAAAAAAAAAGGCTTATTTTTCGAAATATGCAATAAAATGTTGGGTGGGGGGATTGCTATTGAGTCTGGAACAGAACGCATTTTGTATCAAACGTACATGTCGATTACAAACAAATGGTGCCGTAAATAATGCAGGAAAACGCGATAGATAGGATCTCCGTTTCAAACAAAATCCGGACCCCCTAGCACTCTCCCTCACATCGCTAGGTCGACGAGTGAGCTGTGCTCACCAAATGTTCTACCATTTGATATGTGTGAGTATCAGAAATGTGTCCCTGGCTACGCCCCTAGCTGTGACTTAATATTAGTTATATCATGATGAAGAAACTTTTACGAATTTTTTGACGCAACAAAATGGCTAAGTGTTTCCGTAAACATGTGAAGATAAAAAAAGGCTCAAGGTTATGTTAATGGCGGCATGATCGTGTTCCAAATGCTTACATGTATCAATTGTCCAAATATTGAAAAAATCCATCAAGTAACATTAATGTTATATTGCAATGGCTAAGTTTTTCCGTAAACATGTGAAGATGAAATAGGCCAAGGTCATGTTAATGGCTGTATGAGGGTGTTCCGAATGAGCACATGTATCAAGTGTCCAACTATTGAAACAATCCATGAAGTATTTGATTGTTTGTTGGTTTGTTGGAGTTTAACGGCCTATCAAAAGCTAAGGTCATTTAAGGCCAGGTCAATGAGTTTAGTACTAACTAGCATGGGGGAAACATCACAAAATCAGAACTGAATATTTACAATAAAAAAACTATATATTAAACCCTGAAATACGAATAATCCTGATCTGATGCCAGTTCCTCGCCACACCAGAATCCATGAAGTAATATTAAAGTTATATCATGATGAAGAAAGTTGTACACACTTTTTGACGCAGAAAAAGTGGCTACGTGTTTCTGCAAAAATGTGAAGTTAAAAGGGTCAATATCGTGTTATTGGCGGTATGTGTGTGTTCCAACATATATCAAGTGTCCAAATATTGTAGCAATCCGTCAAGAAATATTAAAGTTATACCATGATGAAGAAGCTTGTACAAATATTTTGACGCAAACAAATGGCTAAGTGTTTCTGCAAAAAATGTGAAGGTAACAAAAGGCCAATGTCATGTTAATGGCGGCATGAGTGTGTTCCGAAATGCTCACATATATCAAGTGCCCAAATATTGAAGCAATCGGTCAAAAAGAGAACATAGAAGTAATATTAAAGTTATACCATGATGACGAAGCTTGTACACACTTTTGAACATTTAATAATTCGGACGACGGAAAAAGTGGAGACTATAGGCGCGCCTTCTGCAAAAGCGTTGGGTGGATGACAGATAGAGCTGGGACGGGTAGTAATTTTGGACCCGGGTACCCGGGACCCTATTACCCACGAGTACCCGAGTACCCGGTGTTCAATTATTTCCCTTGGAATAAAATACATACTACTTCCATTAGAGTTGTGTTTCCTTTGTCCCATGACCTCCGGACATCATTATGGCCAGTAACACAAACAAAAGCCAAGTTTGGCAATACTTTTCATTAATTCAAGAAAAACAAAAAACAAAATGCAATCTGTGCGACCTGGAGTTAAGTTACCGAGGTGGGGGAACAATGATATGCAGCCTGGCAGGTAATAGTTCGTTTATAAAACCCATATAAATGAATGTTTAAAGAACTTAATGTTATGTGCAAATTACCTGCGGGTAACGGGTAACGATTTTGTACCCGGGTAGGAGCGTTACTCTATCCGGGACCCGGGTACTCGAGTACTCGTCCCAGCCCTAATGACAGAAATGTATGATAGGTTTGAGTATAATATGTCTAGCAACGTTGTCAAAAATGGATAACTGTGGAAGTATGGAGGGACTGACGCGCATACACATTGACGAATAGTGACCTGCTTTGGCCGATCCGGTTTGCGCGACCTTCTACATTGCACTCAGTTTCATCAGGAACAGAAACGTAACGTAGCTCGTGATGTAATACAATATGCCCTGGATAAATCAGGTGACGATGCAATCACCGACATGACTCACTGTGGCTGGGTACAATATAACCCGTATTGTCTGGGCCGCGGCTACGTGTGTCGAGTCTAGAAACTATATATGCACACATCGCTAACTACATGAAGAGCACATGCACAGTGGGGTAGGTAACTGTAAACCTTACGTTTGTTACATCCTGATATCAATACATATAATTTGCACGTAGCAGCAAGATGTTGATGATTTATCAAAATTTAAGATGTATCTATAATAATTGTACTTGGTTGTATACATCGGCTCCAAACATACATGTCGCACCAATACAAAATAATTGTTTTCTACGTCCCTGGATATGGTACAACCGTACTAATAGTATACGACAACACGATATGCTTTTGAAATATGCAATGTACCAACCTTATGCGTATGCGATATTTGCACGAGTATTATATACATATATATATACAAATATATATATACAAATATGTAACAGCAGAAAAGTGCTACTGTACGGACAAGAGCATACACAATGCAGCGGCGTTTTCTGGTTTAAACCTGTACTTTCATATCCCAGGATGCAATATAGGGAGACATAATTATTGCTTTCGTCCATTCTTTAGATATGGCATTTTTCGGGCAGAATAAACATTCATTTACCTTTACCGCACGTGTTAATTGACATTATTATATCAAACTTGAGTTGTCACTTTGATATCAGGAGCGAACACATGTAGTCATTCCTTAAACTGTTAACGGAAACAACTATCTATTCCCTCTATTTATTTTTTGATGTGCAATGAAGAATTTTGCGCCTGTTACTAGACGAAAAATGCGTTTATGCGATAGCTCAAAGCGCTGACTGGAACCTCGTCAGGAAAAAGGGGACCGTTTCACTAAACATCGTACGACTAAAATGTTTTAAGGGCAGCATTATGATAGTCTGTAAATGTTTTATTGTAAACAATAATTGAATTTACATTTATACGGGTATTTTGGGTAGATTTGGGTGGATTTCGTTGGTTTTGGCTAATTTGCATATAGCTTTGTGCAGCTACAAATGCTCACTCATTCACACGACAGAAATCGCCAATTATCTACACGTTCACCGTTCTGAACTTTCGGACCCCCCTTTTATACTGTCAAAATACAATGCACACAAACAACGAGATGTACCGAAATAACCCATAAAACACCAACATATGAACCGTTCTTCAAGAACCTGTGGCTAGTCACGATTAAATTTTTAACAAGAACAATTATAACATGAATGATCATGTTATAAAAGAACGCTTTGAGTGTACGTTATTACTATTGAGGCCAACTACATGTTTGCAAGTAGCATGTAAAGTTATAGATATCAGGGTATGGGATCAGTGGTTTCCGAACCTGCTTTTCCGACGTGACGTATTCTGTGACGTCATTTTTACAGTAAATTTTCTTGAAACTTTTCCAAGCAAACGGACGGATTTCGATGATATGTATCTCACCATAGAAGTGACATACCGGTTCGATGATATGTATCACACCATACATTCACGTTCTTTAGATTTTTATTCACATACATGGTAACCGATTCTTCGTCAAAACCAGAAATTGTTAGATTAAAGCAAACTATACCATAATGCAAGAACTGGCATCATTAAACGAAGCTAATCCCCTCGCACTGGCATCATTAAACGAAGCTAATCCCCTCGCTGGCAGCCTTGATAATAAAAAAGTACTACCGTGGAACCTTGGCGGGGGTCGAATTCGTGGGTAACATTGAGTCTTACTCATTTGCATAAACCATTGCTCCATAGACACACATTATGGTCAAATAATATCAAAATCGTGGAAGCAATTCACAAGTTATTGAAAAATGAATAAAGGTGTTACTAGCGTACGTACATATGTACGCAGTACATGGACTAACGATATACCAGCTCTTGCCTGTCGACGAGGGGATACTAATTGGCAACCTGTTAAGCATTTAATGCGTTATGTTTCATTAAACTCTGTCTTTCCATTATAAAGATATTACATTCAACATCCTGCACCACCTTTAATTGACATGGCGCAATTTTAAATATTGCGCGGGCCCAATTTTCCCAATTTTAGTACTTTCCCCTAACAAAAAAAACCGGCATCTAGTCGCACGCTGACTGAGCCGCGATATATAAACTTACCCAGGGAGATACATTACGCGTCCACTGGCGGTTTGTTTCGGTGAGTCCGCACAGTACAACAGTCCGACTTGGCAAACGCCACCTAGCGACTTATCATCGGACACTGCAGTGCATGATATAAAAATCCTAAACCATCAACTTCTAAAACTGGCGTTTTGAAGAAAGTCATGAAATAAAATTATGCAATATTAAATTCGATAAAATTGACGCAGTACATTTTGAAACGAACGTTTATAAGCCACCAAAGATATGAGTGCCAGAAATAACCCACATTCAAACACATGAAATGTTTTTGCCATTTCTCCCATTTCATTGTCGAAACTCCAGACGGTTTTACAGAATGTGAAAGCCGTGGAAAATGTATACTGGATATCAAATACTCCTACAAGCACTAATATGAACTTGTGAGTGAAATTCACGACAGGTCATACATTACATCGAAACAGAAATCATTGCCTTGAAAAAGTCTGAGAAATATTACACACACACAAGTACACCATTCAAAACGGCTGTATGTCAAAACATGTTCTGCGACTATTTGCACTGCAGTGGAGTAAGCCAGATTCATGCAGAGGGGGTGTGAATTGTGAATGGAGTTTGGAAGGGGGTGCGAGAACATACATTCAATTTCTTCCATTGTAGTGATTTTCACATATATTATACAGGTAGTTATTTCCCCAGAAAACGTAGGTTAAAGTAAAAAAATACCCACCTGACCAAATGTTACGGGATGCAATTACACACCCACTGGTGAATCCATGTGACAAGTGTTTTGTATGATGTGGTGTTTGTGAATGAGCTGATAAGACACGTGTCGTGCCTTTGCATTTAAGATCTGGGTGCCATACATCCTTCATCAAAGTTGCAAATCATGATTTGAATTGGGGTCCCATCTGTTTGGCACAAAGTGTTCTTTATAGGAATTAAATATTAAATAAGTATAATTGTGTAACTATTCCAACAGTTTTTTGTAAAAAATACGAGTGCCCGCTACAAAGAAATATTCACTTAGTAATCTTAGGTTTACTGATAGGTTGTATCATCGTGCCATTTTGATTGTAAATGAGGCAGGTCATTTTTAAAATTATTTATATCAACTAAATGTGTCACCTGAAAAAATATTTGTATTGACTTGTTACAAAATATGATCATTGCACATCAAAAGATAAATAGAGAGAATAAATAGTTGTTTCCATTAACATTTTAAAGAGTCAATGTTATCGCCCTTGATATCAAAGTGGCAATTCAAGCTTCATGTAAAAAATAATAATAATGTAAAATTAACATGGTTGATATGATTTTTTTAAGAATTTTACCAAATTTTCTACGACGGCCATCTTGGATTATGCGACAACCTCCATTTGAACAAATATGAAAATGCTTCACCCACGCACCACAACTGTGAAGTCTGACCAGCGTCGGTTCAAACGGTACATGAGAAGAAGACGAGAAATCTATAATTAAAGGATGACCTGTCGGCGGCCATCTTGTATGATGTATCATCCGATTTTGACAATACCCACGATACCTTCGCCATGTGCCAGATACAAAATCAAGCTTGAAAAAAACAAAGGGAGAACACTGGAATATTAGTGAGGCAAGAGTTGTGATAAATATACAAAAAGGAATTCCAGTTATGCTTGGGACACAAAATCAGTAACATGTATCCGAAAAAAACAAAAGAAATCAGTATGGTAAGATATGTTATTCTTGCTTTTAAGGACTAGAGCAAGTGAGCGGTGAGCGGGGTCTCATACATACCCTCGGCCGCAGCAAAGTCATTGGCCTTGACCTTTGGCATGAAAGCCGCTTAGGTGAGATATAGAATGAAAATATGTTGACAAAGAAGTATGTGACATTTCCAGTCGATCTAACATACGGTTGCAGATAAATTGTGTACTTAAAACATTAATGCAAATATTTCAAAACATTTAACACAATTTGACCTTGACCTTGGGCATGAAAGTCACATGTGTGGGCTATAAAAATGAAAATATGGATGTTGATTGTTGATAGACAAATATATGTTTACTTAAAACTTTAACGCATATATTTCAAAACATTTAACGCAAGTTTCAAAGTAATTTCACCTTCACCGTGTGCATGAAAGCCGTATAGAATGTTTGTTTAATGGTGTTTAACGGCCTATCAACAGCTATGGTCTAATACTCACATAAAGAATATAACTGTCGGATACCAAATGCCAAAGTTGTTTGTTTGTTTATTGGTGTTTAACGGCCTATCAACAGCTCAGGTCATATAAGGCTGGGCAAACGGGTTCGATCCTGTATTAACCTGCTGCATTGGGGGGAAAATCCCAAAATCAGAACGGAATAATTTCATTGAGAAAAATATAGTCAGCCCTGAAATTAGAATAACTGACCTGATGCCAGGTCCATACCACACCAATGTCACTTGGCCCCTTTCCCTCTTTCCCTAAAAAAGGATTACGAATAATCGTAATACTCACACAAGAGATATAACCAGATTCAACTGTCACATACAAAATGCCAAAGACGTATGTGAGGGCCAAACCAGGTCTCCAGTCGGATTTCCGGTAAGGATGAATCGCGATTGTTAAATTACCCATCACATGCACCCACCAGGGCGATAGAAAGAAAATATTGATCTTCTAACTTAATAAAGAAGTATATATATGAAGTTTCAAGTCAACCCGACTTGCGGTTGCAGAGACATTGTGTACTTAAAAACCTTGACATGTTTGATGCAAATATTTCAAAACTTTAAGTAATTTGACCTTGTGCAGGAAAGCCACATCGGTGTGCTACAGTATAAAAAATATGGATGACGATAAAGAAGTATATAAAGATTCTACTCAATGCGATTTACGGTTGCAGATATAATGGGTACCCAAAAACCTTTAACGCAAATCTTTAGGGCTTTAATGGGACGAAAATACAAAAACTATATACACCTCGACATACTTTGTATGCCTGGGTATGAATCATGATTGAAGGCACTGTGTTACAGATGATGCCTCAATATGTTGTTTGCCACATCATGCACTGCAAATGACCAATATCAACCAATTGCACCATTTCATTCGAAGTCAAATTTCGAAGTCGAAATTTATTGTACATATGTAATTTGTTACAAGTTTGACCATTGGGCATTGATTTCAATTATAATCATGATAATAGCACAAAAATAAATCATTAATTCGTAAATTTTCGTTTCCCTTCGAAAGTCTACAAAGTTTGTCTTTGGTCTATTCTGGATGTTTCAAGTAAAATCCTTTATTGCGAAGATATCTGAAACAATGTGAAACCAACCAAATATAGACTTTATAGACTGTGGACGTTAAACAAAAATTTATGAATCAAAGATTGAATGCAATACCTTAAATGCTTAATCACTCTAGGTTGGCGGTAGGATTTTTAAATTTGCTCAAATATGTGTCTGTGACTGGAGAAAATGGGGCTTATGGGATTTGCGACCAGTGTAGATACACATACCGCACAGGATCTGCACTGTTCACCATTGCATCAATGAAATCTCCATCATGCTTCTAACAAGCCACATCATTATCAGGCTACAGGAGTGTACTATTTGATCAGGAGCTACACTGGTCACAAATCCCATAAACCACATTCTCCAGTCACAGCCACCGGTTAAAGTAACGGACCAATACCTATAAATACATTAAATATACCTAAAAGCATCAATAAGTAAAATAAAATAGGCCAAACAAATTATTTACTCCCATATATCACACATGGAGTAAATACATTTTGTTTAGCTTATGTTTCTCTCACTTATTGATGCTCTTAGGTGTATTTAATGTATTTATAGGCCATGGTCCGTTACTTCAAACTGAGGTCACAGCCACATATGTGTAAAAGCATAGTAAATATATTTCTGACCATTTCAATATCTAGTCCTTCGAGTGTCACATAATCGAAATGTACAAATGCCATTCTGTCCACCACACAAGAATAAGTCACTGATTCAAAAAATATTGACAAATCTTAAAACTGCACAAGTCAGATTTGTGTGAATAAGATTCATTCTCAATTCCATCAACACAAGAAGTAACATGTCTTCACGACACATCCTTTCAACAGGTTGATTAGATGATTAGAGCAGAAATCAGAGTTAAGAACCACACAAACACTGCCACTGGCATGGATGGTACTCTGGTTAAATGGTTAATTTTTTGTAACTGAACTTGTCTTTCTCAAGCTCTTCCTCGAGCGTTATATTTTCAGATGTCGCTGATCTTAAGATGATGACAGTCTGTCATGGCGACACTATATTTTGCTTCGTGTAGGTGAGGAACTGGATCAGTTCCCATTTCGCGAGTGTTTGTCAACTTGTTGCCCAGGTGGAGTAGTGTTTCCAGGCAGCGATTCTTCTGGTGGCCTTTGTCCTTCAACAGCAGAATGAGAAACAATTTCCGCCTTATCTGCTTCTTCTGAAACCGCCCATATATTATCTCAATAGCCCTGCTGGTGTCTGCCTCGACTGCAGGGTGAAGTTGAAGAGGCTCGACGAATAATCCAGATGGCTGAGATCTGTAGACGGCTTCCCTGAAACAAACAATCAAACACTATTATGTACATGGTTAGCCTTTTATTGAATTTCTTACCAGTATTAACCATTACTCAGCAAATGACTCCGCAACTTTCCAACATGAAACAGTGCTTAGAGAACTACATCCCACCCGGGCATCAAACTCACAACACTTGGATAAATGTGGTAAGCGAGTAAGCCACATTGTTCATAGTTGTGAACAGTAACTCTTGAAATCTACAACCGTACTGTCCGTAGCAGAGTTACGTTTCCATTCATAGTCTTCCTCTGCAGAATAGTGAATAAGAGATCTGGTTCGCAAATTAAATGTAGCAGCTAAAGTTGGGGTCCCATCCACAGGTTGAAGTAACGGACCGAGGTATATATGTGTGTGTTATAGAGGGAGTAACAAAAAAAAAATTAGCTTTTTTTTTTTCGTTTATGGACGCTTTTAGGCATATTTAATGTATTTATAGACCTCGGTCCGTTACAATGTAATTCAACCTGTGGTCCCATCTAGTAGGCATAACAGTTTGCCTATAAGAATTAAATAAGTGTATAATTGTAACTACGGTACATGTATTCCGCCAGTTTTAAAAATTACGAGTGCAGGCCCACTATACACATATAATCATTTAGTAATATTGATTTTACTGATAGTGACTCGCGGTGGTATCAGGCTATTTTGATATGCAAATGAGAAATGACATTTTTAAATTAATTTATACCAATTAAATGTGTCACCAGAACAAATATTTTTATTGACACATTATAAACGTACGATCATAGTGCACATAACAAAACTAAGCAGACAGAATATAGTTTCCATTAACCTTTAATGGAAACACAGTTATCGCCCCTGTTATCAGTGACGAAATTCACGTTTCATATAAAAAGAAAAAGTACATGTATATTTTCACGTACATGTACAAATGGGGGGAAAATCCCAAAATCAGAACTGAATATTTACAATAACAAAATTCAGCGCTGAAATCAGAATAATCCTGGTCTGATACCAGGTCCTCGCTACACCAGAATCACTTCTTGGGCCCCTCCCAAAAGCAGTAGGATAAGTAATAATCTTAATACTTTTATAATGGGCAATAACCCAATTCAACTCCCAGTAACAAAAGAGCCAAAGATAAAAATGTACTGAAGGGTCAAACCAGGCAAATAGTGATTCCTATATAGAGGAACTACTACCGTTAATTTACGTCGTCTCGTTCTCTCGACCACCACCCACGTAAAGTTTTGTATTACTTTTATAATAGTTTTATTTTCAGATGGAAAATATACAAATTAGGTCACAATTAACAACTAAAGTGTAAATCAGATCTGATTAGCTATTCTGTAGAGGAAGCATACGTATATCATTTATTTGTTTGTTGGGGTCTAACGGCCTATCAACAGATGCGGTCATTTAAGGCCGGGTCAATGGGTTTAGTAGTAATAAATCCCATATATTACCTGTACAAGTACATGTTCAAGTACATGTACAAATGGGGGGAAAATCCTAAAATCAGAAATGAATATTTACAATAAAAGAACTATATACTCAGCCCTGAAATCAGGATGATCCTGATCTGAGGCCAGGTCCTCGCCACACCAGAATCACATGGCCCCTCCCAAAAGCAGTAGGATCAGTAATAATCTTACTACTTCTATAATGGGCAATAACCCAATTCAACTGCCAAGTAACAGAAAGAACGAAAGATGAAAACGTACGAGGGCCAAACCAGGCAAATCGTGATCCATTACGAATACTTTTATAAAAAAAAAAATTCAAATGGAAAATATACAAATTGTGTCACAATTAACAACTAAAGTGTAAATCAGATCTGATTAGCTATTATGTAGAGGAAGCATACGTACATCATTTATTTGTTTGTTGGGGTCTAACGGCCTATCAACAGATGCGGTCATTTAAGGCCGGGTCAATGGGTTTAGTAAAATAATAAATCCCATATATTACCTGTACAAGTACATGTTCAAGTACATGTACAAATGGGGGGAAAATCCTGAAAAATCAGAAATGAATATTTACAATAAAAGAACTATACTACAGTAACCCTGAAATCAGGATGATCCTGATCTGATGCCAGGTCCTCGCCACACCAGAATCACATGGCCCCTCCCAAAAGCAGTAGGATCAGTAATAATCTTACTACTTCTATAATGGGCAATAACCCAATTCAACTGCCAGGTAACAGAAAGAGCGAAAGATGAAAACGTACCCTGAGGGCCACCAAACCAGCAAATCGTGATCCATAAACGTATTACTTTTATAATATTTTTTTTCAGATGGAAAATATACAAATTGTGTCACAATTAACAACTAAAGTGTAAATCCGATCTGATTAGCTATTATGTAGAGGAAGCCTACATGTATGAATGGAATAGTAACTCTGCTACAGATGGTACAGGAGTAGATTGCAAGAGTTATTGTTCGCAACTACAATAACATGGTTCAATAATAATGAGACATCAGTGATTCTATATTTTATGTACATATTGGTGTCGTTTTTTCTAGTTTCGATGTAGAACCAATAATTCATTAAACTGTGTTAATTCCATTGGGTGACAGTCCAGTTGTTACATTTATAATAGTATAAAGCCAATTGTTCTTCGTCATTTTTTAAATTTTATTTCCACTTCAAGGGACCAGGGGTCTCAGAAATGTAATTTCCATAACGTACATTTACATGACCGTAAATATAGTTTTACATTTACATTGTTTTCTTTTCAACGGCATAAAACATCAACTGAAGGGGCATCTGTTTAGAAAAGTGTCAAGAATATGATAAGCTAATTGTATTAGTGCGAAACAGAGAAATTTAGTAGCAAGTCGTGGAATTTCTCATTTATGGTAACCCAACAACATGTATTTAATATGAATCAGTAAAGTTAAGCAAAACAAAATAGCTTGGCAACTAATAGAATGCCGTGTTTTATTACCACATGTACCAAACATCGTTATAAAGCTACATTTAATTAATAGCACAGCCTCCAAAAATATGGGCGTAACGGCAATGATTATGTAACGGTAATGACAAAACGTAACGGTAATGACTTTCCATTTATTTAAAATACTAATACAGCATATATAACAAACTATTTATACTTTGAATATGCTGTACAATATAACTTCAAGTTAGTGTTTACTTTTAATGTGATTGCCAATAGAAACCCACACTCCTTGCAAGCTGTGTCTGTTTTTTGTTGTTTCAGAGCTTTTACTAATTAAATCCTGATATATAAATGTTGTAGGTCTGAATAAATGTGCCATTACTGACCGACAACTGATGGGACCTGGTTTATATCTAATTGACGCATCAACTGACTGGTTAGTATGGTAATTTATCATTGCCGTTACTACACGATCGTCATTACCGTTACACAATTTTGTAACGGAAATGACCGTAACGGTAATGATTTTTCTTCAAAAACTCCCATTTGTCACCCCTCTGTATACAACGCATCATGAAGGTAGAATATGCAAAGACAACGTTGTAAGTGTGTCTATCTACCAATTTTGGTTTCAGTCGACCTACATACATATGGACGTGTATAAACCGTGAACGGTAATGATGCATGTAATGTGTAACCTTAAAATTCCGAATACAGACCGGTCTAGTTCTCTCGGCAATGACTTAAGTTGTGGTTACCACCGTGTTTATTTATAAATCGGGCGCCCCATAAACAGTGTTCATTGCATTAGTAGCTGAGAGTAGGAAAGGGAGGTTACTCTGATTTTACTTTTTTTTTCAGCGTAACGGTAATGATTCGATTTCGCGGGACAGATACATTAACGTCAGTATTTTTGACAACAAAAGGCAAATTATTGCAGAATAAGCTTAATGTCAATGTTAAACTATTTTAATTCAGATGCAATGTATAGTAAAGTACAAATTGACAAGATTTGAGAATTACGGGCTTGTGAACTGTGCTGATTGATGATCGGGACATGCCCATTTGGTGCACCATACATATGCCAACAACAGAAAATAATAACTAAACACACATAACAAGAATTGTAAATACTGTTTTCTTAATGGATTGGTATTATACATAGTTTCTTTACTGAAAAAAAAAATTTCCTTATAAATTGTGTGATTTGTCAGTAAATTACACCGGGACAACCAGATTTGACATAAAATATAGAATCACTGACATACATATCTGTACATGTATCAAACCAATGAAAACTGACATTCTGATCTGCATATAAAAAATGTAATTTCGGCTAATTCTGCGCACCGGCTAATGCACAATTCACGTAATGTTTTGCCCAGCTTACGTCAGAATAAATTATGTTGATTTTGGAATAAATCAGCTGATTAACGGTATACTAAGTCACAATTTTATCCCATTCCGATAGTTTGGTAAAAAGTTATTCAGAACATGGTCAAAATGATTAGTGGTCCTGCTTACTAAATGAATAGATCAACAACAGATCTGTTAAAAAAAGCTTCATAAACCAATAATACACATGCAAATATACATTGGTTATCATTTTATTCCCGTATTATTCGCAAACTCAAGGACAAAATGGACTGATATTTTGATCAAATTTGGCTGGGTCTCCGCTAGGCGGATACAGATAATAGACGACAGATGAAATAGTAAAAGCCATCTGTTTAGCCGTGATTATCTCGACTAAGAACTGCCTTGAATGTTCAGGGAATTTAGACGGAATATGGACATTTTCACGAAAATTATTATTAGGTGCGCAGAATTAACAGACACGATTGTAATCCCAACAAACATAGTCTCCACCCCCCCCCCCATATTTTGTGAGGTCACCCCCAATGAAGCAAAGAAGTCCCTCATCACCACCCCAGACCAAACATGGGTACCCTGTGTACAAATAAATTTTAGGAAGCCCACCCACTGCAATACAAATACTTAATACAAATACTGCACTTCAATTTTTGTACTTGTTTGGTCACTGTTGTTATAGTTTTCTAAATCGTGTAAACACGTGACTTTCTGAAAACACTTGTCTTAAGAAAACAACATGAATAATCAGACATGTAAAATATTGGTGTGTGCAAAGCCACATACACGGTGCGAAGCCGGGTACACTTACTTAATAGAAATACTGCACCGGCCTATATTCATGATATTTCGGGGAAAAGTCACCGCTGTGCAAATGCATGCAGTGTACCTGGATTCGCACACCTCAATTTTTTACTTATTTCATCACTGTTGTTACAGTTTTTTTAAACACATTTGACTCTCGAAAGGGGGGGTGGGGTGAATGAAAGTAGTGTATTTTTTTAAGTGGCTAAAAGCCTATATAGACAATAGTGAATAGATAACAGATAATAGCCTAAAATATAATGAATTGACTTGTTGGACTGAAAACATATATTCAAAGTGAATCTACAAGTATCGAGGTGCCACAAACACACAGAGTCCGAGATGCACCATAAATTAGAAATTAGCTATTTAAACAACAATTGTGGAAACAACATTGGTCGCGAAAACCAATGACTCGGCACAAGCACAGGCAATGTTGAATATCCCCACCCACTTGAATTCATGTTAGATTAAATACAATGGAATTATTTTAGTAGCCCTGTGGTTAAAAGTGCTGTCGAAGTCAGCACGATTCAAATATTGGTCAACAGTAATAAAGAAATAATTCTTACCTGAAATGAATGTTTCGTGTCTTGAAGCCAGTAGACTTATGTAAAATGTAGGTCAATTATTGATGCGTCTTGGGCCATGGCTGTCGCCGTATTGTCCTCTCAACTTTAGCAAATTTGCAGAAATGTACGTCTGTAGCATTCACAAATCGTCGAGTACACAATGAGTATCTGTATTACCGTATGTAGAGCTTATCAACAATGAAGACAGCAATAATTTCAAAAATGTCTTGAACCAGTACGTGTAATGGCAGGACACGAAATATAGTATGACGTCACAATGAAAATAAAATCGCATTTAACAACAAATAGCTGACTTTTTAAACGTAAATTTTGTTATTGGTTGGTATATTACATTAAAAAAAAGTGTCCTGTGTCCAATAAATTGGACACATGACACTATGGCGTTTAGTAAATGGTTCAAATATTGACTCTTTATGTACCGGACGTTCTAAATGAGGCTCCATACGGGATAATCTATTTAAACTAAATTTCATTGGGAAGCTATTTTTTTGCAAATTACATGCGTATTATTATTTTAATATAACCTATCAATGTTTACAGGTGTTAGCATGTTTCAATATTGAACTAACATATAGCTTGTTGGTATTGGCACACTTTCATGTTACGAAGTTTCCCGCAGCGAACCCCATTCGGCCCATCGACCGATTGTTTTATAGAACGCCTGTAACTATTTACGAGAATAATAGGCGTTCTATGATAACTATTTACGAGAATATAGGCGTTCTATGATAATTATAGAACGCCTGTAACTATTTACGAGAATATAGGCGTTCTATGAAAATATTACGACCCAATCTACGGAAGCTTAAAAGGGACATGCGCACATTTTTTTCTATGTCGTTCCCACAACATAGCATCTCGTTACCACGACATAGCATATCTCGTTCCTACGAGATAGCATCTCGTTACCACGACTTAGCAATGTCGTTCCCACGACATAGCATCTCGTTCCCTCGAGATAGCATCTCGTTCCCACGAGATAGGATCTCGTTACCACGAGTTAACTATGTTCCCACGAGATAGGATCTCGTTACCACGAGTTAGCTATGTCGTTCCCACGAGATAGCATCTCGTTACCACGACATAGCATCTCGTTCCCACGAGATAGCATCTCGTTACCACGAGTTAGCTATGTCGTTCGCACGACATATATATAGCATCTCGTTCCCTCGAGATAGGTAGCCAATGAAAATGACGCATAATTACCGCCATTTTAGTCCGACAGCCGGTAGCTTAACATTGTTTTGATTAACATAGTTTTGTTATTGGCGATTTTGCTTGTCCATGCCATCCACAACCAGAATCCGGCTAATGACACTCTGTCATCTTTGAGCGTTTTGAGAAATTTGCATAAATTAAAAATGGCCGCCAGACAGATATAGTATGCCGTGTGAGGTATTGAAGTAATTTAAGAGCGTAAAGTGGATTTACTTGACTTATTAGATAAGCGGTCAACATTTTTAATATTCAATTCAATTCACTGTGACATGGAAAAAATCCAAAATGGCCGCCAAATGTAACATATTTTACATATAACTACTCTCACACTCTATATCAAAGCAAACATGATACTGATATTGGATATATTGCCACAACAAACGCTTTCAGTACGTTCGATATGTTCGTAGACAAGTTGTTGAACAGGGGAAGTCCAAGATGGCCGCCACATATAGCTACAGTATCATATAACAATAATGTAAACGGACTGATAATTAAGTATGTAACTGCATTGGATTTAGGCATACTCTGAACGTTTTCAGTAACTTAGACACATAATTAAATAACTGTGCCAATAGCAGAAGTACAAAATGGCCGCCAAATATTTAAAAAAAAGTCACGTTGCCTTATACTGAGCAAATTGCATACTAATTACTGGGGCTATTGATTAGTTTAAGCATATTAGTATACATATCTCAGGTTTATTGACACATTGAACGTTGTATGTAACTTTGAACTTTCAAATGCAATATTAGACAATTGTGTCAATAGAAAGAAGAAACCTTAGATGACCGCCAGATACAAATTACCTGGCAATGACAATCATAATGTGTAATGATTTAAATATGAAATGTCAGGTTGACCTACTACAAAGAAAAACACATATTTATGTCAATCTTAATTGTGTTCTCTTGTAACCTTGTTATGTAATTATACACGTGTTCCAATAGCAGAAGTCCAAGACGGCTGCCAAATATATTTTATAGCAATCATCGTTTAATAATTAAGCTATATAATTAAGTTCAGTCCAGCTCCATAGGGAGCACACTGTTATAGCAATAGTTTACAAATGTATGTCAATGACGATCGCATAATAATTACATGATTATTAAAATAGATAACACAGTAGAAAAGTGAGACCCATAAGAAACCAACACAATAAATACAGACATGCACTCCACGATCAGCAGTGTACGGTCCCAAAACGAAAGCAACAGTGCATACACTACATACACAGTATAACAAATGCAGAGCAAGCACAACAACAACTATTCCCCAATGAACTACTGGTAAAGTAACAGGAATATCAAATCCCAATGAAGGACAGTACACGGACACATGACAAGAAGGATGCCACATTGGACAGGACAGTGCATAAAACAGAACACTTGGATGGTTCAAACTGAACTGTTTGGCAAACATCCCGCTTACCTCGCCATCAAGCTTCAAAAGGACATCAATATACAAGGCAATCAAAAACGAAAAATATATCATACGATAATGACAAACTAATTAAAACGAAATACACATTATGCATGAAATAATGAAAGTTAATATTGTAGATATGACTATAAGAAAAGAAGAAGATATGATGGCACAAATACTCTAGCCGCAAGGGATGACAGTTACGTTGTTTAGCATTGTCATATTAGTATATTAAATTTCGTGACTACTGCATTTTTTATATCCATTGTATTGTACCTTGAATGCTGTCATGTTGTATATATTGGTGTGTACTATGTGTATTGTAGTCTGCAATGACTATAACAGTTATTGTTTCCGTGAGTTAGTAGTGGCTCAACTGGAATGACTCGTATATATCATTCCAATGTGTATTAGTTGTGTCCACACTATAATATTTATTCTACATTATCTCAGTGTTTTTCTCAGAATTATTGAATTTGTGATTCAATTTTATTTCTTTGTTCAGCATTTATGTATGTTAACATGTCATATGCATGCACTCCATATTGAGTTGTATGTAATAAAATCAACTGCACATGCATGTGAGGCGTTGAATTCCGATTTGTCGTTGAAACCAAGAATGTTATAGAAATATTACATTATCTCATCATACAAATATAATTTGCTCTACATAATCAATACAAATCTGAATATATATCAATTGTGCAGTTTACCAAATGATAAGTGATATTAAAAGGTACATACATCACCATGTACGTACCGCCCTTTAGTAGAATGTATGTACCTTTCGCAGAAAAAAATAACTTGCCAGAATGTAATAATATCAGTGGGAGTCTTAGTTGCTATAGGAATAACGCTAATGAGACCGTTGACATATATATACATGTATATGTGTTCTCCATTTGTACTAGCTAGGTTAGCCAATTCACGTGATTTCACAGTGAACTTGTTGAGCATTGAAGCGTTTGGAACCAATGGTATGAAAGAAAATCTCTTGCATTCATTCAAATTAGGAAGTCATTAATGTTTACTGTAAAGTTCCACCCTACATAGTCTTGCCAACGCCCACTATGTAAGTTATAATTACATAATTTGGTGTCAGAATATTGTCAGCATGAATGTTGATGTGGAATGTCAAGAAAAGAAGGCTTTCCAAAATAAACTGAATAAACCAACGTATATAACCAAGTGTACTATTTATAAGTATATGATTTGATTACTAGTAGAATGTTCTATACTATTATCCGGCACCCATTTTTAGACTTCTGTTATTGAACGTTGTCTAATGGTGTATATTAAGTTAATAAAACAAATGATCATCTGGACTTAATACCAGTATTTGGTATAATTACATTCTTAGATGTGACATACAAGTCCAATTATATAAGCTAATTGCTACAATAATATCAAAATAGTTGACGGCCATTTTGGACTAATGCTGTTGAAACAATGATCTAATTGTGTACCTAAGGTACTAAGATCATTGTGTATCTAAATACAATATTCGTATGCACATTTGCTCTGATATAGGGTCTGAGTGCAATTATATATGTTTTCTTATGAAGAGATACGATTGCACGTATAATGTATTATATTTATAATTGGCGGCCATTTTTGGAGTTCTGCTATTTAGACAATTATTCATTTACACAGAAAAGTTACAAAAATAAACATTCATTGTTTCAATAAACCCAAGATTATAAAAAGCATACTCTTTGTTGTGACGAACGAGTGAAATTAAGTCAAATGGTCACATTTTGCGGCCATTTTGGATTTTTCCCATAGTGCAGTTAAGAATTGCAACTATATGGCACACTATATCTATTTGACAGCCATCTTGAATTTGTGCAAATTTCTTAAGGGTGACAAGCTTGTCATCAATTGGATTTCAAAACTAGAAGGTCTGGACATGCAAAGTCAGTAATAAAAAAAAACATTTTATTCAAAACAAGGTAAAACCCCAAATCGGCCTTTGGCTGCCGAACTATATTCAACTATGGCTGAAAGAAAAAATGGCGGTAATTATGCTGCATGTTCATTCGCTACCTATGTCGTGGGAACGAGATGCTATGTCGTGGTAACGAGATGCTATCTCGTGGGAACGACATAGCTAACTCGTGGTAACGAGATCCTATCTCGTGGGAACGAGATGCTATGTCGTGGTAACGAGATGTTATGTCGTCGGAACGACATAGAAACAGAATTGCGCATGTCCCTTTTAATTAGCTGCCGTACCAATCTCCAGGATTTACAGTTTTATTTTCGGTTCCATGAATTGTGTCGCTATATATATCCGTTCATTAACTCAGTTATGGTGGCGGATCATTGCCATATAACGTGAACACGTGATAGATAAGTATAAGGTAGATCACGGTTCGTCCGCATGTACGAGGAGATAATCGCTAGTACATGCGGACAAACGTGATCTCATTTATACTTACAATTCATAGAACCGAAAATTAAACTGTAAATCCCGGGTATTGGGCCGTAATATTTTTCAAAATGTAATCAGTAGTTTGCAGACATATGCCGCCATAGTTTAAGTTAACAGATACAAGTGTATGTACATGATGTACGCATACCTGAATGAACACAACTATATATAGTAAAGCTAATAAATAGTATTCAAACTTCAGTGTTAAGAAACAAAATTACATGACAAGCGTCACTGCCGTATCTGTCTTCTTGTGAATTGGAATTTGGAATTTTTATGACAGGTTTCACTATCGTATTCTATCAGTTTTCTTCCGGACGCTATTGTGAATTGGAATTTGGAATTTTAATTAATTAAATACATAACATCACAGGTGGACGACTCTGACTCGAACCCATTAAATGACATATTCTAAAAACATTACCCCACCCACCCATTTCTGTTAGACTATACCGTAATACGGTTTTATCCCGTCAACACAGTGCGTATGTGCCGTGAAACAAGGTGCCGTGAAACATTTTTGATATCCAGTCAATACAATTTTTGCATTTTACAGCCATTTGTAGGTGTTGACGGGATAAATAGAATAGTAGGTTAGTGCCGTGAATGGGAAAAAATATCTGGCGCGGCACGGAAACAGGATGTGCTCGGCAGAGCCTCGCCCATCCCGTTTCCTGAGCCTTGCCAGATATTTTTTCCCATTCACGGCACTAACCTACTATTCTCTATTTATAACACAATCTGATTGTTTAACAGAAATAGGCAGGTGGGTTAATCTTTTGCTCGACCGGGTCATTTACTTGGTCCTACGTCCGAATCTTCCACCTGTTGTGGAAGACTCGGACATGGAACTCTGTAAATGAACCAATCGAAAAAAGTTACCACACCCACCAATTTCTGTCTACAGGAATTAGTGGGTGGGGCAACTGTTATAAAACATGTCGGATTTTTCTATCTTGTTGCGTTCAACATCTGATATATGTACTTATGTACCGATATCGGTGACAACTGAAACAACACAGCCGTCCTAGTATCGTCATATATCTTCAATTAAAGCACTTTACACAGGGCCATGATGAAAACACGCTAAATTTTTATTTGTTATAGTATTTTTAAAAAAATCCTGATATGCCCCCTTAATGGGGTCGGTTTCTTTCTCGTCGTCGGAGGTTTTCAACTGTGTTTTAGCACTGAACACATGAGACTTGTTGCGAAAAATCTATTATAAAGGTTTTTAGTGACCTCTGTCTGTTTGCATGGCTAGTCGATTCTGCGCAAAAACGACATAAGTATGTGCCGAACACCTGGGACAACGAAATGCAGCTCATGAAGATGCGTTTGCTGTGCCATTTTTCATAAAAATCCGTTGCCTATTAAGAAAAATATCAAATAATACTTACTTTGGAGTGGGCTGGCTTTCAACATTTTCAGCCATTGGTTTTGTTGTTATAACCACGTGATCATGCACCTTGGTTATGAGAATTGTAGTAATGCTACCATCATTAATACAGCTCTTTCACAAGTGTATATTATCCATCTATTAAGTGTGTCTAATTCCGGATGGTTAAACCACAAAATCTCTGGACGCGGAAGATATTGTCCGGTACTTTATATGTGGCTGTGACTGGAGAAATGGGCTTATAGGTCTTTCGACCAGTGTAGATCCTGATCAGTATGTGCATCCGCACAGTCTCATCAGGATCTGCAACGTTTGCTATTCCATCAATGAAACACCCGCCATGCTGCTAAGGCCTTTATTTTTTTATTATTTGTTTTACAAACCCGTCGCCGAAAATTTAGCGTTTTTGTGACTGAAGATTTGATGTGGCTATTTTCTGTTCTACCTGATTTCTGTTCTTCAAGTAACTGATGAATGATTTGAACATTATATCGCGTTTTTCATATTTACATTTTAATATGAAATATTTTTTATATTAGAGTAACAATGAAATTAAGTTGTGCCAAAAGTGCATTATCATTTATTCCTATAGAAATGTTTTTAACGTTCATTCATTATGCATGTTATAACCTTGTCATTTAGGTAAGTTCTTGGCCGAGACAAAAAATGTTGCACATGCGTACATTCCCAGAATAAGTGTTTGATACTTTCAACATACATACATGTAGATCAAAATTCACATAGGCAACTACTTACTATATACAGCGATAAAGTAATGTATTTATCCCCATAATTCGCGTCGGGTATATGTATTGGACATTGTGTAATATGGAATATATAGTACAATTGAAACTTAATGTGTAAATCTGCTGCCAACATAGAGTAACATCTGAAAACTCGCTTGTCCATTTGTGTTAAGATTTTATTTCTTCAACATTTAACCCGTGGCGACGATTCTGATATGGTGCCAAAACATGATGAATGTTGATGATATATAGCGCACCAAAGGCAATGTCTTGTGCGTTTTATGGTTGCACTAAACTTTCTTTACAAAATTCAAAAACTTTCATTAAGAATCAAGTACTGAGTATTTCTTAAATTCACATGCTCTCGATTTTTATTTACGTTGACGGTAACCAATTCTTCTTCAAAACAACAGTTATGAGATTACAGCAAACTGTACAATAATGGATAAAGAGTTTCGCATTTCCTGCACTATGTTTCATAAAAATCATCATTCCATAAGTATTAAAGGAAAACAATTACTGTAAACATATCTAAAATCATAACGTATGAAATAGTTCACATGTAGAACGCTAGTATCATTTGAAGAAAACTAATAACTAAATGCACATTTCATATGTGTCTACATGAATAATCTGGGAGTATTTTTTCGCAGATCATGTCACATTGAGGTCATACAGCCATAGTGATAGCCCTCGCCGTTTCACCAGGTGATCCCACACCATATGTAATACATTGTTTAGAAGCTATTGTTGCATATGTAAGTTTTGTATTCATTGTGTAATGTTGTACTAATTAATGTTTATAAGAACATAAGACTACATTTAAGTTATGCAAAGATATAGATGTACAAACATATATTTTTCTAATTAATAAAATAACTTTTTATTGTTCTTCGTACAGTTCATAACTCCCGATGAACAAATACAATTGCAAATTATTTTTTGTTAGTTTATTTTGTTCCCTCCTCCTACGGCACTTCAGAGATTTGGTCGTTCGTAAAACAAACAATTAACAAATAAAGGCCTAACGAGCAAGATAGGCCGTTATCGGGCTACCGCAGAGTGCTATTTAATCAGAAGCTACACGGGTCACAAATCCATTAAGCCATATAGTCTCCAGTTACAGCAACATATAACTATATATGTATAGTTTCATCTGTTGTTTTATACAGTTCGTGGGCTATTTATTGCAAAATAGACAAAACATGGATATAGACATTGCCAAAGGTGTGATAGGAATTCTACTTAAAGCCGACGAAGCACTTCCATTGAATGAAATTGCCAAGAAAGTACGAATACATTATCGACTCACTGACGAACAGGTATTACAAATACTTCGCAAGTTTAAAAAGAACTTCAGTTCGAAATACATTGAAAATGCTGGCATATATGTAGATCTTCTCGTACCAATCGAGATTTGCGAGACACATTGCGCAAAAAATAAGATATGTCTCGGTGGGCCATCTTGCTCGGGGCTTCACATCTGTAAGTATTACCTCCTCGCGGGCTCCTGTAAATTCGGGAAAACATGTAACTATGGACACAATTTGCGATCACAGCACAATTTGCTAATCATTGAACAGAACCTTATGGATGATGTAGAATTTCCTGATCTTTTGAAGCTGTTAAGGAATGTTGACAATCGCACCGCTAACACGCTGCCGAGAATATGCCGATACTACAACATCCAGCAAGGTTGTAGAAACTCCGGGACTAAGCTTAAGCACAACTGTCCAAATGTGCACATCTGTAAATACTACCTGCTTGGGAAATGCAACTATGCTAGTGACTGCATAAGAAACCACGACATCTTTGAAGCACGTGTGAAGCGAATTCTGGAAAGGCATGGCATAAGTATGCGCAGAAAGCGGGCTGAGATAATTGCTGATCTACGCACATCACTGCGTGAGGAGGATACTGGGAATGGTGCTGCCAGAGGTCGTGGTGCTGGCAGAGGTCATGGTGCTGCCAGAGGTCATGGTGCTATCAGAGGTCGTGGTGCTGCCAGAGGTCGTGGCGATGATGCAGATGATGAGGATTATCAAGATGGCATAGATTATGACGATGATAAAGATGCCATAAATGACGATGATGAAGACGATGTAGATAATGACGATGATGAAGATGGCGTTAATTATGAAGATGCTGAAGATGACGAAGACAATTCAAATAATGGAGATGACGCACATGTGATCGAAAGAAAGGCTACCGGAGGTGTGATCACTCCATGCTATGAAAGTGATGATGATGATGATGATGATGATGATGATGATTACGATGGTGATAATTGTGCCGATAACGATATACATCATAATGACGATGATGATGGTAGTGGTGATGAGGATGATGATGATGGTGATGACGATCACGATAATGTACTTCATGGCGGAGCTGGTGATGATGCTGATGATTACGACATTGATGATTGTCGGGACGAATTCGCTACACAATCTGGAAGACGGAAGTAAGATTTTATTTTATCTCTGCGAGTAGTATATAGGGAGTCAAAATGATACCACTAACGTATTATTGAGCTGTATTGAGCTCCCACCACCAACCAAAATTTGGTGGTGGTATTGAATGATTAAAAGTGGTCTTGTAGTCCCAATTATATTGAACAGAAAAAAACAATACCAATTATACCACTATTATTAGAGAAAATGGATAATAAAATACAGTGGGAATTGAAAGTTTATAATGACTGTGTCGAAGAAGTTTATGAAGAATACGGGGGTTATAGTCCTATATATAAATTCTATAAATTGAAAACACTAGGCGATATCGAATACATGAAATATCAGCGTAATTTATTACGCTCCGATAAAAACGTTGCATTTACAATATTATACCGGCACTTATGCGAACAATACAAGAGGCAAATACAAACATTAAGACGGATAATGCGTATCGGATATGAAACTAAGGTGTATTATATAAAATTGCTAAAACTCAACGATTTGTTTACGAATATACATTTCTATGATATCGTTTTTAAAGATATTGAAACATTATTATTGAACAGAAACAACACTACTAATTAATTTATGTTGTAATCACAACACCAAGCAGACAACAATGTTCCAATTACACGGGTTATGAATATTTATAGCCGAGGTAAACAGACGGTACACACACTGTTATCTATAGCCGAGTGTATTTCTCCTTATCGATAGTATGTAAACTGGCTATCTGGAATTATTTTTCATCAACCTCGAGCGGTCGGATAGGAACACCATTGTCATGCAGTTGTTTACCATAGCGATCTCATTTGTAGGGATAGAAATAAATAAATAAAAGTTTTAGCTCCAACCGCGGCGCGAACTCACGACCCACGTCTCTATAGTGTGTCGCCTTAACCCACATGACCACGAAGGCTGTTATGATAAACACTACCTACGATTATCGATTTACACAGACGGTGTGTACACAGGTTATTTATAAACACTCACGAATTTACGGGATGGTTCGTTATTTTATTAATTAATTAATTTTAAGAAAATTATAAAATTATTAATAATTTAAAGCTGAACACCCCCTACTATTACATAGAAAACATAATAATTAATTAATATAAGAAAACAAATAAAACACAAATATTTTCAGCAACAAAGTTAGGTTTTTCCGGCGCGAGTTCGAACCTCGGCGGGATCTAAAACTTTTTTGTTTGTTTATTATATTAATTATTATGCTTACTGATTTAAATTGTTTACTGCACCAATATAATTAATTTTATAATTTTTTAAAAATTATTTAATAAAATATCACAATTTCGGGATGGTGGTGCTTTAACATTTCCTCCGACTTTATTTCCAAGTTTTACCCTAAATTTATCCCAATCAGTACTCTCAATCTTGGGCATGGTGGCGCGCGCTTTGATTCTAATATCATTTTTTAATTCTTCATATCTCCCCATTTCTTCCACCACGGATTCAAACTCTAAATTTGATATTTCATTATCGGTCAACGCTTTGGACACTATAACGTCGCTGCTATTTTTCTTAGACCTAGCGAGAACGGATATTCTATCATGTTTTCTACATTTTTTCCCAAGTTTTCCACCCGCCGCCCTAATTACCATACAAAGTATTCCAGATAAAACGGTAATTCCACTCAAAGCCCCTGCAAGTGAAACCGTTATAACTGTAGATAGCGTTGCAGCAGTACCCGCACCACTCATTACAGATAAACTTGCCAGAACCGTACTAGATGCTTCAGCTATGTTTGCCACGCGCTTATATTTTTTAACGTTTCTTTTTCTATTTGTACATTCTCTAACTAAAATATCCTGCATAGCGACGATATTATCCAACCTAAAATCTAAACTTCTTTCGTGAATTGGATACAGTGTTGATGGATTGGTATTGACAATTGGAAGCGTATTCGGAAGCCCCTCATTCAATGGGCCCCGCTTCTCAGCCCAAACTGTGTTCAACAATCCGGTTGGTATTGACAATTGGAAGCGTATTCGGAAGCGGTGATTCGTTCATGATTAAATTTTACAAATCAAGTTCAATTAACAATGTAACAATAGTGGAAGAACTCACTGGGTCAGTGATTTTCGTAACAAAGTCAACAACACTAACTTCTGAAAGTCGAATTGGACCGTCACCGGCGAACAATTGACTCCAATTGCCCGTTCTTCCCCAACCACTACAAGATTTATCACGACCGCGCCCACATATTTACCATTAGCATTAACTGAGCAGACCGCCATTCGGAGAAGTGTACCTGTAGCTGGCATGGTGTATCCCCCATATGTATTGCTCGCTTTGGCACCGAACGAATATTCATAGAGCCCCTCATTCAATGGGCCCCGCTTCTCAGCCCAAACTGTGTTCAACAATCCGGTTGGTATTGACAATTGGAAGCGTATTCGGAAGCGGTGATTCGTTCATGATTAAATTTTACAAATCAAGTTCAATTAACAATGTAACAATAGTGGAAGAACTCACTGGGTCAGTGATTTTCGTAACAAAGTTAACAACACTAACTTCTGAAAGTCGAATTGGACCGTCACCGGCGAACAAAACCACCGATGAAATATCTCCAGCGAGTTTATTGACTCCAATTGCCCGTTCTTCCCCAACCACTACAAGATTTGTGCGCCCACATATTTACCATTAGCATTAACTGAGCAGACCGCCATTCGGAGAAGTGTACCTGTAGCTGGCATGGTGTATCCCCCATATGTATTGCTCGCTTTGGCACCGAACGAATATTCATAGAGCCCCTCATTCAATGGGCCCCGCTTCTCAGCCCAAACTGTGTTCAACAATCCGGCAAGTCCCCCCCCCCCCCCCCCCCCCCCCCCCCCCCCCCGATAGCTGTATGGGCCTCAACACGAACCCTTTCAGAGGTTTCCTCAAGTGCTCTGTTCGCGGCTCTACGAACACGTTTTACTTTATCGGAAACTTCCGTAAACTCTGTATGGGTCTCTTCCCGAAATTCAGTAAGTGCTGCATGATACTCTTCCCCAACTTGGATTATTCTTCCGCCGAGATCCTTACGTCCTGTATGTGCCTCTTCGCGAACTTGTGCAGTCGCCGCCAGGACGTCTACTCCAAGCTGTGCTATACTCATATGAATCATATTTGTGGCCTCCGATATAGTCGTATTGATCAAGGCCTTTGTTTTTTCGGTAGTTAAACAGTCGCTCTCTGTCGGGACGAATCCCCCTTCTGCCGGTTACAAATTCTTTATATCTGTCACCCAATCGCGTTCAAGGGAATAATTACCTGGTCCGTATATACTCATTTTCAATAATATTGATAATTATATTACGAACATGCGTTTAATTCTAATTTTATTAAAATTAATTAATTAATTTGAAATTTCTAGGACGACCGAAATCGGGTAATAGTTATTCAACTTTCTCCCTTGATCATCAAGAATAGAGACCGTAAATTCGTGGATATGTCCCGATTCCAAAACTTTCATCTCTGGGTGTGGGAAGTCTAAGGTCACAGTCTCCCCAAAGAAACAATCACTGGATTGCACGGTTTTCAGTAATGTGCTGGGAGTTCCGTCTACCATGTTGTACGATGTGTTCACCCGAGCCAGGTGCACCCTGAGAGTTTTCGTGAAGGCGGGTTAACCACCGGGTTATCACCGAGGTACTCACCCGGGGCAAACAATCCTTTATTCGCGGAGTATGTCTCTCTAAAACCGAGTCGAATACCCAACGTCGGGGAGATCCTTACCCGGCTGTCTGGGCCGATGGTAATTGTTGCGAGCCCGGTAGCCTTCGATACTGTGAGGTTGACTTTACCGCCAAGCTCTGAGGTGACAAAATCTTTGACCTGTCTAAAACTCCACAGTCCGGGTGGCAGCTTTACACCTACTGTGCGTCCATCCTTCACATAGCCAAACCCTTCACTCTTCCCCACATTTTCCCACCCAACCGTGAAGGTGATTGATCTGAGGCCTACCCGGCGTTTTCCGCAGCAGTTGTCGATTGACTTTTGAAGTTCATAACTCTCTTTCTGAACATTAGTGATAGTAGCAAACATAATAATATCTTTCAATGGATACCAAAGCATTTAGCTTTAATTCTAATAAAAAGTACGCGGTCGGAGTTAAATACACACAAAAAGACGTTGTTAACCCCCTTGTACACCCAACTGTAACAGTTAGACCGGACAGTGGCTTTGCCACCAATTTTACCAACATCTTTGAACAATATAGGCTGCCCAAGATTACTACAATGGAGGCCGTGAAAGGGTGGAAAGCAACACCGATGCAGTTTTGGCAGAATCAGCTCAACTTCGCCGTATGGTGTGCAACAGCCGGATGTGGGATTTCCTCTCGGGACCATCTGGTCGCGGAGGATCCCTTCTTGAGGGCCCTTTATAACTTTCATGTGTATTATACTATTAGGAGGATTCTCAAACAACTAAGGTATTCCACTACCTCAAGACGACGCATGTAATCCAATTTCCAACTCATACGACCGTATGGTGTTTGAAAGACTGTGTAACGAATTTAACGTTTCAAAAGACGCGGACTGGAGACAGATATAATTCTGGTACACTTTCGGTTTAGGTGACGTTTACATAACGGGTATGGGGTTTGTGAAGCACCCAAAGGATCCACCACCACCAATAAAACCAAAGAATACCGACTTCGTGCCACCAGTAACATGGTCTTTCAAATCGGCCCATGTTGATTTCATTCAGCAACCTGCGGGAGTAAATACCGCGTGGGGATCATTTGTGTTAGATAAAAGCACTGGATTTACTCAGGCCGGGGTTACCCACCTCAACGACTCCATTTGCACATACGTCTGGGCCATCCTCGGCGCACAGAAGCAAACGTGCAGTTCTATACTACAACGGGAACGTGAACGCGGATATCATCAAGCTCCCCCCCCAAGACGGTCGGGAGCGGAGGTGAAAATTCAAATAAATTTGAAAAAGATTTCATAAAAACCGCAAGCACCTCCCTCAACTCTGTTAAATCCAGTACCCCCAATCCAACCATCAAGTTCCACCAATCGCAGATTGGGTGACATTGGAACAGGAGTGGAAACTAGTGACAAAACCCACGAGGAGGAGAAATTAGGGCTCGTCGTCGCCCTCATGGCGATGGGACTACTCGCGCTTTGGTTTTATGAACTCTCGGGCGAAGAATAGTAGGAGACCGGCGATCGCCACGATTACAGCCAAAGTAATTTTGGCGAGCCATCCGGCTGTTTTTGATAATATAGATAACAAGTAAGAAACGATACTTCCGATCAACCCAGGCAGTGCGGCAGCCGCCTTTCCAGCTAATTTAGCCAGGAGATTGGATAAGGCGTTTAGTTGCTTTTTTACCCACTCCTTAGCTCCACCGGATGATGGCGCGGGTGCTGGCGTGCCTGCAGTTGCACCACCAGTGAAAGCTAGAACTATGGTCGATATAATCATGCCGAAAGCTGTGAGAATGCTCACTATTGTGATGCCCTGCTCTCTGAACAGAGTGTGAAGACGCTCACCGAGTGTCGTGTCCTCGTGCAGAACCCTCGAGATTGTTTCGCGGATCCGACTTATTTGGGTGCGGTGAGCCTCACGGCAAGCCGATGCAGCCTCTAAGCGAGCTTCTCTTTCATCCCGCTAAGACCGCAGTCGTTCAGTGATCCGCTCGGTAGATTCTCTATCGCCACGGGCTTCCTCCAGTTTCCTTTCTTCTAGCACGATATGTTCATCCAGCGCCGTGAGTTTGGCGAGGTTATGGACCAATTCGCCCCGGACTGTTTGCATAGCCTTATCGAGTCCCCGGAGTTCGCGAAGAGGTAACGGTGGGTCATCGTTCGACCCTTGGTCGAGGTTGAGTATTCCGTCTATATCGTTTTCTCTGAGCTCCATTGTGTGAATAGCGTCGGTGGCTACACGAGGGACCTCGCTGATCTCGACAGTTTCTATCGCGGCGGCCGTCTTCGCCATCGTTTCGTCTGTAGAATGTAGGGTCTCTACAGCGCGGGTCGGCATAATTGTTTTACCAAGCGCCCAATCTACGAAGCCTAGTTCGTTCTTTATGATTTCACCACCGCCCCGGTTTCCAGCAATGGTGTTCAGCGATAGGGGTTTTCCAGTCCTCATGTTTAAGATCGGGAAATTTGATGCTTTTAGTCGCAACCTACCACACAGATCCAATTCGAACATGGAGTAGTCGCGGCCGACAGATGGGACCACACCTTTTTCTGCCAAATTGTTGTAGTAGTCGTCTACAGTTGACTTGACTAATTCCTGACTTAGATCAACGGTGTTGGTAGCGCCACCTATTTCCCCCAATTGCGATTGGATTGGACATGGAGTCTCTATGAAGGGTGTTTCTTCATCATCATCATCATCACCATCGAGGTAATGGTCTCTGCCGATTTCATCCATGTCAATATCGTAATCAGCCATCTTTATAATTATGTATTAAAGACAAAACCATACGGTTTTAATAGAGTAACTTAGTTTCACTAAATTATGTCTTCGAGTCAATACGGTCGCAAACTCAATCCATACCGTAGACTGTGTGAGCCCTTCGGGGCAAAAGGCGTGAGACAGAGTGTCGTTATTACGAACAACCCATCGACGATCGACCAGAACCAGCAGCTCTTAGTCCGCTTCCCCAACCTCGGAGCTGGCGACGTCATTGTGCCGGGACTGTTCGCCTTGCTTTCACTATTTCGCTGACGTCGACGGACGCGGACCGAACCGTCGTTCAGAAGCTGGGTCGCGCCGAGTTCTCATAGCCACCGACATGGCATCGACGTATACGATCGTCTAACGATTTATTAATTAATTTATATTTTTAAAATACAAAGGGGGGAGTAAGCACAAATTTATATTTTTAAAATACAAAGGGGGGAGTAAGCACAAATTTATTTTACAAAATTACAAAGGGGGGAGTAAGCACAAATTTATATTTTTAAAATACAAAGGGGGAGTAAGCACAAATTTATATTTTTAAAATACAAAGGGGGGAGTAAGCACAAATTTATATTTTTAAAATACAAATGGGGGAGTAAGCACAAATTAATATTTTTAAAATACGAAGGGGGGAGTAAGCACAAATTTATATTTTTAAAATACAAAGGGGGGAGTAAGCACAAATTTATATTTTTAAAAATACAAAGGTGGGGGAGTAAGCACAAATTAATATTTTTAAAATACAAAGGGGAGTAAGCACAAATTTATATATAAAATACAAAGGGGGGAGTAAGCACAAATTTATATTTTTAAAATACAAAGGGGGGAGTAAGCACAAATTTATATTTTTAAAATACAAAGGGGGGAGTAAGCACAAATTTATATTTTTAAAATACAAAGGGGGGAGTAAGCACAAAATTTATATTTTTAAAATACAAATGGGGAGTAAGCACAAATTAATATTTTTAAAATACGAATGGGGGAGTAAGCACAAATTTATATTTTTAAAATACAAAGGGGGGAGTAAGCACAAATTTATATTTTAAAATACAAAGGGGGGAGTAAGCACAAATTTATATTTTTAAAATTACAAAGGGGGGAGAAGTAAGCACATATTTTTAAAATGGGGGAGTAACACAAAATTATTTTTATACTAAGAGTAAGCACAAATTTATACACAAAAATACAAAGGGGGGAGTAAGCAAAATTTATAAAATACAGTACAAAATTCACATGGGGGGAGTAAGCACAAATTTATATTTTAAAATACAAAGGGGGGAGTAAGCACACAATTTATATTTTTAAAATACAAAGGGGGGAGTAAGCACAAATTATATTTTTAAAATACAAATGGGGGAGTAAGCACAAATTTAATATTTTTACGAATACAAAGGGGGGAGTAAGCACAAATTTATTTTATTTTACAAAATACAAAGGGGGGAGTAAGCACAATTTATATTTTTAAAATACAAAGGGGGGAGTAAGCACATATAAAATACAAAGGGGGGAGTAAGCACAAATTTATATTTTTAAAATACAAAGGGGGGAGTAAGCACAAATTTATAGTTTTAAAATACAAAGGGGGGAGTAAGCACAAAATATTTTTAAAATACGAAGGGGGGAGTAAGCACATTTATTTTACAAAATACAAAGGGGGGAGTATCTATAAAATAAAATAAGGGGGGAGTAAAGCAAAAATATACAAAGGGGGGAGTAAGCACAAATTACGAAGGGGGGAGTAAGCACAAATTTATATTTTTAAAATACAAAGGGGGGAGTAAGCACAAATTAATATTTTTAAAATACAAAGGGGGGAGTAAGCACAAATTTATATTTTTAAAATACAAAGGGGGAGTAAGCACAAATTTATATTTTTAAAATACAAAGGGGGGAGTAAGCACAAATTTATATTTTTAAAATACAAAGGGGGGAGTAAGCACAAATTAATATTTTTAAAATAGAGAAGAGTAAGCACAAATTTATATTTTTAAAATACAAAGGGGGGAGTAAGCACAAATTTATTTTACAAAATTACAAAGGGGGGAGTAAGCACAAATTTATATTTTTAAAATACAAAGGGGGGAGCAAGCACAAATTAATATTTTCAAAATACGAAGGGGGGAGTAAGCACAAATTTATTTTACAAAATTACAAAGGGGGGAAAGTAGCACAAATTTATATTTTTTAACTGTTTTCATTGATGATAGTGGTTCGCTACCACCGAGATTTTTGTGAAATATCATAGTTATAGGTTTTCCATTTTTAGTTTCCTCCATATGTTCTAGCTTGTAAGAATATGAATATCTCAAATAAAAATGTGTTGTTAGATACGGAGCGAGTTTATCGGACATGCGTTCAGACTCGTTAATGTCAATGTTTTTACGAAAGGATAATGTAACTACCCGTCTTCCCTTTTCTATCTTTTCCAATGTTTCATAAAGAGCCCCCAATATTTCTTCACCTTCTGCCACTATCGCGCGAACGATAGATTTTTTCTTATTCTCCAAATTATTTGGTATTGGGTCACCTGTGCGTCTGGAATTGGTGCTTCAAGGTTTTATTACACTAGCCCTTAACCATTGTTAACCCCGCAATACTTTCTTTTTGAATTCTGTTACCAACTTCTTCTGCTAGTGAGAGGTCTTTAAAGGCTCCTCTTTTGTGGGCGCGGGTAAACCGCTTCATAAACGCCTCATTCTTTGTGGCGTTTATCAGCTTTGTCAACCCCCTAATTCTCAAACGTTTACTATAAGTAATCCCTAGAGATTCGGCTTCTCTTCACAAACTTTCTATGTCTGCTTAGTTTCTGGCGTTATCATATTTTCTGTATATATAACTTACGAAATGTATCTGTTCAATTGGACGTGAAAAACAACATGAAGTTTTTTTCACGTCCAATTGAATATAAACATATACATATATAAATAAAAATACATATATATAATGGAGTGTGTGACTTGTTGTAAGACGTTTGCGTGTAAAGACTATCTACGAAGGCATCTATCGAGACGTAGAAAATTTCCTTGTGTCGCCCCACAATTTCAATGCCCCAGATGCCCTTGTAAATTCGATAGTGCACAAACTCTTTGTAGACATAAGCAACTGCGCTGTCAGGTGGCTAAAGGTGAACGTGGTAGACTGGAATAATTAGTTGCTGATCTGCGAAATAAATTAGCTATATTGGAGGATAAAAATGGGGTGTTGGAATATAAACTATCACGCGCGGACGCATTGAAATTGCATTAATGATTTCGACTATTTTTCAAAAGTCAATTTCCAATATAATTGGGACTACAAGACCACTTTTATCATTCAATACCACCACCAAATTTTGGTTGGTGGTGGGAGCTACAATACAGCTCAATAACGTTAAAAACGTTGGTGGTATCATTTTGACTCCCTATATACTACTCTGCGCACTGCAGTTTAGCCATTCAATGCAAATGTCCTGCAGTGTCTTTGGTTTGTGACTGACCATACCTCATCATAATTATATATATAATACAAAATACAACAAAATACTTGTTTGCAATATAGTTTACATCTTTATGTAGACATTAAATATTTAATGTCTACATACAGATGTTCATTATATTGGAACCAGGCATTGTGTCATTGCATTTATCAGTATATGTTTATATATTAGTGGAACATTGTACGTTTTACTTATACATGTATATACTAATAAGCTCATGATTGGTACGCCACTACCGTAACGGAGCCCTGCAGGGGACATGGGTTTTTATTATTAATTCGTTCCCACGAAATAACAATTCGTTCCCTCAATTTAACAATTCGTTCCCCCGAATTAACAATTCTGTTCCACACTATATTAATTCGTTCCCTCGAATTAACAATTCGTTCCCACGATATAACAATTCGTTCCCACGATATAACAATTCGTTCCCGTATAATTCTACCGCTGTCCACTTGGAGATAGCCGCCTGCTTGCACTGACCCATTCAGTTACCGCTAGCCACTTGGATTTAGCCGGGTTCTTTCATTGACCACATATACTGCATGATGATTCCAGCACAAAAATATTTACACAATTCCCTAACATTTGATTGGCCCGTAGCAAGTCTCTGTCCAAACTTTATATCCCAGTAAACTCCCATGCCATACTACTTTCCGTAACCGTGATGCGCAGTTAAAATAATTCTTAAGAAAACGTAAAATAAACACATTGTCTTGAGGAATTTATTTCAAATGCTGTAATTATAAAGAATGAATGGCCTTTTTGTGGAATTTATCGGGGACATAAACTTGGAAAAGTCGCGGTAATACTGGACGAGGCCATCCGGCCTTCGTCCAGTATTCCCGCGACTTTTCCAAGTTTATACCCCGATAAATTCCACAAAAAAGGCCATTCATTCCTATAATATATATAATCGACACAAGTGAGTAGGTATCACTAGCAACGTGTATCGCGTGTTTATCTTTCTATCTTCCGTTAATTTCGTTCGTCTCCTTTGTGCATCTTGCTCTCTTTTTCACTTACAGCTATATTGTATTGGATGTTCATCTATTTTGTTTCCGTGACTTCGCACGTCTGCTTTGGGTATCTTGTCATGTTTATCATTTTCGTTTCCGTGACTTCGTTGGTCTGCTTGGTGTATATTGTTTATTTGTTTTTTTGTATTCCAGTTTATCAGGCCAAGTTTCATCTATCCCGTCAGCACTAGCAGCAAGAAAAGCAACACAATCACAATCACAATCACCAAGCAGGCCTCCGAACATTTGCATATACCACCTACGAGGGAAATGCACCTTTGGGGAAAGCTGTCGAAATGTTCACCGGGATGTGAAATACCAATGGCAGATTCGGGACCATTCGAAGTCAAAATGGCGAGATCTAGGTCTGTATCTTTGCTGTAAATTTCACATTAGCAATGTTTTCCTTGCAAACAATTATTGGATTTATATTTATTGACCATAGGCTGCTATGCTCAATAAATGTAAAAACATCAATTGAAATTTCCAGATGATCTTAAATTTGCACTTACGAACATCGAAGTCGTACGAAATTTAGTGAAACAGGCCCCAGGACACAACAGGTGGATGGGGTAATGGGATCTGATCATTGGCCATGTTTGTATTACAGGTCTACGTAGACTATGTTTCTTTTGGTAAAGAAACACAAAAACAGGACTATGTTACATGCATAGTCCAGAGCTCCAGGTAAGGTAAGTATTGGCGTGTTTTACGCACTTATTTGAGCTGAATACGCATTGATTTTCAACAGTGGGCGTACAAAATACTCGCAGCAATGTGTAAATTCGCATCGATTTTTAAAATGTGTAGTGGAAATACTGTAATAAAGTTGAACATTTGCTTACATGTAGTTGAGCTGCAAAAAGAAGTAAATACGCATTGGATTTGAAATCTGGGGGTATAATACTCTTAGATACAAAACTTATCTGGAGCTCTGTGTATCTTTGCTGTCACGATAACTACTGTCTGTAACTTGTATTCTGCGGGTCTACTATTGGCTATTAAACACATGAAATATAAGTATAATTTTAATATTCATCTTTAAATGTTAGTATTTCTTTAATCAATAAAAGAATGTCGGCCTACCAATATTTTTTATTTGATGAGATTCCAACAACTATTGATTTTAGTGCGAAAGAAACACGGCCATATAGGTTGGAAATTATATAACAAACTTTAGATTTTGCAAATCGATACGCACACTTATTAAAAAGACATCTCGTTTAGCACTCATATTAATATCCCACAGAAGAAAATGTATTTTTTTTCCATTAGAATATATATATTATGGATTTCATCAAATAAACAAAGTTAGGAGGATGACGTTTTTGTTATTGATGCAAAACTATTGCATATAAACATGTTTATATTGAATTAGTTGCCATTGTTGAGCTGATAATCATTGCGTGCACCTGCTAATACTATAATTGAATGGATTATTGGAAGAAGGCGTCTAAGGGACGTATATAGCTGCCTGTTTGCACTGACCCATTCAACTACCGCTGTCCACTTGGATATAGCCGCCTGCTTGCACTGACCCATTCAGTTATTGTTGTACACTTGGAGATAGCCGCCCGCTTGCACTGACCCATTCAGCTAACGCTGTCCACCTGGAGATAGCCGCCTGCTTGCACTGACCCATTCTCACTTGGAGGTAGCCGCGTTCTTTCATTGACCCATTCAGCTACGGCTGTCCACTTGGAGATACGTTATGGCATTGACCCATTCAGCTACCGATGTCCACTTGGAGATACTTTCTGTCATTGACCCATTCAGCTACCGCTGTCCACTTGGAGATAGCCGCGTTCTTTCATTGACCCATTCAGCTACCGCTGTCCACTTGGCGATACTTTCTTTCGTTGACCCATTCAGTTACCGCTGTCCACTTGGAGATAGCCGCGTTCTTTCACAGACCCATTCAACTAACGCTTTCCAGTTTGAGATAGCCGGCTTCTTTCACTGACCCATTCAGTTACCGCTGTCCATTTGGAGATAGCCGCCTTCTTTCACAGACCCATTCAACTAACGCTTTCCACTTTGAGATAGCCGGCTTCTTTCACTGACCCATTCAGCTACCGCTGTCCACTTTGAGATAGCCGCCTTCTCTCACTGACTCATTCAACTACCGCTGTCCACTTTGACTTAGCCGCATTGTTTCACTGACCCATTATGTTACCGCTGGTTACTTGGACATAGTCCCATTATTTCACAAACCCATTCAGTTAACGTTGTTCATCTGCCAATATGATTTGGTTTTAAATGGTTTATCTAAATAGCATATCGGTATATCCTTTGAATTTGTGTTATGTGTTACTGTGTTATGCTTATATGGCTCCATATAGTTTGTTCAGAGATTCCTAAAGATTTATGTTGCCGTTCGTAGCTTTCGGTTTCGGTTTTACTTATACGAGACACGCCATGGGATTTTGTACCTTCTGACATCTGCGTAATTTCATGAAATACGTTTACAAAGTTTATGATATTTTACGTAAATTGCGTAAAAGTGGACACAATTTTCAGAGAACATGCGATGTATTCCTGAAAATGTTGTCAACTTTTGACTTACTAGTAATTTATGAAAATTATTGTAAATTGTGTAAGCGTATTTAATGAAATTACGCAGATGTCCGAAGGTAGGGTAGGATACTATGTCATCGCGCATCTGCTAATTATTGCCGATTCCTTCCATTCGCCCGCTAGAAAGATAAAAGTATAATTTTCTGTTAACATATCTTATATTTAGGAACGTATGTATAAATGTAGCAAAACAAAGACTAAAATGCCGGTACCAATTTTAATATAATATAAGTAAGCTTTCCTCAATAATGCGATAATAATAGAAAATTAATAATAAATAGATAAGCATTGTGAAATCTAAAATGGATGCCACTTATAAAATGGATGTCACTTAGGCCGTTATAAAATAAATGCTAGATTCTCATCCCCGCCCCCTCCGAGAATTAAGGCCCGCCCCGATTATTTTATTGGCAATATTTTTTAATTTTTTTTTGTATTGTCAAAACGGGTGGTTGGGAGTATGTGATGGGTAATTACATATTTTCAGAGAGAAATAAGAAAGACATTGATGAATTGTCATTTGCTATGAAGTTAGAGAGTATAGCCAATATGTTCATTCCCAGCATGCAAAGAGTTAACACAAACGATGGTCGATATTTTCGATATCCTGAAAATATATATAAAAACAATAAAATCACGCCCGCCCCCAGTTTGAACAATAAATGGATGAGAATGTAGCATTTATTTTATAATGGCCTTAGCGTTTAGTAAAAACTAATTTCTTGATAAAGGCCTTTGATTAAGTGTAACTGGCATATGGGCCACGTCATGGGAAAAGGTACCGTATATGGCAACATTTTGACATTTTTACTGTTTGACATTTTCCAATGTAGAACTCATTTTTGAACATACTGCTGTTTCAAGTTTGTTTTATGAAATTCCGATGTAAATCGGCTGATTTAGTCGCAACTTTTAGCAAATACACGGAATTCGATTTGAACGTCACGTCGCTCATTATTGTGGCAACGTCACAACTTTTTTCCGACGTCACATTAATTACCTCAGAACAATGTGTCGTCTGTCGTTTTACGCCATGTATGATACATGTAGCCTATAACATACATGTACCACATAGAGGCGAACATCAATCACCAAGGTGTATGATCACGTGGTTACAACAACAACAACGCCGCCCACTCCAAAGTAAGTATTATTTGATATTTCCTTAATATGCAACGGATTTTGATGAAATATGGCGCAGCAAACGCGTCTTCATGAGCTACATTATTATTTGAATAATGAAAACAAATAGGCACTTGGATATTGATCGGACGGACGCAGAAAACCCTTCGGATACCATGCATTAATTTTAAACATAGATGGAGGCTATAAAATACATAGGAATCCAAGATGGACGCCAAATATTCATCAATATCGGGCAGCATTATCTACACTGTGGTGGACCATTTCTTGGCACTAAGCTCGATATGAACATACTAGTTTGCTTTTCATCTGAGATACGATATTAAAAATATAGATTAATAGTTATGCTCTTCTTAAAGAGCGTGTTCGATTCAAAATGGCCGGCATATTTTCCAAAACCTCGAAAATTATTGAATATAATGTTTACTTTTGCTTTACTTATGTATACTGCTGCATTCTGTTAGGTGGTTAAATCAGTAAGTTGGACACACTTGATTTTGAAGTCATTTGTAATTGTGTTTATTCAAAATGGTCGCCTCATTTAGGCTATTTTAATATAGTGTGGTACTGACAATTGCGCGTTTCTTTTCATTTAAATTTCTTTATAGGACAGATTCACACGTGTTCAGAATAGTAGATCGCTATATATATACTAGTAGATTGTATATGGCCCATAATACACTTGGTGATGCTCGAATTAGGTTACACTCGTTGTAGAGTCAGAATATTAAAATATATGTACTGTTTGTTTTAAATATTGTATTTTATTGAGTTTTACGTTATCTATAATGCCATATATGTATACACTACGTATTGCGATTGGTCCATATGCTATAGTTCGGCCATTTTCGCATTACAGTCAGATATCGAACTGTTATATGCTGGTGTGCGGCTAAGTACCATGACATTTCAATCACTTTAGACTTACTTATAACCAAGATAAAACAATTCATGTGAAATACAACACTAATCAATTAGTATGTATTACAGTTTCTATTTCCGTGAATATCTATACATTCAAAAGTGGATATACCCATATGCATACACTTAAATTACACTGAAATATTTAATAATTGTCCAATATAACCATACGTCTGTATAAGGCAGGTCAGCATATTCTATTTCAGCAAAACTTTCCGCATGCCTGCTTGTATAATCATCGATTATAAATGGAAATATATTCTCAATTAACATATATTCTCATCAACAAAAGTCCCGTCTCCTGTACTGAAATCAATATTGACAGCGTCTATGCGTGTCACATATATAACACATAATATGCTGTAACGAATGCTCATGATTTAGATGCCTCATATCAGCTATGTGTCAATGCTTAGCTTTACACGTTTGGCTTCCAGGTTAGCTCAAACCCGGTTAGTTGAATATCCAGTCACGGGAATTGCGGTGTTGTACTGAAAAGTGGTTGTTTGGTTGATTTGTGTACATTATTTATCCATGAATCGCAATTGCAACTACCCAAATACGTGCATGTGAAAATAAGTGTCTCTGTTTGGTCTCTTGCGAACTTAAGTATATGTCGTATGTTGGTGTGCATATACACGGACGGTGGGAACTTTCTGATATAATTCTAGATTAGCATAGAATAATCAACCATGTTCATTTTAATGCATTTAAAGTATTATATATTATATTACACATATGGTTGTGATATTACAATACACAGTTATGACACTTACACATCGAATCTGTGTAACGACATTATATGATTACAACATATATGATTACAGTGTATGGTATTCCCCAGAAACAATGCCCTTCATAACTGTGATACATATACATACATATGCATTCAATATATATTGTATTATGACCGCATACTACATTTTTATAAATTTTGTTCTCTCCATGTACCAAACAATCTCATGAATGACCTCAACATATGTACCATCATGAATTCACAACATATTGATCTCGATCGCATTATAGTTTAATATCCATACTTATGTGACTCACAAATACTGACTCAATATATCCTTCCTATGTTCATAGTCCATGCCTACCTGTATATGACTTCTCTTGATAGTATAGGTCATCTAAGCGCGATTGTATTGTTAATAAACACAGCATATGCCGTTTATGAACTGAGATGTAATGGTCTGGATGACACCTTGCATCGAATTCATAGAATAGAGAGTAATGTGAATATGGCTCACACATACTGGTTATTTATTCATGCATGTACTTGCATGGCATAGCACATGGCTACCGGCATATGACTACGTAAATGATACGTCATCCAAAACAGAGATTCGATGATCATGATCACACCATTGACTCTACATATAATATACGATATGTATTTGTTATATAATTCCCCAATTTCAAGTAATTGATTATGTCCCTTGCTACACCGACAAGCACACTCGCAGTGTCCATGTGCTGAGTTTCCAAGTTATTTGTATTCCATGTTCATGTTACTGTCGTCAATATTACGACTTTGTTAAAATAATAAATGTTTCGATACATACTTTTCAGGTATAATTAAATGGTGGGAATATAACGTATGCAAATGCATATCAGTGTCTTCCATAGCGCACTAATGTGAACATTAGCATACTACTTATATAGCTCAAGATGCGATGGCATGGTTTTCGTTTTCATATCTAAAAAGCTAAGCATTCTTCTTCGCTATGAAAAATGCAACATTGGTGTTCATGGTCGTGTTAAAGATAATATGATAGAGTTCCGGTTTAATGTTTAATGGCTTTAAACGGACTATCGACAGCTCATTTCATCTGCATTGATGGGGCGGGTAACTGAATATTTGCATACAATTTCCATCCAGCCCTGACATTAGACAAACCGGATCTACTGTCAGGTCTTCACCATAGTAAGATTACCACTGATCTTATTACTCTTATAACGGGGTTAGCCGGATTCAACTCTCGCCTATAAGAAAGCTGAACATGCGAATAATGGCCAAGCCAGGGATATCGCGCTCCCCGGCAATTCTCAACCCACCATCGTTAATTATATAATAAATTACCATTCACATGCTCCCAACCTGCCACTGTATTTTATTTCTATCCGAATACATGTATTATATGCGGACATTATGTTGATTCACTCAAATGAATGAATAGCTAGATGTAATTGCAAATATGTTCCTGTTTCCTTTGACATTGTCAACATGTATTATGTTCCACTTGAAATCCTAGATCGTGACTATGTAGTCGTTTACTAACCATTACCATGTTACAGATAGGATCTATTGTTATCCATTTGTTGCACCAATACTTTGTTGATAGCTCATATTATAAAACTACGCAATATAGTAGCCATATTGGTAACTGAAATGGCGGTCATAAAATATTAATCTTTATGTCGTCATCGGAAACACTAAAACATTCATTTTATGGTGTGGCATATGCTATGTCGTTGATGACTACCCTATTTAATATAGATGTGTCAGAATTGTATCCATGTTGGCGGTCATCTTTGATTTACGTTCGTTTGCGGCGACAGATAATTCTGTACAGTTTGGAACACAAGCCTCGCACTTTAAAATATTACAAATATGATTTCCAATTATGTTTCATTTCTTTACTACTTTGTCGATCAACAGCGCCTAAGAGCTTAAGCGGCCATCTTGAATATTCTAACATGGTCAAATAATAAGTATATTAGATGGACGCACTCATTTTTGCAAAGAACACATTCAATAATGACAAAAAACGGCAAATAACTGAAATATAAATGTGCATGAAAGTGTAGCTATTTAGTTTTGTTATTCCACACACATTTACTGCTCGTCTGTGTGAATATTTGGCGGCCATCTTATATGTATATGCATTTGTCAGTGGTGAATTGTTTGTATAAGTTATCAAAACGTATTTCTATGTATGTAAACGCATAATGTAAGTACCAAACGCCATTTAATAATCAAGTCAGAATATATTTAAGACAAAAAATGTTGATACCTGGCGGCCTTCTTGAAAATCGCAAAATCACACCGGTTTGAACCACCATAAAAGCGAAGCGTCTCATATATGTCCTAAGGAAGAATATTCAACAATTTAAACAACTTTATCTGATATTTGAAGCACGATATGCACGTACATGTCCATCTACTGATATAAAATATGTTTTTGAATTCATTTGACCTCTTTGCACTTAATGACCTAAAAAATGACCTTGTCCCACCTAATTTGATTGACCGACACCGGATTCATGTTCAGGAATGTATGATGTATCAATATAGCATATTCGTTGCTTTTGCTCTCTTGGGTTGAACAGAAATCGTTCTTAAGCCACTTCTCTTCAAGGTGCCCCTCCACTATTACTACAACACGCCATTACGTCACCAGATTAGTTCACAATATTCGCAATGCAATTTTGAAATTGATGCGGCTGCATCACGCAACGAGTACTGCGGCCCCGGAACATGTATGTGTAAATCAGCTGTTGGAATGGAGCAGATTATCAAAGTACCGAAAGTACTGCATACATGCTCAAATTGCATGATATTTCCGACGCTCGACGTGGCACGAGGGAACTGTTCGGACCCGAAAGGCAGTACCCACGGCTGACCATAATCGAATCATATATTTGATCGGAGTTCACTCATTAGGTACACACTGTTCTTTATACCAGAGACATTATCTGAGACATCTTCTGGCAAAATAAACATTTATTCATCATTAACCCACGTATTGATTGGCATTATTATACATTGTAGATCTGACGTAAATATCCACAGTGATATCAGGGGCGATAACCGTGTTTCCTTAACAAATCTATATACCCTACCGGGCTCCGTAATAACCGTGTTTCCTTAAACTCTTAACGGACATTACTATTTATTCTCTGTATTTATTTTTCAATGTGCTTTGATCATACTTTATAATCTGTTGAACATGTTATTTCTTCCGGTAACGCATTTAATTAGTATAAATAACTAAAAGATAGCATGCCTCATTTTCATATGAAAATAGCCTGATACCACCGCGAGTCACTATTAGTAAAATAAATATTACTAATTGATTATATTTGTATAGCGGGCTCTTTTAATTTTTAGAACTGGTGGAAAAGGGACACAATTATACACTTATTTAATTCCTATAAAGAACATATGTTTGTGCCTACTGAGTGGACATGTACCTTTAATATTATACTGAATGTATTTCATTATCACAGCCAAAATGGCTGTGATAATGTAATAAATTCAGTATAATATTAAAGGTATATACCCACTCAGTAGGCACAAACTGTTCTTTATAGGAATTAAATAAATGTATTATTGTGTCACTGCATTGATTATTTCCCTCATGCTGATATTAACCATATCTCGGAGGAGGTATTAAACCAATTATGTGGTTCAACTACGTACATCATATGGCCTGTTTCAGAGTTATTGCCCTTTGATTATTATTTTTTTCTGATTGGCTGAGCTTGTAACCGTGATAACTCGAAAGATTTAAGTACGATTTCCACCCAAACTGTCAGCATGCTTACATTGACGACATCTCGGATGAGTTCTTAAACCACGTATGTCACATGACCGGTTTCAAAGTTATTGCCCTTCGATTTTTTTCTGATTGGCTGAGCTTGTCGGCGAGCATCTGGTTTTATCGACTTTCTATATGCAAATGAGGCATGATATTTTTTAAATATTTATACTAAAAGTGTAAGTAGGCACAAACATGTTCTTTATAGGAATTAAATAAGTGTATAATTGTGTCCCTTTTCCACAAGTTCTAAAAATTAAAAGTGCCCGCTATACAGATATAATCATTTAGTAATATTTATTTTACTGATAGTGACTCGCGGTGGTATCAGGCTATTTTCATATGCAAATGAGGCACGCTATGTTTGAATTATTTGTGCAATGAGAATAAGTAGTAAAGTCCGTTAACATTTTAAGAAAACACGGCTATCGCTCCTGATATCAGTGTGGAAATTTACGTCTGATATAAAATGTATATTATTACACTCTTGCGAGTTATTTGTACGGGTTTCGCTGTGGGAGAAAACCCGTAATCAACTATTGACAAATAATACACAGTGAAGAGAACACCCGTAATTGCGTGTTTGCTTTCTTGCAAACCACGAACTACTATGCAAAAGGTTTAATTTTGATTACAGTCAAAATAAAGTTATTTAAACACTTGGGGAGCGTCTCAACTAATCTACAATGTTAATGTGATTGAACACACTCCAAACATGCACTCAAATAAATCTAGTTCATAGAAACCGCTGCGTAATTTGGATTTCAGACGTCACGTCGTTGTGTAACTATTCACACGCACAGCACAATTCATTGACTACACTCACACACAAAATGTGAATAAATATCCGCCGTGGAAGTGTAATAAATATGATATTCCATCGTACATGTTTGAATAGCGGAAAGAATACACTCGTGTCCGTCGGCGTCCGTGAAAGCAACTCGTTCGCTACGCTCACTCGTTGCCTACGCGGAAGCCGACGCATACTCGTGTATTATTTCCTGCTATTCAATATGTACGATGGAATATCCTCTATGTACCTGCGTATACTACTCACAGACTGTTTTTTTCTTATACATGTATATGTAGAGAATAGAAATGTTAGTGCCGTGAATGGGAAAGAATGAGTATTATTTTTCCTGCTATTCAATATGTACGATGGAATATCCTCTATGTACCTGCGTATACTACTCACAGACTGTTTTTTTCTTATACATGTATATATAGAGAATAGAAATGTTAGTGCCGTGAATGGGAAAGAATGAAAATACAAAGAATAACCCCAGTCACCGCACATATTCATACGCAGTGATTATGTCGTATTGACAGGATATCAAAAATGTTTCACGGCACATACGCACTGTGTTGACGGGATAAATATATTTTTGTAATTTCCTTCGCTTTCTATTTTAGGGACAAAGGCTAACATGGAAACAGAGCTAGCATATAGCTTCCCGAAAAACGAGGGTGCGACGATACGGCTAAGGTATGATAGTTTCACCATTAGAAGTGCATTAGGCGCCGATGTAAAATGTTTCACGTCGAAACAATGCACTGGTTTCCTGACGAGCCGTCACACAGCTCAACCTGGAGAGCTAAACAAATTATTCGTCTAGTAACAGGCGCAAATTTCTTGCGCCGGTTACTAGACGAAACTGGGTTTCTACAATATTTAATTCTACATGCAGCTAAATTGGGAATTCGTCAGGAAACCGGCGCCTATTTCGACGTGAAACATTTTACGCCGGCGCGGATAGCAGCACCAGTGATAGCATACTAGCTAATCATACGATCAGTAACTGTTATTATCCTTTCCATTTGTAATTTTCAGTTTTCAGTGTTTCGCTACAGTGGAACCTCTCTAAACAGGACACCCTGGGAGGTGTCCGGTTTAGAGATGTTCCACTGTAAGACACGCCTGTGTGTTTCGTGATGATGACCCGATAAATTATCATCGGAGATAAAGGGCAAGTGACAATCAAAGTTAAGCACTAATAATCGTTCTCAGCATCCGGTTTATAGAGGTTCCACTGTATTGATATTGCATGAGAAACACTGAGAATTAATTCTTAGAATATCAGAAATGTATGTTGTATATATGGGCCGCGCTCTGTGAAAGCCAGCCTTAATGAAAACGTCATGAAAGCATGAAAATGACGTCGCAAAGTTACGCTTAAATTTACCAACGTCACGTCGGATTTTGAAATAGTTGCGTCATTGCAATAAGTTGACGTTGTCCTATTTATAACCGTACGCTTTACTATTTGTGGCTCACAAACATTTTAATGCTGGATACGCGTAGCAGAATTTTACAGTTGTTTCCATAGTGGTTTCGGTTTCCTTCAAGGAAACACGTAGTGATTTTGTCGATTATATTTTATAATATATGGACGACTTGTGCCCTGAAATTTGAAACTAAATAACCATACAACCGGTAATTTTTAGATAACACCATCACAGAATCAGTATTATGTAACAAATAGAACTGGGCACAGGGCTTAATTCGTTTAATTTACTGTTTCGCCTGTCGAATGTTTAAAAAATCAACATAAAAATACAATTTGGAAATTTTCAGAAAAATAAGCGTATCACAGATGTCAGATATACGCCGCTCCTGGCATATCGCATCATGGTGACACTGGGCCAAACATGTTTTAGTATTTAGTGTGTTGTTATTGTGTCACATGCATATTTACTGCGACACAATAATCATGATAATTGTAAGACATGATTGTAGCCACCAAGGACGTAGCCTACTGATTTCTATCTGTATCTGCTACCACTTCCGTGTACGGTGTCACGTACTATTTAGCGACTTTCAAAAATATCACATTGAATCAGCCGTACGATTGCCGCTTGATAACAATGTAAATATTCTTTAAAATGACCACTTGTAAATATGGTTATATGAACGGTATAATAATTTTACTAGTATATTTGCAATCATTGCAGACACTGATCAGACTGCACAGATGTACAGGTCTCCAACATTTACACATTTAAGAAGTCCGACTTTGCCAGATTGTTGTTAATTTTTTTACATTGTACTACATTGTACTAAATAATGCACGTCTGCGTGCTTTGTTTGTTATCAAAGGGCCGTTCTAGTCGGAGGCGTGTAAATAATATAAATCAAACGCACATGCCAGGCCCGTACGCAGAGGGGGTGCGACGGGTGCTTAACCCTTTCAACACCAAATGCCTGTGGTATTGGCAAAAAGTGTAGATCCAGATGAGCCGGCTTGTGACGAGCCGTCTCATCAGGATCTGCATTTTTTTCAAGTAATGTTCATACTTTTGAGAACAAAAATACCCCATGTTCATAAATGGACTGGTCTGAAAATCATTTTGTGATGATTGTATTGGGTTGCAAAATTAAAATATCAAAATCCATTCCAGTAACTTAGGGGTGAAAGGGTTTAATCTGCCGAGGTATCCGTGGATGTGCATACAAAATGTTTAGCCCTTCGCACCGTCGATACCGCACCCCCCTAAATTAATTCCTGCGTACGGGCCTGCATGCACACATTAAACGGGTTTAAATTCAAATGAGCCGCTTCGAACGATATTTGCATGGTGTGGAGTGTCATTCCAACAAAATCAATGTTGTGATCGGGACAAATTTAGTGTGTAAATAGAGAATAGTAGGTTAGTGTCGTGAATGGGAAAATACCTGGCAATGCTTATGAAACGGGATGGGCGAGGCTCTGCCGTGCACATCCCGTTTCCGTTCCGCGCCAGATATTTTTCCCATTCACGGCACTAACCTACTATTCTATTTATCCCGTCAACACCTACAAAAATAACCCCAATAACCGCAAATATTCATACGCAGTGATTAGGTCGTATTGACAGGATATCAAAAATGTTTCACGGCACCGTGTTTCACGGCACATACGTACTGTGTTGACGGGATAAATCACTGACTGTGTTATATATAGTGTGTAGTTATGCAAAATACATGTACGTACGCCACGGTGCTTTTTCAGGTTTTCATTTTAGGGTGGGGGGGGGGGACTTCTTAATTGAAATAGTTTACTATACTTTCGAACTAGCAGCGTTTGTTCGTCGACCAAGCGGATCTGGGGAGACTGCTAGGTGGGTCCGGCGGTATGCCCTCCGGAATATGTTTGATATTTACACCCCATTTTGCTGCGTTATGGCGCATTTTTTAGAGCAAAAATATATTTACTCGCCAAATTTTAGGGGGGGGGGGGGGGGCGCCGAGTTTTCCCCTACGTGAATCAGCCCTTATGTTTAGCATGGCTGTTTCTTTGTTTACAAAGGCGCTGAATGTACTTTTTCTGAAACACAACAAAACAAAATTGCACATTCCTTTTGCAAATTAATTATTCCCGACGAGAGAATATACTGCCGATATTTTTATCGGGACATGTAACAATTATACAACCATGTATGTTACATCTCCACATTTTCCCGGCAGTGGCGGTGGTGGCCAGTCGAGGGAGTGGGGGGGGGGGGGGGGGGGGTCAGCTCAGCATTTTCCCATAGACCAGCTACCTGCGTGTACGGGGTACATGTACATTAGCCCGTCCGCCAGTCATATTGGCTACACATAAAAATGTTCTTCCCGCTTTCTGAGATGTAAATTTAATTCCGAGAGTCGGGGAATGGACAGTAGATTTTTATTTTGCCAAAAATGCCCGGGGGTGTCCGACTACCCTCTAGACCCCATCGGGCGCTGAAGTCATTGATATGTGCAGCCAAAGGCCTATCCAAATTCTGGTCATTCATTTCTACAGAAAACAGAACAAAATTCATTTGTTTCAATCACCGATACGATGTGCATATAATTTACAATTTCCAACAGCAGGAATGCCGTTTAGTTGTTTGTCTTTGGTGACGTATTGTCTAAATCAATAAATGACGTCACAATTAACTGTAAATGACGTCAATTCTGAAATAATTACAATGTATCTTTCTGGCGACACATGTATATGAATCTATTATGGCGATGGTTGCAAATTACGAAGCCACAGGTCGGCTGATTATAGATTTAAAATCGATAGTTGTGCGTTTGTTTTGTTCACTACATGTACATATCATAGTTTTATTCTGATGAATTTTTGATAGTATACATACGAACACTTGTAGATACATTTAGTGTAACTTATCAGCAAATACAGTTTACAGCAAGCACCGTCAATGAGTCTATGAACATTCATTTCTACTGTAGGCTGTTAAGTTGCATTGTACAAACGTCGCCGTTTCAATAACGTCATTTTTCCGTGCGTGATTAACATGGTGCTACGAAAAGTGAGATAAAACAAAATCTATTAAACATAATTGCATTTTCTTTTCAGAATATTGTTTTTGAAAGGTGTCCGTATCAGAAAACCTAAAAAAGTGAAAACCAAAAAGTGTGTAATTAAGGCTGGTTTTCCCAGAGCGCTGCCCATATACGTGTATACGTATGCTTCGGAAACGTTTAAAGGTACATGCCCACTCAGTAGGCACAACATGTTCATTATATCAGAGACATCATCTGAGACATGTTCTGGCAAAATAAAGCTTCACTCAACATTACCCCACGTATTGATAGGCATTATTATACATTTTATATCAGACGTAAATGTCCACACTGATATCGTCCGTACGTAGGAATTAATGTTAAATAACGGATGTTAGAAAATACCATGCCTAATTTGCATATGAAAATAGCCTGATACCACCGCGAGTTACTATCGGTAAAATCAATATTACTAAATGATTACATGTGTATAGCGGGCACTCGTAATATTTAGGACTGGTGGGATAGTGATACAATTATACACTTATTTAATTCCTATAAAGAATATTTTGTTCATACTGACGGGGGGCATGCATCTTAAAGCCGAATTGGCGACGCAGAGGTAATTAACACTTTCACCCCTAAGTAACTGGAATGTAATTTGATATGTTAATTTTGCAGCCAATCCAGTTATCACAAAATTACTTTCAGACTAGTCCATTTATGAAAAGGTTGTATTTTTTGTTCTAAAAAATATCGTTATGAGCCGGCTCATCTGAATCTGCATTGTTTGCATAAACCGCTATAGCGGGCTTTCGGGTTCAAAAGGTTAAAACAAAAGTGGTTTACGTGACACGAGATGCGGATCAGGTGATTTTCATATACGAACTCGCCCACTTTCGAGTTAACAGATCTGTATTATTACATAGATTAGTATAGATATATACCTTACTCGAATCATGTTTCTACGGAAGCCCATTAGGGCCACTTCACTTTTTTTTAATTTCCATTTATTTCAAGAAAAGAACTTGAAAATTCAAGAACACATCTTGAAATATCGAATTTTCAAGTTCTTTTCTTGAATTTTCAAGATCTTTTCTTGAACTTTCAAGAAAAGATCTTGAAAATTCAAGAAAAGAACTTGAAAATTCAAGAAACATCTTGAAAATTCAAGAAAAGATCTCCTATTGCGTGCGCACGCGAAAGTAAACAATATTTCCATGTCCCCTCTGTGCCACCGTATCAATGCGTATTCAGCTAAAATAATTGCGTAAAATACGCCAATTCGCACCTTATCTGTATTTCTGACTCTTTACGTACTTTACCATGTTTACTAGTAACCTTCCATATTTCATAATCTATTAGTCACGTTCCTGGAACGCGGAAGTGAATTGTGTTGATATGTGACGGTGGTTGGTGAAATGGTGCCTATATGATTTGTGACCGGTGTAGCTCCTGACCAAATAGTACACGCACACAGACAACGATCTATATTCCTTGTTAGAAGCATGGCGGGAGTTTCATTGATGCAGAGGCGAAGACTGCTCATGCGGATGCACAGACTGATCTGGGTCTACACTGGGTCGCAATACCCATAAGCCCGATTTTCCCAGTCGCAGCCATATTTGCCAATACAGTATGACAAGTCACAGCATACATGTACTAGTTGTAGGTCAAATGTTCCCAAGAAATGTAAACGGAACCATTAACATTCATAAAGAGTTAGATAGCACAGGTGGAAGACTCGGACCTGTGACACAAAACAAATGCCCATTAAAAAAATCCATTACACCACCCACTTGGTATCATACAGTACTATCTTCTATTACCACTTGGTCTCATACAGTATTATCTGTTACATTAATAGAAGATAGTACTGTATGAGACCAAGTGGGTTGGATAATGGATTTTTTACAATGGGCATTTTTTTCTAGTAATAGAAGATAGTGCTGTCAAATCATGTTTTTATTGAGAAATATGGCTGTCTTAGGTTATGTCTCAGATATAGTCACTGGGTCTCAGATAATCAATATCAATATGTATACGTTATTGTTCACACATTGGATTTTTAAGGAATTAAATTTAGATCCTGAAAAATCCAATATGTGAACAATAACATACATATAGTTCAGCAAAGTGTACATTGCAATGTCCCATCCAAGTATTGATTTCCATTTCCCGACGAACAGTATTATTATAGTGGGGATGGAAATGATACCACCTAGTTTGGAGGGTCTTATCGGTGCTGATTATGGTCCCACCTACCACAGGAAAGTCTTTTTTCTAACATAGGGTCTATAATTTATTTATAGGAGTGTAAAAAACTCCTATAAATTGGTGGTTAGAGATCCAAAATCGATTTCGTAGCCTTTTACCCGCGTTCTATGTTTAATGATATCGGATTTAATTTCTGCAGGAACCCCTTGGCATGCCATGAGTTTATGTATCTATACGGTTGGCGCGCTAGCCATCGATTTTCCACACCATTCGCACAAGACGTTGGTGGGTCAACACGAAGCCTTTCGCCTGTGTACCCCCAATCCGCGCGATGTCGCGGATTCTCTGCCACAATCGAGACAAGTATATGGCTTCATATCAAACTTTGGTTTACCTATAGGTTTTGCTTGTTTAATATGAAATAGTAGCCGAAACCGAGGCCTATTACCGAAGGTGGTGTTGGAACTTTTCCCCCACTGTTATCCCAATAATCGATAAGGTGAAATGCACTCAGGCTACGCATCGACTGGTTAGCAAGGAATTACGTGCTCGCAAGCATTATCGTTTAGTAATACTTCAAATCAGAAAGTCAGTTATAAAGACATAACCGATATTTTCTCAATGTTAAACAGCGGTCGGGCAGGAACACCATTGATAAAATATCGGGCAAGTCTAACTGTACCACCTTTTTTTAATATATCAGCAGACGACAATGTTCCAATTACACGGTTATTTGTATTTATAGCCCGAGTGCATTTCTCCAATAGTGATTGGCGTGTATTGGTTTATGCACCAAGCTATCGAGGCGATCTATATATATGAGAGAGGTGATTGCGTCACGCGGTAACATGATTACTTCCTGGTACGGACAGGTTGCGGTTATAGAAATGTATGGTGGTTAGTGGGTGTTGTAACTCCCCCCCCCCCCACTTTATCTCCCAGTTTTAACCTAAATTTATCCCAATCAGTATTCTCAATCTTGGGAAGGGTGGCGTGCGCCTTAATTCTAATAGTATTTTTTAAATCCTCATATCGAGACATCTCCTCCACCACCGAATCAAATTCAGCGTCCGATATATTGTTATCGGCCAACGCTTTGGACACGATAACGTCGATGATATTTTTCTTAGACCTTGCGAGAACCGATATTCTGTCTTGCTTTCTACTTTTATTTTCGAATTTTCTCCCCACTACTCTGAACGCCACACATAAGAACCCCGCCCCAGCGGCTACCCCGCTCAAACCCCCTACAATGGGAATTGCCACGACTGTAGACAATAATGCGGCTGTTCCGGCCCCACCCATTATAGAAATTGCTGCCAGCACGGCGCTCACACCCTCCACTATGTTTGCCGTTCGTCTATATTGTTTAACATTTACCCTCCGAATTTCCCCCTCTCGTTTTAGAATATCCTGCATCTCTACGATGTTTTCCAACCTAAAATCTGAATTGGAAGCGTGCTCGGAAGCGGTGATTCGTTCATATTTAAATTTTACAAATTTAGTTCAATCAACAATGTCACAACAGTGGAAGAACTCGCTGGGTCAGCGATTTTCGTAACAAAGTTAATAACACTACCTTCGGAAAGTCTAATTGGATCGTCACCGGCGAACAAAACCACCGCTGAACTCTGTCCAGCGAGTTTATTGACTCCAATCGCCCGTTCTTCCCCATCCAGCACGAGATGTACGATGACCGCGCCCACATGTTTACCCTTAGCATTAACCGAACAGACCGCCATTGGTAGAAGTTTACCTGGAGATGTCATGACGTATCCCCCATATATATTGCTCGTTTTGGCACCAAATGAATATTCATAGACCCCCTCATTCAATAGGCCCCGCTTCTCAGCCCAAACTGTTATGATGGGTTTTCTGCTGCGTAATAACTTAAACTGCTCTACAGATGTGTCCAACAATGCGGCAAGCTTCTCGATAGCGGTATGGGCCTCAAGACGAACCTTTTCAGAGGTATCCTCAAGTGCTTTGTTCGCGTCTTTACGAACACGTTTCAGTTTATCGGAAACATCCATAAGCTCGGTATGGGCCTCTTCCCGAAATTCGGTTATTTTTACGCCTAGTTCAGTAAGTGCTGTCTGGTCCTCAGAGCGCAACATCCCATAGGCTTCCGTAAGGTCCGTCTGTGTATGTGATCGGACATTCTCAATACCCGTCCGGACTTCCTCAATCCCCGTCCGGGCCTCTTGGTGAACTTGTGCCATAGATGTTAGGACGTCCGTTCTCAGTTGTGTTATACTTCTACGAATGTGCTTTGTAGCTGAAGTCACAGTGTCATCAACCAGTGCTACGGTTTTCCCGGTAGTTAAAAAATCACTCTCTGTGGGGGTGAATCCACCACCTGAACCATCCTTGTATTTCGATGGGGACAACCAATCGCGATTGGAATTGGAAGAACTATCTGGCCCGTATATACTCATAATGTTGGTTGTTATAAATTCTATTACGAACATGAGTTTAATTCTTTGAATGAATTTGAAATTTCTAGAACGACCGAAATCGGATAATAGTTATTCAACTCTTTAGCCTGGTCGTCGAGAAAAGAGACCTTAAATTCGTGGATGTGACCAGATTCCAAAACTTTCATCTCGGGGGATGGAAAGTCTAATGTCACAGTCTCCCCAAAATAACAATCACTGGCGGGCACTGTTTTAAGTAGTGTGTTGGGGGCCCCATTTAGCAGGTTATACGACGTGTTCAACTGGTTCAAATGTATTTTGAGGGTTTTGGTAAAGGCTAGAACCACAAGCACATCTCCAACTAATTTTTGGCCCCGAGGGGAAACAATCTTTTTAAGTGGGTGGCTGAAACCGAGGCGAATGCCTAATGGGTCTGATACAGTTATCACAGCGCCTTCTGAAGCAGTTAATGTTGCGAGCCCGGTAGCCTTCGATACTGTGAGGTTGGCTTCGTCGCCAAGCTTTGTGGAAATACAGTATATGAGTTGTCTTGCACCCCACAGTCCGGGAGGCAGCTTTACACTTACTTGTTGTCCATCCTTCACATAGTAAAACCCTTCGCGCTCCCCCAAGTTTCGCCACCCAACCGTGAAGGTGATTGATCTGAGGCCTACCCGGCGTTTTCCACAGCAGTTGTCGATTGACTTCTGAAGTTGACAACTCTCTTTTCTAACATTATTGATAGTAGCAAACATAATACTATCTTTCAATGGATACCAAGGCATTTAGCTTTAATTATAATGCAAACTACAAAGTTGGTGGTAAATACACGCAAACAGACGTTGCTAACCCCCTTATACACCCAACTATAACAGTTAGACCGGGCAGTGGCTTTGTCACCAATTTCCCTAATATGTTTGAGAAATATGTAGTTCCAAAGAATACTAACCAAGATGTAGTACTAAGCTGGGATTTTTCCCATACGAACTTCTGGCAGAACCAGCTAAATTTCGCTGTATGGTGCGCAACAGCCGGATGTGGAGTTTCACATCAAGACCATCTGACATCCAAGAATGTCATGCTCCGAAGTGTCTACAACTTTCATGTGTATTACACCATTAGGAGGATTCTCAAAGAACTAGGTATTCCACTACCCCAAGACGCCGGCTGGGATCCCAGTTCCACCACATACGACCGTAAGACGGTTCTCAAAGAACTAGGTCTTCCACTACCTCAAAACGACGGGGGGGGGGGTCCCATTTCCAGCACATACGACCGTAAGGCGTTCGAAAGATTGTGTAACGAATTTGGGGTACCAAAAGACGCGGACTGGAGACAGAAAGTATATACCCCAACCAACAGCTTAGGGTTAGTTCACCTTAAAGGCTTAGTTAGTGGTGGGCATCTGGATAAAATCCCTATATATTTCACAGGGTTGTAGAATGATCGCGTGACTCGAACACCACCACCAGTTAGAAAAATGGCAACATGGACTAAATATAATTATAAGTTGAATACGATGACGTTCGGTGATGAAGTGCTTGGAGAGCTTGCGTGTAAAGACGGTTATTGTGATTGGCTACCTACAGTAGCCCACGTGGAATACCTAGACCAGGGTGATACTCTACAGATGCGAAATGCGTGGACCACATTTATGTCAGATAAAAACACTGGATTTACGCAGGGCGGGGTTATTCGCCTCAACGACTCATTTCGCATATACGTCTGGGCCATCCTCGGCTCACAGAAGCAAACACGCAGTGCTATACTGGGCATGGGAAAGGCGTTTGTCGCACAAAAACAGTTCTTGGCAAATGTCGAGGACGCCATCTCAGCTAAGATGGGCATCCAGGCGGCGATCCAAAATTATCAAGACGTTTTGCAGACTGCCCGCACCCCAGTAGACTATTCATTTGGAATAGGTCTTTATATGGCGCCGAGCAATATGATACTACGAGACGACCCGGTTGACGGTTACAATAATCAGATCGTAGTCGCCAACGCCAATCAAAAAATCGGCCGCAACGGGAACGTGAACACGGGTATCATCAAACTCCCACCAAGAGGCCCGGGTTCATCCAATCTCGATTGGGAGTTGAGGTTGGAAATTCAAATACATTTGAAAACGATTTCATAAAACCGCAAGCACCCACCCCAGTACAAAGCACACCGTCAAGTTCCACCAGTTCCCCTAATTCACGAATTGGAACAGGAGCGGGAACTAGTGGCACAACCCACGAGGAGGAGAAATTAGGGCTCATCGTCGCCCTCGTGGCGATCGGACTATTTGTGCTTTGGTTTTAGGAACTCTCGGGAGGAGAATAGTGGAAGACCGGCGATCGCCACGATTAAAGCCCAAGCATGATCGGCGAGCCATCCGGCCGTTTTTGATAATATAGATAACAAGTAGGAGATGACACTCCCGATCAGCCCAGCCAGCGCGGCAGCCGCCTTTCCGGCTAATTTAGCCAGGAGATTGGCGAGGGCTTTTATATGCTTTTTTGCCCACTCTTTGGCTCCACCGGATGTTGTGGGTGCTGGTGCGGGTACAGCAGCGGCACCGCCAGTGAAAGCTAGAACTATGGTTGATATAGTCATACCGAGAGCTGCGAGGATGCTTACTATCGTGACGCACTGCTCTCTGAACAGAGTGCGAAGACGCTAACCGAGTGTCATCTCCTCGTGCAGAACCATCGAGATCGTTTCGCGGATCCGACTTATTTGAGTGCGGAGATCCTCACGGCAAGCCGATGCAGCCTCCAAGCGAGCTTCTATTTCATTTCGCAACGACCGCAGTCGTTCGGTGATCCGCTCGGTAGATTCTCTATCGCCACGGGCTTCCCCAAGTTTCCTTTCTTCTAGCGTGATATGTTCATCCAACGCCGTGAGTTTGGAGAGGTTATGAACCAGTTGACCCCGGACCTTTTGTAGAGCCTTATCGAGTCCCCGGAGTTCGCGAAGAGGTAACGGTGGGTCATCGTTCGACCCTTGGTCGAGGTTGAGTATTTCGGTTTCGCTGAACGTGGTCTCCATCGTGCGAATAGCGTCGGTGGCTACTCGAGGGACCTCTCTGATATCGACAGTTTCTATCACGGCGGCCGTCTTCGCCATCGTTTCGTCGGTAGACTCTAGGGCATCTACAGCACGGGCCAGCATAATTTTTTTTACCAGGCTTCCAATCTGGGAATCCTAATTCATTCTTTACGATTTGGCTACCGCCCCGGTTTCCGGCAATGGTGCTCAGCGCTAGGGGTTTTCCGGTCCTCATGTTGATGATTGGGACAATTGGTGCTGATCGTAGTCGCAACCTGCCGGCCCGATCCACTTCGAACTTGGAGTAGCCACGTCCGACAGACGGGACCAGACCGTTTTCTGCCAAACAGATGTAGTAGTCGTTTACAGCTGACTCGAGTAAATCTCGACTTTGACCAACGGTAGCGCCACCTATTTCCCCCAATTCACGAATTTAAACTGGAGTCTCTATGAAGGGTGCGTCGAAGGTCGTGAGGGAATCCTCGAAGTCATCATCATCGATGTCATCATCGAGGGCATCGTCTCGGTAGCGGCCGAATTCTTCTGTGCCAAAATCGTCCATCTTTAACGTTGTATTAAAGAAAAAACATACGGGTTTAATAGAGTATTTAGTTTCATCGAAACTATGTCTTCGAGTCAATGCGGCCGCAAACTCAATCCATACCGCAGACTGCGGGAGCCCCTCGGGGCGAAAGGCGTGAGACAGAGCGTCATTATTACGATCAACCCATCGACGATCGACCACAACCAGCAGCTCTTAGCCCGCTTTCCCAACCTCGGAGCTAGCGACGTCATTGTGCCGGGGACTGTTCGCCTCGCTTTCACTATTTCGCTGACGTCGACAGACGCGGACCGAACCGTCGTTCAGAACCTGGGTCGCGCCATCGTCAAGAAGACCATGGTAAATATTTCTGGTAATGAGGTGATGTCGATCGACGACAGCGACGTCTACCATTGCTATCAGGACCTATGGAAGACGGCGCAAGAGCGCGAAAATGCGGACTATCAGGGTATTGACACCAGCACAAATAAGAACGTAACCAAACTTAGAATCGGGGCTGGTAACAAGGCAGATAACAACGCGAGCGACAACGTGGTCGCGGGCTCTTACGGCAACCGCTTCTACATCCCGCTCGACTTTGAGTTGCTGGAGAGTGACATGCCCTACTATCAGAGCGCTTTGGCTGACCGCCTCGAATACGAACTAACGTTCAACGACTACGGCCGAGTTCTCATAGCCACCGACATGGCATCGACGTATACGATCGACAATGTTTCGTTGGAGTACGACATGGTCACGATGCCCGAACTCGCGCGATTGATCAGAACCCAGTACGCCGGGCGCGTTGCCATACTTTACGACCGAGTTCTTCGCCACCGCAAGATGACGAAAGACAAAAGCGATACATTATGGAATATTAACGTCAACGTACCCGCCCGCTCGATGAAAGGTATACTGATGCTGTTCGAGGAGGCTTGGTTCGCGCTCGGGGTTAGAAAAACCGACAAATTCTATAACCCCAAAATCACGAAGGTCGAGGTGACGATCGAGGGAGTCCCCAAACAACTATACAGCCAGGGCCTTCGCACGCACCAGCAGTGGGACGAAGTCAGAAAGCAGTTTGCTGCCGGCTCTAAGCGCTCCCCGGAGGTTGCCGCGGTTGCCAAAGACCTGCAGCTCTCGGACGTCTCCCTCGCGGAGTTCCTGACTACCAAATACGCGTTATGGCTAGACATGCGAGCCAGCGACGACGACCAAATGCACGGTAGTGGACGCCAAGTTGAGAACGCTAGTGAGGATGTGACGATCCAGATAGCCAAAGAGGCGGACTGAGCTGGCGCATTGAACGTGTACTTATATATAATCACAGACGCACAACTCAACATCGAAGATGGTCGATACGTATCAGCACTCTACTAAATCTAAAATTAAAGTTTGTGATGCCCACTCTGCCATAATATGTGGGCAGACAGGATGCGGAAAAACGGTTTTCATCCTCGACTTGCTCGAGGGGTCCTACCGCGATGTCTTTCGACACATTGTGATCCTGTGTCCCACTGTGCGACACAACGATACTTATCAGCGACGCCCGTGGATATGGAGCGACCCTCAGGTATACGTCATTGACCCCGGCGACAGGCTTCACGATTGGCTACGTGGCTTCTACCAAGTCTTTCAGGGCGAGCCCAGCCTATACGTGATTGACGAATGCTCGGCCAAGGCGGCGATTACCAAAAAGAAGGACATGCTCTCCGAGCTCGCATTTTCTGGTCGCCATGCGGGGCAAAGTGTATGGATCTCCACTCAGAAGTACAACGCCGTCCTCAAGGATCTGCGCGAGCAAACGAAATGGGTCGCCCTCTTTCACTGCAAGGACCGAGACTCATTCGATGAATGTCTTCGAGAGAACGACGTTATCCCAACGCGCAAGGAGCGCCTGGAGGTTCGACAGATGCTTTCGGAAACTAAGCACGCCAAGCTTCTGCTAAAGACTGATCAACCCACAGATTATGAAATTATCAATTAATTACTGAGCAATTGCTTAACGCTCGTTAGTAACTGCTGAGCAAATGCTTAACAATGCTGTGCAATTGCTGAACAATGCTTAACAAATACTTAATAATGCTTAACAAATGCTGAGCAAAATGCTGAACAATGGTTAACAATGTGGGAATACATTTGTTGCTCCGCTGTGAGCTTTGTTGCGAGCATAACGGTGATCATAAGTATCGGGTGGTGCGCTTTTATTACTTTGTAATAAATCAATATGTTAGACTTATGAGGCTAGTCAGAATAGTATTAATTATTAAAGATAAAATAATGAACTGCGACGAACTTCTCGATCAGCTAATGGAAGAGACAGTCGTGTCGACTGCCGACACGACTGGACCTATAGGAGCCGACACGACTGGACCTGTAGGAGCCGACACGACTGCCGACACGGTCCTGAAAGAAAATGAAAACACGACGCGACGCGAGGGGCTAGCTGCGCTGGTTGCTGGGGGACAATCGGAGCGGTATTTCGGTAGGCGTCTATCAGTTTGTCAGGTGGATAAAATGTCAGATGTCGAGGTTGATAAAATGTATACGCGATACGAATCTAAATTGGGGGCAGAGATGACGAAAACTCTTGGGGCGGCGGCTATTCATTTGTACGCTACCGCCGTTAGTATAATTCTCCCTATACCAAACACCGCGGGGTTGATTGGCGATCTAGAGACTGACCCTTTTGTAGGACACACTCTTAGAACAGCCTGCTGCTCAATTTATCACACTTTTGGAATGTACTTAGCTCCGCTGACAACCGCGTTGACCACGGCTAAACACTGTCCATTTGGACATATATGCCCACGAACTATAAGCTCAGAAAATGATGACACAAGACGCACCTGCGACAGTGACGGACAGACCTCAACTCCCAATCGAGATTGGATGAACCCGATTCACCCCCAACTGCACAGGTGCGGTTGAACCCGATTGCCTGACACAAAAACCCAAAAAGACAGGCAGCTGGGCGGGCAGCGGCTGCCACCCGAAAAGCTAAACAAGATAAAATACTCGCCGAGCTTCGAGAGTCCAAACAGTCGGTGCAATCGGGGATTGCTGTTCCAGCCGCTCCTGAGCTGGAGCCCCAATCGCAATTGGAGTTGGTGGTAGAAACAGCAAAACACCCGAAGGCAGCTGTTTCTCCGCAGGAACTGTCTGTGCAATCCCCGATTGCTGTAGCTCCTACCTGGATTATCTCGCGCCGCTGGATCCCTAGCCACAGCTTTCAGATTTATATGTACCGTCAGAGGCCCAAAAAACACCGCGAGATCGCGTTCATCGTCGTGGGGATGGTTGCGACGGGTCTCGTCAGCTACTATATTGGAAAAGCAATAAGCAAAAGCAATAAGCAATAATTATTTCAATTTTTTTTTTTAAATAATATATATAGAACGATGTTAGTTGACGAGCTTTATTTTGCTCTAATCGATGTAGGCTACACGGCCCTTAAACAACGTTTAGCTGGCGCAAAGTGTCTGATCCGTCTGGCCCAAGATTCTCTGGAGATGTGGCGCGAGGACGAAAAAGCTGCCAACATTTTCGCAAAGCGGATGTTAGATTCCTCCGAGTTCCCGCTCCTGTTCCAATCCAATCACGATTGGAAGAATTGGGGGAACTTAACCGGCAGCTGCAGCGAGACTTCCAACACAGATTTAGTATTGACGACGCAATTACCGGACGATCTGGAGTGAGCATGTTGGAGACTGTTCGATCTACCAGAATACCTCGCATACGATGGACACGCGAAAGCTTGGCAGCAAACTATCAGTTCGCCTAACGCGCAAGCTAGCGAACACATACTACAGCCCCCGCGGCTACTGGAAGGGACTCGCGGCCATCAAGAACCTCGCGGCGGCGACCAAGGTTTCCGAAAACGCAGCCAAGGAATGGCTCAAGAAGCAGGCCATCTGGCAGATCTATTTACCCGCGCCTCACAATATTCCGCGGCCGAAATTCGACGTGCCAGTGCCGAACGAAGTCCACCAAGCAGACCTCCTGTTTCTCCCTCACGATCGTGTCGGTCGCAAGACGTACAAGTACGCACTGACAATCGTTGACGTAGCGAGTCGGTATAAGGGGGCTGAGCCGCTGGCCACTAAAGAGTCTAAGGAGGTGGCCGAGGCTCTTTCCCGAATATATAAGAGGAGTCCTCTCAAATGGCCAAATATTCTCCAGGTCGATCCCGGCCGAGAGGTCATGGGCGCGGTCTCTCATCTATTGGCTAAATACAACGTTTGTGTTAGATGCGGCTGCGTCAACATCCACCGGGACCAGGGGATCGTGGAGTGGTTCAATCGAACCCTGGCTGAGAGGCTGTTCGGACACCAATATGCCAAAGAGCTTGTAGACCCTCATTCGCGATCGACCGAGTGGGTGACCCGGCTGCCCGCCGTGGTCTCCGCACTGAACGGCGAGGTGACCAGATTGATCGGTAAGAAGCCCGTAGATGCCATCAAGGAAATACGGTGTCGCACAAACCTTTCGCCGTCTCGCGCGGGCGCCCCATTGGTTTAGCGGAGAAACGGCTTCCATCGGATGTTGCCGTCCGGTACCTCTATCAACCGGGAGAGCTCGAAGGTGGCCGCAGCCGCGCGACTGATCACGAGTGGTCTCTCAATGTATATCATCTAGATCGATCTATTATCAAACCCGATGAGCCCGTGCTCTACTATTTGAATGATGGTCCATTTTGCGGGTTTGTTCACGAAGAACTTCTCGCGGTGCCTTCTGACACCCAGCTACCCCCGGTCCGTCCGTCGTCATAGTCGGTCAGGCTCTCGTCAGAGCCTTTTCGCCAGTCAGACTCTCGTCAGAGTCTTTTTGTTAATATTCTCCCCTTTTATTTTTCGCTCCATCCCACGCCAACCCCTCGGCCTTCTCCTTGTGGAACTTAAAATCCGTTCCAAAATGGAATTTCAACTAACTTTTGCAATGCATTGCTTCTCCTACATCAACGGCTCTGTATGCATATTATCAGACAGCACGCGCCGCTTGTCATAATAGGCGGATAGCCCAAGTTTGTGCTGGGAATATGTCTTGATAACTCCCTTATTCATGCGGAATCATCTGTTTTCCGCTGCATCATAAGATCCCTCGAGTGCGGTTTTGTACCGGTCCCAATCTACACTATTCGTTCGTTTCCTCGTGCCTCCAACTCCGGTTGGCAAACTCACCTTCTCTACAAAGTAGCACTTGCTCGATAGCGCGATCGCTCGATCCCCTTGAAATTCCATCTTGAAAAGTCAGCTCCACTTATCCCAGGCCAACCAATTTTTTTCCGATTTTATAAACTCATCCATCAACTCTGGGCGAATGCAGGATTTCAGATCCCTCCCACTAATGGCTATGTACATACTATCTGTGTCCATGTGTATCAATTCGAAATTGCTCCGATCCACATACTTATCTAGAAAATCATAGTAAAACTCCAACATTCTCAACTTCGTCAATTGGTACACGGCAATCCCACAGTGAAACGGTCGCTTTACGGATGATTTCGATTTTCTGCTCGATATTTCGTACGCATCTCCTATTTCTGTCAAATCATCGTAGAAGGCGGATCGCAACGCTTTATCAACACATTCCTCGTCTTTCGTGTAAGTCGTATTCAAATGTATTTTCGCCGCTTCTATCATTTTCCCACAACACGAATTACCGAGTAGTTTCATTATGTCTGGGACTACAGCTTTGCTGCTATCTGTGTCGCCAGTTCGTCTAGCTGCTGTGACATCCTCCGCGAACCACTTGAAGGGTTTTCCTGAATAGTTGTTTAATAAGCGGTACACTCCAGTTACTTCCAACCCTTGTTTGAGATACCAACGTAATAGTGGTTCGTACAGCGACACTTTCTGAGCCGATAGCGCCCCAACTAACTTTTCCCCAACACCGCGAGTCCGACCCTTGACGCTCAGATACTTCATCATGTGCTGGGGAACTTCCTCCTCACGAACAACCCTGTTTATAAATAGGGGCAACATCTCCTCGAATTTATTCTTCAGGTTCTCTGGCACTTCGATCTCCACCTCGGCGAACCCGAACCACTTACAGTCCATCACTCTCTTACATAATAATTGGATTGTTGGGACCTTTGACCGTCGTGATCGTCTCTTTTCCGCACGGCATCTCTTTACTCACTGTGGACAAATACAGAGTATTTGCATCGTATCCCAGCACCGCGTTGCACTGTTTGCCGTGCCCTTCCGGAGTGAATCGGATGTTAGACACTCAACCTTCCGCATACCTAGAGAATACAATGGAAGGACCTCCAACAAGAGCCCTCTGCAGCATCTCGTAGGTTTCCTGCTGTGGCGCGTAAAGTTGAAGTGTGTCATTGAACGGGTTATCAGACACCGTTCCCCGCAGCAAATACTGTATCGCCACATCTGGCAAAGTTACGGCATCCTTGAAAATATCAACACCTTTGTCTTTATAAAATCGACACATTTTTCCCAATGCTTCCAGGAAAGGTGAGACATCCAAATCGTTATAATACTTCAGCAACTCCCGGAACGTGGTCATCTTTTTCGCTTTGAAAATCGCGCGGCACTCCGCGAGCTGGGTGGCATCGATCAAGTGTTTACCAGCAAATCTCGAATACCAGTGTTCCAGATCCAGCAGTCCGGGATAATCTAGTTTGTCTGGGGAATTAAACCGTTCGTAGGGAAAGAAGGACTTTTGCGCTTCACAGCCGTACCCTTTAATCCACCGGTCATAACCGACTCCCGGCCCTAGGTACAGTGCAACATCCAGAAACCTGAACTCGGGTGTGAATAGAAATATCGAAGCGTTTAAACTTTTGCCAACCATTACCTTTTTTGTTGTATCAGACAGCTCGCCAACTAAGTACTTCTTGATAAGATTTATGTCGTACCTGTTGCAATTGAACCCGATTACCGGTACCTGACATATCCATTGCTCGATCTCCCCAGGCTGCCGCTCCCGCAGGGTGTCCATATCTGGGGCCGAAATGTTCTACCTACTTCTTCCCTGATGGCATTCCCGCACTTTTGCAAATCCTCCATAAACCTAGCCACCAACCGCGCGGGGTCTGTGTCGCATATGTGAGTTATTTCTGAAGACATAGTATCACCAATACTCACGCTAATCGGGACATGCTCGGTTTCAAACTCGAGGGAATCCGTTTTCCTCTCGTGGCCGTCTTCACTCAAATACGCTTCAAAGTCGTACACAATCTGGTGCGGGTAGAGTGTGGTAGGACATCCCGTTTGCATAGCTTTACCAGATTTCTTAAAGTTGTGCTCCCACATCACCTCTAACTCATACCCAGCCATTGTAATCATTTTCTCCCGCCTGGTGGTGTTGTCAAACTCGTCACGCCTGTTTATGGAGTGTGCCGGGCATCCGTGCCAATACCAACCGTTATACTGGTACACCGTGTTATTTTCCTGACAGTAACCGTCTACTGGAGCTCCGGCAATCCAGCGCTCGCCACCGTGCCCACACTGTTCGGTATGGATGTGGATGCCTTCTTCCTTCTCAACGCGCCCCATCCATTCCAATGCGCCGTAGCTCTTCGCGCTTTTCGGAAAGAATGCCCTTTTGTACGCGGATCTAGGACGCTCCAAAATCTTACCTTCGCAGATTACTTGGGTCTCCCCTCGCATACAGGTGCGTGCGTGCCTTGTCAGGTGGCAGGCTTGTGTGAATAGTTGGGAGCACTCTTTGCAACAATACGTGTGGGTGATTCCTTTAAGCTTGGTTATAAGGAATGCGTGGTCTTGGAATACTCCGATGGTCATATGTTTGGTGCCGACTGCGGCGTAATGTGCTGGTTTTTTTTCTCAAATACCAGACACCGTCCTCTGTGGGTTCATACACTTCAATACCAACCTTAAACTTCTCTTCGACCTTCTTCAAGTTATCAAATGGAACTGGGTGTGGTTTCCTCTCAGGACCAAAATACTTCTGACTGAGCTCCCGCGCTTTAGCACAGCACCTATCTGCTCTAGACCCCCCCCCCCCCCGCCCCCGTGAATCGCTACACATCGAAATAAACACAATCCGTCATCGTACTGGTCTAGAGAATACATACCTTTCTTATTTCGCAGCCACTATGGTAGCAGCCCTCCCCCCGCGAACTTTGACTTAAGACCCAAATCCTTCCCGCGCTTTCCCTGCACGAGCTTGACACACACTTCCACCCATCTTACGAATGTCCACTTCGTGTTTGGGCGAGAGATTTTATCGATGTCCATCCGCCTGGTCTCCTGAACAGCCACCCAGCGCTTTACGTCGGAGGGCGATGACATCCAATGACTCCCTCCGATATTCTTGTAGAATGTAATAGTTTTAGGCTGGCCTTTGGAATAAACCTCATCGATATGCTTCAGGTTGTAGGAATACGCGTACCGAAGATGAAAATTTGTAGTGATATAGGGCATCAGTTTATCTACTATCCTATCTGAAATAATACCACCAACCGCTCTATGAAAGGTGAGCTCGATAGTTCTCCTTCCAGCCTTGACCGTTTCACTCTGCTCATCGACCTCCGCCATTAATTCTGGTCCTTTCGCGATAATCGCGCGGACCAGCGCGGTTTTGATTACTCTCAGACCTCTCCGTAAACGCGCTGTTCTTTATTGCGTTTATCAGTTTGGTCAACCCCGGCACTCTCAGACGATTACTATATGTGATCCCGAGTGATTTAGCTTCATCCGTCAATTTCCCAATATTTCGGGAGGTCTGATCTGAGGATTTTGGGTTTATCAGTTTGGTCAACGACGCAACTCTCAGACGATTAATATATGTTATTCCGAGTGATTTAGCTTCATCCCTCAATTTCCCAATATCTCGGGAGGTCTGATCTGAGGATTTTGGGTTTATCAGTTTGGTCAACCCCGCAACTCTCAGACGATTACTATATGTGATTCCGAGTGATTCCGCCTTTTCTCGCAATTGCAATAACTCGGAAGTTGGTGTTGGCGTTTGTGGTGTCATATTTGTCATGATACCTGTAGGTTTTGCTTGTTTAACAAGCAAATTTCTGTCTGAGGATTTCTCATAATTTGTCATATTTGTCATAATACCTATAGGTTTTGCTTGTTTAACATGACAATTTCTGTCATAGGTTTTCTCATAATTTGTCATATTTGTCACAATACCTATAGGTTTTGCTTGTTTAACATGAACATTTCCGTCATGGGTTTTCTCATAATTTGTCATATTAGTCATAATACCTATAGGTTTTGTTTCTTTAACATGAACATTTCTGTCATGGGTTTTCTCAAAATTTGTCATAAGTTTTGTTTGTTCAGCATACACGTTTTTTACACTTTCCTGTGGTAGGTGGGACCGTATTCTGCACCGATAAGCCCCTCCAACCTAGGTGGTATCATTTCCGTCCCCACTATACTACTACAGTTAATCATTAAATCTTACAATGTGTAACGTATTGAGGTTAAACCTTGCAATATGTGAAACAAGTGCTGCCAAGCGATTGGCTTAGAAAGTAGGGCGAACTGATATTATTACATGACTGCCGTTGTTCGACACCGCTCACAGCCGTGTTCAAACGTACAGCGCGTGCTATTTGACCATGACTGTAGACAATGCTCATTCCGGGGCCAAATCAACACATACGCAATCATGTGTCTCATGACGTTATTAGAACGCGCCATTACGTCACCAGACCAGTTTACAACGGTCGCACTGAAATGTTGACTTTGATGCGGCTGCATCACGCGAAGTGTACTGTGGCCCCGGAATATGTATGTGTAAATCAGCTGTTTGAATGGAGCAGATTATCACAATAGCGAAAGTACTGCATATATGCTCAAATTGCATAATATTTCCGACGGAAATGTAACAATAACGTTCGACCATGTCCAACAGTTGGTAAACGTTTGCCGTGGCACTCGGGAACTGTTTGAACCCGTGGTCTACGGCCTTGGGGTTCAAACAGTTCCCTCAAACGTTTACACACGGCAGGACATGGTCGAACTCGTAGTGGTGTTTCGGTTCACACACTACAAATCACATACGTACAGCGTAAATGTTTAACCAAATTATACATGAATATATAATAACACAAGTGTTGGTATTAAACTAAATGAAAATGGTGCGATTGGAGATATCAACCAATCTCACAATGTCATTGGTTGAATACCAGAATGTGTATTATATTTAGCTATTTATTATCAGAAACTGTGACAAACAGGGGAGATAAGTTGGGTATGCATTTTCGCTATATGTGAAGCGAAATACCATTTATAGTTCGATTTCGCTACTTCCTAAGCAATCGCTGGCCAGTATCGAGTTACACTTATTTCACATATTCCAAGAGCTACCCCCAATATCTTACATATTACCTGATTTAAACATTAATTGTTCGACTGGAAATGTAAAATCAATACTCGGATGGGCGATGCATAATAAAATTTACCTGAACTATAAATATGTTATTGTTCACATATTGGACTTTTAAGGAATTAAATGCTGCGTGCAAAATATGCTAAAGAATATGTGAACAATAACGTATACCTATTGTTTACCCAAGTTTCTCAAACAATGAAAGAACAGCATTTAATCTCAATTAACCGCTTATTGCAACGCTTTCGCCAATATCTATTAAATTAGTAATTACATGTCCAGCCGCTATATTTAGAACTGATTGTACGCGTTGCTGCCATCAGTTCACATGACACAAAACATATTACAGCCCGCACACGTACTCACTACGTGTCACACCGCCAATAAACATGATAACGTACTAGTATACCGATTCAAAATCACGTTTAGGGGCGGAGCTTCGCGAGTGGACTGGTAAACAATAAGTACGTTATAGATCACATACTGAATGTTTAATACATTAATTTCTCCGTCGCTGGCGCTCGCTACGAAATTAATTTAGTAACAATTCAATATGTGATCTATAACTATTACAGTTCGGCTCATTTAATGAGCAACTATAATTAAATTTCACCATATACATAAAATACATTACTTGCAGAATATGTTGTTATTTAAACCGTGACTTTAAAAGGACTACACACCAATAAGAAAACACAAACAAAAGCAATACACCATTGCTGTTGCCGTTGCCACCGCGGTTATCCTGGTTAAAGCTATCGGTGGCAACAATGACCGTTATCTGAGACACAGTGACAACCGTAATTTACCGTAAATTTCCAAAGGTCGTCCGAAACGCTGATGATACAGTTCCAGACAATGACAGGAACCACATTACGGGAAAAGACGTTTCAAACACGCCGACTTTCCACCATCCCGGCGGCAAATTGCCCACAGATGCCCGAGTCTACAAACTGGATGTGGTACTGGCGTAATGACGCAGGAAAATGGATAGTGTATGGAGAAAGAGACGTGAGAAATTGTGTTTTATCACAGGTGGAAGACGCGGACATGTGCCACAAACAAATGCCCATTATTTAAAAATACCTGGTTTCCATCTGTACATTACGATACCAGGTGGGTGGGGTAATGGGCTTTTTTATAATGGGATTTTTGTTGTGTCACATGTCCGAGTCTTCCGCCTGTGGTGTTTTATTACTTAAAATGAATCGTTTCATCCCTACATATTGATGTCATTAATATATACAAAGAGCGTTTAATTTTTATTACCGAGTACACATATATTGGTACTATTTTCTATTATTTCTATGACGGATATCAATAATATTGAGGTCAGGGGAGATAACCGCGTTTTATCAAAATATTAACAATATTCGATATTTATTCAAAGGAAGTCGATATTTATTTGCCCAATGCAATTGCTGGTGTACAATAACTATACTTTATAAGATATCGACAACATTCGTGTTTAAGTTGATACACATAGCTTATTTGATTTAAATAATTAAAACTAATCACCCTGTCTTCACATGCACATGAACTGGTGATCACCACTAATAACACGGTATCTAAAACTAAGTTATTACCGTGCCACCAGTTTTAAACATCAAATGTGTTCGTTTTTACACAGTGTGTAAAAACGAACAATTTTGATGTTTAAAATGTGTGGCATAGTTATATAATTACTTTAATTAGGTACACATTTCCGTAACAATATATTTTTTTCATAATTTGAGGGCCGAAATCTGTATTGCCCCTCGTTGTATCCACAGGTGACTGAAACAAAACGCTTGTCAGTATCATCTCTAGTATACGTGTATACGACATGTTATACAATAGATCAACCGATGATTTTGTTTGGCACCTGTGAGTGGACCTGTCCGACCGTACTACTACGTAATCGTATGTTTTCCATTTCAGCCCACTTCGAATGGTTACTCGATAACGCCAAGCGTTATCATAGAACAGAAATACATGAGAGACGACATCAATTCAATCAAGCTGGATAAACAGCATGTACTCAACCTCGGCAGAATGGTGCAACGAAATCAAAAGAATAAGACCCTGAGAAAAGTCTGCAGAAGGCCAGTATATATGAATGAGAGGAATGAGGAGAATTGGGAGAATCGGGGGTATCGGGAGTATCTGCCTTCATACACCAATCTTCGGTAAGATAACTCTATTGACAATACACAACCGCATGCGTTAATCTTGCCCAGATGTCAACGCTCCTGAATATCTATTGAACATCTCAATCGTAATTAAGAAGCTTGACTGGCTGAGCCTGAGTTGTAGCACAGATCAGACTCAGCCAATCAGCATGAGCTGTAGCACAGCACAGACTCAGCCAATCAGCCTGCTTGATTTTAAGCCCAATATGCAATTATTTGTAAATAAAATACAGGCAAATATTGGCAAGATTCGCGCAGGCTGTGATGTACAAGGCTACTGTGTTTTGATATTATGTTTATCAGGCAAGGCTAGGAAACGCGTAGGAATTCCGAGACCTGCCGAGGTATTCATACCGTTTCCGAGTCGAGCCTGACACACATGGTATCAAAAGATACTAGCATGGGGTTATATTCATCAGGGCCGTTTCGCTAAACTTCGTACGCCTGAAATGTTCGTAAGTGCACACTTAGGATCGTCAGGAAATTTCTTTTGATGGATTTACATTTATTTAGCATATGCAGCCTATGCTCAATACATGTAAATCCAATAATTATTAACAAAAAAACGGTATTAATGTGAAATGTACAGACTACCATAATTTTGCACTTACGAACATTTCAGTCATACGAAGTTTGGTGAAACCCACCCACCCCCCCCCCCCCCCTGTCAGTTTAGTATTTGTTTGTATAAAGAATTATTTCATGGACTAGAAGACAAAGAGTTAATTTACATAATTGTATAATGCAAGTGCAGTTCATTACTTTGTTCATGTGAGTACATTCAAAATGTGAACACAATTAAAAACCATGTACATATACAAGTAAAATGTGCACACCTGTCGAAATAACAGCAATGGGAAGATGAAAACAATATACACTTTTATTATATACCTACCCATGAAATACATAGTTATACGATGTAAATAAAAGTCATATGTTCTCATCGATGAAATAAACAACTTACGGTGAAAATACGACTACTTCCGCTATCTATATTCATAACACGCATCTGCAGTTATAGGCTGCAAACATACATTCATTACCGTATACAGTCTAAAATACTGCTAATTTACATGGAGCGGTATATAATAAATAGAATATTCATATATTTACAACGAATATGACATATATGTCATATTCGTTGCAAAAATATGAATATCCTCTATGTATTTCCCACAGGTGGAAGTCTCGGACCATTACTCCACCACTTGGTCTCGTATTGTTCTGTACTATATACATGTGCATAGCACAGTACACTACGAGACCAAGTGATAGTGTAATGGGATTTTTTAATGGGCATTTTTATGTCACATGTCCGAGTTTTCCAACTGTGGTATTTCCGTCCCACTGATTTGGCAGATAACACCGATGTCCTGTCCCTATACGACCTTAGCTGTTGCTGTTATATTTACCTTTATAAAAGTAGCTTTACCATACCTGGGGCCCGTTTCACTAAACTTCATACGACTAAAATGTTCGTAGTGCAAATTTAGGAACGTCTGAACATTTCAATTGATGGATTTACATATATTGAGCATAGGCTGCATATGCAGCCTATGCTCAATAAATGTAAATTCAATAATTGTTTACAAGAAAACATTGTTAATGTGAAATTTACAGATTATCATAATTTTGCACTTACGAACATTTTAGTCGTACGATGTTTAATGAACCGGGCCCCATATCGTGTGCGTTCACTATCAACCATTAGCATGAAAACACACTTTCATTGTATTTCCATCCCACTGGTCTGAAACATATAATCTAGTACCGTGTGTATATGTGGTCTTGACTGGAGAAATGGGGCGTATGGGTTTTGCGACCAGTGTAGATCCAGACCATCCGCACAGTCTGATCAGAACATGCACTGTTCGCCATTTAATCAATGAAAACACCCGTAATGCTTGTAACTTATAGTGTTGAACGTTATCATACTGCAGGAGCGCGCCAGTAGATACGAAGTTTGAATATCCACAATGCCATAAGCACCATGTCTCCAATCAGAGCAACGTATGATCTTCGTTGTTGCTAAACCCTTTCACTTTGTTTCAACACCAGATACAGGAATAGAGGCGGGGCGAGTAACCATGATAGAAAGGTTTATGCAGATGGTAAAGCTACAAAGACCAAGACAAAGGCTGATAAAGCAGCAGCTTCAGGAGGAGGCGGGGCAAGTAACCATGATAGAAAGGTTTATACAGATGGTAAAGCTACCAAGACCAAGACAAAGGCTGATAAAGCAGCGGCTTCAGGAGGAGGCGGAGCGAGTAACCATGATAGAAAGGTATATGCAGATGGTAAAGCTACCAAGACCAAGACAAAGGGTGATAAAGCAACGGCTTCGGCATATGCTCATCACATCAGGAAAGTAATTGAAAGTGATACAGTCTGCGACGGATTGCTGTGTATGGATATAAATTGTATTCACCATATCCCAATCTCTGTCCCAACAGTTGCTGCCGCCAGCAAGATGCAAGACCTATCTGCAATGGATGGCGAGCGATCAATGAAAGAACTGACAGAAACCGACGTGACTCCCGAAAACCAGGAAAATAAATTGTGTCCAGTTGCAGGTGCGATAGGACACGATTCTCATCAACCAAAACAACCAGGGTCTTCTCTTACACATCGACAAGAAACGTTTGAATATGACATAGTTTCAGGCCATCAAAATAGAGATGTAAACACGAAAAGCCAGCATAGAATAATGGATGATAGTTATGCAAAGAAAGATCATAGTACGCAGGCAAATGATCAAGTTGCCATGCAGCCATACATGTTGTTCCAAGCTCGACAGAAAGCATCACAGAAAATATCGCAAGATGGCGAGACGCCTTCTAAGAATACAATAACAGATACTGTAATTTAATTATGTCATAAATAATTAATAATGTGGTGGAGTGCTAATACTTTAATAGTTGTGTTTCCTAATTGATAAAAGCCCAAGTATGTGTAAATAATGCAAATGTTCTTTTATTACGTATACTGTTTTTATTGCATAAAATATACTTTCCCAGTGTAATAACACGGAATAATAAAAATCATAAAACATATACATATGCAAATGAGGCCGGTACAGAAAATACGCTAGGTGGTCATTACAGCTTCAACGTATTGTGCTGTATTTATACAATAAATATAATCTAACATTTGTGCTGATATAACATGATATTTATTAAAGTCGTTGACTTATATCATAAGAAACTCGGCATAGTCTCGTTTCTTATGAAATCAGTAAACTCGTTTAATAAATATCACATTAAACCATCACTCGTGTATGATCCTCTATATATTTCGCTTTGGCTCGGTTGCATACTATAATTCGTTCCTACGAAATAACAATTCATTCCTTCGAAATAATAATTCGTTCCCACCAAATAACAATTCGTTCCCTCAATTTAAAAATTGGTTACCCTCAAATTAACAATTGGTTCCCACGAATTAACAATTCGTTTCCTCGAATTAACAATTCGTTCCCATGAATTGTTTTGGCTCCCAGCTGGGCGCCAAAACAATTCGTGGGAACGAATTGTTAATTCGAGCGAACGAATTGTTATTTCGTGGGAACGAATTGTTATTTCGAGGGAATGAATTGTTATTTCGTGGGAACTAATTAAAGGTACATGCCCACTCAGTAGGCACAAAATGTTCTTTATAGGAATTAAATAAGTGTATATATAATTGTGTCGCTATTCCACCAGTTCTAAAGATTACGAGTGACCGCTATACATATATAGTCATTTATTAATATATATTTTACTGATAGTGACGCGCGTTGGTGTCAGGCTATTTTCATATGCAAATGAGACATGGTATTTTTTAATTATTTATATTAATTAAATGAGTCCCCTGAAAAATAATATTATAGACAGATTATAAAGTGTGATAATTGCACATCATATAAATAGTAACGTCCGTTAACATTTTAAGGAAACACGGTTTTCGCCCCTGCTATCAGTATGTAAAGTTATGTCCGATATAAAATGTATAATAATGCCAATCAATACGTGGGGTAATGGTGAATAAATATTCAGTTTGTCAGAAAATGTCTCAGATGCTGTCTCTGATATAAAGAACTGTGCTGAGTGGGTATGTACCCTTAATAAAAAAAGAAGTATACGTCCCCTGCGGGGCTCCGTTGTGTCACGTAGGGGCATCCATACTGTTTATAACTTCATGCATGAGGATCCATTTTGCCGTTTTGTCGTGGTCTTGCAGTGTCTAATACGTTTGTGTGGATATCCTGTGTGAAAACTGCTGAATAATTCCATCACAAAAATATTTACACAATTCCCTAACATTTGATTGGCTCGTAGCAAGTCTCTGTCCAAAATTTATATTCCAGTAAACTCCCACGCCGAACTACTTTCCGTAACCGTGAGGCGCACTTAAAATAATTCTTAAGAAAACGGAAAATAAACACATTTTCTTGATGAATTTATTTCAAATGCTGGAATTATATGGAATGGCCTTTTTGCTGGAATTTATCGGGGATATAAACTTGGAAAAGTCGCGGGAATACTGGACGAGGCCTTCCGGCATTCGTCCAGTATTCCCGCGACTTTTCCAAGTTTATACCCCGATACATTCCACAAAAAGGCCATTCATTCCTATAGTATTCATTGTTAATCCATGTAGATGTATATTGTTTCTTGCATCTTGTATGTTGTCTATGCTCCCTTTTCGACGAGAACTATTTAGATTAACCCTTTCAACCCTAAGAAACTGGAATGGACTGTGATATGCTAATGTTCCGATCAATCCAACGGTCACAAAATGATTTTCAGATTCGTCCATTTATAAAAAGGGGGTGTTTTTGTTCTAAGAAATATGAAAATTACTTTCAAACAGTGCAGATCCTGATGAGACGGCTCGTTACGAGCCGGCTCATGTGGATCTGCACTTTTTGCATAAACCGCTATAGCGGGATTTCGGGTTCAAAGGGTTAAGTCAATAAGTTGAAGTATTATTCTACAATTCTATTGCTAATCAGTACATTTCAAGTTTGAATTGATATACATATATTGACTGTTTAAACCTTTTTCCAAATACGTTCCTAATGCCTTTGTATTTATAGTTCCGTATGTGGTTTATTGAAATTGTGCCTTTTTACTGCTTTTTATGCTAGTGATTTACTTTTTTATAAAAATAAAAAAAGTTCGTTGTTAAGAATATCTGGCTCATATACGTATTCATATACATGTATGTTCCATGCCACAGAATGAGTATGACATCGCAGTTAATTACGATATTGTGAAATGAATGTGTGTCAATTTGGGCAAGGCTATTATGTGACATCATGGGATGACCGTATTCATTCTATAACACGAGTGTATATATGCGTGCGCATGCATATAGACATGGATGTATTTATATATAGTAAGGAGTGTATACATGTATGTATGTATGTATGTCAGGGATTTCGCTGGCGATCGCCACTTTCACAATTGGCGTTACAAATAAACAATTGGCGATAAAAAATTACAATTTTCGAAAATTGTAATTTTTTATCGCCAATTGTTTATTTTTATCCTATTGATCATTCCTTTTTTTTGTTTTTCTTCTTTTTGAAGTGGCGATTTTTTTATTTTCCCCAGCGGAATCCATGGTATGTATGTATGCAAGTCTGTACTATTTAACAAACATTACTACATGACCGATAATTTCAACCAATGAAATGTCCAATATCTGGTCACATGATTGTGGGCATAAATTATATTCAACTGAATATCAGTCTCGTTGCGCGAGACGAGTCCGAGAATGATATTCGAAATCTGCAGGTGAATATCACATTTCGAATAACACTCTCGGACTCTTCTCGCGCAATGAGACGAGTCCGAGAATGATATTCAGGTGTAGCAGCATATGCAATCACGCATTATAATGCACCGAAAATAGAAAGCACGCATCTGATTGGTCAATTGAAATCACAGCCTATAAAATATGAAATATCACAGCATATAAAATCTCCGTTTTACCAGTCTGTGTTTTACAATATATGTAACCCTACCCGCTTTTGTAAACGATGGCCAGCGGCGGGGAATGCAAATATTTCCAAATTAATTTCGGTACATTTTCGGTTATCCATTCTGCCATATTGACCTGTACAACCCAAAGCGGAAAATGGAATCTACCAATGACTGACAGATGTGACTTCAGTGTGGCGGCCCTTCAACAGATTTCCAAAAATATTACCCCACCCGCCCAAAATAGAGTCTTTACAGAAGAATTTAGTAAAGTGCTCAACTGTAAACTAAATATGCCAGTACCAGCCTAAAACTTTACGAATTCCAATGTGCACATACATGACTATACATAATAAACTGTATTGCAGACGGGTAATCACCTGAATTAGGCGTAAAGCCAGGGAAATCCTAGGCTTGTTGACACAAGTTGTTGACATTTCCTTTGTAAAAATCACACGAACCCAATGCAGTAATGTTGGCATTTCTTTAAATGTATAAAAGCAAATAGCTGTTGCAACTACACATATAAAAGCAATACAATTGCTAAAATAAACATTAGAGTTGAATAAATGTATAGATGTCTTAGAAAAAGTCCGTTTAATCTCAATTTGCAATGGGAATATTCTTCGGCGGAGATACATTTCTTCAAATTCAGTTGGTGTGAGGCGGTAACGCGTCGCTATAAAACTGATTCACAGACAACAAATTGAAAAACAAAGCATGGTTATCCACTAAATCAAAGGATGATGCAATCCGTGCGTTGTGTGATGACTAAATGTAATAAGTTTATTGGACATATTTAACCTTCATGTACAAAAAACAAAGGGTAAATCACATTTTGCATGGTGATTTTCCACATTTTTACTGTGGTGAATAAACTTCTGTGTTTTCAACAGTTACCCCATCGAAAACGGCGGTAAAATTCGCGAAAGTAAGGGCTATACGTTATATCCGGTGGTGTTCCGAAACACATTGTGTTCCATTTCACATTGATTGACGATACAAACAATAATTGACCATCCAATACACACTAGAATCACCTGTGGGCCGAGTTGGCTTGGTGAAACTACTTCGGACCCAATATATATTCGCATCAATTATGGAGTGTACAGGGGAAACAACACATATATCAATAAATTGGAACATGGTGTACACTATGGCAAAGTATAGGAACGACACGCACTATAGTCTGTTTCACGAAACCTGCCCAATCGGTCCAGTATTTCTGAAATTCTAAAAAAATTCCCCATGTTAAATCCCCAGACATCTTCACTCACTCTGTGAATTTTCCTTTAATTTAATAGTATCGAAAAAAATATGTTTTTTGAATTGTTTATATGGCCGTAAAATTTGGGCAGCTTTCGTGAAACAGACTATAGTTAGTGTGATAGTCTGGGAACTAGATTTTAAGTTTTGTTGTTGTTGTTGATCCAGTTCACCAGCTGACTTTTCACCTGACCCTACTTCAGCTTCTCACATTATTTTGACATACTTTTACGAAAACATGCAGACACACATGCATGATATGACATAGGTTCTACATATGACGGGTTGCACCATATTATTTCAAATAAGTCTAAATAAGTCTAAATAATAATACATATATCCATAATAATTTAAATTATCATTTAAATAATAATAATCATCATCATCATCATCATCATTTTATTATTATAGCATTATTTCCTCCAAAGCTGAAGAGCAAGAACAAGAACATGCATGTACATGTAACGATAGTGCAGTTATAAATCATGTGAGAGTGCAAGCATATATATATATATATATATATATATATATATATATATATATATATATCGATTTAGACGTTAGTCGATTAGCTCGAATTGGATTTTTCGCTATGTTTATATAAATACGTTATTAAATGTCACTGAAAATCAGTGCAGTCCAGTGCATGCCACGGAATGCATTGTTTGCCAGGTACAAACATTGTCAGCTGACAGTTGTCGTGGCAATCAATGTACAGACCCAGGTCTTCCCGCCCGGTTATGCTAGCCGGCCACGAATGGATAATTTTCCAGGTGCACACCTTGACAGTTAACGAATACAATCGCGATAAATGTAGACCAATATGTCTGCCAGCTGTGCTGGCCGGCCACGGCATGCATTGTTTGATAGGTGCACACATTGATAGTCGACGATTACAGTGGAAATCAATGTAGACCCAGGTCTTTCCACACGGTTGTGCTAGCAGGCCATGAATTGCATTATTTGCCAGGTGCAAACCTCGACAACGGACGAATGTGTACACGTCTGGTATTTAACCCTGGCTAAATGCCATAGGTCGCATCATATTATATGTATTGCTTGTCCCTTCATTTATGTTGACTTCAGGGGCCCGTTTCACTAAACTTCGTACGACTAATGTTCGTAAGCGCAAAACTATGATAGTCTGTAAATTTCACATTAACATTGTGTTCTTGTAAACAAGTATTGGATTTACATTTATTGAGAAAATGTAAACCCATCAATTGAAATTTACAGAATATTCTAATCTGCACTTACGAACATTTTAGTCGTACGAAGTTTAATGAAACGGCCCCAGTTGTTTGATGAAACGGACATATCAGGCTTAAACGTCCAAATTATGCGTCATTGTAGGAAGCACACTACATTTAACCAAGTTCGCTGCTATATCGCAAGTGCCATGCTCATGAAATCTACATTATATTGATGCGCGAGTTGACCATTGTTTGTTGCATGCTGATAGTGACAGGTTGTAGCGACAGGGTGCCAGCAATGTAGACCAGGGGGCCGTTTCACTAAACTTCGTACGACTAAAATGTTCGTAAGTGCAAAATTTCACATTAACAATGTTTTCTTGTAAACAATTATTGGATTTACATTTATTGAGCATAGGCTGCATATGCAGCCTATGCTCAATACATGTAAATCCATCAATTGATATTTCCAGACGATCCTAAATTTGCACTTACGAACATTTTAGTCGTAAGAAGTTTAATGAAATGGCCCCCTGAGTCAGTACGCAATGATGTGCATGTCGACCATGGAGTAGATTGTTTGCTAAATACATTCATTGCCAATGGCAATTGTGACGTTATGCACTGTCAATGTGAACGAAATGCGAACACACTCTGATGAGAGGGAATGCACATAAAATAGTTGTGACGCACCATGAGAAAACGGTCCAAAATGTGTTCGCAACAAGTGCAGCCCCAGATCAGCCCGCGCATCCCCAAAGTTCGTTATTGGTTATTATCATGATGTTTCTAACGAACAATTTAGAGCCGTATCATGCTCCGTGAGTGCGCTAAATGATCAGATCACATATTCCTCATTGTCACTTTAATTCAAATACATGTACATGCATATTGTTCAACTAGTTATGCAGTTGACGGGCTGGCGGTTGGGTTTCGGGCATCGTACCGACTTTTTGTTGATGTCACGACGAACTAAAACAATCATACAACGTCGGTACAACGTCGTAAGCAGACATCGTGTAGATGTCGGGGTTCGGACATCATTGTGTATATATATATATATATATATATATATATATATCACGGCGAATTATGACGACCATACCACGTTGGTACGACGTGCTAGCCAGACATCGCGTAGACGTTGGGTTCCGAACATCGTACCGACGTTATGCTTATGTCACGACGGACTTAAAACGTGTGTACGACGTCGTTACCAGACATAATAGTAGACGGTCGGGTTCCGGAATTGGTACCAACCGTGTGTTTGTGTTACGGCCGGCTAACTTCGACGACGACACAGCGTCGTCACCAGATATCGGGTTGACGTCGGCTTTCGGACATCGTACCGACGTTGTGTTTATGTCACGACGAACTATGCCGATCATACAACGTCGAACTGTAACTAGACATCATGGACAGGAGACGTCGGGTTTCGGACATCGTACCGACGTTGTATTTATGTCACGACGAACTACGACGACCATACAACGTCGAATCGACGTCGTAACTAGACATCGGGGAGACATCGGGTTTCGGACATCGTACCGACGTTGAGTTTATGTCACGACGATTTACGACGACCATACAACGTCGAACCGACGTCGTAACTAGATATATGCATATGCAGCCTATGCTCAATACATGTAAGTCCAATAATTGTTTATAAGAGCACATCGTTCATTTACAGACTATCATAAATTTGCACTTACAAACATTTTAGTCGTACGAAGTTTAGTGAAACGGGCCCCTGCTTCCAGTCAATCACAGTTTTCACCAAAGAAAACGTATTTAATTGTGTTGTCAACTGGTTGTTTACTGCTTAACACTTGAAATTGTTTATAAATACGTACATGTATATTTGAACACTAAACTACATGTCTGCGGTACCCACTATATCAATTTGGAGTAATGTTCATTACTGATAAGCATTGGAAGTAATAAACAACACAACACATTGGACCGACTCGTTTTAAAACATAACAAGATGTCACAACGCTAGTATATTTGTTAGTAATATAAACATATTTTCCAACCTCCGATACTTTTTCAGACGAAACAATTGTGTTCAGAAATACGATATGTACACATCAACAAATAATGTTTTAATATTCTGTTTTATTTTTAAAATAATCTTTGTGTGCTTATTTGCAACCCAGTAAAGAAAAGTAAAGTTTGTTTATTATAGTATCACCCATATTGAAGGAGCCAATCATATTTGACTTATGAGACACTCTATCGAACAATCAGTACTTCCCAAATCATATCATTCATGCCAGGCACCCGACAGAAATTCAATTGGTACCATTAAACTTAACCCACTTCCGCCTGAAGACACAATAAGTTTAGTTGCAACATATCAAGAAAGTGCTCGTCGAGACGGTTCAAATGAGTGGTAACAACATATACTTCTGAGATGAAATAAAGAAAATAGGGAATTTTTTCCTAAAAACTTTCATACTACATTTTACTATAATTGTATCCCGTCACTAATGGGTTAACTCGCTAGCGGCTCACCGGCGGACCGGCCACATCAGCTCGAGCGGAGGTTTGAACCTTCGACATCACAGGTGAGGCGGGTGACTTATCCATATAGGCCACAGCGACTGGTATAAGTACAGTCGAACCTCCCCGAACGTCCACCTCTCTACAACAACATCCTATCTGTAACAGCCGCTGTTTTATATCCCAAATGGATGATTTCCTCTATGGCTAACCCTTAGACTGCTGAGCACGAACATTGTCGTCTGATGTTCCTTTTGCATTCTTTCTCAATACAAAACATGTTTTGACAGCACTTTATAATTTGGAAATGATTCTAAAATGCTGTCAAAGCATGTATTTCATGAGAATTATCAACGAAAATAAATAAACAGCGGAGGACAAAATTTAATTGAGCATTAACCTCCTTACAACGGCCACCTCTCTACAACAGCCAGTTTTTCCGTCTTCCCGAGGGTGGCTGTTGTAGAGAGGTTGCACTGTATATATATATGACACACTTTATCAACCAGGGCCCCGTTTCACTAAACTCAAATTATGATAGTCTGTAAATTGCACATCAACACTGTTTTCGTGTAAACAATTATTGGATTTACATTTATTGAGCACAGGCTGCATATGCAGCCTTTGCTCAATAAATGTAAATCCATAAATTTGAATTTCTAGACGATCCTAAATTTGCGCTTACGAACATTTTAGTCGTACGAAGTTTAGTGAAACGGGCCCCAGATATACACACGGCGTACAATAAAACAATGCATGTTTGATTAGATAACGCGATATGCTATTCATTGTCAATTGAAGTTAACACGATAACAAAAGTCCGGAGACTAAAACAACAATCACATCCATATCACAACAACAGTAAGGTACATGTAATTTATTATATACCTACCCATGAAATACATAGTTATACGATGTAAATAAAAGTCATATCATATGTTCTCATCGATGAAATAAACATCTTCCGGTGAAAATACGACTACTTCCGCTATCTATATTCATAACGCGCACCTGCAGCGCCGGACTGCAAATAGGCTGCAAATACACATTCATTACCGTATACAGTCTAAAAAAAACTGCTAATTTCCATGGAGCGGTATATAATAAATAGAATATTCATATTTTTGCAACGAATATGACATATAATTATGTTCATCTCGTGGTGTGAAATGCCCATGTTTCACTCGTGCCTAACGGCACTCGTGAAATATGGACATTCCACACCACTCGAAGAACATATATGTCATATTCGTTGCAAAAATATGAATATCCTCTATTTAGTTTAGTTAAAGTCGCATCAATGTACATACAAACACATAATACAAATAAAAATAAAAATATAAAACATGAAGACAGTACATTGTCATTTTGACCAAAACTTGTAAGAGATTATATACACCAATAATAGTAATGTATAAACATTAGCGAAGGCTACACCAATGTCAATGACGTACTTCTGATGTTCTATTCTTTGGGTAAACTGATTTATTGCATAATTTAGGCTTACATATGTCACAGGGCGAGTTACCGTACCATCGCTCTAACCGACTGAGCTAGTCGGGCACGAATACATAATTATATTCTCCCCATGATAGTGAGTTACGTACCGTGACACATAGTGTATTAATACTGTATATTAAAGGTACTTGTCCCCTCAGTAGGCGCAACATGTTCTTTATAGGAATTAAATAAGTGTATAATTGTGTCACTATTCCACCAGTTCTAAAGATTACGAGTGACCGCTTCTTCTTATCTTATATTTAAGGGTAGGAATTGGCTCGAGGACCTTCCAAACCCGGGCATTTGAGCCTAAAAGTGGTCGGCCAATGACCTGCATGTACCTTTAACAATGAGTTCTTGCAAACACTTATTTGATTTACATTTATTGAGCACAGCATATGCTCAAAACATATAAATCCATCAATTGAAATTTCCAGACGATCCTAAATTTCCACTTACGAACATTTTAGTCGTACGAAGTTTAGTGAAACGGCCCCCAGGTGTTTGAACAGATGGTCAGTATGTTGGTGTCATATGGGTATTTTGAAGGATTTGGGTAGCTTTCGGTGGATGTCGTTGGTTTTGGGTAATTTACATAGTGTTATGCAACTACTGATGCTGAAACATTACACACAACAGAAATTGTCAATTATCTACACATTCACCGTTCTGAACTGTCCGGCCCCTTTTATTCTGTCAACATATCGTAATTCTAATACTTGTTATGCGTGTAATTCGTGGGAGGTGAGGTAAATTGTATAGTGGTAACAATGCAACTAAACCACCAGATATATCGAAACAATCCATAAAACACCGAAATATGAACAGTTCTTCAAGAACCTGTGATACGATTAATACCACTGGTGGTACTGATCTCTGCGCCCGCGTAAAATGTTTCACGTTGAAATAGGAAGGGGGGGGGGGGGGGGGGGGGGAGGGGGGGGGGGGGGGGGGGGGGGGCGCGTTTCACTAAACTTCGTACGACTGAAATGTTCGTCAGTGCAAAATTATGATAGTCTGTAAATTTCACATTAACATTGTGTTCTTGTAAACATGTATTGGATTTACATTTATTGAGCATAGGCTGCATATGCAGCCTATGCTCAATAAATGTAAACCCATCAATTGAAATTTACAGACTATTCTAAATCTGCACTTACGAACATTTTAGGAACCGGGGGGGGGGGCCGTTTCACTAAACTTCGTACGACTGAAATGTTCGTCAGTGAAAAATTATGATAGTCTGTAAATTTCACATTAACAATGTTTTCTTGTAAATAATCATTTCGGACCCCCCTTTTATACTGTCAAAATACAATGCACCCAAACAACGAGATATACCAAAATATCCCATAAAACACCAAAATATGAACCGTTCTTCAAGAACCTGTGGCTAGTCACGATTCAATTTTGAAAAATATTACAGCCCAATCCCCAGGATTTACAGTTTCATTTTAGGTTCCATGAATTGTGTCGCTATATATGGTCGCTATTATGGTGGCGGATCATTGCCATATAAAGTGAAAGCGTTATAGATAAGTATAAGTTAGATCACGGTTCGTCCGCATGTACGAGGAGATAATCCACGAGCTCCACGATCTTTAGCGAGCGGATTATCGATCGTACATGTGGACAAACGTGATCTCACTTATACTTACAATTCACTGAACCGAAACCGAAAATGAAACTGTAAATCCCGGGTATTGGGCCGTACTATTTTTCAAAATGTAATCAGTAGTTTGCATATGCCGCTATAGTTTCAGTTAACATATACAAGTGTATGTACGCATAACACAACCAGTAAAGCTAATAAATAGTATTCAAACTTGTGAATTGGAATTTATTGTGAATTGGAATTTGGATGTTAATTAATTAAATACATAACATCACAGGTGGGCGAACCCATTAAATGACACATTCTAAAAACATTACCCTGTCCACCCATTGCTGTTAGACTATACCGTAATACGGTTTTATAACACAATCTGATAGTTTAACATAAATAGGCGGGTGGGGTAATCGTTTGCTCGACCGGGTCATTTACTGGGTCCTACGTCCGAATCTTCCACCTGTTGTGGAAGACTCGGACATGGAACTCTGTAAATGAACCAATCGAAAAAAGTTACCACACCCACCAATTTCTGTCTACAGGAATTGGTGGGTGGGGCAACTGTTATAAAACAAGTCTGATTTTTCTATCTTGTTGCGTTCAACAAGATAGAACATCTGATATATGTACTTATGTACCGATATCGGTGACAACTGAAACAACACAGCCGTCCTAGTATCGTCATATATCTTCAATTAAAGCACTTTACACAGGGCCATGATGAAAACACGTTAAACTTTTTATTTGTTATAGTATTTTTTTAAAAATCCTGATATGCCCCCTTAATGGGGTCGATTTGTTTCTCGTCGTCGGAAGGTTTCACCTGTGTTTTAGCAGTGAACACCTGAGACTTGTTGCGAAAAATATATTATAAAGGTTTTTAGTGACCTCTGTTTGTTCTCATGGCGAGTCGATTCTGCGCAAAAACGACATAAGTATGTGCCGAACACCTGGGACAACCAAATGCAGCTCATGAAGATGCGTTTGCTGCGCCATTTTTCATCACAATCCGTGGCCTATTAAGAAAAATATCAAATAATACTTACTTTGGAGTGGGCTCGCTTTCAACACTTTCAGGCATTGGTTTTGTTGTTGTAACCACGTGATCATGCACCTTGGTTATGAGAATTGTAGTAATGCTACCATCAATAATACAGCTCTTTCACAATTGTATATTATCCATCTATTAAGTGTGTCTAATTCCGGATGGCTAAACCACAACATCTCTGGACGCGGAAGATATTGTCTGGTACTTTGGCTGTGACTGGAGAAATGGGGCTTATATGTCTGTCGACCAGTGTATATCCAGATCAGTATGTGCATCCGCACAGCCTCATCAGGATCTGCAACGTTTGCTATTCCATCAATGAAACACCCGCCATGCTGCTAAGGCCTTCATTTTTTTTGTTATTTGTTCTACAAACTCGCCGCCAAAAATTTAACGTTTTTGTGACTGAAGTTTGTATGTGGCTATTTTCTGTTCTACCTGATTTCTGTTCTTCAAGTAATTCATGAATGATTCGAACATTATATCGCGTTTTTCAATTTTTATATTAGAGTAACAATGAAATTAAGTTGTGCTAAAAGTGCATTATCATTTATTCCTATATAAATGTTTTTAACGTTCATTCATTACCCATGTTATAACCTTGTCATTTAGGAATGTTCTTGACTGAGACCAAAAATGTTGCACATGGGTACATTCCCAGAATAAGTGTTTTATACTTTCAACATACATAGAACAAAAATCACATAGGCTACTACTTACTATATTACAACGATAAAGTAATTTATTTATTCCCAGAATTCGCGTCGGATATTTGTATTGGACATTTGTAATGTGTAATCTATAGTACAATTATACGGAAGCATGGAGGGGACATGTGTGTTTTTTTATTGGCCACGAGATAAATAAAAAAAAAACACACCTAAATATCTCGTGGCCACGACATAATTCAGGTGTGTTTTTTTTTACTTATCTCGTTGCCACGAGACAAATAAAAAAAACACACCTAAAGATCTCGTGGCCACGACATAATTCAGGTGTGTGGTTTTTTTTTTTACCTCGTGGCCACGACATAATAAGTCGTGGCCACGAGATAAATAAAAAAACACACCTGAATTATGTCGTGACCACGAGATCTTTAGGGGTGTTTTTTTATTTATCTCGTGGCCACGACATAATAATTCGTGACCACGAGATAAATACAAAAACACACATGTCCCCTCCATGCTTCCGTACAATTGAAACGTAATGTGTAAATGTGTTGCCAACATAGAGTAACATCTGAAAACTCGCTTGTCCATTTTTGTTGAGATTTTATTTCGTCAACATTTTTCCCGTGGCGCCGATTCTGATATGGTGCCAAAACATGATGAATGTTGATGATATATAGCGCACCAAAGGCAATGTCTTGTGCGTTTTATGGTTACACTAAACGTTCTTTACAAAATTCAAAAACTTTCATTAAGAATCAAGTACTGAGTATTTCTTAAATTCACATGCTCTCGGTTTTTATCTACGTTGACGGTAACCAATTCTTCTTCGAAACAACAGTTATGAGATTACAGCAAACTGTACAATAATGGATAAACAGTTTCGCATTTCCTGCACTATGTTTCATAAAAATCATTCCATTAGTATTAAAGGACAAATTGAATTTAAACATCTAAAATCATAACATCACACAACGTGATCCCACACCCTGTAATACTTTGTTTAGAAGCTATTGTTTCACATGTAAGTGTTGTATTCATTGTGTAATATTGTACTAATTAATGTTTATAAGAACATAAGACTACATATACTTTATGCAAAGATATAGATGTACAAACATATATTTTTCTAATTAATAAAAATAACTTTATTGTTCTTCGTACAGTTTATAACTCCGCCGAACAAATAAAATTGATTTTCCCCCTCCTCCTACGGCACTTCAGAGATTTGGTCGTTCGTAAAACAAACAATTAACAAATAAATGCATAACGAGCAATATATGCCGTTATCGGGCTACCGCAGTGTGCTATTTAATCAGAAGCTACACGGGTCACAAATCCATCAAGCCATAGTCTCCAGTTACAGCAACTTATTGCGTGGATGCGGCGAAATCCTTTGATCTCCGCAGTGTGCTAACTGCCGGAGATCACTGTCTGGACCTGTCTGGCCCACTTCCCCCGTGTGTTAATTCACGGAGATACACTGTCTAGCGTGTGTTATATGCTTGAGATTAACGCCTATTCTACATGTCAGGATAACCTGCGCATGCGCAAATATCAGCAATCAATTAAATAGAGCAATATCGGTGCGTAACCTTTAACCAGTCATGCCCTGATAACATGACCCATTCATGATTGACAGGCTACAAGTGACTGGGCGACTTTCGAATCGATACCCCGAATATGAAGTTTCATGGCACTGTGTTACGAAAATACAAAAATACTATTAAGTAGTGCTATGAAAATGCCAATAACACTAACAGCTCATGGAGTGATATAATTGTTATACAACCACGAACACCGCAGTCACTGATCAAGCAGCGCAGGTGTGCATGCTGTGTTGGTTATACACTGATTGCATGCAAACGTAGTAATCCAGCTTCGGTAAGATTGTGAACCAGATAACAGACGCCTGCTATATTTTTGTCTGCATGACTGCGGAAATGTAAATAAAAGTAAACCCAAGAGGAATGGCTGGAATTAAATTATGTAATTATAGTATTTGTATTAAACTTATAATAAATTCGACAAAATATATATTTTTATCTCAGGCTTTCGACGTATCCGTGCAATAAATTAATTAGATAATGTCGTCTCGTTGAATATGGTTAGTTAACAGCGCGTGGGGGAATTTAAGGCGGCAGAAATACGTCTCGCCTAGCGGCTCGACGATTTCCGGCCCCCTAAATATCCCCCTATGCGCTGTTAACTAACCATATTCGTTTCGAACACATTATCTAACTTATATAATTATAGTTTCATCTGTATTTTTTCCAGTTCGTGGGCTATTTATTGCAAAATAGACAAACAATGGATATAGACATTGCCAAAGGTGTGATAGGAATTCTACTGAAAGCCGACGAAGCGCTTCCATTGAATGAAATTGGCAGGAAAGTACGAATGTATTATAGACTGACTGACGAACAGGTATTAACAATACTTGGCAAGTTTAAAAAGAATTTCAGTTCGATCTACATTGAAGACGCTGGAGTATATGTAGATCTTCTCGTACCGATCGAGATTTGCGAGACACATTGCGCAAAAAATAAGATATGTCACGGTCCGCCATCTTGCTCGGGGCTTCACATCTGTAAGTATTACCTCATCGCGAGCTCCTGTAAATTCGGGAAAAAATGTAACTATGGACACAATTTGCGATCTCAGCACAATTTGCTAATCATTCGACGGTACCTTATGGATGATGTAGCAACTCCTGATCTTTTAAAGCTCTTAAGGAATGTTCAAAATCGCACCGCTAACACGCTGCCGAGAATATGCCGATTCTACAACATTCAGCAAGGTTGTAGAAACTCCGACACTAAGCTTAAGCGCAGCTGTCCAAATGTGCACATCTGTAAATACTACGTGCTTGGGAAATGCAACTATGCTAGTGACTGCATAAGAAACCACGACATCTTTGAAGCAGGTGTGAAGCGAGTTCTGGAAAAGCATGGCATAAATATGCGCAGAAAGTCGTTTGAGATAATTGCTGATCTACGTAAATCACTGTGTGATGAGGATACTGGGAATGGTGCTGCCAGAGGTCATGTTGCTGCCAGAGGTCGTGGCGATGATGCAGATGATGCGGATGATGAAGATTATGAAGATGACGTAGATTATGACGATGATAATGATGCCATAAATGACGATGATGAAGACGATGTAGATAATGAAGATGATGAAGATGGCGTAAATTATGAAGATGTTGAAGATGACCAAGACAATTCAAATAATGGAGATGACGCACATGTGATCGAAAGAAAGGCTACCGGACGTGTGATCACTCCATGCTATGACAGTGATGATGATGATGATGATGATGATGGTGATGGTGATGGTGATGATGATGCCAACGGTGTTTACGATGGTGATAATTTTGCCGATAACGATATACATAATAATGATGATGATAGTGGTGATGAGGATGAGGATGATGATGCCGATGACGATACTGTACTTCATGGCGGAGTTGGTGATGATACTGATGATTACGACATTGATGATTGTCGGGACGAATTGGCTACACAATCTGGAGGACTGAAGTAAGATTTCATTTTATCTCTGCGCACTGCAGTTTAGCCATCCAATGCACATGTCCTGCATTGTCTTTGGTTTGTGGCTGACATATATAATAAAAAATACAACAACAAATCTGTGTAACATACAGATGTACATTATATTGGAAACAGGCATTGTGTTTTTGCATTTTTCATTATATGTTTCTATATTGGTGGAACATTGTACGTTTTACTTATACATGTATATAATAATAAGCTCATGATTGGTAAACCACTACGGAGCCCCGCAGGGGACATGGGTTTTTATTATTAATTCGTTCCCACGAAATAACAATTCGTTCCCTCAATTTAACAATTCGTTCCCACGATATAATAATTCGTTCCCGCAAATTAACAATTCGTTCCCACGATATAACTATTCTTTCCCACGATATAACAACAATTCGTTCCCGTATAATTCTACGTCCGCTGCGGGGCTCCGTACACCACATATACTGCATGATGTATATATTCGACACAAGTGAGTACGTCTCACTGACAACGTGTATCGCGTGTCTATATTTCTTTCTTGTGTTAATTTTCTTGAATTTTCAAGTTCTTTTCTTGAACTTTCAAGATCTTTTCCTGAATTTTCAAGATACTTTCTTGAATTTTCTAGTTCTTTTCTCGAATTTTCAAGATATTTTCTCGAATTTTCAAGATCGTTTCTAATAAAGGATGTTTCAAGATATTTTCTTGAATTTTCAAGCTCTATTCTTGAATTTTCAAGTTTTTTTCTTGAATTTTTTAGATCTTTTCTTGAATTTTCACGATACTTTCTTGAATTTTCAAGTTCTTTTCTTGAATTTTCAAGATCTTTTCTTGAAAATTAAAGAAAATATCTTGAAAATTCAAGAAAAGAACTTGTAAATTCATGTAAAGTTCTTGAATAAATGGAAATTAAAAAAAAGTGAAGTGGCCCTAATGGGCTTCCGTAGCTTTGGGTATCTTGTCATGTTTATCATATTCGTTGCCGTGACTTCGTTGGTCTGCTTGGTGTATATTATTTTTTTTTTTTTTTGTATTCCAGTTTATCAGGCCAAGTTTCATCTATCCCGTCAGCACTAGCAGCAAGAAAAGCAACAAAACCACAGTTGGTGACCCCGTCATCCCCACCAAGCAGGCCTCCGAATATTTGCATATACCACCTACGAGGGAAATGCACCTTTGGGGAAAGCTGTCGAAATGTTCACCGGGATGTGAAATACCAATGGCAGATTCGGGACCATTCGAAGTCAAAATGGCGAGATCTAGGTCTGTATCTTTGCTGTAAATTCACATTAGCAATGTTTTCCTTGTAAATAATTATTGGATTTACATTTATTGAGCATAGGCTGCTATGCTCAATAAATGTAAAAACATCAATTGAAATTTCCAGATGATCTTAAATTTGCACTTACGAACATCGAAGTCGTACGAAATTTAGTGAAACAGGCCCCAGGACACAACAGGTGGATGGGGTAATGGGATTGATCATTGGCCATTGGTATTACAGGTCTACGTAGACTATGTTTCTTTTGGTAAAGAAACACAACAACAGGACTATGTTACATGCATAGTCCAGAGCTCCAGGTAAGGTACGTATTGGCGTGTTTTACGAACTTATTTGAGCTGAATACCCATTGATTTTCAACAGTGGGAGTACAAAATACTCACAGCAATGTGTAATTACGCATCGATTTTTAAAATGTGTAGTGAAAATACTGTAATAAAGTTGAAAATTTACTTACATGTAGTTGAGCTGCAAAAAGCAAAGAAGTAAAATACGCATTGAATTTGAAATATCGGGGTATAATAATCTTAGATACAAAACTTATCTGGAGCTCTTTTTAGCTTTGCTGTCACGATAACTACTGTCTGTAACTGGTATTCTGCGGGTCTACTATTGGCTATTACATGAGATATAACAAGCTTCTGTTTTCGCGATTCGCTTATGTATTCATCATTTATATATCATAGTGCCGTTCTTTTACGGATTTCATGTTCCCGACAGCCAGTATTTCCAGCCGTCACTGCATGACTAACTTCCCCTTATTTTGCTTACCACAGTTATTTCCATTTGCTGTCACGTGGGTAAATGACGTATCAGTAGTACTTCCGAATTGTATGCACAATACGATTATTACACGTAATAGTTCAACAAACTACTTAGAACTCCAGTTTATTAAACCGCTGATATAAATATATGGGACTGTACAATGTACTGTACACATATAAGAATGACCTAGTTACAAACTACATACTGAAATGCGACAGTGGGTGACAAAATGGACATACTGTGCAATGTTCAACAGCTGTAGGATACCAGTCGGTATATATTTATATTTACGTCGTCAGGTTACAATCTATTTTTCACTGATAGTAGCTGTAGGGGCATAAATGGATCTGGTGCTATGCTGGTCAAACTGTAATAACGTCATTATTGTAGGCCATTGTCCACTTACAAGGAAACAATGCTGTACATGGGGTCAATTAAGGAAAGCCCGGTGTGACAGCACTGGGAAAATTAGTCGCTCTAATTGCCACGAGGGGGGGTGTTGTTTGCAGATTGTGTTACATCCACTGTACACTGCGACTGCGAAGGTGCAATAAGCCAAACACAACACGGGGCTTATAGGGCGTTTGCGACCAGTGTAGATCCAGTTCAGCCTGTAAATCCGCACAGTCTGAACATGATCTGCACTTTTTGGCATTCCTTCAATAAAACACACTAACATGCAATCTAGATCATATTTAGACTACAGGAGTGTTATATTTGATGAGGACCTACACTGGTCACAAATCACACGAACCCGATTTCTCCAGTCATTGAGAGATATAGGACCAAGCTTCGCGACGTAACCCCCATTTGGCAAAACAACTATTTTCTTCTGGAAAACATCTTTACTTTTTAACATCAAGTCCAAACATTTTCTATTTATTTGAAACAAGTCAGTAGGAAAATAGATTAGACATAGTAAAGAATGTATTGTACATGTGAAAATTGAATTTACTTTTAATTCTTTTTATCTTTCAACGAACAAAATATGTGATTTAATTATATTTTAGTATTCGAAAACAGTATTTACGGACAAATAAGCAAGTGGACATTCAAGTTACACAATTTTAGTCCTGCAATATAATATTCATCCATGTGTAAAAACAAACACCTCAAGATTGGATTTTCGGAACTGTAAAAAACACCCTGATTGAATTTCTTATATTTAAGGGTGGGAAATGGCTCGAAGACCTTCCATACCCGGTATGTGCACAGTGTATCTATTCTACCATGTCTGTCAAATTGGACTCAACCAATCAGCTTGGCATAGGTGTGGCCTCGTGGATTCAATATACACCTGCCGCATTATTGTTGACATCCGTTTGAACGTAGCTTCACACGTCTGTCACTGACTAGGACAGATAAACAAAATGGATTCAACCAATCAGCAGAGAATAGGTGTGGCTTCATTGAATTCAGAATAAACCTGTCCCAAGATCCACTTTCCTATTTGCCTGCGATCAAACCATTGGATAAGTTGTTTGCTATGCCGAACTATTAATGACCTTCGGCGGCATCTGTTTGAACATAGCTACACACGCGTGTCACTGATTATGTCAACTAGAAATTGTCAAAGCACAAGTATGCTGAAGTAACATTTACGAAATGTCGGAGATTATGTCAGCATTTTGTAAAAAAAATAGAAATATAACATTTAATTTTACATTTTTTCTGATTCTAGCTCTGCTGTCTGTTAGGCCATGAATTACAACCGACTTCCGCACAGATAGTCGTCGCCGACGATTGCAACCACCGTACAAATAATCCAAGTATAACTAGGCTAAGAAAAAAATAACGATTAACGTATATATTAAAAAAAAACCGAAGAAATTATGCAACAAATACATGATGTCCGTAAATCCAAACGATATTATATAAGAAACCTTCATCCACCAATCAGGTAAGATGTTCTACTGCTACGTCATAGCGGTTATTTTTTACAACGCCATCTCGCGGCAGTAGGTCGCAGTAACAGGAGAGATAAGCGATGAGCAATTCATTGCATGGCTCTGTATGGGTGTCAGATAAGGTGCTATATGAGAAATCTCAATATCACTAAAAATACAAACGAACCGGAAATCGGTTATTAGGGTCGCCTTTGTTGTTTTTAGAGCATTTTGAAGAACATAAGTGATACTTTGTAATGTGACCTTTAAACACATGAAATCTATGTATAATTTTAATATTCATATTTAAATGTAAGTATTTCTTTAATCAATAAAAGAAATGTCGCCCTACCAATATTTTTTTATTTGATGAGATTCCAACAAATATTGATTTTAGTGCAAAAGAAACACGGCCAGATAGGTTGGAAATTACATTGTATATAACAAAATTTAGATTTTGAAAATCGATGCACACAATTATTAAAAAGACATCTCGTTTAGCACTTATATTAATATCCCATAGATGAAAATGAATTGTTCCCATTCAAATATATATTTTATGGATTTCATCAAATAAACAATGTTAGGAGGATGACGTTTTTGTTATTGATGAAAAACTATTGCATATACATATGTTTAGATTGCATTAGTTGCCATTGTTGAGCTGATATCATTGCGTGCACCAGCTAATACTATAATCGAATGGATCATTGGAAGAAGGCGTCTAAGGGACGTATATAGCTGCCTGTTTGCACTGACCCATTCAGCTACCGCTGTCCACTTGGATACAGCCGCCTGCTTGCACTGACCCATTTAGTTATTGCTGTCCACTTGGAGATAACCGCCTGCTTGCACTGACACATTCAGTTATTGCTGTCCACTTGGTGATAGCCGCCTGCTTGCACTGACCCATTCAGTTATTGATGTCCACTTGGAGATAGCTGCCTTCTTTCACAGACCCATTCAGTTACCGCTGTCCACTTGGACTTAGCCGCATTGTTTCACTGACCCATTATGTTACCGCTGGTTACTTGGACATAGTCCCATTCTTTGACACAACTTTCAGAGAAGATGCGATGTACTCTGAAAATGTTGTCAACTTTTGACTTACTAGTAAATTTATGAAAATTATTGTAAATTGTGTAAGCGTATTTAATGAAATTACGCAGATGTCCGAAGGTAGGGTAGGGTAGGGTACTACGTCATCGCGCATCTGCTAATTATTGCCGATTCCTTCCATTTCGTTAAACAGAGCGCCCGCTAGAAATTAAAAGTGCCCGCTATACAGATATCATCATTTAGTAATATTTATTTTACTGATAGTGACTCGCGATGGTATCAGGCTATTTTCATATGCAAATGACACATGCTATGTTTTAATTATTTGTGCAATGATAATAAGTAGTAAAGTCATTAACATTTTAAGATGGCTGAATTAGCTCTGTAGGTAGAGCGTCGGACTGCGAACCGTGGGACCCCGGGTTCCATTCCCACCTCGACCTCTGCGAATGGTCGATTCGGCGTGTCCTTGGGCAGATAACTTGTGCTAGCCTAGTCCTACCGGATGGGGAAGTTAATATTCGGTCTGTTATAAAATGTTTATTATTACACTCTTGCGAGTTATTTGTACGGGTTTCGCTGTGGGAGAAAACCCGTAATCAACTCTTGACAAATAATACACAGTCAAGAGAACACCCGTAATTGCGCGCGTGCTTTCTTGCAAACCACGAACTACCATGCAAAAGGTTTCTTTTGTATTACAGTCAAAATAAAGTTATTTAAAAACTTGGGGAGCGTCTCGACTAATGTACAATGTTAATGTGATTGAACACACTCAAAACATGCACTCCAAGTAAATCTAGTTCATAGAAACCGCTGCGTAATTTGGATTTCAGACGTCAGACAGTGTGACGTCAAAACACGGGAAACACGTCGTTGTGTAACTATTCACACGCACAAGACAATTCATTGACTATACTCACACAAAAATAGACTAAATGTGAATAAATATCCGCCGTGGAAATGTAATAAATAGGATATTCCATTGTACATGTTTGAATAGCGTAAATAATACACTCGTGTCCGTCGGCGTCCGTGCAAGCAACACGTTCGCTACGCTCACTCGTTGCTTACGCGGAAGCCGACGCACACTCGTGTATTATTTCCCGCTATTCAATATGTACGATGGAATATCCTCTATGTACCTGCGTATACTACTCGCAGACTATTTTTTCTCATACATGTATATATAGAGAATAGTAAGTTAGTGCCGTGAATGGGAAACAACAAGGCTTAGGAAACGGGATGGGTGAGGCGCTGCCGAGCACTTGGTCATCCCGTTTCCGTGCCGCGCCAGATATTTTTCCATTCACGGCACTAACCTACTATTCTATTTATCCCGTTAACACATACAAATGGCTTTAAAATGCCAAAACAATAACCCCAGTCACCGCACATATTCATACGCAGTGATTATGTCGTATTGACAGGATATCAAAAATGTTTCACTGCACCGTGTTTCACGGCACATACGCACTGGGGTTGACGGGATAAATCTATTTTTGTAATTTCCTTCGCTTTCTATTTTAGGGAAGAAGGCTAACATGGAAATAGAGCTAGCATATAGCTACCCGAAAAACGAGGGTGCGACGATACGAAGGTATGATAGTATAACCATTGTAGGTGCATTAGTCGCCGGTGTAAAATGTTTCACGTCGAAACAATGCACTGGTTTCCTGACGAGCCGTCACACAACTCGACCTGGAGAGCTAAACAAATTATTCGTCTAGTAACCGGCGTACATTTCTTGCGCCGGTTACTAGATGAAAATGTGTTTTACAATATTTAATTCTACATGTAGCTGAATGGAAATTCGTCAGGAATCCGGCGCCTATTTCGACGTGAAACATTTTACGTCGGCGCGGATTGCAGCACCAATGATAGCATAGCTTATCATATGATCAGTAACTGTTATTATCCTTTCCATTTGTCATTTTCAGTTTTCAGTTTTTCGCTACAGTGGAACCTCTCTAAACCGGACACCATGGGAGGTCCCAGTGTGTCTGGTTTAGAGATGTTCCGCTGTAAAACACACAGTTGACTACTTCAAGACACGCCTGTGTGTTTCGTGATGATGACCCGATAAATTATCATCGGAGATAAAGGGCAAATGACTCTATCTAAGTTAAGCACTAATAATCGTTCTCAGCGTCCGGTTTATAGAGGTTCCACTGTATTGATATTGCATGAGAAACACTGAGAATTAGAATATCCGAAATGTACGTTGTATATATATATGCTTCGGAAACGTTTAAAGGTACATGCCCACTCAGTAGGCACAACATGTTCATTATATCAGAGACATCATCTGAGACATGTTCTGGCAAAATAAACATTAATTCACCATTACCCCACGTATTGATAGGCAGTATTATACATTTTATATCTGACGTAAATCCACACTGATGTCAGGGGCGAATGTTAAATAACGGATGTTAGAACATTATTTTTATTCCATGCCTAATTTGCATATGAAAATAGCCTGATACCACCGCGAGTTACTATCGGTAAAATAAATATTACTAAAATGATTATACAATGTATGTGTATAGCGGGCACTCGTAATATTTAGGACTGGTGGGATAGTGATACAAGTATACACTGATTTAATTCATATACAGAATATTTTGTTCCTACTGACATGCCCCATGTATCTTAAAGCAGAATTGGCGACGCAGAGGTTTTGTTTGTTTGTTTGTTTATTAGTATTTAACGGCTTATCAACAGCTAAGGTCATGTAAGGCCGGGCCAAACGGGTTCGATCCCATTTTAACCTGCTGCATTGGGGGGGGGGGGGGGGGGGAGGGGGGAAATCCCAAAATCAGAACGGAATATTTAGATTGAGAACAAATATTTTCAGCCCTGAAATTAGAGTAACCTGTCCTGGTGCCTGGTCTATACCACACCAAGTCACTTGGCCCCTTCCCCTAAAATAGGATTACGAATATCGTAATACTCACATAAGGGGGTATAACCAGATTCAGCTGTCACATACAAAATGTCAAAGACGTATGTGAGGGCCAAACCAGGTCTCCAGTCGGGATTCCGGTAAGGATGAACCCCGATCGATAAATTACCCATCGCGTGCTCCCACCTGCCACCCACGGCGACGCAGAGGTAATTAACTTTCACCCCTAAGTAACTGGAATGGAATTTGATATGTTAATTTTGCAGCCAATCCAGTCATCACAAAATTATTTTCAGACTAGTCCATTTATGAAAAGATGATATTTTTCGTCTTCAAAAATATCGTTACGAGCCGGCTCATCTGGATCTGCATTGTTTGCATAAACCGCTATAGCGGGCTTTCGGGTTCAAAGGGTTAAAACAAAAGTAGTTTACGTGACACAAGATGCGGATCATGTGATTTTCATATACGAACTCGCCTACTTTCGAGTTAACTGATCTGTATTATTACATAGATTAGTATAGATGATTATACCTTGCTCCAATCATGTTTCGTATATTTTACTATTTGTATTATTCAGTACTGAATTTTGCATAACTACATGTAGTATAGTTATCTCATTCAGGGCTCCAGATAAGCTTTGTGTCTAAAGCATACTATAACCCCTGATTTCAAAATAATTGCGTATTTTACTTCTACAAATGAATTATTGATTTTCTTCATTACTAAATAGGGAACAAATGTTAAAAAAATAAATTTAAAACATTCACTTATTTGAGCTGCAAAAAGTGAATTTTCAACTTATGACAGTATTTTCACTACTCGATTTGAAAATCAATGCGTATTTTAACATTGCTGTGCGTATTTTTTACTCCCACTTTTGATTATCAACGCGTATTCAGCTAAAATAATTGCGTAAAATACGCCAATTCGCTCCTTATCTGTATTTCTGACTCTTTACGTACTTCACTAGTATACTTCCGTATTTCATAATCTATTAGTCACGTTGCTGGAAAGCGGAAGTGAATTGTGCTGATATGTGACTGTGGTTGGTGAAATGGGGCTTATGTGATTTGTGACCAGTGTAGCTCCTGACCAAACAGCACACGCACACAGACAACGATCTATATTCCGTGTTAGAAGCATGGCGGGTGTTTCATTGATGCACAGGCGAAGACTGCTCATGCGGATGCACGGGCTGATCTGTTGATATTTAAAAACATGGCGGGTGTTTCATTAATGGTATGGCGACCAGTGCAGATCCTGATCGGATGCGCAGTCTGATCTGGGTATACACTTGTCGCAATACCCGTAAGCCCGATTTTTTCAATCGCAGCCATATTTGCCAATACAGTATGACAAGTCACAACATACATGTACTAGTTGTAGGTCAACCATTTCCAGGAAATTGAAACGGAACCATTAACATTTATAAACATATATATAGCACAGGTGGAAGACTCGGACCTGTGACACAAAGCAAATGCCCATTAAACAAATCCATTACTCCACCCACTTGGTATCATACAGTACTATCTTCTATTACCACTTGGTCTCATACAGTACTATCTTCTATTACCACTTGGTATCATACATTACTATCTTCTATTACCACTTGGTCTCATACATTACTATCTTCTATTACCACTTGGTATCATACAGTACTATATTATATTACCATTTCGTCTCATACAGTACTATCTTCTATTACCACTTGGTCTCATACAGTACTATCTTCTATTACCACTTGGTATCATACAGTACTATCTTACAGTACTATCTTCTATTACCACTTGGTCTCATACAGTACTATCTTCTATTACCACTTGGTCTCATACAGTACTATCTTCTATTACCACTTGGTCTCATACAGTACTATCTTCTTTTACCACTTGGTATCATACAGTACTATCTTCTATTACCACTTGGTCTCATACAGTACTATCTTCTATTACCACTTGGTCTCATACAGTACTATCTTCTATTACCACTTGGTATCATACAGTACTATCTTCTATTACCACTTGGTCTCATACATTACTATCTTCTATTACCACTTGGTCACATACAGAACTATCTTCTATTACCACTACAGTACTATCTTCTATTACCACTTGGTCTCATACAGTACTATCTTCTATTACCACTTGGTATCATACAGTACTATCTTCTATTACCACTTGGTCTCATACTTTACTATCTTCTATTACCACTTGGTATCATACAGTACTATCTTCTATTACCACTTGGTCTCATACATTACTATCTTCTATTACCACTTGGTCTCATACGTTACTATCTTCTATTACCACTTGGTATCATACAGTACTATCTTCTATTACCACTTGGTATCATACAGTACTATCTTCCATTACCACTTGGTCTCATACATTACTCTCTTCTATTACCACTTGGTATCATACATTACTATCTTCTATTACCACTTGGTATCATACAGTACTATCTTCTATTACCACTTGGTCTCCTACATTACTATCTTCTATTACCACTTGGTCTCATACATTACTATCTTCTATTACCACTTGGTATCATACAGTACTATCTTCTATTACCACTTGGTCTCATACATTACTATCTTCTATTACCACTTGGTCTCATACGTTACTATCTTCTATTACCACTTGGTATCATACAGTACTATCTTCTATTACCACTTGGTATCATACAGTACTATCTTCCATTACCACTTGGTCTCATACATTACTCTCTTCTATTACCACTTGGTATCATACATTACTATCTTCTATTACCACTTGGTATCATACAGTACTATCTTCTATTACCACTTGGTCTCCTACATTACTATCTTCTATTACCACTTGGTCTCATACATTACTATCTTCTATTACCACTTGGTATCATACAGTACTATCTTCTATTACCACTTGGTATCATACAGTACTATTTTCTATTACCACTTGGTCTCCTACATTACTATCTTCTATTACCACTTGGTCTCATACATTACTATCTTCTATTACCACTTGGTATCATACAGTACTATCTTCTATTACCACTTGGTATCATACAGTACTATTTTCTATTACCACTTGGTCTCATACATTACTATCTTCTATTACCACTTGGTATCATACATTACTATCTTCTATTACATTACTATCTTCTATTACCACTTGGTATCATACAGTACTATCTTCTATTACCACTTGGTCGCATACAGTACTATCTTTTCTATTAAAGGTCACATTACAAACTATCACTTTGTACTGTAGGCGACCAAGTGGGTGGGGTAATGGATATTTTCTATGAATATAATTATGATAGTACCGTATGAGACCAAGTGGGTGGGGTAATGGATTTTTTATAATAGAACAAAGTGCTGTCAAATCATGTTTTATTGAGAAATAAGGCAATATATAAAAGCAGCAGCAGACGACAATTGTTGTGAGTAGCGGTCTAAGGGTTAACAAACGAAGGCAGTTAAACACATAGAGAGATTGGTTGATATCTCAATAGCTTGCCTTATTTCTCAATAAAAACAAGGTTTGACAGCACCAATGGAAATGATTCTAGAGTGCTGTCAAAGCATGTCGTAAATTATTCTAAAGTGCTGTCAAAGCATGTTTTTTATGATATAAATTGAAAATAGAAAATAAACAGCAGCCGATAAAAAAATTAAGATAGCGGTCTAAGGGTTAATTATGTTGATGTATCTGAGACATAACCTGAGACACAGCCATATTCAAGGTGCATGATCACGTGGTTACAACAACAAAGACGTCGCCCACTCCAAGGTAAGTATTATTTGACATGTTCCTTAATATGCAACGGATTTTAATGAAACATGGCGCAGCAAACACGTCTTCATGAGCTGCATTTGGTGGTCCAGGGAGTTCGGCACAGACTTATGTCGTTTTTTGCGAATAATCGATTTCCGTGTCAGTAGAAACGGAAATCTATTCTTCGCAAAAACGACAGAAGTTTGGGCGAAAATACCAAGACCACCAAATGCAGCTTAACAAAACGCGTTTGATGCGCCATATTTCATCAATATCCGTTGCGTAATAAGGAAAATATAAAATAATACGTACTTTGAATCAGATGGATTCTGGAAGTTTCAGTACTTGTTGTTGTTGTTAGTACCACGTGATCATACACATTGATATTACGGTCACCGTGGTCCGTCATATAGTCACTGGGTCTGAGATAATCAATATCAATATGTATACGTTATTGTTCACATATTGGATTTTTAAGGAATTAAATTTAGATCCTGAAAAATCCAATATGTGAACAATAACATACATATAGTTCAGCAAAGTGCAATATGTCATAATGTGAAACAAATGGAGCGCAATGCTGCCCAGCGATTGGCTTAGAAAGTAGGGCGAACTGATAATGTTACATGACTGACGTTGTTCGACACCGCTCACAGCCGTGTTTAAACGTACAGCGCGTGCTATTTTACCATGACTGTAGATAATGCTCATTCCGGGGCCAAGTCAACACATACGCAATCATGTGTCTCATGACGTTATTAGAACGCGCCATTACGTCACCAGACCAGTTTACAATGGTCGCACTGAAATGTTGACATTGATGCGGCTGCATCACTCAAAGTGTACTGTGGCCCCGGAATATGTATGTGTAAATCAGCTGTTTGAGAAGAGCAGATTATCACAATAGCGAAAGTACTGCATATATGCTCAAATTGCATAATATTTCGGACGGAAATGTAACAATAACGTTCGACCATGTCCAACAGTTGGTAAACGTTTGCCGTGGCACTCGGGAACTGTTTGAACCCGTGGTCTACGGCCTTGGGGTTCAAACAGTTCCCTCAAACGTTTACACACGGCAGGACATGGTCGAACTGGTAGTGGTGTTTCGGTTCACACACTACAAATCACATACGTACAGCGTAAATGTTTAACCAAATTATACATGAATATATAATAACACAAGTGTTGGTATTAAACTAAATGAAAATGGTGCGATTGGAGATATCAACCAATCTCACAATGTCATTGGTTGAATACCAGAATGTGTATTATATTTAGCTATTTATTATCAGAAACTGTGACAAACAGGGGAGATAAGTTGGGTATGCATTTTCGCTATATGTGAAGCGAAATCCCACTTATAGTTCGATTTCGCTACTTTCTAAGCCAATCGCTGGCCAGTATCGAGTTAAACTTATTTCACATATTCCAAGAGCTGCCCCCAATATATTACATATTACCTTATTTAAACATTAATTGTTCGACTGGAAATGTAAAATAAATACTCGGATGGGAGATGCATAATAAAATTTGCCTGAACTATAAATATGTTATTGTTCACATATTGGACTTTTAAGGAATTAAATGCTGCGTGCGCTAGCGTTCCCTTGCTAAAAAATATGTGAACAATAACTTATACCTATTGTTTACCCAAGTTTCCGCTCAACCAATGAAAGTACAGCATTTAATCTCAATTAATCGCTTATTGCGACGCTTTCGCCAATATCTATTATATTAGTAATTACATGTCCAGCCGCTATATTTAGAACTGAGTGTATGCGTTGCTGCCATCAGTTCACATGACACAAAACATATTACAGCCCACACACGCGCTCACTACGTGTCACACCGCCAATAAACATGATAACCGTAACGTACTAGTATAGCCATTCGAAATCACGTTTAGGGGCGGAGCTTCGCGAATGGACATATAAAATTTGAAGTCGATCCGACCAGCGGTTTGGTGTAGATGGAGGGAGCCCGTAAGTCAGCGGATGATTATTTTTCGATAGTTATCGCCCTTAAATTGCAGTTTACGCCATTTGTAAATACACCTAATAAAACGGAAATTAAATATGTGCAATATTCCGCCAGTGAAGTTTTCGTTTGTTTTTCACCACAGGCCGGGCACAAAGCGGGAACGTTTTAGCTAAAGGACTGAAATATCGACCGCAGCAAGAAATTTTGAAATCTATTGATAAATAACGAAGCTGACGTCACATCCGTTTGCTCTATTTTGAAAACTTGAAAAAAAGACGTTCATCTTTGACATCCAATAGAACCGGAAGTAGTCAAGATAGAGCTCTGATAATTATCATCTTTTATGCGCCTGACACTCCCCTATCACACTGGCAAGAAATTATGTTGCTGACATTACTGTACAAATTGGAAAACGTTTGTAAAGACCACCCGTTATCAGACGAAATTCGGCAAAAATTCGGCAAAAAGAAGTTTTGAAATCGGTTGGAAAATAAGGAAGTTATAGAAAGTATGATGTCACTTCCGGTTTCGTGGAAAGTGGTATTAAGAGATTTCTGAAAATCTCTAAGTCTCGACTCACACTTGATCCGAATCGGCATGCAAAATGTGAAGTCGATCCGACCAGCGGTTTGGGCTGTAGACTGAACGGCTTAATAAATAAAAAAACAACAAAAAAAAACAAAAAAAAACAACGAAAACAATAGGTTTTCGGCGCAGCTGAAAGCCGCTTCAAACCTAACAATAGGTTTTCGGCGCAGCCGAAAGCCGCCTCAAACCTAATAAACCATTGCAGTTGCCGTCGCCACCGCGCGTATCCTGGTTAAAACTATCGGTGGCAACGATGACCGTTATCTGAGACACAGTGAAAACCGTAATTTACCGTAAATTTCCGTAGGTCGTCCGACACGCTGATGATAAAGTTCCAGACAATGACAGGAACCACATTACGGGAAAAGACGTTTCAAACACGCCGACTTTCCACCATCCCGGCGGCCAATTGCTCACAGCTGCCCGAGTCTACAACCTGGATGTGGTACTGGCGTAATGACGCAGGAAAATGGATAGTGTATGGAGAACAAGACGTGAGAAATTGTGTTTTATCACAGGTGGAAGACGCGGACATGTGCCACAAACAAATGCCCATTATTTAAAAATACCTGGTTTCCATCTGCACATACGATACTAGGTGGGTGGGGTAATGGGCTTTTTTTATAATGGGATTTTTTTGTGTCACATGTCCGAGACCACAGGTGTTTGAACAAATGGTCAGAATGTTGGTGTCTACACATTCACCGTTCCGAATCTTTCGGGCCAAGTTCCTACTGGCAAAATACCCAATTCGTACTTATACGTGAACCTCGCGGGAGGTCACGTAAATTGTATGTTGGTAACAATGCACACAAACCACCAGTGGCCTATTTCACCAACATTATTATACTGAATTTATTACATTATCACAGCCATTTTGGCTGTGATAATGTAATACATTCAGTATCATGATTCTGCATACTTGTAATCATCAAATATATGCAGTTGTTAGTTCTATATGAAGTAATGCATTTCAGGAAAAATAAATGATTACTCCCTCAAAGTACTTTGCTAGAAAAGTATACTTTGCAATGTTCGTGAAATCGGCTACTGATATACCGAAATAAGCCATAAAACACCGATATATGAACCGTTCTTCAAGAACCTGTGCATGAGACGGCTCATCAAGAGACGGCTCCCTCTCCCCCCCCCCCCCCCCAACAACACACAAAATTGTGGCATAGTTATATAATTAGGTACACATTTCCGTAAAAATATATATTTTTTCATAATTTGAGGGCCCAAATCTGTATTGCCCCTCGTTGGACCCACAGGTGACTGAAACAAAACGCTTGTCAGTATCGTCTTTAGTATAAGTGTATACGACATGTTATAAACTAGATCATCCGATGATTTTTTCTGGCACCTGTCGGACCGTACTACTACGTAATCGTATGTTTTCCATTTCAGCCCACTTCGAATGGTTACTCGGATACGCCAAGCGGTATCATAGAACAGAAATTCATGAGAGACAACATCAATTCAATCAAGCTCGATAGAGGGCATGTACTTGACCTCGGCAGAATGGTGCAACGAAATCAAAAGAATAAGGCCGTGAGAAAAGTCTGCAGACGGCCAGTATATGTGAATGAGGAGAATGAGGACAATGAGGAGAATGGGGAGAATCGGAAGAATCGGGAGAATCGTGAGAATCGGGAGAATCGGGAGTATGTGCCTTCACATACCAATCTTCGGTAAGATAACTGTATTGACAATACACAACCGCATGCGTTAATCTTGCCCAGATGTCAACGCTCCTGAACATCTATTAACAATCTCAACTCATAATTAAGAAGCTTGACTGGCTGAGCCTGAGCTGTATCACAGATAAGACTCAGCCAATCAGCCTGAGCTGTAGCACAGCACAGACTCAGCCAATCAGACTGCTTGAGTTTAAGCCCATTATGCAATTGGAAAGAAAGACAAATATTAGCACGATTAGCGCAGGCTGTGATGTACAAGGCTACTGTGTTTTGATATTATGTTTATCAGGCAAGGCTAGGAAACGCGTAGGAATTCCGAGACCTGCCGAGGTATTCCTACCGTTTCCGAGTCGAGCCTGACACACATGGTATCAAAATATACTAGCATGGGGTTATGTTCATCAGGGCCATTTCACTAAACTTCGTACGCCGGAAATGTTCGTAAGTGGAAATTTAGGATCGTCGGGAAATTTATATTGATGGATTTACATTTATTTAGCATATGCAGCATATGCTCAATAAATGTAAATCCAATAATTATTAACAATAAAACCGTGTTAATGTGAAATTTACAGACTACCATAATTTTGCACTTACGAACATTTTAGTCGTATGAAGTTTAGTGAACCCCCCCCCCCCTATCAGAAATACACAAGGGCGGCGGAAGCGGGGGGGGGGGGGGGAGGGGGGCCTAGGCCCCCCCCCAATAATTTTAGCCCCCCCCCCCCCAATAATTCTGTAAATTTTGGATTTTTTATTCTAATATATTTGTGTTATCATGAGTACTGGGAACTTTGCTCAGAACTTTGCTGAGAATGCAGGAAATGGCGTTTCACACCACTTGGATTTTCAAAAATTTAAAGGGGGGCATGCCCCCGGACCCCCCTAGCGCTATCGGGCCCTTCGGGCCCTCAACATGGCCCCCCCCCCCCAATAATTTTCGGCTTCCTCCACCTATGATACATAGTTATGCGATGTAAATAAAAGTCATATGTTCTCATCGATGATATAAACATCTTCCGGTGAAAATACGACTACTTCCGCTATCTATATTCATAACACGCATCTGCAGTTATAGGCTGCAAATATACATTCATTACCGTATACAGTCTAAAAAAACTGCTAATTTCCATGGAGCGGTATATATTTACAACGAATATGACATATGACGAGTGCCTAATGGCACTCGTGAAATATGGACATTTCACACCACTCGATGAACATATATGTCATATTCGTTGCAAAAATATGAATATCCTCTATGTATTTCCCACAGGTGGAAGTCTCGGACCTGTGACACAAAAATAAATCACATTAAAAAAACAATTACTCAACCACTTGGTCTCGTATTGTTCTATACTATATACATTTGTATAGCACAGTACACTACGAGACCAAGTGGTGGGGTAATGGCATTTTGTAATGGGCATTTTTATGTCACAGGTCCGAGTTTTCCAAATGTGGTATTTCCATCCCACTTGTTTGGAAGATAACACCGATGTACTGTCCCTATATGACCTTAGCTGTTGCTGAGATATTTACCTTTATAAAGGTAGCTTTCCCATATCTGGGGCCCGTTTCACTAAACTTCGTACGACTAAAATGTTCGTAGTGCAAATTTAGGAACGTCTGAACATTTCAATTGATGGATTTACATATATTGAGCATATGCAGCCTATGCTTAATAAATGTAAATTCAATAATTGTTTACAAGAAAATATTGCTAATGTGAAATTTACAGACTATCATAATTTTGCACTTACGAACATTTTAGTCGTACGATGTTTAATGAACCAGGCCCAGATCGTGTGCGTTCACTATCAACCATTAGCATGAACACACACTTTCATTGTATTTCCATCCCACTGGTCTGAAACATAACCTAGTACGTGTGTATCTGTGGTTGTGACTGGAGAAATGGGGCGTATGGGTTTTGCGACCATCCGCACAGTCTGATCAGGGCATGCACTGTTCGCCATTTAATCAATGAAAACACCCGTAATGCTTGTAACTTATAGTGTTGAACGATATCATACTCCATGAGTGCGCTAGTAGATAGGAAGTTTGAATATCCACAATGCCATAAGCACCATTTCTCCAGTCAGAGCTACGTATGATCTTCGTTGTTGCTAAGCCCTTTCACTTTGTTTCAACACCAGCGACAAGAATGAAGGCGGGGCGAGTAACCATGATAGAAAGGTTTATGCAGATGGTAAAGCTACAAAGACCAAGACAAAGGCTGATAAAGCAGCAGCTTCAGGAGGAGGCGGGGCAAGTAACCGTGATAGAAAGGTTTATACAGATGGTAAAGCTACAAAGACCAAGACAAAGGCTGATAAAGCAGCAGCTTCAGGAGGAGGCGGGGCAAGTAACCATGATAGAAAGGTTTATACAGATGGTAAAGTTACAAAGACCAAGACAAAGGCTGATAAAGCAGCAGCTTCAGGAGGAGGCGGGGCAAGTAACCATGATAGAAAGGTTTATGCAGATGGTAAAGCTACCAAGACAAAGGCTGATAAAGTAACGGCTCATCACATCAGGAAAGTAATTGAAAGTGATACAGTCTGCGACGAATTGCCTTTACACAGCAATTCGGATATAAATTGTATTCAGCATATCACAATCTCTGTCCCAACAGTTGATGCCGCCAGCAAGATGCAAAACCTATCTGCAATGGTTGTCGAGCGATCAATGAAAGAACTGACAGAAACCGACGTGACTTCCGAAAACCAAGAAAACGAGTCGTGTCCAGTTGCAGGTGCGATAGGATACGATTCGCATCAACCAAAACAACCAGGGTCTCCTCTTACACATCGACAAGAAACGTTTGAATGTGACATAGTTTCAGGCCATCAAAATACAGATGTAAACACGAAAAGCCAGCATATAATAATGGATGATAGTAATGCAAAGAAAGATCCTAGTACGCAGGCAAATGATCAAGTTGCCATGCAGCCATACATGTTGTTCCAAGCTCGACAGAAAACATCACAGAAAGTATCGCAAAATGGCGACACGCCTTCTAAGAAGACAATAACAGATACTGTAATTTAATTATGTCATAAATAATTAATAATGTGGTGGAGTGCTAATAATTTAATAGTTTTGTTTCCTAATTGCTAAAAGCCCAAGTATGTGTAAATAATGCAAAAACATTATTTTATTACGTATACTGTTTTTATTGCATAAAATATACTTTCCCAGTGTAATAACACGGTGTAATAAAAATCATAAAACACTAGTGTAATACATATGCAAATGAGGCCGGTACAGAAAATACGCTAGGTGGTCATTACAGCTTCAACGTATTGTGCTGTACTTATACAATAAATATAATCTAACATTTGTGCTGATTCAACATGATATTTATTAAACTCGTTGACTGATATCATAAGAAACTCGGCATAGTCTCGTTTCTTATGAAATCAGTAAACTCGTTTAATAAATATCACATTAAACCATCACTCGTGTATGATCCTATATATATTTCGCTTTGGCTCGGTTGCATACTATAATTCGTTCCCATGAAATAACAATTCGTTCCCTCAATCGTTCCCACGAATTAACAATTCGTTCCCTCGAATTAACAATTCGTTCCCATGAATTGTTTTGGCTCCCAGGTGGGCGCCAAAACAATTCGTGGGAACGATTCAAGCGAACGAATTGTTACTTCGTGGGAACGAATTGTTATTTCGAGGGAATGAATTGTTATTTCGTGGGAACTAATTAAAACATAATTATACGTCCCCTGCGGTGCTCCGTTGTATAGCGCACATGTGTCACGTAGGGGAATCCATACTGATTATTACTTCATGAATGAGGATCCATGTTGCCGTTTTGTCGTGGTCTTGCAGTGTCTAATACGTTTGTGTGGATATCCTGTGTGAAAACTGCTGAATAAGTCTGTATAATATAGTTTATCCCGTCAACGCATTGCGTATGTGCCGTGAAACACGCTGTCGTGAAACATTTTTGATATCCTGGCAATACGACCTAATCACTGCGTATGAATATGTGCGGTGGCTGGGATTACTTTTGTTGCATTTTAAAGCCATTAGTATGTGTTGACGGGATAAATAGAATAGTAGGTTAGTGTCGTGAATGGGAAAAGTATCTGGCGCGGCTCAGAAACGGGATGTGCTCGGCAGAGCCTCGCCCATCCCGTTTCCTAAGCTTTGCCAGATATGTTTTCCCATTCACGGCACTAACCTACTAGTCTCTATATTCTGTACAATTCAATATTCATTGTTAATCCATGTAGATGTATATTGTTTCTTGCATCTTGTATGTTATATATGCTTCCTTTTCGACGAGAAACTATTTAGATTAACCCTTTCAACCCTAAGGAACTGTAATGGACTGTGATATGCTAATGTTCCGATCAATCCAATGGTCACAAAAAGATTTTCAGATTCGTCCATTTATGAAAACGGGATGTTTTTGTTCTAAGAAATATTAAAATTACTTTCAGAAAGTGCAGATCCTGATGAGACGGCTCGTTACGAGCCGGCTCATCTGGATCTGCACTTTTTGCATAAACCGCTATAGCGGGATTTCGGGTTCAAATGGTTAAGTCAATAAGTTAAAGTATTATTCTACAATTCTATTGCTAATCAGTACATTTCAAGTTTGAATTGATATACATGTATTGACTGTTTAAACCTTTTTCCTAATACGATGACTTTGTATTTATATTTCCGTATGTGGTTTATTGAAAGTGTGCCTTTTTATTGCTTTTTATGTAGTGATTTACTTTTTTATAAAAAAAAATAAAGTTCTTTGTTAAGAGTATCTGGCTCATGTACGTATTCATATGCATGCATGTTCCATGCCACAGAATGAGTATGGCATCGCAGTTAATTACGATATTGTGAAATGAATGTGTGTCAATTTGGGCACGGCTATTATGTGACATCATGGGATGACCGTATTCATTCTATAACACGAGTGTATATATGCGTGCGTATGCATAGACATGGATGTATGTATATATAGTAAGGAGTGTATACATGTATGTATGTATGTCAGGGATACCGCTGGCGATTGCCACTTTCACAATTGGCGTTAAAAATAAACAATTTCGCAATTGGCGTTAAAAATAAACAATTGGCGATAAAAAATTACAATTGTAATTTTTTATCGCCAATTGTTTACTTTTATCCTATTGGTTATTCCTTTTTTTTTTTCTTTTTTTTTTTTTGAAATGGCGATTTTTTTATTTTCCCCAGCTGAATCCTTGGTATGTATGTATTTAAGTCTATACTATGTAACAAACATTACTACATGACCGATAATTTCAACCAATGAAATGTCCAATATCTGGTCACATGATTGTGGGCATAAATTATATTCAACTGAATATCAGTCTCGTTGCGAGACGAGTCCGAGAATGATATTCGAAATCTGCAGGTGAATATCACATTTCGAATAACACTCTCGGACTCTTCTTGCGCAATGAGACGAGTACGAGACTGATATTCAGGTGTAGCAGCATATGTAATTACGCAATCAAAGCATGATGCAATCCGTGCGTTGTTTTATCATATAAGTTCTCATTGCTGTAATATGGGGCATACAATACAATACGTATTGTCGTTTGAGTCGGTGTGCACGAGATTTACGGACCTTCGAAAAGTCATATTCACCTCGGCCGTTGGCCTCGGCGAATATGACTTTTCTCAGGTCCGTAAATCTCGTGTACACCTCTTCAAAAGACAATAATTGTATATTGCTGCATGTTGTATGTCAAGTGTTTTTGTTATTGTTTTATTAACCGTATATGTTTTGGTGATAGTAATAGTATGTATATGTACATGTAAATGTTCCGTGTTAATTTAACGAATATACATATAGTGATCATGTGGCAGTAAGTATATTTATTACACTCTTGCAAATTATTTGCACGGGTTTCGCTGTGAGAGAAAACCCGTAATCAACTCCTTATAAATAATACACCGTGAAGAGAACACCCGTAGTTGCGTGCCTGTTTTCCTGGAAACCACGAGCTACCATGCAAAATATTTAATTTTCATTACAGTCAAAATAAAGTTATTTGAAAATTTGGAAAGGGTCTGGACTAATCTTGAATGTTAATGTGATTGAACACATTCCAAACATGTACTCAAATATATCTGGTTCATAGAAACAGCTGAGTAATTTGGATTTAAAAAAGTTTATATGACGTCACATTTGACGTCACACAACGTAACGTCAAAACGTCATTGTATAACTATTCATGCGCACATCACAATTCATTGATTATAATCTCGAAAATAGACTAAATGTGCATATGTATCAGCCGTGGGAGTGTAATAAATAGGATATTCCATCGTACATGTTTGAATAGCGGAAATAATACACTCGTGTCCGTCGGCGTCCGTGCAAGCAACTCGTTCGCTACGCTCACTCGTTGCTTACACGGAAGCCGACGCACACTCGTGTATTATTTCCCGCTGTTCAAAAAGTACGCTGGAATATCCTCTATAAAACAAATAGATGTATATGATTATAGATGTAAGTGATTCTTTGAATGCATAGATAATTTTTTAAAACAACTAATAAACAATTGGCGATACAAAATTAAAAAAATTAGAAAAAAAAAATCCTTTTTTTTATTTATTTTTTCGAAAATTGTAATTTTTTATCGCCAATTGTTTATTTTTATCCTATTGGTTATTCCTCTTTTTTTTGGATTTCTTTTTTTTTTTATTTGTTTGAAGTGTCAATTTTTTTATTTCCCCCTTTAAATACAGATTGGAAGAGACAGATAAAAAAAAAAAGGAATAAATGCAATAAACACAAACACTTCACTAATAGAAATAATTAAATCTACAAAAGAATGTAACAAAATGCTATATATGATGCTACTCTTTTTTTTTTTATTGTCAGTGGATGTATACATATATTTTTGTATCAATACATAACAAACATTTATAACAAAGTCAGTGACCTATAGAATGGGGCCGATCAGACCGTGGTTATGCCCGATCTGGTAGGATTCACACTATTGGTCCTCACAATACATACACTTATTGTCAAATTCAAAAGGCGATTGATATTAATTTGCAAAATATTCTGATGCAGTTAATATTATAATGACAAGGTGTGTGGACTCAGATTTTGATCGCACGGATGTGCGTTCTGGTCGGAGTCCACGCTGATTGTTTCACATTTAATTGAATAGATGTCGTGATTTGTTGTTTTGCAGAGATATAACCGATTGAACTGTGGACAGACTGCGGCTATGAGCTGTATATTGGAAGTAAAATTAGGTATTTCAGGGATTCCGCTGGGGAAAATAAAAAAATCGCCACTTCAAAAAATTGGCGATAAAAAATTACAATTTTCGAAAAAAAAATCATTTTCTTTTTTTTTTCGAAAATTGTAATTTGTTATCGCCAATTGTTTATTTTTATCGCCAATTGCGAAAGTGGCGATCGCCAGCGGAATCCCTGGACTATTGTATACGTGTATTCTTATGCTCATTCAAAAATATTTATTTTGTAAATGTACACGTACAATGGAAGCTCTCCAAACCCGGGACAACTTGGGGTGTTCTACTGTAAATCAGAGATATTAGTGCTTTATGGAACATTCTAGTGTTTTGCAGTCATGAAACGTCATTGTAATCGGAGATACATAACAGCAAAACACATGCAAATTAACTATCCATTTTCCCCGAGTGTCCGGTTTAGAGGGGTTGCACTGTATATATAGTATTTAATAGTATTGTTATTTTTTATTTTTTGATATTTTTTCCGAAAATTTTAATTTTAATCGCCAATTGTTATCGCCAATTGCGAAAGTGGCGATCGGCAGCGGAATCCCTGATGTTTGTAATCAAAGTACTAAATTAATTTCATCATCATTTCATTTTACATTTCTAACCACAATCAGCTGTAAATATTCCCAAATTTAGTAGCATAATTAAGATCTATTCAGTGTGTCACATGCACACTATTCACTATCGCACAGTACATGTAGTTGCAATACCACAGTGTCCCTGATTTTATATGAGCTGATTAGTTCACAAACGCATTTAGTGTCTTCATACTCGTAGTTTTAGTGAGTCGCCTACACGATCCCGATATTGATTACGTGCAGTAGATAGCGGCAGCTAGGTGTTAGCGCGTGACGCATATATTCTTAAACCTGTGCATTATACTTGGAAAATATTTTATATATTCTTGTAAATTATTGAATACGGAACTAAACTTTCCTGATTTTAAAAGCTATTTAAAAAATCAAAAGATATTGAGAGAGCAATAGCTATAAACAAAAATAAAGTTGCTACACATGAACGAAAGTGGGACTGAATACAACTAGAATAACAATACATTATGTACATATAATGCTATTGTTTTGTAGAGACTCGAAGTAGAATACGTGCTAATGTTTATTACGACATTGCTCGATTCAAATCTATAATCCTTTCTATGTTCCCTCTAGCCTCAACTCTACTCCTAAAATCCTTATTTATCCCGTCAACACAGTGCGTATGTGCCGTGAAACACGGTGCCGTGAAACACGGTGCCGTGAAACATTTTTGATATCCAGTCAATACTATTTTTGCATTTTACAGCCATTTGTAGGTGTTGACGGGATAAATAGAATAGTAGGTTAGTGCCGTGAATGGGAAAAAATATCTGGCGCGGCACGGAAACGGGATGTGCTCGGCAGAGCCTCGCCCATCCCGTTTCCTGAGCCTTGCCAGATATGTTTTCCCATTCACGGCACTAACCTACTATTCTCTATAACCAGTATAATATTCTCAAATATATTCATGTATCTATGCATGTCAATTCACATGGATACAGGCGAAGGTACATGACAATACTAATAGTTTTGTATGTATATATATATATATATCTATAGTCTGTTTCACGAAAGCTGCCCAAATTTTACGGCCATATAAACAATTCAAAAACCATTTTTTTTATAATATTAAATTAAAGGAAAATTTAAGAATGAGCCTTCTTTTTATTTCATGAAATTTGGTCAAATATTGATTTTATTGCGAAAAATTGATTTGTCTATGGGAATTTAACATGGGAGAAAAAGTGGTAAGGAAGTGTGGGAGGAGTAAAAAACAAAAACATTTGGAAATTCACTCCGAAACCTGGCTAGATAGCTTGGATATGATCTAACTAAGAAAACAAAAGTTAAATTTTAAAAATCGGTCCAGTATTTTTAAAATTCAAAAAAAATTCCCCATGTTAAATCCCCATAGACATCTTCACTCCGTGAAGATGTCTATGGGGATTTAACATGGGGAAATTGTTTTTTCGCAATAAAATCAATATTTGACAAAATTTCACTAAATAAAAAGAAGGCTCATTCTTAATTTTTCCTTTAATTTAATATTATCAAAAGAAATCTTGTTTTTGAATTGTTTATATAGCCGTAAAATTTGGGCAGCTTTCGTGAAACAGACAGTACATGTTTAATTTAAATTGTGTTTATACATGACTATATCTGAAAATAAAAACTACAAAATCGAATATAGTGATCATCTGTGATTAATCGTCTCTTGTAAGTCTTTCTAATAAACCTTTGTTACCTGTGTTATCTATGTGTGATTTTGTGTATCTCTTTTCCTCTCATTGTGTGAATATTTTCTTGATAACGATCTATTTAGTTTCTTAGAAGCATGGCGGGTGGTTCACTGATGGAATGGCGACATATCCAGATCAGGCTATGCGGATGCCCCATTTTTCCAGTCTCAGCCACGTATACTATCTGATATGTTATGTCAGGGCGGATCCAGCATTTGGGGAACGGAGGGGGGTGGGGGGGGGGGGGGGAGGTTATCTAGTTGCGAAGGTAACTCTTGCAATCTACTCCCGTATCGTCCGTAGCTAGCTACGGACGGTACAGGAATAATTGCAAGAGTTACCATTCGCAACTAGGGGGCTCTCCTATTTTTGAGCTCTTCGAATTGCACTTTCCTGTGTTATCTAGTTGCGAAGGTAACTATTGCAATCTACTCCCGTATCGTCCGTAGCTAGCTACGGACGGTACAGGAATAATTGCAAGAGTTACCATTCGCAACTAGGGGGCTCTCCTATTTTTGAGCTCTTCGAATTGCACTTTCCTGTGTTTTACGGAATTTAAATTCAGACTCCAACTGGTGTTAAACTGTGATATATGTAAACTCCGTGGCTGAAGGGGGGGGGGGGTTGCAACCCCGGAACCACCCCCTTTCCAGATCCGCCCCTGTATGTGGCACAGCTACGGTCGTTTCGAGACACCCAACAGCATCATCGGAGCTGATTAAATTGTTAACAGTTAACATTGTCAGTTGTTCGTACTTGTTTCGTTCAATAGTGAAAGAGTCGGTCGGACCTGTGGCATCAAAAGTGCCCATTGAAAAAAAATCCCATTACCCCACCCACCTGTTGTCGTTCCGTACGTTGGCAAGTTGCGTTTCTATAGAAACGTAACGTACAGTACATGCGGTTACTGTCTTTTTTGCTGCCGACGAACTTTTGGCCATTAAACACATGAAATCTAAATAATATTTATAAGTAAGTACTTTGTCATCAATAACAAAAAAGTCACCCTCCCCAAAATAAATTATTTGATGAAATTCCATCAAATATTGATTTTATTGCGAAAAAACGATTTTCCTATTAAATTAAAGGAAAATTTAAGAATGAGCCTTCTTTTTATTTCGTGAAATTTGGTCAAATATTGATTTTATTGCGAAAACAAAATTTCCCCACCATAGACATCTTCACGGAGTGAAGATGTCTATGGGGATTTAACATGGGGAAATTCTTTTGAATTTCAGAAATACTGCACCGATTTTTAAAAGTTAACTTTTGTTTTCTTAGTTAGATCATTTCCAAGCTATCTAGCTAGGTTTCGGAGTCAATTTCAAAAAAAAATTGTTTTTTGACTCCTCCCACAAGTCCTCTACCTCTGTTCTCCCCATGTTAAATTCCCATAGAGAAATAAATTTTTCGTAATAAAACCAATATTTGACCAAATTTCACGAAATAAAAAGAAGGCTCATTCTTAATTGTTCCTTTAATTTAATATTATCAAAAGAAATCTTGTTTTTGAATTGTTTATATAGCCGTAAAATTTGGGCAGGTTTCGTGAAACAGACAGTAGTGAAACTTGTCTTTCTCAATTGTTTGACTAGTTACTTCGACAATCACAGTGTTTCCATGAGCTTCATTCCGGATATTGTGCGCATTGTCAACAAATACAATTTACTTATTTAGTGCTCTCGAAACATTAATGGAACGTGGTATTTTCTCCCAACAAATATGCATGGAAACAGTCAGTTACATGCGATGGGATATGAAGCGATGAAATGGCGGTACTCGCCATTTCATCGCTTCATATCCCATCACACGTACTGTACTGCTCGTGTACTGGGTGGATTTTGCAATGTGCACGACTCTGTCAGCATTTAACCTATGGACGTTAAGCCTAAAACACCGTCATCTCATAAAGGAGTGCAGATATGCAATGTATTTAATTGGAAAAACTTCTCGGACCCGCGTCACGTTCAATGTCACAAGTGTGAATTCAGCTCAGACAAGGTGGTGCTACACTATCTATATGGATGCACATATTCTGAGATTGATTGACATAATATTCTAGCGAAAATGCAAATGAAATGTGGCCAAAAGTTAATAAATATACGTCATCAAGCATTTTCACACAAATCAGTGTTGTTTTCTGTAGCGATAGTAACCCACTGCAAGCCAGAGGGGGCCGTTTCACAAAACTTCGTAAGACTACGATGTTCGTAAGTGCAAAATTATGATAGTCTGTAAATTTCACATTAACAATTTTTTCGTGCAAACAATTATTGGATTTACATCTATTGACCATAGGCTGCTCAATACATGTAAATCCATCAATTGAAATTTCCAGACAATCCTAAAATTGCACTTACGAACATTTGAGTCGTATCAAGTTCAAGGAAACGGCCCCCTGGTGCCGAACAGAAGCTAGTTTCATTGATATGTCTGCGATACCTGCATATAATCCGGGTGTCGTTCAATATTCAACTGCACGTGTAATCTATGAAGACGTGTGTCAATGGCAGTCGTTCATCCCGCATATCTACTAAGTATAGCCATATTTTATGTTCGCAGCAGATTGCTTCTACTTGTGTAGGAGTCATCTGCATGCGGCATTTTTAATGGCTTTCGACTAGTTGTTCTGAATGTATGACGGCCGGGAATTATAATGTTATACCATACGCTCTATAAAACTTGCACACCGATACCTCCATCAATAGACAGCTCTGTCTACTTATGCATGCTGACCAGTGTCAACTATTTCGTTATTTAATTAATTCACAACAGATTAACGACGATTAATACTTTTAAATTGTCTTCCTACGTTTCTATGAACTCCACGCCGAGAAGCAAATGCTTAAAGGTATATGCCCACTCAGAGGGCACAAACTGTTCTTCATAGGAATTAAATAAGTGTACATTTGTATCACTATTACACCAGTTATAAACATTACGAGTGCCCGCTATACAGATATAAGCATTTAGTAATATTTATTTTACTCATAGTGACGCGCGGTGGTATCAAGCCTTTTTCATATGCAAATGAGGCATTATATTTTTTAATTATTTATACAAATTAAATGCCTCACCTGAACAAAATAGTATTTTGACAGATTATAAAGTATGATCATTGCACATCAAAATATAAATACAGAGAATAATTAGTAATGTCCGTTAACATTTTAAGGAAACACGGTTATCGCCCCTGATATCAGTGTGGATATTTACCTCTGATATAAAATGTATAATACTGCCAATCATTACGTGGGGGAAATGGTGAATGAATGTTTATTTTGCCAGGAAATGTCTCTGATGATGTCTCTGATATACAGAACATTTTGTGCCTACTGAGTAGCCATGCACCTTTAACGAGCTATCATAGACATGTGTGGTAACGATGCAGACACATATGGCGCCTGATTTTCTTTCTGGAGGACAAACTATATAGAGAATACCAAGCTAGTGTCTTTTGATATCAAGTTTATCAGACAAGGCTAGGAAACGCGTAGGAATTCCGAGGCTTGCCGAACCTGATAAACTTGATATCAAAATAAACTAGTCTGGTATTCTATTTATCAGGTAACGTTTTATGTTCGAAAATGACCACAGATGACGTCGTTATCTATGGACAGAACGAGGACTTGTTTACGTTGCGTCCTTACAATGACGGCATTCGGTAACGTCACGTGACGTCAACCGACCAATGGAACGTCAGTTTTCACTTTGTTGTAACCCGGATGTTGATATCAGATCAATGCCTGATACAACAATATGTTATCAGTCAGTACGTATTCGGTCAATACCTGATAATTAATCTTCTATCTTCTGAGCCTTCTGGCTGCAGTTGACACACATGTAGTATCATGCGTTGATTTGTTAACTTTCTCTTTTTTTCCTGTATTTTCCGCCTTTCATAGGCGCACCGAAGAATAAGGTCTTCGTAACCTTTTGTTAGTACTGGTGAAAATTAGAACTCCAATGCATACAACAATGTTTCAACAGGAAACGCGGTTATCTACAGCTATATACAACACGTGTCACTTTCACAAGCTACACGCACTCCTCTGTCTGTAAACGTTTGCAGACAGATTTGTGACGGGGCCAGTCAAATATATGACACTCCTTTGAGCAGTATCTGAAGGCTCTACACTTCGACACCTTTTCAGTCCAGCTGACGATTCTTTTGAGCAGTGTTCACAACTATTGTTACAGATCTCTGCTTCAAACTCGCTTTTGTCATCACTGTCTACATGTGCAGTGGATTTCGCACACTCTTCTAGTGTAGGCCCAGCACAGTCTGCGGATGGTAGGGTTGTACCGTTCACGGTAAGCACGCTGCCTAGCCCATGTCCCTGGAAATTGCCGACGGGGATTTCTTCTTCCGTGGCTTATTCACTGCATGGTGTTAGTTTGGCAGGTCCCTGGGTATCCTTTTCCAAAATCACGTCTACTGAATATGTGGTTTCCAACCTGTTTCCTGGGTTTACGTTGAGTTTGGTGCGCACGCACTGGCTGAGATTTAATCAGCACAGATAAACCATTCTGATTCCTAGTAATTTTCCAGTGAAATCGGCCCTCATCTTGCTCCAGAATGCATAAGACACTTAAAGGCCCTGAACGGCTCAGTATTACAATTTTCCGATTTTTTCAAACACAAAAACATGTTTGGCAACTGATTTAGTACACAAAACTAGCATATACTGCCTAATAGATACATCTCAAGTCTTGAGATTTACATCTTAATCGCAATGTGAAGACAACAAAAGCTTGTTTTGTGTACCACTCAATGCAAAATGTCAATATTGACAATTTCATTTCCGTAACCCAACGACTTCGGCTCGGAAGCGAGTCGATAAACTCCGGCTATCGAATCCATCGGCAGCGAATCGGGGAGTTGACCCGAGCGTCTATCGGAAAATCGATCGGGCTTTGAAACACGCACCTGCTGTTTGTTTATCAACAAATATTTATATTTTCATCGACTACAAACTCATTTTTGTACCAAAATGAATGCAAACAGTTTCAAAGTGTGTGTGAATAGAAACCTGTTGGATTTATGTGTGGGAAAACCCAAATAGGAGGCCAAATTCGGCAACTTGATATAAGGGCTTTAACATCGTATCCGGTATAATCCTTGGTACGTTTTCCATGATCATATTCGAGGAAACACAATTTTATTTACGACGGGGTTTTATGAAAATCCGTCATGTTGCGCGCCAAAAAAAACCAAAACAGGTGCCCGTGCAGTGCATGCGAGTTCCATTGGCGGTGGATAGGTTGAGCCGAAAATTCAGCGGCTGAAATTCATGACATACAACAACAACAACATTTCACACACCAACGACAACAAAAACTTTTTTTTTCTCTAACAAACATGGATTTATTGGGCTCAATTCTGGGTTCTATGGAAAAGCCTCCGACAATGGGTGAAGATGAAAGAAAGAAAGCGAAAGGTTCTGGTTGCTGGTCTCATTTAAGTTCCCTTGGACACTTAATTCCACCTTTCCCAGATGATCAAACGTGTTGATTTCAACAACTTGAAATTCATGTGAAGATTGAAATGTGGCCGTGACGTTGGGAGTGGAGAAAGGGGGCTTATTGGATTTGTGACCATTGTAGCTGCCGATATATTAGCACGACAATATCACGTCGTAGCCCCATATGCAACTTAGCACATCTGGCTTATTGAATAGTCCGTAAATACAGTTATAAATACTTTGTATTTCCCACCACCCGCCACCCATAGTCAAGAGCTCCAGATAAGGTGCGTATTGGCATATTTTAAGCAATTATTTTAGCTGAATATGCATTGATTATGAAAAATGGGAGTACAAAATACGCACAGCAATGTGAAAATACGCATTGAATTTCAAATTGAGTACAGGGGTCATACCAGTTATCCGGACAATCAGTTTATCGGACAAATGAAAATACCTGTTAATTAAACGCATTCATTTGATCCAATTTTGGAACAAACACATCTAAGTCCCTCAGGTGCTTGCTTGTTTCCATGCAAGTGTGAAGAATATATCGCCAAGGTAAACATTTTAGTAAAATTTGCTGATAACATTCCTCAACTCTGTCCACAAGTTGTTTACAACGTCAATAGTCGCGCAGGGGCTTCCAATCGAGTGAGCCCATTACGTCATTTCAGAGTTGTTCTATAAATACAATAAATTCTATCAATACGATGTTTTCCAAGAAGCGAATGGTGATTGTTTTTTTTCTACAGAACTACACAATGCTGTTTACACTGGTTTTCAGGCGATAAAATTATGATTTTAAGGTGAGAATACAAGTTATAAGACGATTATACTTTTGTCTGGATAACTGATTGTCAATGTTAATTTTGGGCCAAACTTACGACTGATGATCTGACCCAATTTTAAGTGAGAAAGATGGCACAGTTGCTAATAGTTTACATGCTTTGGGAAAGCAAGAACCGACGATTGTTCTGTGAAAATTTTATGCCTGTAGTTGCTATTTTAAGAAAAATATCGTTAAAAAACTGCCATTCAATACGTTAACGGACCGTGGAAATAAAATTTAGGGATTCTTCTTCATTTTAGTAGCAACTAATTTAAATATACCGTAACATGTCAATGAGTGCACCTCTCCTTCAGTACTACACTCAATGCTCAGAACGCATTTTAAGAAATAATAATTCCAGCACAAAAATATTTACACAATTCCCTAACATTTGATTGGCTCGTAGCAAGTCTCTGTCCAAAATTTATATCCCAGTAAACTCCCACGCCGAACTACTTTTCGTAACCGTGAGGCGCAGTTAAAATAAACACGTTTTCTTGATGAATTTATTTAAAATGCTGGAATTATAAGGAATGAATGGCCTTTTTGTTGAATTTATCGGGGATATAAACTTAGAAAAGTCGCGGGAATACTGGACGAGGCCTTCCGGAAAAAATAACAATTTTCGAAAAAAACTAAAAAAAAATAATTTTTTTCGAAAATTGTTATTTTTTATCGCTTCGTCCAGTATTCCTGCGACTTTTCCAAGTTTATACCCCGATAAATTCCACAAAAATTCCTATATTGAAATGTGTTTATCTCTGTTTCTAGTAAGGCAGACAAATTGACCAACGCTGGGCACTTTTTTACACCATGCCTGATTCTTTTCATCAGAAACCGAAGGAGACGTGCCCGATATATATCTTTAATTTATATTAAGAAAATTGATATAGTAACTTTCGCAGACGAATTTCAAAGAAGGGCACAAAACCTCATTACGTGGTCTAAAATACTGTTGTTTTATGTGTCGTCAACAAACTGGCAGCCGCCGTGTCAACTCACCGAGAATTATCAAAAATAAGATATGAGATCTTAGGAGATAAGTAAACGTTTCAGTCAATGTTACATTTCTGTTGTTAATTATTTTACATTTGTTTCCTTAAGGGCACGAAAATCGGTATCTCCCCGGTATTTAGTCTTAAATTGTGTCTCAAATATGTATAGAGTATATATAGCACTTTATTGAATGTGTAGAATTAATTCCCTTCACTATTGTTATATGGGGTTATGACATGATATTGCCAATAGCACTCAGTCTTAGAAGCATAATGGGTGTTTCATTGATGAAATTGTGAACAGTGCAGATCCTGATCAGACAGACTGAGCGGATGCACTGGCTGATTTGGATCTACACTGGTCGCTGAACAGTACTTTTACACAGGGCTCCAGATAAGGAATTAGTAATTGAGTAGCAGGCGCAGTTAAAATAATTCTTAAGAAAACAGAAAATAAATACATTTTCTTGATGAATTTATTTCAAATTCTGGAATTATAAAGAATGAATGGCCTTTTTGTGGAATTTATCGGGGATATAAACTTGGAAAAGTCGCGGGAATATTGGACGAGGCCTTCCGGCCTTCGTCCAGTATTCCCGCGACTTTTCCAAGTTTATACCCCGATAAATTCCACAAAAATGCCATTCATTCCTTATTAAATGCAATAATGCAATACTGGAGAGAAATGTATGGATCTAGTTGTGGACATGTAGCTCTGCAAAAAAACCCTGTATCATCCATGGCAGTCACTACACATGCAGAGTAGCAACGTGGCCAAACTAAAAATTCAGATACTTAAGAAAAATCGCATTGACATACAAAATTACCTCCCTTGGCGGATAATTGTATTCTCGCATTATGTATCCATTTCCGTGTTATAACTCAAGTTCTACTTGACATTATACATATTTATCATGTTATTACTTGACTCTTTGCATGCTAGCGGTGAAAATATCTACCAAATGAATTAGGAGTATATGTTTTATTTCTCTCTGTAAATATGTCTTGAAATTTCATTAGAATTGAGTCCGCAGGACTCAATTCTAATGAAATTCCAAGACATATTCATGATATTTACAGGGAGAAATAAAAGAAAATATACTGAATTGTTTGTCTACTGCTTTTGAACTATCTATAGCCCACACATTTCCCAGCATGCAACGAGTTAAGAGGATTTTCAGAATTGTATGTTGAGTTATCTTCCTTGTTCCACTTTACTGACCCTGCCTCGTATAGCGTGACCTGCAGTAACGCTGGAACATTTTGTTCATTCACAGCACACAAAGATTTGCTGGAGAAACAGCAGGATACGGACAGGAATCGACTTCAGGTGTTCAGGGAGAAGGTAGAGATCAATAGACTATTTCACCAACATTGCAAAGTATATATTTCTAGCAATGTATCTTTTGAGGGAGTAATCATTTAATTTTCCCGAAATGCATTATGTCATATAACGACTGCATATATTTTATCATCATTTTTGTAATTAATTATAGGTAATTACAATTACTTTTTTCAATTACCCCAGGTTTGATTTGATGATTAAAAGTATGCAGAATTATATTTTGGCTGTGATAATGTAATAAATTCAGTATAATAAAAATTAATAAATTTATCCTTAAATTGAAAATTTCTCCCTCAAAGTATACTTTGCTTGATAAGTATACTTTGCAAGGTTGGTGAAATAGGCTACAGTGCTCCAGATAAGCTTGTGTCTAAAGAGTATTGTACCCCCTGATTTCAAATTAAATGCATAATTTTTTTTCAAATGGATTATTATTGATCGTCTTCGTTATTAAATAGGGAACAAATGATCAAACTTATGAAGCAAATTTAACCATACATTTATTTGAGTGTATTATTACTTATTCACTTATTTATACTGTAATAAAGTAGAAAATTTCCTTAGTTTAGCTGCTTTTTGCAGCTCAACTAAGTAAGTTTTTAACTTTATTACATGTACATTATTTTAACTACTCAATTCGAAAATTAATGCGTATTTTCACATTGCTGTGAATATTTTGTGCTCTCACTTTTGATAATCAATGCGTATCATACGCCAATACGCAGCTTATCTGGAACTCTGAGAGATCTTTTGGAATTTTCATGATTATTGTTCAGTAACTTTTCTGTTTGTAAATACAATTTTTATTAGACCTTTTCATGCTGTGGATATGCCATTTTGATTGGGGAAAATCATAAATAATTTCTTTAAATGTGCTTAGAAGTATATGTCGCGACCACCATTTGCGATCAAATGTGTGGTCACAACATATATTTTCTTGTAATGGTTTTACCCTGAAGAAAATACTTTGAGTTAACCAAATTTGAGTTAGCTAGTTATTATATATCACATGGTTTCCGTTGTTTGCACATATGTGCAAACATATAGCGCGTGCTGTTTGCATATGGCTTTAGGCAATGCTCATTCCGGGGCCGTTCGTAATGGAAGTGCCTTCATGACATCACTACGCGGAAGTGCCTTCATGACGTCACTACTTCATGATGTTCATGACGTGGCCCCGGAATATGAATACCAAAAATTATCTACGTGAATGGGACGATTTATAAAAGTACTGAAAATACTGAATATAATGCTCAAATTACATCAGTTTTTTGTTGGAAATGTAACAATAACGTTTGATCATGTCCAGCCGTGTGCAAACGTTTGCTGTGGCCCTTGGGAACTGTTTGAACCCGCGGCCTGCGGCCTTGGGTTCAAACAGTTCCCAAGGGCCACAGCAAACGTTTGCACACGGCTGAACATGATCAAACCTTATAATGGATATTCCATCATAAATGTTTGAATAGCATGAAATAATACACGAGTGTACGTTGGCTTCACCGAGTAAGCGACGCGAACGAGTTGTTTACGCGGAACCCGACATAAACGACTGTATTATTTCAAGCTATTCAAACTTGTACAATGGAATATCCTATTTATTATATTTCTGAACAACATTTTTGAACACAAATTAATTTTATAATGTTTCGGAGGCATTTACATCTGCGTAAGAATTTTTGTGGGCGGTGCTTATTTTCTGACGACTGCTATATGCGGTAGAGTGCACTTGGGGGATTCCGGGTGTTCTCTTCACGGTGTATTATTTGTGAACGGTGTATTCCACATGTCTGTCTTCGAACAAAAAATGCATTTTATAGTGTTTCGGGGAGGGGGGGGGGGGGGGTGGTGGCGATGCGTTTGCATCTGCTTAAGAATTTTTGTGTGCGGTGCTTATTTTCTGATGACTGCTATATGCGGGAGAGTGCACATGGGGGATTCCGGGTGTTCTCTTCACGGTGTATTATTTGTGAACGGTGTATTCCACATGTCTGTCTTCGAACAAAAATGCATTTTATAGTGTTTCGGGGGGGGGGGGGGGTATGCGTTTGCATCTGCATAAAAGAGTTTGAAGTAACAACTGTAGACTGTATCTAAATTAACAAACACTTTTTTTCCCATTTTCTTCGTTTCTCAATGAAAGCATATGTTGCTACTACTCATTTCAAACGTCTTAGCAAGACGGTTGAAAGGAGTGGTAACAACATATACTTCTAGGCAGAAAAAAGAAACAGATTTAATATTTTCAGTCAGTTTAATATTTCAAGTAAATAATTGACTTGGATTTATTATCATTGAGTAGTTTGACTTAAAAGAGTTTGAAGTAACAACCGTAGACTGTATCTAAATTAACAAACACTTTTTTCCCCATTTTCTTCGTTTCTCATTGAAAGCATATGTTGTTACCACTCATTTCAACCGTCTTAGCAAGACGGTTGAAGTGAGTGGTAACAACATATACTTCTAGGCAGAAAAAAGACATATTTCACGTTTTCAGTCATTTTAATATTTCAAGTAATACAAATAATGTGTATCTTCAGTACAATCATGCTAATCGATTGTACCCTTTCATAATCCATTGTAAAATCAAAGTAGACATATCACAAGGGCGTCATCAGGGCAGGTTCCCACTTTTTGAGTCAGCAGGACGTTTTCTTTGATATAAATGAGGTCCGCGATAGCCATGTTTAGTGCATGAATGCGCAGACATTGTAACATTCAAATACTTACAACACACAGTCAAGCGACGCATAACATATTGCAATATGCCAATTTTCAGAAATACGCTTCTGAAATTGAACCAAAACTCTTTGGCCAGGAGCTAAGTTCTCGTGCAAACTTACCCGAAACAGCATTTGGCTTCTAATAAACAAACCCTTTCCAGGTCTGTGAAGCAACCAAAATATGTAAGGGGTCCAGGGGCAACCCCTGGACCCCTTACATATTTGGGTTGTTTCACAGCTGAAAGTCGAACCCCCTTTTCAAAAATGCTGGTGACGTGCATGTATCAGTCAATCAATGTGTGGTAAAACACTGTGTATCTTCAGTAGAAAAAGGGTTTTAATCATGCTAATCGATTGTACCTTTTCACATTGAATCTATAGTAAAATCAAAGTAGACATATCAGTCAATCAATGTGTGTGTGGTAACAACATGGAATTTTTTTTTTCTTCAGTTTTATGTTTTTATTTCCATAGTACATAGTCATATACATGAATTTTAATAGAGAAACAATATAAGTACTCATGTTTTGAATAATACACATACAAAATGGATTAGCATCTAACCTTGTAATTTCAGATGCAGAAGAAAATTCACGAGTTTATCAAGGATGGAAAGCAGAAAAAAATGAAGTTTGGAGTTATGGACAAGACATGCCGTTCCATTGTGTAAGTCATGATGTTCAACAGAGTCGACATCCGTTCAGACTATTTATGTCCTTGTGTACCACTTTCAGACCATCATTTACTTGTGACCTACTTGCAGACCATACATTTCTTTGACCTACTTTTAGACTAGACATTTGCTTGTGAGCTACTTTCAGACTAGACATTTGCTTGTGAGCTACTTTCAGACTAGACATTTGCTTGTGAGCTACTTTCAGACCAGAAATTTGCTTGTGACCTACTTTCAGATTAGACATTTGCTTTAGGCCTACTTTAAGACTAGCCTTCTTTCAGACTAGCCATTTGCTTGTGGCCTACTTTCAGGCTAGATATTTGCTTGTGGCCTACTTTCAGACTAGACATTTGCTTGTGGCCTACTTTCAGACTAGACATTTGCTTGTGGCCTACTTTTGGACTAGACATTTGCTTGTGGCCTACTTTCAGGCTAGACATTTACTGGTGGCCTACTTTCGGACGAGACATTTGCTTATGGCCTGCTTTCAGACTGGACATTTGGTTGTGGCCTACTTTCAGACTAGACATTTGGTTGTGGCCTACTTTTGGACTAGACATTTGCTTGTGGCCTACTTTCAGACCATACACTTGTTTGTGACCTACTGTCAGACTAGACATTTCCTTGTGACCTTTCAGACCAGTAATATGCTTGTGACCAGACATTGGTGTGTGACATATATTTGCCTGTGACCTACTTTCAGATAATGCATTTGCTTGTGATTTACTTGCAGACGATATATTTAGTATAATACACTATCATATCAGCATGCCGATCTCCTGTGTTTCAGACGATATATTTGATTGTGATATACTTTCAGACCCAAAATATTTGCTTTTGACTTACTTTCAGACGATTCATTTGCTAGTGACATACATTTAGACCATACATTATCTCTCATGGCCTACTGTCAAGCCATTAATTTGTCGCATATTTCAAGCCATGGATTTTTTATTCCGACTAACAACACTTTCTACCTACGCTAAGTCTATACATTTGTTTGATTTACCTGCAGTTGATTTACATACACATAATTCCAGCACAAAAATATTTACACAATTCCCTAACATTTGATTGGTCCGTAGCAAGTCTCTGTCCAAAATTTATATCCCAGTAAACTCCAATGCCGAACTACTTTCCATAACCGTCAGGCGCAGTTAAAATAATTCTTAAGAAAACGGAAAACAAACACATTTTCTTGATGAATTTATTTAAAATGCTGGAATTATAAGGAATGAATGGCCTTTTTGTTGAATTTATCGGGGATATAAACTTGGAAAAGTCGCTGGAATACTGGACGAGGCCTTCCGGCCTTCGTCCAGTATTCCCGCGACTTTTCCAAGTTTATACCCCGATAAATTCCACAAAAAGGCCATTCATTCCTATATTGGTTCTGACCTATCTTCAGACATGAGGTTGCAGACATTGCCAGTCTAACGTCGTTCTCGTTCGGTATAGAAGAAGAGGACAGATATGTGATGATGTGGAAGAAAGTAAGTTTGGATTTTAAAAAATCTATTTAGGAAAATATTTTTTTCGCCATAAAATCAATATTTGTTGGAATTTCATCAAATATAAAAATTTGGGGAGGGTGACTTTTTTTATTATTGATAAAAAAGTATTTACATTTAAATATTTTTCAGATTTAATGTGTTTAATAGCCAAAAGTTTGTCGGCAGAAAAACGTGGAACAGACAGTAATTTGTTTATTTGATTTAGATTGCTTATATTTTTAGGCACATATTAATTGCGAGTGATGTACATATATAATAAAAAAGGTTATTTGATTTGTATGTGAATATATGCCACTCTAGCACACAACTATGGCTCAGAATGATCAAATGTCTGATTTACAGTGAAACCTCTCTAAACTGGACACCCTGGGCACCTCCCAGGGTGTTCAGTTTAGAGAGGTTTCGCTGTACATATCCAATACTAGCAACCTCTAGCTATTTTGGTATTTATATTCTATGTGCACACAGGAGTTTGCTCCATCAGATGAGGAAATCCTGGCATACCGACATGAAGAGGAATGGGACCCCGAGAAGGCCAAGGCCAGAGTTCACCAAAGGGTAATAGAGAATAGTAGGTTAGTGCCGTGAATGGGAAAAATTATCTGGCAAGGCTTAGGAAACGGGATGTGCGAGGCTCTGCCGAGCACATCCCGTTTCCGTGCCGCGCCAGATATTTTTTCCTATTCACGGCACAAACCTACTATTTTATTTATCCCGTCAACACCTACAAATGGCTTTAAAAAGCAAAAAAAAGAATCCCAGTCACCGCACATATTCATACGCAGTGATTAGGTCGTATTGACAGGATATCAAAAATGTTTCACAGCACATACGCACTGTGTTGACGGGATAAAGTACTATTCTTGACTCTTTCGACCCTAAATAACACTAATTGACTGTATCTGCACTGTTTGTGGATATTTTGCGCACTTATTTTAGCAGAATACACATTGATTATTAACAGTGGAAGTACACTTTGCTCACAGCAATGTGAAAATACGCATTGATTTTCAAATTGAGTTGTGGAAATAATGTAATAAAGTTGAAAATTTACTTTATAATTGAACTGCAAAAAGCAAACACTGTAAATGTTCAACTGTTTTACAGTATAAAGAAGTGAATAAGTAATAATACACTCAAATAAGTGAATGGTTCAATTTGTTTTATGTTTTAATCATTTGTTCCATATTTAATCATGAATAAAATCAATAATCGTAAATCCATTAATTTTGTGAAAAGAAAATATGGATTAAATTTGAAATCAGGGGGTACAGTACACAATGCTTATCTGGAGCTCTGTAGCCAATTTCAGCAACATTGCACAGTATACTTTTATAGCAAAGTATACTTTGAGGGAGTAATCATTTATTTTTCCCGAAGTTCATTATTTCATATAGAACTAACGACTGCATATATTTGATGATTAAAAGTATGCAGAATTATTATACTGAATTTATTACATTATCACAGCCAAAATGGCTGTGATAATGTAATAAATGCAGTATAATAAAAATTAATAAATTTATCCTAAAATTGAAAATTTTCCCTCAAAGTATTACTTTGCTAGAAAAGTATTTAGTATACTTTGCAATGTTGTTGAAAGAGGCTACTGACCACCCACTGTTCTACAGGAGAAAGATAGAGACCAGGCGGAATATGTGCATAAAGTGAAAGTCAAGACTGTTGAACCAACCACAAACTACCAGGACAAATACAAGCACCTGATCGGGGAAACTGCAGCGAAAGATGCCGCACACTCTACGCAGGTCAATAGGTCGTACGGAAATGGTGGGTTTCTTGTTTAGTGACCTTATTTTGTTTCCATACAATAAGTCATTTGACACACACCATGCGGTTTTTCATGAAATTATTAACACGGAAACTGTAATATTTTCTGTAAATTACGTCGAAATATAAAACTCATTTATATGATAATTTTGTCAACTTTTGACGTCATTTAGGAAAATATCGTAAATTTTGTAGATATTTTTCATGAGATAACGCACAAGTTTTTAGGTAAAAAATCATATGCTTACTTAAAATTCTTCCCAGAGTACATTTTGTAGACATTAACTATAATTTCTGTAAACTTTACTGCGAGTGTAGATTGGAGAAATATAATTATATCCCCTTGTTTACAGACCATTTCTCGACGAGCATATATTATTGCCTGCACTCTTGGTTTAATGTTTATTCCACTGTATTTGCAAACAATGATGTCATAATTATAATTATATGTATACCCCCAGCATACAAGTATGTTAATTGATATATAGTTTTGTGTTTCCATCTGTACATAAGAATTGCGTTAAAGTTTTTGTTTGTCGGCCCAGGCCGCAGCCGTGGGTATCTGTGAGCCTCTGCTTACTTGCTCTAGTTTATATTGGATTGAAAGCAAACATGTATTGAAATACTCTCACCTGCACTCTTGTTTACTATTAATTCAGTAGGACACCTGTCTTGTTTCTAACAAAGAGCATAGATAAGGCCATTATAAAATAAATGCTAGATTCTCCTCCCCGCCCACCCCGAGAATTAAGGCCCGCACGTGCTGTTTAACCATGACTGTTGACAATACTCATTCTGTCTGATGACGTTAGTAGAACGCTCCATTATGTCACCAAACTAGTTCACAACGGTCGCGCTCAAATTTTAAAATTGATACGGCTGCATCACGCGACGTGTACTGCGGCCCCGGAACATGTATGTGTAAATCAGCTGTTTGAATGGAGCAGATTATCCAAGTACCGAAAGAACTGCATACACATTGTATGCTCAAATTGCATGATATTTCCGGCGGAAATGTAACAATAACGTTCGACCATGTCCACCCGTGGGTAAACGTTTGCCGTGGCATGAGGGAACTGTTTGAACCCCAAGGCCGTAGTAGGCCTTGAGGTTCAAACAGTTCCCTCATGCCACAGCAAACATTACTGTATGATTTGAAATCCAATTTGGATGAGTGGAAAGTTAACAATTTGCAAAGGACTGGTGTAACCGGATTCTTCTGCCTGTAACGCAAGTATACTTACGCCCTGCACTAGTTGCGAACAGTAACTTGCAATCTACTCCCGTACCGTCCGTAGCAGCAGCCTCCTACGGACAGCAGCCTCCTACGGATGGTACGGGAGTGGATTTCAAGAGGTAATGTTCGCATCTAGCCCTGTATTACAGACAGAAAATTTGGGCTACATTGACAACTTTTTCTTGGAATATAGTAATGCGGAATAAACAGTAAAACATATAGAAATGTATTACGATTATTCGTAATTCTATTTTAGGAGAAGGGGCCAAGTGACTTTGGTGTGGTATGGACCTGGCACCAGGTCAGGTTATTCTAATTTCAGGGCTGAATATATTTTTTCTCGATGTAAATATTCCGTTCTGGATTTTGGGATCCCCCCCCCCCCCACCCCTCAGTGCAGCAGGTTAAAACGGGTGGCCCGGCCTTACATGACCTTTGTTGTTGATAGGCCATTAAACACGGTGTTTAACTCGTACATTTCTATATGTTTGTTTATTGGTTTCACAAATATAGAACATATAGAACTGTATGATTTGAAATCCAATTTGGACGAGTGGAAAATTAACAATTTGCAAAGGACTGGTGTAACCGGATTCTTCTGTAACGCAGGTATTCTTACGCCCTGCACTAGTTGCGAACAGTAACTTGTAATCTACTCCCGTACCGTCCGTAGGATGCTGCTGCAGCCTCCTACGGACGGTACGGGAGTGGATTTTAAGAGTTACTGTTCGCATCTAGCCCTGCGTTACAGACAGAAAATTTGGGCTACATTGACAACAACATTTTCTTGGTTTTTCTACCATTTCAAGAATACACGATGATTACAATGCAGTCTGATCAGGGTTCTCACTGTTTGCTGTTGGGTTGAAAACACATACATGATGCTTCCAACAAAAACATGTTTTAACAATATTATTTAAAATGAAAACTGTATAGGATTGCAAAAAATGAGATTATACTTGTCTGCCTGATACACCAGTATAACGTCAGAAGACCCTTTTGTCATGTACATGTATACTCTGTATGATCAGTTACAACTAGTTAGCTGTCTTTGTTAGTCGCCAACACAGGGGACATTTTCCCCATCTCAAACGGCACATATCTTTAAAGGTACATGCCCACTCAGTAGGCAGAACATGTTCTTTATATCAGTCATCATCTGGGCAAAATAAACATTCATTCACCATTATCCCACGTATTGCATTATTATACATTTTATGTGACATAAATTTCGTGCTCCGCACTCGTTTCTTTATCGGATTTCCATATGTCTCCGGGAAATACATCCGGTATTTGACAATCATAGTTGAATAAACTCTATGTATCAACTACCTTTAGAACTATTACCAGAGCGCCAGATAAGGTGCGTTTTGGCGTATTTTACTCACCTAATTTAGCTGAATACACATTGATTATCAAAGGTGGAAGTGGGACATAGCACAGCAATGTGAAAATACGCATTGATTTTCAAATTGAGTAGTGAAAATACTGTCATAAAGTTGAAATTTCACTAATAGTTAAGCTGCAAAAAGCACTCAAATAAGTGAATGTTTAAATTTATTATATTTCTTTATCATTTGTTCCCTATTTAGTAATGAAGAAAATCAATAATCCATTTGAAAAAGTAAAATACGCAATGATTTTGAAATCAGAGGGTATAGTACGCTTTAGACACAAAGCTTATCTGGAGCATTGTATTACCATGTGTATTTCAGTGCCGAGTGAAAACAAGAGAGACCAAAGAACCATCGAACAAGTTCTCGCCGACACAAGAGCGAGAAAGAAGCTGAAAACTGAACACAATGCATCGCAGTCACAGCTCAGTAGTTGCTCAGATGGTGCGGATAATATAGCAGCCAAGGACAATAACTCATGTCTTTCTAGTAACAGTAATTCTCAAGATTCTGGTATTTCTAGTACAAAATGTAATTCATCTTCTACGGGAACATGAGTGGTGTGGCTGATGGATTTTTACACAGCATAGCAGGGATTCCGCTGGGGAAAATAAAAAAATGGCCACTTCAAAAAAAATAAAACAAGTGGCGATAAAAAATTACAATTTTCGAAAAGAAAAACATTTTCTTTTGATTTTTTTTTCGAAAATTGTAATTTTTTATCGCCAATTGTTTATTTTTATCGCCAATTCCGAAAGTGGCGATCGCCAGCGGAATCACTGATAGTTTTATAGCAATGCCTTTCAATTTTATGGCACTTAACTCTTTGCATGCTAGGAAACCTGGGGACTTTAAATAGTTCAAAAATGGCAAACGACAATTCAACATATTTTATTTCATTTTTGTCGTGCCGTTGCGGACAGCGCGATATAGCTGGCACATTGGCGTACGGACCGAGTTAAAGTTTTTGGTTAAAGTGTTTCGGTATACTGTCAAACCTCGACGGGCGCGACAAGCGGACCGCGGCCATCTAGTTCCCTGTAAATATCATCAATGTGTCTTGGAATTTTATTACAATTGTATTCTCCGACTCAATTCTGATGAAATTCCAAGACATATTTACAGACATAAAATACTCGTAATTTGTTGGATGTTATTTTCACCACTAGCATGCAAAGAGTTAACCTTTGTAAAGCTGAATCAATGCATCTTATGTTACTTATCCTATTTTCAATATTTCTTGACAAAAATAGTCTTTGACAGCGCATGAGAATCATCTCAATTCGAGACGTTTCCTAGGGATGGATTGTGGCCTAGGGGTTCGAACACCTGCCTTCCAATCCGGAGGTTGTGGGTTCAAACCTCTTCTTAGGCATCAAAAATACTTTCACAGTATTTCCATCCCACTGGTCTGTCGGATGAGACTTTAAACTGTGGTCCTGTCTCTATATGACCCTAGCTGTTGGTGGGACGTTAAACGCATTCACTTTCACTTTTTTTCTTTCGAGACATTTCCATGTGCTGTCACAATTTGTTTTATTCCAAGAAATATGGTAAATATGAAGACAACAGCAGAGAAAAGTAAACTTAATGACGTTTAGAGTTGGTTCATTGTTGAGTTTTGCCACTTTACTAATACATGTGTTTTTTTAACTATTTCCTAAAGAAGGTATTCAAACATCTAGCCAGCACTTCCAATGAGTGTGCACAACATCTTTATTTGATGTAAAGTAAGTAAACGTACTTACTTCTGTATAACCATATGTTATGTTGACTCGACACTGCATATGCTTGTTTATCACCATCCATCCATCCAGTAATATCATTTCTCCAGTCAAAGCCACAAATGACCATCAAATTCTTCATCGGGCTCGATATGCATGCGGGCCCTGGTAATCAGGGGACTGTTTCACTAAACTAATGTTCGTAAGTGCAAAATTATAATAATCTGTGAATTTCACATTAACAATGTTTTCTTGTAAACAATTATTGGATTTACATTTATTGAGCATAGGCTGCATATGCAGCCAATACTCAATACATGTAAATCCATTAATTGAAATTTCCGGACGATCCTAAATTTACGAACATTTTAGTCCTACGAAGTTTAGTAAAATGGTCCCCTGGTAGTTCTATACTGTTTTATTTGCTCATTTGTGATCAGTGCAAATCCTAATCGGACGACATAGAGCCCATATTTATGTCACATTTTTCTGCATTCAGTCATATTCTGCATAATTCATGTTTGTCAACCTGCACAATTTATACTGCTTAAGCAATCACGATTTTAATATTATTGTCCGTTTTCCCTCACGTCTGCATGTACATATTGACTACATGCATACTGAACTGCGCTGGTCATACATGTACACTAATACCATACAAGTGTCACGGTATGTAACTCACTGTGGGGAGGAAGTGTGTATTCGTGCCCGCTAGCTCAGTCGGTTAGAGCGATGGTACGGTAATCCAGAGGTCCCAGGTTCGAGCCTCGGGTAGGCTATGCATCTTTCTCACCCTGTGCCACAAGCGTGTATTTCATTCCTGACCCATTTTGTTACATGTACATGCGCGATATTCTGTGATTTTTCACGATTTCTAAGAGAATTTTATTCCAAGAGAAATGCTCTGATGGTTATGTTTTATTTTAGACCCAGATTTTCTAAAACATGTTGCATATTGATTTGCTTGCGCACATTGAAAGGGGCATATCAGGTGTAAAGTGGTTTAATTGATACTAGGACCGTTGGGTTGTTTATATGTTCACCCATATAGATACATAAATATCGGATTTTCTATCTTGTCGCGTTCAACAAGATAGAAAATCTAATGTACCGATATTTGTGAAACAACCCAACAGTCCTAGTATCATGATATATCTTCAATTAAACCACTTTACACAGGGCCATGATGGAAACACGTGAAACTGTGACTTATGGAGTTTGCGGCCAATGTAGCCCCATGGATTGTTTAGCTCATTCATGTAAGCTGAACATGACGCGAATATTTTTGTTAAGGAAAATCAGGAATGCCTCACTATCGAAATTCGGACCAATGTAGGCCCAGGATCGGGATGTCGCGCATGCGCAGGCTGATATGTGGGCTACACTTGTCGGTGACCCAGTAAGCCCCGTTTGTCATGGTGAGTAACACGCCAATACATCAACAAATGTCATAAATGAAATATACGTCACATGTCACTACTGTCTTTTCCACGTTTTTCTGACGAATATTTCGCTATTAAACGCATTCAATTTTAAACGTATTTAAATGTAATAGTGGTGAGCCAGACACATGCAAACAGGGTTGTCCTTACCACTTATATAGGGGGGTGGGGTAGGGGAGGGCAAATCGCCACTCAATTTTATTGCATCTCTAGATATTATTTGGGCATGATAGCAATCTGTAAGTCTTCGTTTAAAGATTTTATGCCCCTATAAGTGGGCCCCTAACACCAACATACGTATATCCATCAAATACGCTGTAATAAAAGATAATTGGCATTCAATTCACACATGAGCATGTCTACTGTTGTCATTAACGATCGATGACGAAACCATGAACTAAAGTTTATCCCGTCAACACAGTGGTATGTCCCGTGAAACACGGTGCCGTGAAACATTTTTGATATCCAGTCAATACTATTTTTGCATTTTACAGCCATTTGTAGGTGTTGACGGGATAAATAGAATAGTAGTTTAGTGCCATGAATGGGAAAAAATATCTGGCGCGGCTCGGAAACGGGATGTGCTCGGCAGAGCCTCGCCCATCCCGTTTCCTGAGCTTTGCCATATATTTTTTCCCATTCACGACACTAACCTACTATTCTCTATCTATTTTCCATATTTTTTAACCAAATTATATGTTGTGACCACTCATTTGAACCGTCTCGGCGATACGGTTCAAATGGTGGTCACTACATATACTTCTGATGAGAAATAAAGAAATTATTGAGCCTTGCCAGATATTTTTCCCATTCCGGGCACTAACCTACTATTCTCTATCTATTTTCCATATTTTTGAACCAAAGTATATGTTGTGACCACTCATTAGAACCGTCTCGGCGATACGGTTCAAATGGTGGTCACTACATATACTTCTGATGAGAAATAAAGAAATAAAGAAATTCTTGAGCCTTGCCAGATATTTTTTCCCATTCACGAAACTAACCTACTATTCTCTATAACCCTTACATGCTTAATAAAACGGTGTCGTCTGCTGATTTATTTTCCACTTTCCTCTGATAAAACATAGTTTGGCAATATATGAGAATCGTCTCAATGGAGACGATTCTCGTGCATTGCCAAATAATGCTTGTTTATGAAGTGAGAAAAACGACGGAGAAAAATATCAGACGACCATATTTTTGACGTGTTGCGTTGCAATACAAATATATATTGGCAACGGATGATGAGAATCGCCTCAACGGACGGAGATGATATTCTCGTCTGTTACTAAAACATGTTTTATAAGAAATAAGAAACAAGTGTGGCCCTACATCGCTCACCTGGTTATTATGGGTATGCTAGTAAATCTGAGAGAGCTTTATACATTCATTAATCCTATTTTGTCGAAACCAGGTGATTATACTAGGAAAACATTATTTATGTTCAACTGTATACGGTGGCCATCTTGGATTATGTGACGATCTCCTGTATTTAAAAATATGTAACTTTCACCGAAAGACAATAAATATGAAGTTTGTCCAGCATCGGCCAAGTGGTTAGTAAGAAAAGGCTGTTTGAAAGGTCTAATAAAAAGATACCGATTTGACCTTTTGGCGACTATATTGGATGACGTAATCATCCGATTGTGGCAAAAAATACTCCAGAGTGATCGTCCCCTCAATACCTTTGATTTGATATATGACCTGACCATATTCGGTCAAATGTGAATTATTATTTTTTTTTTTTTTTTATCTTGTATTTAAGGGTAGGAATTGTCTCGAGGACCTTCCAAACCCGGGCATTTGAACCCAAAAGTGGCAGGTCAATGACCGTTGGCCCGTTTGTTTCCGAATTTACTAATATCTGCCATACAGTCGAAATATGTGCATTAAATGAAGGAGGCAATGAGGCGGTTAATTTAACCTAGCTAGTTCATTCTCCTATCGCACGAAGCCGGTATGTAAGACCGTGAAAAAGGCTGAGTGTGAGTGCATGTGATATATGGAGACTCAGCCGTAACAGTGTTATCCTATATAATGATGATATTTGACGATTGGTCAGGGCATAACATATCAGGCCGGGAATGATCGATATTTGGTTATGCAAAGTATGATGTAATATGTTTTCGGGCCCAGCTACTGTCGTTTCGCGGCTTATCGTTATATACGATTTGCAATTATTCGAGTTCAGGTGTGGCGTTTATCTGTTACTATTTGGTTATATGACAATGTGTTTCACATATTCTGAAGACGAAAGAAAAAGAGAAGATAATACACGGCAGTATAGCAATTGCCCATATATTAGTGAGTGGCCCATACCATACCGCCGGTCATGGTCCAAAATGTTAAATTTGATTTCAGACGATGCATATTACAGTCAATAATGTTTAATAAGAGTAATGCGGGCGGCCAATTCCGGTCTATTCTGCATTACTCCGTCAGATGAATGGTGGGGAAACCGGAGTACCCGGGGAAAACCACCTCCTCCGGCAAGTAATGACAACTTCACATTACATGTGAAATTCGACCCCTACTTGACCCACCCCACCTCCAAGCCCCGCCCATTTTTGACCCCGGTGCCACCATTTTAACAAATGTGAAACGGCATTGTCTATCGATCATTAAGAATTTGACCTACTTTTCCACGGCGGCAATCTTGGAGTATGTGACGACCTCCAATTTTACCAATCTGACGTGCCCTCACACATAGAACATTCATGTGAAGTTTTACCAACATTGGAAAGCGTTTTGTGAGAAGAAGACGTTTGAAGTGTGAACGGACGGACAACGGACGGACGAAAGGCGGTAACAATAGCTCACTTCAGCCGTTGGCTTATGTAAGCTAAAACATGAAAGAAACCGCATTCATTTGCCTGTTCTAGGCGATACAAGGTAATCGACAAGCAACCAATTACCCGAGCCTCTGCTGTCACTAACTGACGATCAGAAGCCATTCAACGTCACCGCGAAATTAAATATTGTCTGATTTTATTTTTTCGATCAAATATACTTCGACCGCACAGTAAAAGCATCTGCAGATATAGAGACGTTTAACGTGTGCTGTCAAAAAGCATGCACAACGTGACGCACGGGTACACTGACGGACACACAGTCCAACACTATAATTAGTATGCGTCCCGACTGTACGGAGACCGTTGGCATAAAACAGCAGTCAGCAATATGTATTTCCTAACGTTGTCCAAGGCTACAATGTAATCCACATGCATATAACACCTGAACGTGTCTGATGCTGTCACAAATGATCGATCATTCGTCACGAACTTCAAGCGTTATTGTATGATAATTTAATATACTCCAGGTGATATATATTATGCATATGTATAACAATTTAAATATATCCATAATTAATTGTGTATGCTAGTTTTATAAACGGGCCACTGGGTAACAAAGAGTTCCGAAGGTCACAATATACACGTACGCCCGTCGATGTATAGCTAGTATTTAAGGGGGGATAACTCCATGGAAAAAGAAACACTGATTTATATACCCCTCAAAAACAAAAAAATCAATAAAAGAATGAACACAAATGTCAAAGGTATTTGTCAAAATTGACCTTGACATTGAACACAGATGCCGCATGGGCGGTCTATAGAATTGCATAGCTGCATAGTTATAACTACGGAGCCCCGCAGGGGACATGGATTTTTTTTTATTAATTCGTTCCCACGAAATAACAATCCGTTCCCTCAATTTAGCAATTCGTTCCCTCGAATTAAAAATTCGTTCCCTCGTATTAACAATTCGTTCCCACGAAATGATAATTCGTTCCCTCAATTTAACAAGTTGTTCCCTCGAATTAACAATTCGTTCCCATGATACAACAATTCGTTCCCGCGAATTAACAATTCGTTCCCGTTGTGGAACGAATTTTTATTTCTTGGTAACGAATTGCTAAATTGAGGAAACGACTTGTTAATTCGTGGGAACGAATTGTTAATTCGTGGGAACGAATTGTTAAATTGAGGGAACGAATTGTTATTTCGTGGGAACGAATTGTTGTGGGAACGAATTAATAAAAAAAAGAATTCTACGTCCCGTATATAACAGATAGACGTTTGCGTGATTGTTTTTGACTAAGTCGGCTAACCTTGCACATGGAAACAGTGGCCGCATGGGTGGGCTATATAATAGAAACATGGATGATGAAACATAAGTATATGAAGATTAAAGCCAATCGGCCCATTAGTGATGCCATGGTCAGTCCATAGCAAATTAATTGAAAGTTACATGTATTGGGTTCTACCGCTAAACAAACTCGTTTCGCTACGCTCACTCGTTTGTTCGCTACGCTCACTCGTTTGTTTACTGGAAGGACCCTGTCAGCTGTGCATTATTTCACGATAATATTCTCACCAGCTAGTGGTTGAATAAATGATAGGTATGCACCTTGTATGCACACGTGATCAATCATACCTTATCATAGAATGTAGCTGTGACTGGAGAAATGGGATGTATGGGTATTGCGACCAGTGTATATCCAGATCAGCCTGTGAATCCGCATAGTCTGAACAGGATCTGCAGTGTTCGACATTCCATTAATTAAACACCCGCCACCAAGCAATATATCTCGTTATCAGGCTACATGAGTCCGCTACTTGATATAGAGGGACAAATAGCATAAACCCCATTTCTCAAGGCACAGCCACATACGAGTCGATGCATGTGTCAATCACAACCGAAAACTTAGACGGCTATAATTATGTCAAATCGTAAGGTCGCCAGACGTACATTAAAGTCGTCTCCTGATTTCGAAAATGGCTAGCGTTAGTCCATGTACATGGACTAACGCTAGCCATTTTCAAAATCAGGAGACGACTTTTATGTACATGCATACGTATAACACATGTCATGTTTCAATAACTTATGAACTGCTTCACCGATTATGATAATATTTGGCCACAATGTGTCTAGGGATGGTGCTTTGGTTTACATACGACCCACGTCCGACCGCCCAATGTCAAGGTCACTGAGGACTTGTGTTCACCTGGTTTGTAAGGCAATTTGTAACTCAAGAATGTTAAAATCCCCCACCCCCTCCCCAATAACTCATGAACTCGTGATAATAGTTGGCCACAATGTGTGCCTAGGGATGGCGCTTTGCTTTGCATGTTCTGAAATGGAAATAACCAACTACGGCGTTAACATTAGGAATCTTATTGTTTCACGTTATTTTGTCGCAATTCATAGAACAGCGAATGCCGGTCAATAGCGTGACGTTATTGACAACGACGATGAACGTCATGTAGTTTAATGACGTCAACAAACGTTAAAGGTGGGTGCCCTCAAATTATGTAAAAATACATCCTTATGGCCGGAATTAAGTGGGTACCTTATTATGTAACTATTCCGCAACTTACTTACGACTTCTGTTAAGATTTTGAGAAAACGCGGTTATCTCCCCTGACCTCACATTTATTAAAATGTCATAGAATTAAGGCAAAATAATACCAATAAGTGTACCAGGTTGTGTTTGTTTGTTAATTGGTGTTTAACGGTCTATCGACAGCTAAGGTCATGTAAGGCCGGGCAAACGGGTTCGATCTAATGGTTGAAACATTAAAAGATAACCCCTACAATACATCCTGATGTGCGGGACCCCATCTTTAACGAATCAACAACGTCGTGTGACGTCACGTGGGGCTAATGTAATATACTTGGATATAAACGCAATACGTTGAATGGGCGTTTCCATTACATGTTTCGACAATGTCCGGCCGTGGGTAAACATTTGCCGTGACACGAGGGAACTGTTTGAACCCCAAGGCCGTACATGTGCCACGTGCTGGGCTGCTCCCGGTTTAGCTACAATAATTCGCCTCCGATATGTTATCTACGGCTACAATTTGACCCATTCAAAAAATGTGAGCAACCGAAGTGCATACCCAAACCTGTTGCATCTAGGTCAAAATTTAGTAAACTGTATATGTTATACCATTAAAGAGATGGGGTTAAATTGCTACCCTCGCGAGAGGTATGGAGCGGGGTGACAATTTTGTTTCTACTCCCGGTTCAACCATCCAGATAAATATGTTGAATGACCGTTCCAGTACTGTACCCTGCTGCCACATGTCTTTGTATCATACTCATGTGTTTGTGTATTTTATCTGTTCGGATCATTTGCAGCTTTAACCCTTACTACCCTGAATTAAATGTTGTCGTCTGCTGGAAATGTTTTATTTTCAATATTTCTCGACAAAAACCTGGTTTTGACAGCACATGAGAATCGTCTCCAGTGGAGACGATTCTCATGTGCTGTTAAAACCATTTCTTTGTTTAGAATTAAATCAAAAATGAAAAACAGCAGACGGCAATTTCCGTCAACAGCGTAGGAAGGGTTAACGTGGGTCGTTCTCGGTACTGGTAGATCTATGTATCACGATTACAGAAAGGGAACCGTAGAGGAAATATTGGATTGTGCCAATGACATCATTTCAGTAGCCGATTTCACCAACATTGCAAAGTATACTTTTCTAGCAAAGAATACTTTGAGGGAGAAATTTTCAATCACGATTACAGAAAGGGAACCGTAGAGGAAATATTGGATTGTGCCAATGACCATCATTTCAGTAGCCGATTTCACCAACATTGCAAAGTATACTTTTCTAGCAAAGAATACTTTGAGGGAGAAATTTTCAATTTAATGATGAATTTATTAAATTTTATTATACTGAATTTATTACATTATCACAGCCATCCATTTTGGCTGTGATAATGTAATAAATCCAGTAAAATAGTTCTGCATACTTTTAATCATCAAACATATGCAGTCGTTAGTTCTATATGACATACATGTAATGCATTTTGGGAAAATAAATGATTACTCCCTCAAAGTATACTTTGCAATGTTGGTGAATTAATCTGCTCGATTAATCTGTTTCAGTATTGTTGACTATATCTGCAACGCAGTGCATTTAATCTATAACCGGGTATGGCAGATGTGCGAGTCAATTCCCACCCTTAACCCTTTGAACCAGAAAGCCCGATATAGTGGTTTATTCAAACAGGGCCGATCCAGATGAGCCGGCTCGTAACGAGCCGTCTCATCTGGATCTACACTACTTGAAAGTAATTTTAATATTCTTTAGAACAAAATACCCCCTTTATATAAATGTACTAGTCTCAAAAACATTTTTTGACTGTTGGATTTGTTGAAAAATAAGCATATCAAAATCCATTCCAGTTACTTAGGGGTGAAAGTTACATTCATACTCAGTAGGCACAAACTGTTCTTTGTATCCGAGACATTTTCTGGCAAAATAAACATTCATTCACCATTAACCCACGTATTGATTGGCAATAATATACAGTTTATATCAGACGTAAATTTTCACACTGATATCAGTGGCGATAACCGTGTTTCCTTAAAATGTTAACGGACATTACTATTTATTCTCTGTATTTATTTTTTGATGTGCAGTGACCATTCTCGAAAATATTACTTTGTTCAGGTGACGCATTTAATTAGTATAACTAATTAAAAACTATCACGCCTCATTTGCATATATATGCAAATAGCCTGATACCACCGCGAGTCACTATCAGAAAACTAAATATTACTAAATGATTATATGTGTATAGCGGGCGCTCGTAATTGTTAGAACTGGTGGAATAGTGAAACAATTATACACTTATTTAACTCCTATAAAGAACAGTTGGTGGCTGCTGTGTGGACATGTACCTTTAACCATAAGTCGAATGAATGAAAATGTAAATGTAAATGCTTTGATTTAACGACGGCACTGGCTCGATGACCTTGCATGTCGGGATCGACTATTTAAGTCCCTATCCGATAGGACTAGGCTAAGTGTCGGGATTGGAACTCGGGACCTTTCGATCCATAGTCCGATGCTCTACCACTGAGCTTTTGCGGCTCGAATGAATTAATGCATGAATGAGTTTATAAGCAATCAGTGTGCATGCTTTGCTACGTGGACATTAAGAGAGTCATAAAATATCGGCCGTGGCTTAATGTTCATTGTTCAAAGATTTAATGAGGGGAAATGACCTTGATATCGGACATTTAAAAACATTACAGCTGGCCTGCTGCTTACTGCATTATTTCACCCGGCACGTGAAACTGTGGCTTATGGAGATTGCGGCCAGTGTAGCCCCACCGATAGTGTAGCTCATTCAGGTAACCTTAACACGTCTGGATAGTTTTGTTAAGGACAATCAGGAAGTATTCACCATCGAAATGATATAGTCCCAGTCCCATGTAGTCCCAGGATCGGACTGCGAGGATGCGCATGCTGATCTGGGGGCTACATTTGTCGCGGACACAATAAGCCCCGTTTGCCATGGTGAGTAACACGCCAATACATCAACATTTGTCATAAATGAAATATACGTCACATGTCACTATTAGTGAAATAATAACTGCTACGATAACTCGTTCTTACCATATTTCGATGGTCCCCATTATCCGTACATAGACCTTGTGCGTTGCAAATGCAAAGTATTGAACCTCCGCGTTTTGATCAGACTGACTTTATAGAATACGACTTATGGTTTTTGTTTCACATATACATGTAGTAGAATCATACATGTGACTGAATATCTATATACAGTATATCGGCCCCTGTTCTTCTTAGAATACATCATACAGAGCATTGATTTGCCATCTCCGCCATTTTAGTTTGACAGTTTCACCACTTAGAGCGTTTGACACGTACATCAAATAATATGGCAGCAACTTTAATAATATTTGGTGCAATACGTCCCAGATACGTCAATATGTAACTAAATGTTATGTATTACATTTGAAGCTATTATATGCATGGCTTTATCAGTGAGAGAAAACCTGTAATTGTCAACTTACAATGTAATAAATGGGATATTCCATAGTATGTGTTTGAATAGCTTTAAATAATACACTCGTGTACGTCGGTTTCCGAGTAAACAACTCGTTCGCTTCGCTTACACGTTGTTTACGTGAAAGCCGACGTACACTCGTGTATTACCTCATGCTATTCAAACATTTACGATGGAATATCCTCTATATATCATTTGTTACAAGCATGACCGGTGTTTCTTTGATGGAATGGTGAACAATGCATATCATGATCAGCACAGGCTGATCTGGATCTACACTGGTCACAAAGCCCATAAGTTCCATTTCGCCAGTATCAAACACACACAGACCATCGTACATATTTATGCAGTCTGGTTATTTGAGCGCTAGCGAATAAATTTACAACCTACATTCAAATCTGAGGTATGTTTTTATGCAAATGAGCATACAGTTGTATGTCGGTCGCAGCACATAGTTTGTGGCTTGAACTTACAAACACGGGTCTTACGCCATAAACTAGTACCGAAAGCTTGATTGCATTTTCAGTGTGATAAATGTTTTGTTTGCTTTTTTGTGCTAAATTTATGTTATTGCAAACGTTTCCGGAGTTTAAGGGTGTGCCGATTAACCGCCATACTCGATTATTCGCGATTCGTAATTCAATAGTACGGTGCACGAATACAATCTTCGTGAAACGGTTTCCACTCAAGATTAATCGTTAGTTTATTTGTCATCCACAAACACATACTACGAATAATTTCAGGACGTTCAATCCTTTGATTTATGTATACGTTGTTCGCTATACCGTATGCGTTCTACCGTTAGAAAATATATTGGATATTATATGCATGAGTATGTGCATAGTAATTGGTGTCTACAGTTTGTTGGAACCGTCGCATGGTCCTCTTTTCTCAGTCGCTGGTTCATAAGTGGACGCCAGCCCGGCTTAGCGACCAGCATATCTCCAGTTAGCCTGCCCATCCGCACAGTCTGATCCGGGTCTATGCTATTCGTCATCAAGTCACCCAGACATGCTTACTGACACATGCACACTGATTCAACCCTCACACAAGTGTGAAAGTGTGCAGACTGATCAGTAGCCGATTTCACCAAACTTGGCATGTGGGAGCATACGATGGGTATTTTAACTATCGGGATTCATCCTTACCGGAATCCCGAGCGGAGACCTGATTTGGTCACGTACGTCTTTGGCATTATTGTATGTGAGGGTTACATCTGGTTATACCCATTGTATGAGTAATACGATTATTCCTAATCCTATTGCGTTTAGAGGAGGCTGAATATATTTTTACTCCATGTAAATATTCCGTTCCGATTTTGACCCCCTCCCCCACAAATAGGCAGGTTAAATGCGGGACCCAATCCCGGCCCGGCCGTACATGACCTTAGCTGTTGATAGGCCGTTACACACCAATAAACAAACAAACAGACAAACAAACAAATCGGTAACCTGCCCATCCGCACAGTCTGATCCGGGCCTGTGTTGTTCGCCATTCAGTCACAAACACATGCTTACTGTCACCTGCAAAATGATTCATTTGTGGAAGTGTGCAGGCTGATCAGTAGCCGATTTCACCAAAAGTGCAAAGTATACTTATCTTACTAAGTACACTTTGAGGGAGAAATTTTCAATTTAAGGATAGATTTGTTAATTTTTATTTTATGAAAATATTATTTTGAGACCAAATTATTATTCTGAATTTATTATATTATTACAGCCATTTTATGCATACTTTTAATCATCAAATATATACATTCGTTAGGTCTATATAAAATAATGCATTTCTGTAAAAAGTATTTGATTACTTCCTCAAAGTATACTTAGATAAGTATGCTTTGAAATTTTGGTGAAATCGGCTACAGAACCTTGCTTTCCACACATGTCCTAAGACACTTTTTCTTAGTCTGTGGTCCGTATTTAAAGTAGCACTAATCATGCTAATAGGACAACGATGTTAGGCACTAAACGCTCGCCTGAACGTATGCAAATGTGATATTTTAATATCCATCTAAACGATTTGGGTTCACAGATAGTCATTTTGGTGAAGTGCTATGTCTAATCACATTAATTAATACGCGCTTAAAATGTCGTCGTCAACAATTATTTTATTTACCAAAATCTCCTCTTTAGTTCTAGCGCTGTCATCTGCACATTTGAGTCCGCCTAAACCGTTTGGTGCAAAAGTAGTTCCATGGTTTGACAAGTTTCCTACAACGTCAGGAAAGGGTTTACTAGGGAACACAACTGCAAGTAAGTGAATCGTTTATTTATTTATGTTGACACACTTGTGGATAAAGCGTTGATGGGGTGGTAAACTGGTTAACATTTTCCTAATTATGTTTATAAACCAGTCGAAAGCCAGGGAAATAAAAAACTGCCCTGAAAATCGCCTCTAAAGACGTATTATTAATATTATAACTTTAGAGAGTTTCTTAACCACTTCACCGATTTTTATTATATTTGGCCACAATGTGTGTCTATGGATGGTGCTTTGTTTTGCATATGACCCACGTCCGACCACCCAATGAGAGTGAGGACTTGTGTTCACATTGTGTGTAATGAAAAACTGTTGCAGTTTTTAGCTCGCTTAACCCTTTGAACCCGAAATCCCGCTATGTCGGTTTATGCAAAAAGAGCAGATCCAGATGAGCCGGCTCGTAACGAGCCGTATCATCAGGATCTGCACTTTCATTTTAATATTTTTGAGAACAAAAACACCCCCTTTTCATAAATGGACGAATCTGAAAATCATTTTGTGACCATTGGATTGGTCGGAACATTAGCATATCACAGTCCATTCCAGTTCCTTACGGTTGAAATGGTTAAGACAAAGGAAGGCTCAAGTGAGCTTTTGTCACCGCTTCAAATGTATTATTCTCACGAACCGCTGGGCCAATGTTGGTCAAACTTCACATGGATGATCTATGGGTGGGGGCACGTCATATTTGACAATTTCAACGAATGATCCATAGTCAATGCTGTTTCAGATTTGTTAAAATGGTAGCCCCGGGGTCAAACATGGGCGGAGCCACATTTCAAATTCGACCGAATATGTTCATGTTATATATCAAATCGTAGGTATCGAGTTTTCCTTAATGTCGGGGCATGTCAGATTTGTAAATTTGGAAGTCGTCGCCAAATCCAAGATGGCCGCCGAAATGTCAAAAGGTCATCCCTTTATTATATATTTTTAACGTCTTCTTCTCATGAACCGCTTGACCAATGTTGGTCAAAGTTCACAGCGATAATCTATGGGTGGGGGTATGTCAGATTTGTAAATTTGGAGGTCGTCTCCTAATCCAAGATGGCCGCCGTGAAAAAGTTAAAAATGGGCCGGGCCCGGGGGTCAAGTAGGGGTCAAATTTCACATTTGATCGAATATGGTCATGTTATATATCGAATCAAAGGTATTGACAAGACAATTACGCTGAAGTATTTTTTTGTCGAAATAGGATGGTTATGTCATTCAAAATGGCCACCGAAAGGTCAAAAAGTTACGTTATTGACTGCAACGTGGCTGTTCTATAAACTGCGATAAAATGACGTAAAACAATACGATTCCCAATTTTAACTCTGTATTTTGTTATTAACATTTTTCATGCAATGTAAACATCAGATCATGCAATGTAAATATAAGTAATTAAACCATTGGCAATTGCTTTTACCGCAGTATGAAAAACAGTTGGTCTGTTTAAAGGTACTGTATCTGAGTCGTATTTTCACCGGAAGATGTTTATTTCATCGATGAGAACATATGACTTTTATTTACATCGTATAACTATGTATTTCATGGGTAGGTATATAATACAAATGATTACTCCTTCAAAGTATACTTTGCAATGTTGGTGAAATCGGCTACTGACATAGCCACGAACTTTAACGTAAATTTCTATCTGTTATATCTGTGCAACCCTAAGTCGAATTGGCTTGGAACTTCATTTACATATTTTTCATCATCCATATGTTCATTATATCGCCCACCATGCAGCTACTGTGTTCAAGGTCAAGGTCAAATGACTTTCACATTTCATTTCATTCTTTTTGTTAAGTTTATTTTTTGAGGGGTACAGTCATGTATATCCATCGCTGTTGCTGATTTCTTTTTCCATGGAGTTATCACCCCTTGTATACTGGCTATACCTCGACGGGCGTATATTGTGACCTTCGACACTTTGACACTCAATTGTTACCCAGTGGCCTATTCATAAACCTAGCATACATAATTAATTATTAACCCGGGTATGGAAGGTCTTCCCACCCTTAAATATAAGAAAAAATGTATACCAGCAGCCGATTTCATCAAAATTGCAAAGTATTCTTATCTAGCAAAGTATACTTTGAGGGAGTAATCATTTATTTTTCCCGAAATGCATTATGTCATATAGAACTAACCACTGCATATATTTGATGATTAAAAGTATGCAGAATTATTATACTGAATTTATTACATTATCACAGCCAAAATGGATGGCTGTGATAATGTAATAAATTCAGTATAATAAAATTTAATAAATTCATCATTAAATTGAAAATTTCTCCCTGAAATTAAGCATGCAGAATTATTATGCTGAATTTATTACATTATGACAGCCAAAATGGAAAATGGCCGTGATAATGTAATAAATTCAGTATAATAAAAAATACTAAATTTATCCTTAAATTTCTCCCTGAAAGTATACTTTGCTAGATATGTATATTTTGGCATGTTCATCGATGAAATAGGCTACTGGAGTATATTAAAAATATTAAACAATAGCATTTCGGGATGAATGATCTATGATTTGTGACAGCATCTGACTTGTAACCCAGAAAAACGCGGGAAATAAATAGTGTCGTCTGCTGTTTTTATGCACACGATCTCAGTAGATTGATTGCTTGATTTATTGGTGTTTAACGGCCTATACACAGCTAGAGTGATTTAAGGCCGGGCCAACGGTTTCGATCCCGCATTTAACCTGCTGCATTGGCGGCGGGTGGGGGAGCGTCCCTGAATCATAACGGACTATTTTCATCGAAATAGAGGATCTCAAACGAGTTTCCATTTTATATGAGATTTATGAAACGAGTCACGCACAATTTATGAAATTTCTGACGAGTTTCATAAATATCATATCAAATGGAAACGAGTTTGAGGATCTGTTTATCACATGACTTCACACTCCAAAGAATGCAAAACTGACTCGTTTTTTCCTGTAATCTCTTAACCCCCACCCCCACCATTGACTACATATTTTGAGACAACCTAAACAATTATTCAAATAACTTTATGAACTTGCAAACTCATTTTAATGGAACTTGGTATATATAATCGGGTATAGAGCTTGTGTACATTACTCCTCTAAAACCTTTTATTCAATCGATCTGAAACTTGACACACGTCTTCTACCCATATTGTGCACGCTGGTGTTTTTATCTGTTGAAAACAATATATTATACTTTTAATCTTAGCCATTTGTTCTACATTTGTGTATGTATAATTTCTACTGTACACATCTCTACCTAAGTTGTGTAGTACTACATGTACCTGTTTATCACAACAAGAGGAGGAAAGAATGCTATAGATTTTCAAATGCACATTTAGTTTCTAGCCTTGGTGACAGCTTCACAATTCTGCATCAATACTGTATGGCCCATCTTCGACGGTCGTATTATGTGACTTACGGCACTCTTGTTCTCCATAGTTTTGTCTTATTTCATAAACATAGAGAATAGTAGGTTAGTGCCTTGAATGGGAAAAATATCTGGCAAGGCTCAGGAAACGGGATGGGCGAGGCTCTGCCGAGCACATCCCGTTTCCGTGCCGCGCCAGATATTTTTTCCCATTCACGGCACTAACCTACTATTCTATTTATCCCGTCAACACCTTCAAATGGCTGTAAAATGCAAAAATTGTATTGACTGGATATCAAAAATGTTTCATGGCACCGTGTTTCACGGCACATACGCACTGTGTTGACGGGATAAAAAACATTATTTGGCAAGCACGAGAATCGTCTCCATTGAGACGATTCTCGTTCGTTGCCAAACTATGTTTTATCAGAAGTAAATGTAAAATAAATAATCAGCAGACGACACATTTTTATTCCGCATGTAAGGGTAACTTTGAGTTCATGGTTTCGTGACCGACAGTTAATGACAACGACGGAAGACAGGCCCAAGTGTCAATTAAATGTCAATTACCTTTTAATACGGCATATTTTGCTTTACTGATGGGTATACAGAGAAACCTCTCTAAACCGGACAACCTGGGAGGTCCCCAGGCTGTCCGGCTTAGAGAGGTTTTACTGTAAATCAGGCATTTGATCATTCTGAGCCATAGCTGTGTGATTTGTGATCACGAACAGACAGTATCACCGGAGATAATGAAAAGAAACTAAGAAGCTCATGAAAAGAAAAATAAGATCACAGGTGTTTTCTTGGTGTCCGGTTTAGAGAGGTTCAACTGTATGTAACACATACATATATTGCTCATCTCAATGATTTATAATTAATGACGTGATTAACATTAACCTAATATAACATTGTCAAATACAGGTCATTATTTCCGTACAAACAGTTCACATTGGCCTAATTCTTCAAGTGAACATCTTATTTTCTATAACGGGAGATATGAATGGCATAACTAACTGTTATTATGGTTTGTTTAACGGTATGCGCTAGTCATTTAATGAAGGTCCTACAAACAGACGAATGTATACATGAATCATTTATAACCCGGTGTCATTGTATGGGAAGGCATATAGTGTTACCCATGTCCGTGCGTCCGTCCCTCCGTCCGGGCTGTAACATTATCAAGGTGCATGATCACGTGGTTATAACAACAACAACGTCGCCCACTCCAAGGTAAGTATTATTTGATATTTTCCTTAATATGCAACTGATTTTGATGAAATATAGCGCAGCAAACGCGTTTGATTTGATGGTCTATGGAGTTTGGCACAGACTTATGTCGTTTTTGCGAAGAATCGATTTCCGTGTCGGAGACACGGAAATCGAATCTTCGCAAAAACGACAGAAGTTTGGGCGAACATACAGAGACCACCAAATGCAACTTAACAAGACGCATTTGATGCGCCATATTTCATCAACATCCGTTACGTAATAAGGAAACTATAAAATAATACGTACTCTGAATCGGTACATGTTGTTGTTGTTAGTACCATGTGATCATACACCTTGATTACTACGGTTAGAGGGATTTCGAAATAACTGGGCACACATGTTCACCATGATGAGACGGCGTATCGCGCGCAAGACCCAGGGGACCGTTTCACCAAACTTCGTACGACTAAAATGTTCGTAAGTGCAAATTTAGGATCGTCTGGAAATTTCAATTAATTTGATGTATTTACATTTATTGAACATAGGCTGTTTGCTCAATAAATATAAATCAAGTAATAGATTACCAGAAAACATTGTTAATGTGAAATTTACAGACTATCATAATGTTTCACTTACGGACAATCTAGCTATAGTCGTACGAAGTTTAGTGAAACGGTCCCCATGGCCGTAGCTCAAAGGTCAATGTATTACTTAGACGTCAAAGGTAAAACATTAGACCATTCTTGTCCGGTTTTAACTTTGTCATGGGTGGGGCGGGATTTCGGCACAACATGACACACATGTTCACCGTCATGAAACTGATGTCAAAAATGAAGTCTTATGAAACGTGACGGACGGACGGACGAGCGTATTTGACGGACACGAGGAGTGACGTATGTAATAATTCATATGTTACACGTCGTGTGATTTTGAACCTTCGGATATCTGCGTAATTTCACGAAATAATATTTTCCGTAAATGGCGTCAAAATTTGACAAAAGTGTCAGAGCACATAATCATGTACTCTGAAAGTTTTGTCAACTTCTGACTTTATGAAAACTATTGTCAATTTTGTAAACGTATTTAATAAAATTACGCAGATGTCCGAAGGTCATAATTATTTTATTTTCTCCGTTAACAGTACAACGTGTGCTACGCGACATGGACGTGACGGGGAATCCCTGTGTCGATTTCTACCAATTTGCGTGTGGGGGATACCGGAAGAACAAACCAATACCGATGGGATATACCGCCAACATGTTCGAACCTCAGGAGAAAGTATCGCAGATACTGATGGGTAAGTTTATCAGGCAAGGCTAGGAAACGTGTAAGAATTCCGAGGCTCGCTATCGTTTTCCGGCCGCACATGACACATGTATGGTGGGGTACGCCGCCAACATGTTCAAACCTCAGAAGATATCTCACAGATCTGGGGACCGTTTCACTAACCTTCGTACGACTAAAATGTTCGCAAGTGCAAAATTATGATAGTCTGTACATTTCAAATTAAAAATGTTTTCTTGTAAACAATTATTGGATTTACATTTATTGAGCATAGGCTGCATATGCAGCCTATGCTCAATAAATGTAAATCCATCAATTGAAGTTTCCAGACGATCCTAAATTTGCAGTGACGAATATTTTAATTGTACGAAGTTTAGTGAAACGGCCCCCTGATGGGTATGTTTATCAGGCAAGGCTAGGAAACGTGAAGGAATTTCGAGGCTCGCCGAGGAAGTCATACTGTTTCCGTGCCAAGCCTGGTTAAACTTGATATATAGCATATCAGGCCAGTGTATTTTGGTGAATTGATTATCAGGCAAGGCTAGGAAACGTGTACGAATGCCGAGACTCGCCCAGGTTTCCGAACCAGGCCTGGCTACACTTGATGCCGAGTATCAGAGGTAGTGTCTGTTTCACTGCCCAACTTTCGCGGCTATAATCAATGCCAAAATAATATTTAAATATTTCCATATTATTAAATTTTGCTAAAATTTAAGAATGAGCCTCTTTTTTATTTCGTGAAATTTGGTCCAATATTGATTTTATTACGAAAATAATTATTAGTCTGTGGGAAATTAACATGGGGGAAAAGAGAGGTAAACTAAGAAAATAAACGTTATCTTTTGAAATTGAATTTCTGAAATTAGAATAATGTTAAATCCCCATCGACACGTGAAATATTTTTTTCGCAATACTATCATGATATTGTTTTTGCATTGTTATGCCACCGCAACGATAGTGCGTCCATCCGTAGACAATTTTCCTTGTCCGGCGAACTATTTCAGATCATAATCTACAGTTTTGGTCGATTCTCTTCATATTCGGTATACAGCCCTACCATCAGGTGCATGAGTGCGTTACGTGAAAAAGATCCATCCGCAGTTATTCCCCAGTTTCGACTCTGAACATATTTTATACATTCCTTGTCCGGCGAACTACTTCTACACTTTCTGGCTGATGTTCTTCATATTCGATATACAACCTTACCATCAAGTGCAGGAGTGTGTAACGTAAAATCTTTCGCTGTCCCACTCATACATCCATGCAGAGTTATGCCCCTTTTTCGACTCTTAAAATATATTGTTCCTTGCCCGGCGAACTACTTCTACAGTTTTTGGCCGATTCTTTTCATATTTGGCATACAGCCATACCATCAAGTACCGGCGTGCTTCGTTCTCCCATCGATCCATCCGCAGTTATGCCCCAGTTTTTGGCCGATTCTCTTCATACTCGGTATACATCCCAACCACCAAGTGTAGGAGTGCGTCTCGAGAGGTTCTACTGTAATTAAGCACTCCATGAACAAAGTTTGTCATTTTCAATCGTGAACAGAAATGACAATGAAATAAATTACTGTGAAACCCATATAAAGTATACGCAATGGGGTCCCCAGGATGTCGGGTTTGGAGAGGTTCCATTGTACTTTTAAATTGCATCTGCAAGAGAATGTGAAATTGAATTGAAACTACACGTGTTTAATTTTCATCACCACTATGTTCCATCGATGGTACACACATGGTGTACGCACAAGATACGCTTCAAAATATCATATTCTTCGTGTTTTTCGTACATTACATTACTGATTGGCTTGAACTGTCATAACTATGATGCGTTTATTATAATAACAATTATTATTTAAAGCAGCCCGCATGTCAGACTTCAAATAACAACAATAATTTTATTTTTCGAAGTATACCTCTGTTCTGTAACAGCGATATGCTGACGGCGGCCATCTTGCTACTGTACAGTGATATATGCTATTAATATTGAAGTTGTTGTTGTTTTTCACAGTTGCCCTTCGCGAGAAACCGCTACCAACCGACGCCATTCCTCTCCTCAAAGCCAAGACTCTCTTCATGTCCTGCATGAACGAAGGTACGTTGCATCAAATATAGACTAGGGACCGTTTCACTAAAGTTAGTAAACTACATACGACTCGGAATTTCATAATTGCAAACTAGCAATTAATAATAAAATTTTCACTGACAGGCGGTCAGCCCCTTCCACCGACATTTTCAATTGTGAAAATCGCTATTTTCAAGGTGCATGATCACGTGGTTACAACAACAACAACGTCGCCCACTCCAAAGTAAGTATTATTTGATATTTTCCTTAATATGCAACGGTTTTGATGAAATATGGCGCAGCAAACGCGTCTTCATGAGCTGCATTTGATGGTCTAGGGAGTTTGGCACAGACTTATGTTGTTTTTGCGAAGAATCGGTTTCCGTGTCGGAGACACATACATCGATTCTTCGCACAAACCACAGAAGTTTGGGCGAAAATAAAGATACCACCAAATTCAGCTTAACAAGACGCATTTGATGCGCCATAGTACATCAAAATCCGTTACGTAATAAAGACGCTATAAAAGAATACGTACTCGGTACTTGTTGTTGTTGTTAGTACCACGTGACCATACACCTTGATTTATGGAAAGTTTGCTTGCTATGGACCAGGCACCAAGTCATGCTATTCTAATTTCAAGGCTGATTATTTATTGTTTACTATGTAAATACTCCATTCTGATTTTTGCAGCATGGTAAATGTGGGATTGAACCATTTGGTCCGGCCTTAAATGACCTTAGATGTTGATAGGCCTTATACACCAATACATCAGATCATTTAATAGATGATTGTCCACATTAGAACGGTTCCCCCACCCCGGGTTTGATGATACATCCAGAATTATTCATTTCAGAAATGATTGCTTACCGTGGCACTCTGGAGTTACAACATTTCATCAAATACATTGGCGGCTGGCCGGTCCTGGGAAAATGGAACCCCATGTTCTTCGACTTTGAGGACGTCCTTGCTAGGTCAAGGCCGTATATGGGACCAGCAAACACGGCGCTGATTGGCGTCACGGTGCAGCGGGACATTGGGCAATTTGGCCGTTACACGCTTTTCGTAAGTATTGTTTGTGGAATAAGTTGTTTAAATAATAATATGCATTAAATTCAAATGCTCTCGGAATATCGCGATTGCTCGTACTGAATGCGTGCGTACATTGCATATCACAAGCGTCACGCTTATAGAAGTCCATTTATCCCGTCAACACAGTGCGTATGTGCCGTGAAACACTGTGCAGTGAAACTCTGTTGATATCCTGTCAATACGACCTAATCACTGCGTATGAATATATGCGGTTGTCATACTAGTCGATTCTCCGATTTTGCATTTGAAAGCTGTTTGTAATGTTGATGGGCTAAGTAGAATAGTAGGTTAATGCCGTGAATTGGGAAAATATCTGGCGCGGCAAGGAAACGGGATGTGCCCGCAGAGCCTCACTCATCCCGTTTCCTAAGCATTGCCAGATATTTTCCCATTCACGGCACTAACCTACTATTCTCTATATTCTGTATAGTAACACTGCACAGCGGTCTGTGTTATTCTTTAGACGTTAACCCGCTTCAGCCTAAGGACACAATGATTTAATTGAAAACATATCAAGAAAGTGTTTATTACTCCATATAATTATATGTTGTTACCACTCATTTGAACCGTCTCGTTGAGACAGTTCAAATGGAGTGGTAACAACATATATTTCTGAGATTAAATAAAGAAAATAGGGAATTTCAATTCACGGCACCAACATTATTTACAATCACATTACTTGCATACTACAATTGAACCTGAATGTACCGAAATCCCTGGAAAGTCCAACACTTGGATACAAAGTCTTGTACTCTTGAAACTAATATGGACACTCGCGTTCACATTGAGTGCACACCGTGTTAACGCCACGTTCACGTGACCGTTGTCATCGCCATCAATGGGATATCTCTAAACCGAACACCATTGGGATGGTTCCCATGTTCGGTTTAGAGTGAGTCCACTGTAATGCAGGTATGTGAATATCACAATACATTGTGCCAAACAAACAGTATTATTAGAGATAATTAAAAGGCAAACTTATCAAAATTAAGCACTTGTATTTTTTCTAGGCGGACATATTTCACTGTACTTGCATACTATTACTGTCATGAACTTTCAATTGAGACTAAATTAAATGTTGACTCATTAGTTCCCATTGAGTGCACGATGTGTGTACTCCACGTTTTATTTAACATCAACGAGTATTGTTAAGCACAATTAGTCTACACTTTTACACTGAAGTACACTCGAGAAAACTAACCACATTCGTCATGCATTCTCACCTCAATAAATATATGTTGTTTTATATTTCAGTTAGACCAGCCGAAATTGGGACAGAGTCCCTTGTTCTTCCCGTTTGTGACCCCCGATATGTATTTGATACCACGTGACTCCGTTTTCACAATGGCGTATCAACAATACATTGCTGATGTAGCGACGACCTTGGGTGCACCAGCGAAAATAGCGGTGAAAGCAGCTATCGAAATTGTTAATTTGGAAATTGAGCTCGCTAAAGTACGTACATAAACAAATATGCCATCGAATAGCCGATAAATGATCGCATAATACATAACGACGTAAAACGGCAATAGTGAGGCATATTGTGCATCATAGCTGTGGTTTCATTAATACTCGGTGAATTAACTGAGCATTAACCCTTTGAACCCGAAAGCCCGCTATAGCGGCATTTGCAAACAGTACAGATCCAGATGAGCCGGCTCGTAACGAGCTGTCTCATCAGGATCTGCACTTTTTGCAAGTAATTTTCATATTTTTGAGAACAAAAACATCCCCTTTTCAAAAATGAACTAGTCTGAAAATCATGTTGTGACAGTTGGATTGGTTGCAAAATTAACATATCAAAATCTATTCCAGTTATTTAGGGGTGAAAGGGTTAATGAAACTACATCTAGGATGTTTTGTCATGTATATGTTTAGCTGGGCGACAGTTATATATGGATATTAATGGTAAATGCCATATTGAGTTGTCTATGACCGTCTTGATAATGCAAAAGTAGTTAGTGAACATTGTACAGATACACATGTATATATATGTACATGTTTTCAAACAACATGGTTCGTTTGTCGGTATCGCCGTTGATTTTCCTTCTAATTAAAGGTACATGCCCACTCTGTAGGCACAAACTGTTATTTCTTTATATCAGAGACATCATTTGAGACATTTTCTGGCAAAATAAAAATTCATTCACCATTACCCCACGCATTGATTGGCATTATTATACATTTTATAACAGACGTAACTTTCCACAATGATATCAGGGGCGATAACCGTGTTTCCTTAAAATGCTAACGGACATTACTATTTATTATCTGCATTTATTTTGTGATGTGCAACGATCATACTTTATAATCTGTCGAAAAACAATTCAGGTGACGTGTTTAATTAGTATACCAAATTAAAAAATATCCTGCCTTATTTGCATATTAAAACCACCGTGAGTCACTATCAGTAAACTAAATATTACTAAATGATTACATCTGTATAGCGGGCACTTGTACATTTTTAGAACTGGTGGAATAGTGACATAATTATACACTTATTTGATTAATTTGTGCCTAATGAGTGGGCATGTACCTTTAACAGTTGGTCATGTTCATATTAGCAGAAAAAACCTCATAAGTATTTACATACAACGAGGCGGCATGTGTAACTAATTATTTTTGTTTTACAAATAATTCCAGCACAAAAATATTTACACAATTCCCTAACATTTGATTGGCCCGTAGCAAGTATCTGTCCAAAATTTATATCCCAGTAAACTCCCACGCCGAACTACTTTCCGTAACCGTGAGGCGCAGCTAAAATAATTCTTAAGAAAACGGAAAATAAACACATTTGTTTATGAATTTATTTCAAATGCTGGAATTATAAGGAATGAATGGCCTTTTTGTGGAATTTATCAGGGATATAAACTTGGAAAAGTCGCGGGAATACTGGACGAGGTCTTCCGGCCTTCGTCCAGTATTCCCGCGACTTTTCCAAGTTTATGCCCCGATAAATTCCACAAAAAGGCCATTCATTCCTATAATATTTCCCGTCCGCTCGTTCCATGTCTCTGATGCCTGTGTCTTTACCTGCCTTTACATGTTGTGTGATGCGTTTTTGTGAGTATTGCTAACTGTCTCATGATTTTGTTACTGTAATTCTGTTTTTCAAGACACCAGCACGTTACAAATATTAGAGAATACCAGGCTATTGTCTTTTGATATCAGGTTTATCAGGCGAGGCTAGGAAACGCGTAGGAATTCCTACCGTTTCCGAGCCGAGCCTGATACACTTGATATCAAAATACACTAGCCTGGTATTCTAATTATCAGGTAACTTTTTATGCTCGAAAATGACCAGTGATGACGTCATTATCAATTGACAGAGCGCGGACTTGTTTACGTTGCGTCATTACACTGACGTCATTCGGTAACGTCACGTGACGCCATCCGAGCAATGGAACGTCATTTGTCACTTCGTTATAACCCGGATGTTTGTATCAGGTCAATGGCTGCTACAGCAATATTTTATCAGTCAGTGCGTATTCGGTCAATACGGGGCAGGTTACCTGATAAATTTCAGTAAAATATTAGACTAATTATACACCATCTAGTGAACACCAAGTTATGCTCAAGCATAGCATGGATTTTCTCATTATAATCATAACACGCTGGTGTAATACATGCATTGTAAATGAGACTGGTAAAGACAAGAGTTTCTTTGTAAGTATGATTTTGTGCTTTTTAATAATAAATATATTTCATCATCACGCATACAACATTCTCCGTGTAAAATAATGGATACTTGCTGATATTGTATTTATTGCATTTACTTTTAGATTATGTTACCGGCTGAGGAACACAGGCGGGCAGATCTGAGATACAAGAAAGTTTCCATATACGAGCTTTACCTGCGGTATCCACAGGTACTAAACTCCGATCCATTAATGTTGTGTCTAGTATTATGCACCACGGGGATTGTGAATGGGGCTCTTATTATTAACATTGTCCGTCCGTTCAGCTCGTATTATCATTACTGCAGTCGAACTTAATGTGTATGTGCTAATCGGTTGACCTACACACAAGTGCAGATAATACTTAACCCTTTGAATCCGAAAACCCGCTATATCGGTTTATGCAAAAAATGCTGATCCAGATGAGCAGGCTCGTAACGAGCCGTCTCATCAGGATCTGCACTTTTTGAAAGTAATTTTAATATTTTTGAGAACAAAAACACCCTCTTTTCATAAATGGATGAATCTGAAAATCATTTTGTGACCATTGGATTGGTCGGAACATTAGCATATCACAGTCCTTTCCAGTTCCTTAGGGTTGAAAGGGTTAATATATACGTTGGATATAGTACGGTGTAAGAATACAGTAAGACACACGTCTTCAATCATTCGTGCATTGCAAGAAGTTGTTGATTTGTATAGCCGATTCCCGTTGTTCATTTTGTTACACAACAACTCAATTCCTGAAATGCGGATTGGATATATACTACAAAGATGTTTATATCACGCAATACAGGGATTCCGCTGGCGACCGTCACTTTCGCAATTGGCGATAAAAATAAACAATTGGCGATAAAAAATTACAATTTTCGAAAAAAATCGCCACTTTTTTTTGAAGCGGCCATTTTTTTATTTTCCCCAGCGGAATCTCTGACAATATAGTTCACCACATGCTGAGTGGGTAGATTTATAACACCTTTGAGTTTGATGCTTTCTGATTGGGCAATATATACACGTCTGGGTTGACTTGCTATGTGACACTCCCCTTGAGTGTACAGTATGTTGACTGTGTGAGATTAAAGGATCTTACAAGAATGGTGATTGATTTTTGTGAACCAATTCCCACCCTTATATATAAGATAACTAACTGATGATTTAATATCATGGTGATGTATCATGTTTAATAAACAAATTTAAGTTTACTGATTTCTGAAGAAACTAGATGACTATGCATAGTTTCTTATGAAATTGGTAATCAAGGTTAATAACTATGATACTACATCGAATACATGTTAGATTATATTTATCCCGTCAACACAGTGCGTATGTGCCGTGAAACACGCTGCTGTGAAACATTTGTTTGATATCCAGTCGATGCAATTTTTGCATTTTACAGCCATTTGAAGATGTTGACGGGATAAATAGAATAGTAGGTTAGTGCCGTGAATGGGAAAACATATCTGGCACGGCACGGAAACGGGATGTGCTCGGCAGAGCCTCGCCCATCCCGTTTCCTGAGCCTTGCCAGATATTTTTTCCCATTCACGGCACTAACCTACTATTCTCTATCTGTTTTCCTTATTTCTGAACCAAAGTATATGTTGTGACCATTCATTTGAACCGTCTCGGCGAGACGGTTCAAATGAGTGGTCACAACATATACTTCTGATGAGAAATAAAGAAATTCTTGAGCCTTGCCGATATTTTTTCCCATTCACGGCACTAACAGACTATTCTCTATAAATAACCCTGTGCCACTTGATCTTTATTTGTTGCAGTTTGATTGGCTGAGATACCTGCAGAAAATAGCTGCACCTGCTGATATTTTCATTTCCAAGAAAGACTGGGTTGTATTGTGGGATAATCTGTACTATGACAGGCTTTTCAAAGTACTGAAGCAGTTCACAGCAAGGTCAGTATCACACAACAGTGTTGTCATCCATTACAATGGATATACACTGGAACCTCTCTAAGCCGGACACCCCAATAGCATCAATAGGTTCGATTTTGATGGGTTTCAATTATGTTTATCCCGTCAACACAGTGCGTATGTGCACGGTGCCGTGAATTATGTTTGATATTCTATCAATACGACCTAATCACTGCGTATGAATATGTGCGGTGGCAGGGGTTATCGTTTTTGCATTTTAAAGCCATTTGTAGGTGTTGACGGGATAAATAGAATAGTAGGTTAGTGCCGTGAATAGGAAAATATCTGGCGCGGCACGGAAACGGGATATAGAGAATAGTAGGTTAGTGCCGTGAATGGGAAAAAATATCTGGCAAGGCTCAGGAAACGGGATGGGCGAGGCTCTGCCTACAAATGGCTGTAAAATGCAAAAATAGTATTGACTGGATATCAAAAATGTTTCACGGCACCGTGTTTCACAGCACACACGAACTGTGTTGACGGGATAAATGCTCGTTTCCTAAGCCTATAGTTTGTCGCATTCACGGCACTAACCTACTATTCTCTATATCAATAATGACAATGTACATGTACGTATACATGCAAAGCACTATGAGCATGTCTTTGATCGATCATAGAGTTTACTACTAGTGAAACCTCTCTCAACCAGACACCCTGAGCAGATAAGTTCCAGTGTACACTGGGAATTTATATTTATATAATTGCTAGTGCATTGTATGTAAGCTATGGTATTATTTCACTACGATCTAGTATTGCATGTGAACCTTTTCAACAAGCATTGTACATTTCTATTTGATTGACCGTAACAACTAATCATGTGGAAATAACGGAATAATGTAGTATGTCTTCTTTCCTGAAGGACAATAGCGAACTACATCACGTGGCGTACCATACAACCTCTACTGGCAACACAAGGGAGACACTTCCAGCTGCAACGCCTTCGATTTGACGCCGTGAGTAACACCATATTTCCCTTTTGAGTAGTGGCCCGTTTAGCTAATTTTACAATTAATATTCATCATTACGCGCTATGGGTTCAGATGCTCGTCTGTATATACAGCCAATGTGTGGTTAATGGATATTTCTCTGACTTAATAAGAAACAATGTAAGTCTTAGTCGGACTGAACTAACCTTATGATAAACTATACTATTCCTTTTACATATCAGCCATATTCTGCTGACTGCATTTACACATTTTCATCTATTATATGCCATGGTATCGAAAACTATTTAAATAGCAGAAAAACTACAATTATGTCACACATGAAAACTTGTATCCGCTCGTATTGCTGCGTAAACTGTACGATGCAATGTCACTAACATGTGTCTAATTTGCATGTAGGTTACTAAGTCCATTGTCTTTGTTTCCCAGCTCTCGAACGGAGCACCCAAGATAACGATGCCATCACGTGACCGCTACTGTGCACAGATAGTTGACGAACAGATGATGTGGGTGACAGGGAGGGTATACATGGACAGAAACCCAATAGGCAAGAACAAACTGAAAACGGTGAGCATGATGTACACACAGTCTGGGCATGCGTACACCAACAGCTGCGCTACTCTTGCCAATAGTTCTCAATTTGTTATAATCAAGCTGCAAATTATTCAAGTATTTTGCAATATTGCAAAATACTTGAATAATTTGCAGCTTGATTGGCTGCGAGTTGTCAATTGACGTTCAGAAACGTTGACAACTGGGCAAGATTAACGAAGGCGGTTGCGTAATATATTGGTCATAGGAATGCACACATTCTAAGTGACAGTTCTAGTGTGCTTTAAATCAAACAGCTTAATTGGCTGCGAGTTGACATTGGTTGTTGGTTGCGAGTTGTCAATATATGTTGAGAAACGTTGACATCTGGGCAAGATTAACGAAGGCGTTTGCGTAGTATTAATATATATGTACTATTAAGTTATATGTGTTACATGTGTGTATTTATCGAATAGACGTAAGACTCTCAACATATCACATATTAGACAGGTAATATAATTTTAAAACGGCCCTTGCAATTACTTCAGGGGTCAGGTCATGTTAATGCTTGTCATCCGGGCTAATGTTTATCTATGACCTGTGCATGTTATAATGAGCCCGGATGACACTTGATATTATGATGTGTTACTATATCGTGATCCAATTTGTAAAAGATGGTATTCGGCCATTTCCGCTGTATATGAACCAACATATAAACTGTTGTAGAGATATTAATTACAGACTGAGATAAATGAGTAATTTCGGTGTCAAATCGTCAGGAATAATATTCCCTATACGTGTGTATGCTTATTAGAGAAATAGTTCAGCTGTATATGGGATACATTTGCAAAACATGGGGAAATATATGAATTAGTTACTTCAAGTTAACGTTGAACTGGCTATAAATATGTATAAATATATATCTAGTGATATTATATTCGATATAAATATATATCAAATCCAGATCATACTATTTGCAAACATAGTACACGATAGTTTTACCCTATGACATTTCAGAGTTTGTCATACAACCTAAAATGCAAAATTACCCCACCCACCCAATTTGCATTGAAAAACATTATGACTAAGTATGTGCTTACATTTATGTATGTCATTGATTACATTGTCTTCTTGTTAATTGGTGTCTAAATAGATTCTAAATAAAAATTTTATTCAATATTTGTGTAAACTATGTGCTTCATACGTTATTTAAATAAATACCAAATGCTGCATGTCATAAATCTGGTACAAACATGTATAAAATGGGCCCCAGCCGATATGCCCAGTCTAAATGTATTTAACAAGATAGAAAATCAGGGGCCCGTTTCACTAAACTTCGTAAGACTAACATGTTCGTAAGTGCAAATTTAGGATCGTCTGTAAATTTCAAGTGATGGATTTACATTTATTGAGCATAGGCTGCATATGCAGCCTATGCTCAATAAACGTAAATCCAATAATTGTTTACAAGAAAACTGTGTTAATGCGAAATTTACAGACTATCATATGTATGTACCGATATTAGTCAAAACACACAGCGGTCCTAGTATCGTCATAAATTATATCTTCAATTAAACCACTTTACACAGGGTCATGATGAAAACACGTTTTTATTTTTTATATCATTTTTGTCCCAATAATTCGGGGTATGCCCCTGTAACTCAATTGTAAAAAGCGTCAGAAGCATAGAATTTGTTGAATATGGACACATTTATTTCGGTCGTGATCTGCCAAAATTGCCATATTGACGCTGTATTGTGATCAGTGAAGTTTCAGCCACCCAGCAAACACAGTTGTGTCTTCTGATAAGTGTATACACCGTTCAAAGTTCACGTAACAACCTCTTGCAAAGAGTGTGACATAATACCAGGATACACTTTGTGCAGCAGATGTATAAGTATACAAAGAATTCAACTCGAGTAAATATGTGCGAGAAATAGTTTGATTTGGTGTGTTTGTTATCGCATTGTCATACATATGTACTGAGCCAGAAATATAGATATTGTTTATATACAGACTACCTTGTACATGTATATGTACTGAGCCAGAAATATAGATATTGTTTATATACAGACTACCTTGTACATGTATGTACATGTATCACATACTTGATACTATTATCATCATACCAGGCATCATTCACTATAGTGTATGACTCCTCGCAGATACGGTCAGTACATACGCAAATACACTTTATTTGCTAGCATTTACATCGCCTTTTGTTTGTACTCAATTTTTGTCACAACCGCGTTAGTGGAAAGTTAGATATATCGGCCAGAAATCCGGGTTTGGCGGCGACGTCGTGGTAGTACACGTAGTAGGCGTCAACAATTTGGACATACAAATGTACGTCCAAATGTAAAATATCAACTGATCCATTAGTCGGATGTAGAACCCCCTATTGTTCACCCTCCCCTATTGTTACCCAGGTAACAATAGGGGAGGGTAACAATAAGGGAGGACTGTAGAATTTGTAGAACCCCCTATTGTTCACCCTCCCCTATTGTTACCCTATTGTGAAACAAAAAAAGAGATCAAATTTTTTTCGGCCGTATATTTTTAAAAACAAATATTAAAATTTAAAAAACATTTTTTAAAAAAGTGAACAAATTTTTTTCGGCCGTATATTTTGAAAACAAAATTTTAAAATTAAAAAAACATTTTTTTTCAATAATTATTGAAAATTGTGTGAAACAAAAAAAGTGAACAAATTTTTTTCGCCCGTATATTTTGAAAAAAATATTGGCCAGCAAAAAGTGTCATATAATAAAACAATTATAGTCTTTTGAGGAGGTGTACATGAGATTTACAGACCTGAAAAAAGTGATGTTCACCGACGCCGAAGGTCCGTAAATCTCATGTACATCTCCTCAAAAGACAATAATTGTATATTGTTACCCCTCGGTAAGATCGTCCATTCAGTTCTTGTGTGTGTCCGACAACAAAAGTTGCCGACCAAAACAGATGACGAAATATTGTATCAGAGGCTTGGAGTTCGATATCGAGCGTTTATAAACAAATGAGTTTTATGACGGGTAACAATAAGGGAGGGTAACAATAAGGGAGGACTGTATAATTTGTAGAACCCCCTATTGTTCACCCTCCCCTATTGTTACCCCTCGGTAAGTTCGTCCATTCAGTTCTTGTGTGTGTCCGACAACAAAAGTTGCCGACCAAAACAGATGACGAAATATGGTATCACAGGCTTGGAGCTCGATATCGAGCACATGCACATGCCGATATCACCATTGTATGCTGTTATCACCATTCTGGTCGTTTATAAAAAAATAATTTTATGACGGGTAACAATAAGGGAGGACTATAGAATTTGTAGAACCCCCTATTGTTCACCCTCCCCTATTGTTACCCGTCGGTAAGTTCGTCCATTCAGTTCTTGTGTGTGTCCGACAACAAAAGTTGCCGACCAAAACAGATGACGAAATATTGTATCAGAGGCTTGCAGATCGAAATCGAGCACATGCACATGCCGATATCAACATTGTATGCCGATATCACCATTCTGGTCGTTTATAAAAAAATGAGTTTTATGACGGGTAACAATAGGGGAGGGTAACAATAAGGGAGGACTGTATAATTTGTAGAACCCCATATTGTTCACCCTCCCCTATTGTTACCCCTCGGTAAGTTCGTCCATTCAGTTATTGTGTGTGTCCGACAACAAAAGTTGCCGACCAAAACAGATGACGAAATATTGTTTCAGAGGCTTGCAGTTCGATATCGAGCACATGCACATGCCGATATCAACATTGTATGCCGATATCACCATTCTGGTCGTTTATAAAAAAATGAGTTTTATGACGGGTAACAATAGGCGAGGGTAACAATAAGGGAGGACTGTAGAATTTGTAGAAACCCCTATTGTTCACCCTCCGCCATTGTTACCCCTCGGTAAGTTCGTCCATTCAGTTATTGTGAGTGTCCGACAACAAAAGTTGCCGACCAAAACTGATGACTAAATATTGTATCAGAGGTTTGGAGTTCGATATCGAGCACATTCACATGCCGATATCACCATTGTATGCCGATACCACCATGCTGGTCGTTTATAAAACATGATTTATATGACGGGTAACAATAGGGGAGGGTAACAATAAGGGAGGATTGTAGAATTTGTAGAAGCCCCTATAGTTCACTCTCTCCTATTGTTACCCTATTGTGAAACAAACAAAAAGTGATCACATTTTTTTCGGCCGTATATTTTGAAAAAAATATTTTAAAATTTAAAAAACATTTTTTTTCAGTAATTATTGAAAATTGTGTGAAACACAAAAATGAACAATATTTTTTCGGCCGTATATTTTGAAAAATATTTTAAAATTTAAAAAACATTTTTTTTCAATAATTAACTTTTTCAACTCTTTTTCCACTTCAATTTCAACTCTCAACGCTGGTGATTAAATCAGATGAGCTAATTGGTGTCGTGGAAATCACCTTTAACACTTATTCAAAGTTTGTTTACACAGATTTACACAGGTAAACAAGTCTTGTCTTTGATCCGGTAAATTGGCGCAGCGAATTCGCACTTCGAGCGGAAACTGACACTTTGACTTAACCAGAGTGAAATACCACATATTTATGTTTTCGGGACCTAACAATCAGTTTGAATTGGCGAAAATTCGACGTAACGACGTAACGAAATTTGACGTAGCGGTAGCCAGTTACATTGAAAATAATAGGATCTGAAACGGGACTTGGACACGAATTCGACGTAACGAGGGAATTCGACTTAACCGACTTTGAGTAAAGGAATGTAGACTGTAGTAACATGGAACAGTAAAATTGTTTCTAAATTCATTACGAGTACTGCTTTAGATGCCGCCGATGTCAGCTTAGACCTACCGAGATTTGTTCAAATATTCATTGGTTCACACTAGCTTGTTACTACTGTAGCAATAAGCTACAATTCACCTGCTATATGCTTCTATTTGTATAGTATGATTAGAGGGTTTTGTTTCAAATTAGGTAAACTTGTAAATTACATGTTCGATAGTTTTCTCTGTTCAGTGTCGTAGCCAGGTCGTCGTGGGCGAGGGTGCAATGAGTGCGAACACACCCCATAACATTTGTTCAGGTGTGTATTTTTTGTTCTATGGGAAGAATCAACACTATCTGTGAAATTGACTGTTCAAATAGATATTTTTACGTGAAGAACCCTTCCACATTCCTTTCCAAAGTTGATCCGAATTTCGTACACCCACCCCAACCCCTCCCCCCCCCCCCGCCCCCATCAGCAAGAACCTGGCTACAACACTGCAATTCGTTGTTTAGTTTATGTTGTGACTTTATCTTGAGGTTCGTTTGCTTCAAATGATACATGTAATATCAAAAGCCTTAGTACATGCAAATGGCCGTAAGAAATTAGATAAAACAGATAAATGGTACATGTAAGTGAAAAAAAATTAAAATGTTTCATCTTAGCCAATTGTATTGGCTGGGATGAAACCTTTCACATTTTTTTCGCTTTACACCAGACGTCGACCTACTCGGAGGCGTCGGGAGCAAATTAATATTGGGGAGGCGTATGTCGACCCAAGCAAAGCGAATTAGTGCTAGGGGGGTGCGGTGGCATGCACCCCCGGATTTTTTGTTAATTCTAGATGCCATTTCCTGCATTCTACTGCATTTAAGAGACACCTTTTATTTTTGGTCCAAATATTGGGGCTGCGGTTGCCGCCCTGCCGCCCCACTTCCGACGCCTCTGGTAGGTCATACAAATGGCATCGCACTACTTACAACAATTGTTGAGTGATGTTGCGCATCTGTATTTCTATGAAATGTTATAAACCGGAGTATCCTGAGACTCGAACCTTTAGACCTTGAGCCAGCAATAACCCCCCTCCCCCCTTTTGGGGAATATGATTTTCGAATTCAGTAGTCTATTGTCTATAAATCCTGGTTGACTGCGCTCAAAAAGTCGCTGGATGAACAAATGGCGGCCATTTTACAAGATGGCCGCCGAACAGTATTACATTGTTTTCTTAAAGGCCCAACAATCGGTGCCCTGGTACCGAATTTAGTAGGAGGGGCATATCCAATTACTGATAGAGTCCCCAGCCTGTCAGTTATACACTGGCTTTATAAATAGAATACATAAACAGCAGCACATGTTTGTCGTCTGCTCCCAATGTAGAACAGTGAGGGGGCAGCTGGATAGCCAGTGTAGGGGTTTCTGTACGGACCAGTATCTAGATATATGGTATGTAGGTTTGTTATCAAACGTGTGGTCCCATAAAACACACAAATGATACAGTGTATACCAGTCCCTCTAATAGTATATGTATGTTTTATTTGTGCAGGAAAATGATTGAGAATTTACTAAAAGTGTTAAAACTTATATAGTATTTTGCTGCTTACTATTTCAAAGCAAAGAGTAAAAAAAGTAAAATTGAATGAAACACCTTTCCATGTGTCACACAATAACAAAATGGGGCTTATTGAGTGTTTGATCAGTTTAACTCACAATCAGATAGCACATGACTATAGCATGATGCAGTTTACATCATTAATTAGAGCCACCATGAATGACCACCAAACTTAACAGTGTAGATCCTGATGAGGCTGCGAGGATGCACCAGTGATCCGGGGATATGCATGTCGTAACGTGTCCAGTGTCCGTTACTTAATTTAGAGTGTGTCATGTATATATAGTGAAACCTATATTGTGCTTCTGGACCTGAACAAGGTTCCTATCTCCGATGTATTTTGTAAGTACATGTAGTAACCAATATATAAGAATATGTGTTTGTAATAAGTCGGTATTTGATAAAAATGTGTAACTGTGTCATGTCATTCCACAGATAACCCCGTCCCAGTTAAACTGCATTGCTGCAGATATAATATATGCTGACAGCTAATTAGAGACCATTGTTGAAATAGCCATACTGGTATGTGTTAGGATACAGGAAATAAGGCTGCTAGCAAACTTGAATTCATGTAGTCATGTAAATTCCAGATCAGACTGCACATACATGCTGTTTTGTGACTGTGCATACTAACCCGAGTATATGCTGTTTATCATTAGTATATACTGCATTTCACAGCCACTGTATCAAGTTCTAGGCGAAATATTTCTCTTGCTGGTCTATTAAACCATGGTTTTGTTTCATTCACCTTGTTATGTGCATACCAACCACACATTTAATTTGATATTACTGTCCAAAATCAAAGTTGTGCGGCTGGCACACTGTCTGATGTTGACCATACAGGCAGTTATAGCTGTTAGCGTTATCACTAAACACGTGGGGTTGTTTACAATGTCGGGTCATGAACTCAGCTCTATGCATGAATTACATATGTAACAGCTACGCTCCGCCCGGCAAGTTTGAATCAGTTGTCAGTTGAGTACATTGTATTACTTCAAAAGCACATTTACATTTGTTTTCTTAAATCCAATTTTTTCTAAACCTTTCAAAGTTGTATTATCTATGTCTGTGTGAAATAGTGTACTTATTTGTTCAGTGGTATTTCTAAAATATCTGAAAATGTGTCCCTGAAGTGAAGCATGCATAAAATTATCAAAAAGCCTGCCCAGCGCCATCTGGTGGCTTTTATATCCCAGTTCGGCCTTTAAGGACTGTTAACTTTCAGTCTGATCAATATTAACCGGGTAAATTGGTATAATTAAGTCAAAATTTTAATGTAAAATGATTTTGAATACATCTTACATTTAATTACACCCGTAAATGGCAATATATTTAAAAATATCACCCCGGAATGGCTTTTTCAGACTATTTACATACTAATATTGGTTTGTATATATAGTAAATATTTGCAATTGGACACAATAGGTGTAGAATAACACGTGTGCTATAATTAAGAACACATAATGTTGAAACATATTGGACAAAATAGTTTATGTATGCGTACTTAACAGCTATATCAATATAGTGGATATATTTGAAGAGCATATGCATGCTTTTAGAAAGATAATGTACCTTCAATGTCTTTGTTTATATGAAAATTATGAAATGGTATATCAAGCTTACGGGTTATCACATGTCACTAGTAAGTACAATTAACATTGATACAATAATAGACACCGAGAGAGATTTGCATAATGAGACATATAGCGTAGTTGTTACCATCACTAAGAAAATGCGAAGCGGACGGACAGACGGACGAACACTCGGACACACTGTATCTGAAGTGTGCACGGACAGCTATCAGTAGTGCCTAAGTAGTTGCATATGCATTTAATAATTTATAAGTAAGTGACAGTGCATAACATAAATGAAATTAATTACATGTAAAATTCCCATTATAAATGTGTGGGTGGGGAATTGTGACAAATACTATGTTTTTAACATTGTATCATAGACTGCAGACATCAGATAATCGGCATATATGCAATTAACATGTCTAATGAACACTACTAGGTACCATTGTCACGAAGAAAATACAAAAGTAGGTTGCACTCCATATCGTAAGCAATGGTTTGGAGCTTGAACCATAGCCTAAAAGACAGAAATTGTGGTTTCAGTTGCAATATGCACAATAACAAAAATCCCACAGGGAGGTGAGAGAGGTTTCCATTTCCGGCTGACGGCCTACTTAGTTTGGCATAAAACAGCCAATAACAATCCCATATGGTAGTTTCCTTAAACCATAGTTTAAGCAATTAGGTTGCACTCCATATCGTAGCAATGGTTTGGAGCTTGAACCATAGCTTAGAAGACAGAAATTGTGGTTTCAGTTGCAATATGCACAATAATTCCCTGTGTGATTGTGTGAGAGTCTCTAGCATGGTTTAGGCTCCAAAGCCCTAATTTTGAGCAATTATTTGGCCAGAAACTGCCATTTAAGATCGTAATAAAATTAAAACTTAAACCTTAATTTGGACTCCAAACTATAGTTTAAGAAATAAATTTACAATCGCAATCCCAAAAGGTAGTTTTCTTAAACCGTGCTTTGGGCAATTAATGTGCACGCGGCAGACAGAGCACAGCGTAAGGTTTAAGTTCCAAACCATGCTTTAGGAAATTATTGTGCATATGCAATAAATGGAATATGGCCAGTCAAATGCACACTCATTTCCTAAGCCCTGGTTTGGAGCATATACTCTAGTTTAGGCTTCCCGGGAGCCTCACAGGAGACTCACAAACAGGGGTGTATGGGAATTGTTGTGCATTTGGCGATTGAAAATACCATTGGGCAGTCTAAATTCCAAACAGTGGTTCAAATTATCTAGCTGAAGCCATCTGTCTGCCTTTTTATTTTTCTTAAATGATGGTTTGTATTCCAAACTGAGGTAAAGGCAGGACTTATAGAATTACAATCTCAAACAGCATTTACTAGCCAAATGCAAAGTAATTGCGTAAACTAGGGTTTGGGAGTGTAGTCTAGTGTTTGTATGTCAAACCATGTTTTAAGATTTATTGTGTACATCCATAGCCAAAAAATAGGCATCCTGCAAATTATTGTTTTCAATGTCCTCTACTTTGGATAAACAAACCTATTTTAAGTAATAAAACCGTGTTTCAATAAACACCTGCTAATTATGTACCTTCGATCAAAACAAAGTGCTTCTGAAATATACAGATGTTGATTTTATTAATTTAAATACTAGCTTGCACCAAAGAAGGGGTCATTGACAGATTTGAGTTGTATAATATCAGGAAATAAATAAAGCATGTTACATGAGTGATGCTTTAATATGATATTTATTAAACAAGTTTACTGAGTGCACAAGAAACGAGGCTATGCCAAGTTTCTTATGAAATCAGTCAAGGAGTTCAATAAATCTCATATTGAATCAACACAAATGTCATATTCTGTTTATTGCATCAGCACAGCACAATACATCGAAGCTGTAATGACCAACTAGTGTGTTTTCTGTTGCGGTCTCATTCGCATATTTATTACACTTAGTCTAGTGTATTGTGATTTTTAATACACCGTGTTATTACATTGTGGAAGCATATTTTATGCAATAAAGTTTACATCCATATTGCAGCATGGATGAGTATAAACATATGTCAATTATGTACACAGTTACTTTGTCATGAGTAATCGCGCTTATTCATCGGTATACACATCTTGTCTGACCTGTGGAATTGGCCTAGAGTTTTGGAGTTACAACCGTGATAACTTTCAGAACCAATTGGATTTGAAGTTTGATATAATGTTTTTCTTGGAGCTTTGATATACATGATATATACATGTATGGACATCGGACGAGAGGTTTGGTTTTGAAACGGGGCTTGGGGGAGATATTTTGGATAATCAAACAACACGACTGTCGCACTCATCTTACTGACCTTCTTTTAATAATGCGTCTTTAGAGGCGATTTTGTTTTGTTATAATGAAATGTTTATTGCTCTGACTTTCTGCTAGTTTCTAAACATATTAATCATGAACGTTTTAACCATTTTTCCATCCCTGCCACGCTTTCTCCACCTGTGGGTGTAGTGGGTGTGATCTTAAGTAAAGGCTAATGGGGTCCGTGTCTGTAAACATTGACTGGTCGCTATTTTTTAGGAAAGTTAATCAATGTGTAATCAATTTCACCCCAGCGCACAGTACCCTCGCTTATTGTTACCCAGTACAAAAATCATGCTGCATTGACACCTTGAATGGTCATATCGGCATGTGAATCATAAAATATCTCGTCATCTGTTTTGGTCGGCAACTTTTGTTGTCCAATACTGATAAGAACTGAATGGATGAACTTACTGAGGGGTAACAATAGGACAGGATAAACAATAAGGAATTATACAGTCCTCCGATAGTATTTTTTGTTACCATCCCATATTATTACCCGTCATAAAAATCATGTTTTACAGACGACCAGAATGGTGATACCGGCATACAATGATCATATCGGCATGTGAATGTGCTCGATATCCAACTCCAAACCTCTGATACAATATTTCGTCATCTGTTTTGGTCGGCAACTTTTGTTGTCGGACATTCACAAGAACTGAATGGACGAACTTACCGAGGGGTAACAATAGGGGAGGGTGAACAATAGGGGGTTCTACAAAGTCTACAGTCCTCCCTTATTGTTACCCTCCCCTATTGTTACCCGTCATAAAATTCATTTGTTTATAAGCGACCAGAATGGTGATATCGGCATACAATGGTGATATCGGCATTTGCATGGGCTCTTGCATCTGTTTTGGTCAGCAAATTTTGTTGTCGGACAAACACAAGAACTGAATGGACGATCTTTCCGAGGGGTAACAATATACAATTATTGTCTTTTGAGGAGGTGTACATGAGATTTACGGACCTTCGGCGTCGGTGAACATCACTTTTCTCAGGTCCGTAAATCTCATGTACACCTCCTCAAAAGACTATAATTGTTTCATTATATGACACATATTTCTGGCCAATATTTTTTTCACAATATCTTCGCTTTCTTTCGTTTAACACAATTTTCATTAATTATTGAAAAAAAATGTTGTTTAAATTTTAAAATATTTTTCAAAATATACGGCCGAAAAAAAATGTGTTCATTTTTTTTTGTTTCACACAATTTTCATTAATTATTGAAAACAAATGTTATTTAAATTTTAAAATATTTTTCAAAATATACGGCCGAAAAAAAATGTGTTCATTTTTTTTTGTTTCACACAATTTTCATTAATTATTGAAAAAAAATGTTATTTAAATTTTAAAATATTTTTTTCAAAATATACGGCCGAAAATAAATTGATCACTTTTTTTGGGTTTCACAAGAGGGTAACACTAGGGGAGGGTGAACTGTAGGGGCTTCTACAAATTCTACAGTCCTCTCTTATTGTTACCGTTCCCTATTGCTACCCGTCATATAAATCATGCTGGTGGTATCGGTTTTATAAAGACCAGCATGGTGGTACGGCATACAATGGTGATATCGGCATGTGAATGTGCTCGATATCGAACTCCAAACCTCTGATACAATATTTAGTCATCAGTTTTGGTCGGCAACTTTTGTTGTTGGACATTCACAAGAACTGAATGGACGAACTTACCGAGGGGTAACAATAGGGGAGGGTGAACAATAGGGGGTTCTACAAATTCTACAGTCCTCCCTTATTGTTACCCTCCCCTATTGTTACCCGTCATAAAACTCATTTTTTTTATAAACGACCAGAATGGTGATATCGGCATACAATGTTGATATCGGCATGTGCATGTGCTCGATATCGAACTGCAAGCCTCTCATACAATATTTCGTCATCTGTTTTGGTCGGCAACTTTTGTTGTCGGACACACACAAGAACTGAATGGACGAACTTAGCGAGGGGTAACAATAGGGGAGGGTGAACAAATAGGGGTTCTACAAATTCTACAGTCCTCCCTTATTGTTACCCTCCCCTATTGTTACCCATCATAAAATTCATTTGTTTATAAGCGACCAGAATGGTGATATCGGCATACAATGGTGATATCGGCATTTGCATGGGCTCTTGCATCTGTTTTGGTCGGCAAATTTTGTTGTCGGACAAACACAAGAACTGAATGGACGATCTTTCCGAGGGGTAACAATATACAATTATTGTCTTTTGAGGAGGTGTACATGAGATTTACGGACCTTCGGCGTCGGTGAACATCACTTTTCTCAGGTCCGTAAATCTCATGTACACCTCCTCAAAAGACTATAATTGTTTCATTACATGACACTTTTTGGCCCCATATTAAAATATTTCTGGCCAATATTTTTTTCACAATATCCGTCCGAAAAAAAATTTGTTCACTTTCTTTTGTTTCACACAATTTTCATTAATTATTGAAAAAAAATGTTAATTAAATTTTAAAATATTTTTCAAAATATTCGGCCGAAAAAATGTGTTCGTTTTTTTTTGTTTCACACAATTTTCATTAATTATTGAAAAAAAATGTTATTTAAATTTTAAAATATTTTTTTTAAAATATACGGCCGAAATAAAATTGATCACTTTTTTTTGGTTTCACAAGAAGGTAACACTAGGGGAGGGTGAACTGTAGGGGCTTCTACAAATTCTACAGTCCTCCCTTATTGTTACCCTCCCCTATTGTTACCCGTCATACAAATCATGTTTTATAAACGACCAGCATGGTGGTATCGGCATACAATGGTGATATCGGCATGAGAATGTGCTCGATATCGAACTCCAAACCTCTGATACAATATTTAGTCATCAGTTTTGGTCGGCAACTTTTGTTGTCGGACATTCACAAGAACTGAATGGACGAACTTACCGAGGGGTAACAATAGGGGAGGGTGAACAATAGGGGGTTCTACAAATTATACAGTCCTCCCTTATTGTTACCCTCCCCTATTGTTACCCGTCATAAAACTCATTTTTTTTATAAACGACCAGAATGGTGATATCGGCATACAATGTTGATATCGGCATGTGCATGTGCTCGATATCGAACTGCAAGCCTGTGATACAATATTTCGTCATCTGTTTTGGTCGGCAACTTTTGTTGTCGGACACACACACAATAACTGAATGGACGAACATACCGAGGGGTAACAATAGGGGAGGGTGAACAATAGGGGGTTCTACAAATTCTACAGTCCTCCCTTATTGTTACCCTCCCCTATTGTTACCCGTCATAAAACTCATTTTTTATAAACGACCAGAATGGTGATATCGGCATACAATGGTGATATCGGCATGTGCATGTGCTGGATATCGAACTCCAAGCCTCTGATACAATATTTCGTCATCTGTTTTGGTCGGCAAATTTTGTTGTCGGACACACACAAGAACTGAATGGACGATCTTTCCGAGGAGCAACAATATACAATTATTGTCTTTTGAGGAGGTGTACATGAGATTTACGGACCTTCGGCGTTGGTGAACATCTCTTTTCTCAGGTTCGTAAATCTCATGTACACCTCCTCAAAAGACTGTTTCATTATATGACACTTTTTCAAAATATCCGGCCGAAAAAAAATGTGTTCACTTTCTTTTGTTTCACACAATTTTCAATAATTATTGAAAACAAATGTTTTTTCAATTTTCAAATATTTGTTTCAAAATGTACGGCCGAAAAAAATTTGTTCACTTTTTTTTTGTTTCTTGAAAAAATTTGTTCACTTTTTTAAAAAATGTTTTTTAAATTTAAATTATTTTTTTTAAAAATATACGGCCGAAAAAAAAAATGATCAATTTTGTTTGGTTTCACAATAGGGTAACAATAGGGGAGGGTGAACAATAGGGGGTTCTACAAATTCTACAGTCCTCCCTTATTGTTACCCTCCCCTGTTGTTACCAAACTTCCTCACAGTGCTGGCGATCCACCCAGTGTCATTCGGGTGACAATTACCTTAGTGACATTGACTTTCGTGGGTGAGATACATCTCCATATTAAACGGATGTCCACCATTATATGGGGCTTCAGTTGCTCGGCTAGTGGGCTGGCCTCATGAGCAGGTCGGGCAATTATGTGTACGACGTTCATACCGATAGTATGTGTCCTTTTTAGAGAATCAATAATGTATAGTGTAAGCACACCATATACAAGCACATTTAGCTGAATGTTTTCTTAGTGCATGTTACATGTGTTTTAACTAGCTGTATGTGTCTGTGTTAATAATGATGTGATTGTATATTCGTTCCAATAGCTGGATCAATACTTTGATCATGGTTAACTTAGAGCCAAAGAGTGTGGTAATATGATAGAGAATAGTAGGTTAGTGCCGTGAATGTGAAAAAATATCCGGCAAGGCTCAAGAATTTCTTTATTTCTTATCAGAAGTATATGTTGTGACCACTCATTTGAACCGTCTCGCCGAGACGGTTCAAATGAGTGGTCACAACATATACTTTGGTTCAGAAATAAGGAAAATATATAGAGAATAGTAGGTTAGTGCCGTGAATGGGAAAAAATATCTGGCAAGGCTCAGGAAACGGGATGGGCGAGGCTCTGCCGAGCACATCCCGTTTCCGTGCCGCGCCAGATATTTTTTTCCATTCACGGCACTAACCTACTATTCTATTTATCCCGTCAACACCTACAAATGGCTGTAAAATGTAAAAATAGTGTTGACTGGATATCAAAAATGTTTCACGGCACCGTGTTTCACGGCACATACACACTGTGTTGACGGGATAAAATATGATTTTCGTATGAAATAGTCATTAGGTGACCATATGAAGGTACTGCAGGTACAAAAATGTATGCTGTGCATCCATATGTGCATTACAGTGTTTCAGGGACTGAAAAAAGGGGTGTTATCACCCCGGATAAGAGAATACATGTCAGTGTATCATGGTATCAAATAAACATCTATATGTCCAGCCTAGAAATGTGATGCATGCTTTCCAAGGACCAGGGAATATAATTACTGGCACCATAAATGTAGTTAAGGGGTGTGTCATGCTGTATGGTTATATGAATGTATTTCATGGACAAATAAGCATATCTGTTGTCATATAGTGATGATTCAGAAACATATGAAGTAACGCATTAGGCCGGCATAGCAACTAATCTAAAATAATGCACTGTGTTGCCATAATTATTATTTCCTGAACAAGCATCAGAGTTATGCGGCCATATGGCCGTGTTTTCTAGAGAAATAAGTACATTGTGATACCATGTGAATGTGTTCCATGTACAGAAAACATATTATATGGTCATGTGGAGTGTCACTGGAACAGAATATTTTGCTGTGAAGTCCCATATATACATATACATATTTACATTTCAGAGATAAGTGGACATGAACGTCGGTAAAATAAACATGTTATTGCGACAAAATACCGTTCTGTGTAGTCATATAACTCCATGCAATGGACAAATTAATTTGTACGAATACATCGATGTGTTTGTATGGTTTGTGGACACATTCAGAGATCATATGAAGTCCATCCGGGACAAAGTAATGAATTGTGCCATCATATTTATGTATTTCAGGAACTCAAAATAAGCTATGCGGCCAAGATAAGAATGCCTCTATAATGTCGATTGGTTGCTGGATTTTTTTCAGGGATGTCGAATGACCAGTAATTCTTTGTCTGAATATATGTGTGTGTTTCATGGACCAATGAGCATATGATGTGGCACTATTATTGTACGGAGGCATTTAAGAGACCAAATGAAAGATGTGTCGTCATATGAATATACTTCTGTGATAACACTAACGTATCAAGATTTCAACTTAAGTCGGGGAAAAAGAGATCTGCAATGAAGTGTATTGTCATATGTCTCAAAGATAAAGGGTAAACATCACAGGTAAAAGTAAATGTCTCAGTAAGCGATGGAGTACACCCATATTGCCCCGATAGCGAATTCCGTCTGTGGCCGTGACATATGCTTGTTCATGAATGTGCTACAGGATACATCATAGTGTAACACACAACTGGAATAAGTATGTGAACACATTTTCTGATATAAACAGAACTGTAAGAAATGTACGCCGCATTAATGTGTGTTATAGAGAATGGTTGACCATACATGTATGTTCCTACCTCGGGACAGATGGACGGACGGACAAACATATGTCAGTATTATCAATAATGTCATAATTACTTACCAACACAGCTAGATGTGGGTGTACAATCAGTAAGAATCTTATAGAAATCTGTCAGCGGCGCCATGTGATCAGATTGAGATGAATGACAGTTCAAAATTGAAATAAAGGGGGTGGGGTAATTGATCTGTTTTCATTGGATTGTAGTACATTTTTACTATTATTCATACAATTTTTATTTAAATAATTTGGTAATGCTCTGCAGTACGTTCCGGCTAAATATATTTAGTATATTGCATCCATAATATGTACTTTAAATTCAATTATAGGGCTTTATTCACGAAACCGGGAAAGATATTCATAATTTTGTTTGTAATACTTATCACATATACATGTAGCTTGCGCATTGATGTTGTGTTTATTGTATCTAGAACTATTTGCCCTGATATTTCAGACACTTTCATACCGAAATAAGCTAAATAGTTCACTAATAATGATAGCTAGTGCCAGGTAGGTGTAGTTTCTAATTCAGTGAACATTGCTGTGTGACCTACTTTACAAAATAGGTCGCAGAACGACGACAAATCAAAATTTAAAGTGTTACCCGGGCTTATTGTGACATGTTGAGGTCACATATTATAAAGATTAGCGTGGATGACAACCATTAACACGACCTTAACCTGGTGTCAATTCGCATCTTTATTGTTTCCAGTATATATTGACAACACGATTAAACTTGCGATCAGTTTATTCCATCATCAGCCTACACATCAGTATATCAATCATAATTATGTTGGTCCAGAAGCCACAACCATGTAATTCCAGTACAAAACTATTTACACAATTCATCTGATTGGTCCGTAGCAAGTCTCTGTCCAAAATTTATATCCCAGTAAACTCCCACGCCGAACTACTTTCCGTAATCGTGAGGCGCAGTTAAAATATTTTTTAAGAAAACGGAAAATAAACGCATTTTCTTGATGAATTTATTTCAAATGCTGGAATTATAAGGAATGAATGGCCTTTTTGTGGAATTTATCGGGGATATAAACTTGGAAAAGTCGCGGGAATACTGGACGAGGCCTTCCGGCCTTCGTCCAGTATTCCCGCGACTTTTCCAAGTTTATACCCCGATAAATTCAACAAAAAGGCCATTCATTCCTATTGTAATTGGTAAAAACGCAATAACCGCAGGTCTTAGAGTGCACTGTACGCGTGCATGTTTGAAATAGCGTTAACTATTTGCATGTTTGTTTACCTGTGCTCTGTTTTGTCCGTTCGGCATATTATTTAAATGTTATATCTGATGACGTATGTGCATCCAATATAACATGTATGTTTTCAGGTTCTCGAAATCCGGGACTACATAAAACTCATGCTCACCCAAGCCATACAACGAGCTACTTGGCTGAGCAAGCAAACCAAACAGGCCGCAATACAAAAGGTATATCCAATGTATCACCACGTGCATACATTTATTAATATTATCATAATATACATTACATAATTATGATCGATTACTGGCGGAAACCGTATCAATGAGATAGTATTATGCGTAACCTACAACCAATGCAAACAGTTGAAACGATGTATGCATAATATAGAGGTTCTTACGTGAGTGTTGATTTAATAAGATTAAAGACGTTGACATATTTCATAACAAACGAGGCTATGCAATCTGTTTTTAGGGACTGAACAGCACATTGAAGTACAATGTCCCCTTGCTTTGTTTGTTTTCCCAATAACTGCTTAACAACTTCACCGATTTTCATAAGATTTGGCCACAATGCCTACATATGGATAGTGTTTGGTTTCGCACACACCGCACGTCTGAAGACACAAGGTCAATGCCGCTGATGACTTGTGTGCATTATATTATTAAGGCTGCCACTCAGCGGATTAGGTGAATGATAACGATAGTATAGTATTTTGTTTGAATACGTACAATATCATACAATGCTTCTGTACGGGTAAACTAACATATTTTCTGTAGAATACCAGTACTGCAGAGCGGATATGCATGGAACCACGTGGTTGGGTGTCACGTATCGCGTGCACCTCATGCAATTACAACATATAATTATATGGCTACATCCCATCCGAGAACACTCACACGATGTCGATATCACTTTTATAGGGTCGATAAAACCACGTATTGACCAAATAAATAAATAAAAAAAATACTATCATCTTGTTTCTCCAGTTCTGAAATGTTTTGAAATCGTCCAGTCGCCATCTTGGTTGATAAGAATTAACACGAAAAGAAATTGGTTGAAATGTTTCATACGTCACAAATCAGTTCGGTCCTTAGATATTTTGCACGTTTATGATCGGAACCACTCCCCACTCCCCCCTATACCAATATAACTATTTGGTATGCGTTTCTCAGTTAAATACATATTTTCATTTAAAATCATGTGTCCAGCATCTAGCCAATCACGAACATGGACATTTATAAATTTATAATACTAATTATTGTGACTGTGGTTGCTACTTCTAAACTTACATTTCAGATCCAGTCGACATCTGCTGAACTCGGCTACCCTGGGTACATACAAGACAATTCATTCCTGCACATGTACTACAAACAGGTAAGCCAAACCAGCTCATCACATATTGGCAAATACATAATATATAGAAATCGCAACATTCTTAGATAACCATACAATGTTTAATTTAGTTGTTGAAATAGAGAATAATATACACAAAGGAGACCTCGTGAACCCATGTAAAGAAGAGGTCAATGGAATACATCATAATAAACACATGACACGCGCACAGTGGTGGTCGAGGAACATTCAACTCCGCACAAATAACAATGAAGAACAAACTGGACAGTAAGCAAAACAGTCACATGAGCATATGAGCCTAGTTCGAAACATATCCAGTAGTTTACAGACTTAGAATGGAAATAGAGAATATCAGGGTAGTGTTTTTTGATATCAAGTTTATCAGGCAAGGCTAGGAAACGCGTAGGAATTCCGAGGCTTGCCGAGGAATTCCTACCGTTTCCGAGCCGAGCCTGATAAACTTGATATCAAAATACACTAGCCTGGTATTCTATTTATCAGGTAACTTTTTATGCTCAAAATGAAATTACATGACGTCGTATTCTATGGACAGAACGCGGACTTGTTTACGTTGCGTCATTACACTGACGTAATTCGGTATTGTCACGTGACGTCATTCGACCAATGGAACGTCAGTTTTCACTTCGTTGTAACCCGGATGTTTATATCAGGGCAATGCCTGATACAACAATATGTTATCAGTAAGTACGTATTCGGTCAATACAGGGAAGGTTACTTGATAAATACATGTATGGTGTACTATTATTGCCACCACATATCTAACTGTCTCGCGATAAAGATTCCCCCACCCATGAATCACTATAAAAACAACAACGCCAACACTCGTAATTACTAAACATTGTATTAAACACCGACACATATACATGCCCATAATGATTTCAGTTCTCACCCATTAGAAACTTTGAATGTATACATTCAAAGATAAATTAAAATTTAATCAGCGTGTTATTTTCTAACGTTATAGACGTGGGCGATGCGTTTGACATACACAGCCACTCATATTCCTTTAAACGTGTATATTCCAGTACATGATCTTTAAATAGTAATTATAACTTTGTTTTCTGTCATTTAGTTCCATATGAAGCCGGGCAGATTCTTCTGGAATATGAAGAATGCACTCGTACAGAACTTCATTCAGAGCTTTAGACAACTCGTTGTACCTCATCCTGGGAGGTAAGATGTGAACATCATTTTGTCTTAGTGAAGTAAACATTATTCAAACATATTTATATAGTATCTAATGATTATTATATAATTTACAATATTGTCAGTTACAATACTTTGTACATTGTATGTGTATGTTAACTGAACTTTTTGTTTATTTCAGATGGCAGCTATTCGTTACTCAGCCACGCTCTATTTTCATACACGAAAGAAACGCTTTTGGTGTGTATACAGTCTAATATTGTCGTTTCAGCTCGACTATACTACGTTCCATGTCAATAATTGCTGTTACTTTAAGACTTAAATGGATAAAGTGGCATACTATGGCTAACTCCCTCAACTCCCTCATGGAGTTAGCCCACTTCTTCCGCTGACCCTTTGAATTGTGCACTACTTGTGTTGTTATTGGAGTAAATACATCACGTGACTGATCACACATTCTATACATCCGCGTAGTTATTGGCCAGGCTAATGGCGTCAAAGTAGCACATGTTCCAAACTGCAAACAGACCGGCTATATATTCATGTTGATGCACGCTATTTATATATAGTTAACTGTACATAATACTATATCGGATAAATAGCATGTGTACATATATATAATTTAATTCTATATTTGTGTTGTTCATTTTGATTTTTCGTGCACGGTCACTGAGCATCGTACAACTTACCATGTGCCTGTCCTACAACATAGTGATTACGTTACGATATAATCCACCATCCAATGAATAACAACTAAAACCACATTGTTCAATTGTCGGATAATCTGTCTGAAAATAGATATTATTTTTGTAATTTGAGCATTATATTCAGTATTTTCAGTACTTTTATAAATCGTCCCATTCACGTAGATAAGTTTCGGTATTCATATTCCGGGGCCGCGTCATGAACATCATGCACGTCATGAAGTAGTGACGTCATGAAGGCACTTCCATTACGCGCGGCCCCGGAATTAGCATTGCCTAAAGCCATATGCAAACAGCACGCGCTATATGTTTGCTGTGCAAACAACGGAAACCATGCAACAATATTGTATAATGTGGACAAAGAGTATGATCACGTGTCCAACAGGAGGTACCGATATCTCTTATTTCTCTTGTAGAGACACCAGCGCCCGTATTTGAGGAGCCACTATATAGCGACGAATACACACCGTAAGCTGCATGGAAATGGGGCTTTGGGGTTTGTGGCCAACGTAGCTCCTGACCAAATAACACCGCCCCCCCCCCCCCCCCCCCCCCCCCCCCCCCCACCGCTATATAGTCTGATAACGATCTATGTTGCTTGTTAGAAGTATGACGGGTGTTTCACTGATGGAATCGCGAACTTTGCATATGCACAGGCTGATCTGGATCTACGTTTTCCCAGTCACAGACACATATAGTAACTGGCGACAAGATGGGTAAAATACGCCACGCGCACCCTCTATTATTGATATATTGTACGTAGAGTTATTTAAATATTTCAGAAGTTACTGGAGGAATTTCACTTCGAGAAAGTTTAGATACCACACCGGACAATTGTACAGTGTTGACATCAACTTCATAGCTACACACATGTCATGGTTACTTCTAAAAGTATACATACAGTTGGATACATATACTCCCAATTGGATAAGTCTATGTGGATAGATCATGGATAGACGTTACTAGATAAACCTAAACTGTATCGCACCAAGAATGATCTAGTAGTTGTATAATATATGTAGAATATAACCTATGCGGGCAAATATAACTGTCGTAATTTACCTTAAATTTTCTATGTTTTTAATATTTCCCAACAGGTTTCGCTGCTTTCTATGCAGCTATATATACAACTCCAATCAGTCATTGCTCTGAAAGTGGTGGGTGTACTGATGATGACATGATCCTTGGTACTATTGTTGTACATGTATGTTTTATTGTGTCTACTTTCAGAGCCCTTAATTTCGGAGGTGTGGGAACCGTGTTTGGTCATGTGTATCTCACGCCATTGATCTTGAAGGTAAGTGTGTAAATGGGCCGTAAGAGCCATAATGACCAACTACCAGGCATTGTCTTTATATTGCGTTGCGCTGTGTTCTATTGTATTGCTTTAAGTTGTGTTGTGTTGTACTGTATATCATTATATTGCATGGTATTGCATTTAATCTTATTTTCGTGCATTTAATTGTATTGTTTTATTGTATTACAAAGTATTGCATTACATTGGTGTTACCGACATTAATACCATATTTTTTTATTACATTTATAGGTCCCAATTTATGTATATTTCAGGCAAGTCATTAAATTTAATGTATCATTGCACTGATTTTTGAAGAACATTTATTATTGGCATAATATGTAATAATGTGAGTATATTGTATGAGGCGATGATCACAGAAATATATTGAAATCATGTCTCATTTTACTTCATGTATGGTTAGATTCCATGTTCATGGCATGATGCTTTAAACTTCAAATCGTGCATGCATAACTGTACCTACCACTGTGGCACTTTTATAATGCTTAACGTCATATGTTCTTGTTTATGATCTCAAGTAATGAGCTTTTATTGACCTAATTCATACTAACTGGTAAAAACCTGTGGTATCCTACATTTATATAATTACCACAACTAATGTCCGGTTCACACTTACATACTTATCTTTGCTGACTTTCCATTGGTCGAACCTCGTCACATGACATTAATGATTGACGCAAAGGTAATAAGTATGCGCTCATTTCTATGAAACTATTGTTACTTTTGTCCATCCTCTAGCATAAACTTTGCCTGATAAATAGAATACAATGTTAGATTATGATATCACGTTTATCGGACTCGGCTCGGAAACCCCGTTGTCGGTGATTCTTTGCATTGTTTGATAAACGGGTTATCAACATACACATCCCTGTTATTCTCAATGTATAATGTTTGGCTTATATTTCAGGGATGCTGTTCAACGCAGCTGGCCTACTGCAAAAGACGTGGTCTAAAGCCTCTATCGGAATGTTACAACAGAAAGCCCAGTGCTTGATCAAACAGTTCCAACGGCCCGTTGACCCGAAATTCGCACACCCGGTATCAACATTATCCCATTTATAAATTAAAGCACGGTTTGGCCCGTCAACACAAATTGTGGCTGTGAATGGAGAAATGGGGCTTATGGGAGTTGTGACCGATGAAGCTGCTGACCAAACAGTACACTCCTGTATCCTGACAACGATCTATATTGCTTGTTTGACATGTGAACGGTGTTTCGTTGATGTAATGGCGAAACGTGCAGATTCTGTATGCACAGGCTGATATGGTCGCAAAACTCATAAGCCTCATTTCTCCAGTTGCAGACACAAATAATAAAGTTCATACAGGTTGTAGAGGCCGGATATGTGCTGGTCGCACATATAAACTAGAACTTTATTGGGCTCGTTTAATTGTTTTCTTCTCAGATTAATGGAACATTTATGTTGACTTCTGGTGTGCATGCTAATAAAATCTGGCACTGAGCTGACATATATACCATAACCAGTGCTTGTTTAACATACTTTTAAATGCGTTGACTAACGGTGCAGTTATGAATTTGGGAGGCAATTCCAGGTATCCGCTTCTCTATAACCAAACACATTATTTTGGATTTCGGTTCTGGCTCGTTTCTTGAACAACTTCTGTGAGTTACCCCTAGTAGCACGATAGGCCGACATAGTGAACAGTTGGTCTTTGTTGGCCATTTAGGATTCGATACCATTCCGATACCATTTAGGATATTGTAGAATTGAATCATGTCTACACGAAGTCGTCAATATTCCAGAGTTGGCAAGCATATAGTCTTAAGCCTTTCAGGATATGGGCGAGATGCTAGATCCATTACCATTCTTGTTGCTCTTCGCTGCACATCTTCGTCCGCAAGTTTGTCCTGTTTTAGATATGGTGTCCATATAACTGATGCATACTGAAGGTGAGATCGTACTATTGATTTATATAATGTCAGGAACATTTTTGTGTTCATGAAAGTAAATGTTTTGAATATTAGTCCTACATTTCTATTAGCCTTTTTCACTTTGTCATTTATATGCATATTCATTTTCTGGAACAATTAATCCCATATCTTCTCAACTCTTGTTATTTCTGTGACATTGTCTTCAGCAACTTTCATTGTGTTTGTGTACCATTCATGATGATTATATCTGTTGCCAACATGCACATGCTTACATTCTGTTTGTATTGAATACCATCTGCCAGGACTTTGCCCATTCACACGCACTTAGTATGTTTGTTTGCAGTATCACCTGTTGCATCTGGTTGCTTACTGTTGAGTATATCATTGTGTCATCAGCAAATACTCTCAATGTGCAGTTCATTACGTCTGGTAAGTCGTTAATACATATCAGGAATAATATTGGACCCAGCACACTTCCTTGGGGAACTCCACTTGTTACATCTTTGAATGTGGACAGATGGCCGTTGATTCGTAATCGTTGCTTTCTGTTCGCGAGAACATTTTTGAGCCAGGACAGAACATTTCCACCGATTCCATACCCTTTAACTTTGTTGATCAGACGTTGGTGAGGGACTTTACCAAAATGCCGCATTAGAGTCCATGTATATAATGCCCACGCCCTCACCACGCCTTCAGTCCAGTCGTCAATTGACTAAAGCAGTTGTGTAACACATGCATTTCATTGTCTGAAACCGTGTTGATACATTGAAATGAGGTTGTTACTGATGAGATGTTGCACTAGTTTTTATCTTATTATTATTTTGGGGATTCTGCAGAAAAGTTGGTGCCATATTAGCAGAAAAGTATAGACCAATTAGTATTACGCCAATTGGCGTAATACTAATGGGTCTATGCTTTTCTGCTAATATGGCGTTACCTGCTTTGTAGATGGCTGTTACGTTAGCTGTTTTACAAATGATTTACAATTTCTTCTCATGAATTGATTTGTTAAAAATATCACACTGAGGTTTAGTTAACTTGTCCTTACACTCATTGACAACATACGGATGTATATTATCTGGACCTTGGGCCTTTGTTGTTTTCAGTTATTGTATTACATTAATGGTTTCTTCTTCATTTACAATGATATTATCGAGAATAGGTTCAACTGGTCTGTCGACAAAGTATGAATGGTGTCTGTATCCTCCACTGTGAATACACTGGCAAAAATAGCGTTTAGTGTCTCTGCTTTCTCACCGTCATTGGGCATTTGTAAGTTCTTTACCGTTGTATTTCTCTTAGTATTTTGGCGCACATATTTCCAGAATAGCTTGTTATCAGTATTTAATTTCAGTTCAAGTCGTTCTTCATAATTTCGTTTTGCTCTTCTCAGTTCATGAGTGGCATTATTTCTTGCCTGTTTGTAATCTGTGAAAGTAATGTTATTTTTACAATTTTGGTATCTGATCCATTTAGTTATCTTGGTTGGTAGAGGTTGTGCTACGTCATTCACTGGCGGTTTAGATTCCCGTGGTACCTTGCTCACTGGTATGTTCTTTTCTGTTGAATATAATGATACGGAGTAATCTAAATGTAATAAATGAAATCAGCAACACAAACATATACACATTCATGCAGAAATTGCTAATATCTTGTAATTGTGTAGGAAATATTTTGTGATCCGTCCGGTATGACCTGCTCAACCAGCTTGCAATTCGGTACGATTTTCAACTAGACTCGATAAAGTTTACAAAACAGTAAAGGAGTGCCCAGCTTGCAATCCGGTACCATTTTCAACTAGACTCGATAAAGTTTGCAAAACAGTGAAGGGGTGCATTAGAAATAGGTTAACCGCATTGTAATTATGAAATTTGCGGCGTATATCAGAAAATGATAGGTCGGAAAAGATGTTTAATAGCTCCGCTAGCTCGTCGCCATAAAATAGATTTTCCGACCTATTATTTTCTGATATACGCCGCAAATTTCAAAATTACAATACCGTTAACCCTATATTGACGTCCATGTGTCAGGGGGCATGTTTTATATTAGAAACGTTCTGAGAAATATTATAGTCTACATGTATCACATATTTACGGCATTCCATGATCTTTATTTGATTGTACTTGGTGTACAAATTACATAGAGTTTATTCAACTACAATTTTGAATACCGGATTTGTTTCCTTGAAAATCCGATAAAGAAACAAGTGCGGAGATTTTCATTTGATGATATTTGGTCAAATATTGATTTTATGTATCGGAAACCTGAATAGCTGAATGCACTCCACGAAACGCAGTTTTCGGTCCCAAAAGCAACTACAGTGCAACCTCTCTTCAACAGCCACCCATGGGAAGACGCAAAACTGGCCGTTGTAGAGAGGTGGCTGTTGTAGGGAGGTTAATGCTGAATTCAATTTTGGCGTCCGCTGTTTATTTTTGTTCTCGATAATTCTCATCAATAACATGCTTTGGCAACATTTTAGAATCATTTCCAATGGAAATGATTCTAAAATGCTGTCAAAACATGTTTTTATTGAGAAAGAAGGCAAAAGCAACAGCAGGCGACAATTTTCGTGCTCAGCAGTCTAAGGGTTAGATACAGAGGAAAATCCATTTGGGTTATAAAATAGCGGCTGTTATAGAGAGGGTGTTGTTGTAGAGAGGTGGCCGTTCGGGGAGGTTCGACTGTAGTATTACACAGTGTATTAAATTTCAATTTCAGTACCCATCAGCCGAAAAGAGTCTGAATGAAAATATTGCTGACTTAATTAGTTTTAAAACCGGGTATTACGTAAGTATTTTGTTACACATAAGACCCTCGTATGAGCTACAGGTTGCTAAACTTCTCCACTGAATGGTTGATGTAGCTATCATAATATCTTGGAAGAACAATATAACAGTCTGCATTTTGTTTAAATAACGATGAAATCCTCCAAACTATGAAGGTTTATTGTAGTTTCAAATATCAGTTAATACATTTATATTTCAATCGTCACTATTTCATTGAACGTTCAAAAAAGTAATAAAATAGTGGCCATAGAAATATATTATAAATATTTAGTCATATCATTATTTTCGAAGATGATGAAGTAAAAAAACAAAACTTTCGCATACAATTGTGTATATCTATTTTTTCCCACTCACTTGTTGAATTGTGACATTACACAGCATTATGAAAAGCAATAACACAATGTGAAAGTTCATAGCTGTCTGTACTTTTGCTGGTCACAGTAATATATATTACACAAGGGCGTCGTCAGGTGAGGTTTGATGGGTTCATACGAACCACTTTTTTGGAGTCAGCAGGATTTATTTTACATACATGAGGTCGCTATGTCAGTGCCCGAATGAGCAGACATTATACTATTCAAATGCCCTACTAATAACTGATTGTCCAGCGACGCAAAACGTAATGCAATATGCCAATTTGCAAAAATACGCTTCTTAAATTGGCCCATTCTTTGCACAGTAGATACTTATTTTCCAAACGTACCCGAATGCAGCATTTGACTTCTGGAAATCAACAGTATTCAGAGGATGCGAAGCAAGCGAAATATGTAAGGGGTCCAGGGGCAACCCCTGGACCCCTTACATAGTTCGATTGCTTCACAGCTGAAAGTGGAACACACATATAAACGATGCTGGCGACGTCATTGTTGTACCCGCGTCTTCGTTACAGGCTTACAAGTTATGGAGTTCCCAGCGGAAGTTCGTGGATAAGGTTCCCGGCTTTCCATTTACAGGGGACCAGCTCTACTTCATCAACGCCGCCAGGGTGAGCTGCTGCTGACTCGTCCCAAATAAAGACATGTTTGTCTTATTGTTATAAATATAACGTTGTACTTATTGCAACATATAAGGATTAATTTAAAATTTAATATATGTTGGTGAAAACGTCGTAATATGGATTATTTGAGAACGTACTGATGTGCTTTCATTGTTCTCGCTCGACCAAGGAAGATGGGTTGTGGCCTAGGGATTAGAACACATGACAAACAATCCGGAGGTTGTGGTTCAAACCTCGCCTTAGGCATCAACAATACTTTCATAGTATTTCCATCCCACTGGTATGTCGGATGAGACTTTAAACTGTCGTCCCGTCTCTATATAACCTTCGCTGTTGATGGTACGCTAAACCCTTTCACATTCACTTTTTTTCGACCAATGAAAGCACAGCATTACGTCTCTGGTCATCTATATTACGACGTTTTCACCAATATATACGATACTAATCGTATTAAATTAATCATTACACGTTTCAATAAGTATAAAGTTACATTTATTTCCATAGGTCACGCCTCGTTGTCGTATTTTCACGAGATTCGCGCATTCTTACCATGCTTACCGTATGTACACGCTCGTTTAGGTGTTAACCGCCAATCACGTACTAATTTCGTAATTGTATTTCACTCGAAAACATATAATTCATATACAATCATAATAAAATTCGTCTTATTCGTTTGAGGTACTTGTATGTGGTACAGCATGACGACATATATCACATATGGCGATAGTCAGAGTCACTATGTGAAGTAATTAGGTAGAAAATGATGTATCTATTGGGCAGTCTAAATCCCTGTCGTATTGCAAAAAGCGTGCCCTCTGACCGGGATCTACACTGTTCAGAATATCGGTAACATGCGTTCTGTCTCGTCATGATGCACTGTATGTAGTACCCATGATTCATGTACACGCTATTTCCTGAAGCCTTCAGTGAATATAGAGAATATTAGGTTAGTGCCGTGAATGGGAAACAATATCTGGCAAGGCTCATGAAACGGGATGGGCGAGGCTCTGCCGAGCACAACCCGTTTCCATGCCGCGCCAGATATGTTTACCAGTCACTGCACTAACCTTCTATTCTATTTATTCCGTCAACACTACACATAGCTTTAAAATGCACAAAAATAACCCCAGCCGCATTGAATTTCTCAAAATCGGAGGATCGACTAGTATGGCCACCGCACATATTCATACGCAGTGATTAGGTCGTATTGACAGGATATCAAAAATGTTTCACGGCACCGTGTTTCACGGCACATACACACCGTGTTGACGGGATAAAATGGAATATTGTATTGAAATACGAAAATGTATTAAGGGGAGGTGCTACATATAAAACGGATACGCGCACGCCACGGCGTGCCAAACAATAACAGCTATAGTTCACATATTGATTTTGTAATGAACTAGTTTCTATGCTCGTTATCAAAATTATAACTATATGAATTATAACTACTATATGCAAATGTTTATAAATTGTCCTGCCCATATGTTAATCAACCGATACGTCGCCGGAATGGGACCAGTCCTGCGGGTCGTATGCCACCAATACTTTATTTCATCGTTAAAGCATTCAACTTCGCAACTTTTTGTGGCGGGAAATGTATATCACGTGCATTTGGAATGTTTCAGTGGATGTGTGATAAGCTGTCACCGGAAATCGCCCTCAAGTGGGAATTGGTCGACGTGTTCGCTCTCTTCCAGCGAAGGTACGTTTGAGTCTCTGGCTGAGAAATGGACTTTACAACGCAGCCAGCGTTGTCCCGGACCAAGGGACCGTTTCATTGAACTAAAATGTTCGTAAGTGCAACATTAGGATAGTCTGTCAATTTCACATTGACTATGTTTCTTGTAAACAATTATTGGATTTACATTTATTGAGCATAGGCTGCATGCAGCCTACGCTCAATAAATGTAAATCCATTGAAATTTCCAGACGATCCTCAATTTGCTCTTACGAACATCTTAGTCGTACAAAGTTTAGTGAAACGGGCCTAGGCCCTTCACTGGTCGCTATTCCTTTACTGGAGTATACATAGTATTGTTCGTAAAACTAATTTAATAAATTTTTAATCTTAATTAGAATCTGTGAATGCAAGAAGCAATTAAAGTATGTTCAACAATTCCTGGAGAATGGGACAGTATTTTGAAGGAGTCGTAATATTGTGTGTGCTATTGAGAAAATCATCCTTACGACGTGTACGACCACCGTAACACAATATCAGCCCACTATCTGCTCGTTCTGATCAGGGCATTCGACAGTCGCAATTATATGAGTATCCCGTCAACACAGGGCGTATTTGCCGTGAAACACGGTGCCGTGAAACATTGTTGATATCCTGTCAATACGACCCAATGACTGCGTATGAATATGTGCGGTGGCTGGAGTTATTTTTGCATTTTAAAGCCATTTGTATGTGTTGACGGGATCAATAGAATAGTAGGTTAGTGTCCGTGAATGGCGCGGCACGGAAACGGGATGTGCTCGGCAGAGCCTCGCCCATCCCGTTTCCTAAGTCTTGCCATATATTGTTTCAAATTCACGGCACTAACCTACTATTCTATATAGATCTTAATTGAAGGCACGAGGAAAACTCGTCAGTTGTTGCAAACCTCCTAATTTCCATTGTCTCAGTTGCTGCAAACCTCCTAATGTCCATCGTCTCAGTTGTTGCAAACCTCCTGATGTCCATTGTCTCAGTTGTTGCAAACCTCCTTATGTCCATTGTCTCAGTTGTTGCAAACCTCCTTATGTCCATTGTCTCAGTTCTTGCAAACCTCCTGATGTCCATTGTCTCAATTGTTACAAACCTCCTAATGTCCATTGTCTCAGTTGTTGCAAACCTCATAATGTCCATTGTCTCAGTTGTTGCAAACCTCCTGATGTCGATTGTCTCAGTTGTTGCAAACCTCCTAATGTCCATTGTCTCAGTTGTTGCAAACCTCCTGATGTCGATTGTCTCAGTTGTTGCAAACCTCATAATGTCCATTGTCTCAGTTGTTGCAAACCTCCTGATGTCGATTGTCTCAGTTGTTGCAAACCTCATAATGTCCATTGTCTCAGTTGTTGCAAACCTCCTGATGTCGATTGTCTCAGTTGTTGCAAACCTCATAATGTCCATTGTCTCAGTTGTTACAAACCTCCTAATGTCCATTGTCTCAGTTGTTGCAAACCTCCTGATGTCGATTGTCTCAGTTGTTGCAAACACCTCATAATGTCCATTGTCTCAGTTGTTACAACCTCCTAATGTCCATTGTCTCAGTTGTTGCAAACCTCCTGATGTCGATTGTCTCAGTTGTTGCAAACCTCATAATGTCCATTGTCTCAGTTGTTGCAAACCTCCTAATGTCCATTGTCTCAGTTGTTGCAAACCTCCTGATGTCGATTGTCTCAGTTGTTGCAAACCTCATAATGTCCATTGTCTCAGTTGTTACAAACCTCCTAATGTCCATTGTCTCAGTTGTTGCAAACCTCCTAATGCCCATTGTCTCAGTTGTTGCAAACCTCCTAATGTCCATTGTATCAGTTGTTGCAAACCTCCTAATGCCCATTGTATCAGTTGTTGCAAACCTCATAATGTCAATTGTCTCAGTTGTTGCAAACCTCCTAATGTCCATTGTCTCAGTTGTTGCAAACCTCCTAATGTCATTGTCTAGTTGTTGCAAACCTCTGATGTCAATTGTCCTCAGTTGTTGCAAACCTCCTAATGCCCTTGTATCAGTTGTTGCAAACCTCCTAATGTCCATTGTCTCAGTTGTTGCAAACCTCCTAATGCCCATTGTCTCAGTTGTTGCAAACCTCCTAATGTCAATTGTCTCAGTTGTTGCAAACCTCCTAATGCCCATTGTATCAGTTGTTGCAAACCTCATAATGTCCATTGTCTCAGTTGTTACAAACCTCCTAATGTCCATTGTTCAGTTGTTGCAAACTCCTTAATGTCAATTGTCTCAGTTGTTGCAAACCTCCAATATTGCCCATTGTCTCAGTTGTTGCAAACCTCCTAATGTCATTGTCTCAGTTGTTGCAAACCTCCTAATGCCCATTGTATCAGTTGTTGCAAACCTCCTAATGTCCTTGTCAGTTGTTGCAAACCTCCTAATGTCAATTGTCCTAGTTGTGCAAACCTTCCTAATGTCCATTGCAAATCTCGTCAGTTCAGTTGTTGCAAACCTCCTAATGTCCATTGTCTCAGTTGTTGCAAACCTCCTAATAATTGCTCATGTCCTCAGTTGTTGCAAACTCCTAATGTCAATGCAAAAAATCTTGTTCAGTTGCAACCCTCTAATGCAAATTGCAGGGTGCAACTCCTAAAAATGCCCAATGCATTGCACATAATTGTCATCAGTTGTTTGCAAAACTCCAAAAAAAAAAAATTGCCATTTCTCACATAATGTCCATTGTCTCAGTTGTTGCAAACCTCCTAATGCCCATTGTCTCAGTTGTTGCAAACCTCCTAATGTCCCATTGTCTCAGTTGTTGCAAACCTCCTACAATGTCCATTGTCTCAGTATTGTTGCAAACCTCCAATGTCCAATGTCTCAGTTGTTGCACCTCCTAATGTCCATTGTCTCAGTTGTTGCAAACCTCTAATCATTGTCTCAGTTGTTGCAAACCTCCTAATGACCATTGTTCAGTTGTTGCAAACCTCCTAATGTCCATTGCTCAGTTGTTGCAAACCTCCTAATGCCCCTTTGTCTCAGTTGTTAGCAAAAACAAAACCTAATGTCATTGTCTCAGAGTTGCAAACCTCCATATTGTCCAATTTTTCACAGTTGTTTCAAACCTCTAATGTCCATTGTCTCAGTTGTTGCAAACCTCCTAATGTCCATTGTACTCAGTTGTTGCAAACCTAACCATTGATGTCCGATTGTCCTCAGTATTGTTGCAAACCTCCTAATGTCCATTGTATCAGTTGTTGCAAACCTCCAATTCCATCCAGTTGTTGCAAAACCTATAATGTCCATTGTCTCAGTTGTTGCAAACCTCCTAATGCCCATTGTCATTGTCTCAGGTTGTTGCAAACCTCTAATGTCCCAATTGTCCCTTCTTGCAAACCCCTAATGTCCATTGTCTCAGTGTTGCCCCATTAAATCCAATTGTCTCAGTTGTTGCAAACTCCTGATGTCGATTGTCTCCAGTTGTTGCAAACCTCCTAATGCCCATTGTATCAGTTGTTGCAAACCTCCTAATGCCCATTGTATCAGTTGTTGCAAACCTCATAATGTCAATTGTCTCAGTTGTTGCAAACCTCCTAATGTCCATTGTCTCAGTTGTTGCAAACCTCCTAATGTCCATTGTCTCAGTTGTTGCAAACCTCCTAATGTCCATTGTCTCAGTTGTTGCAAACCTCCTAATGCCCATTGTCTCAGTTGTTGCAAACCTCCTAATGTCCATTGTCTCAGTTGTTGCAAACCTCCTAATGTCCATTGTCTCAGTTGTTGCAAACCTCCTAATGCCCATTGTCTCAGCCAACCACATCAACCATTTCATTGCAGATTAACGGCCCAGATGCAGAATCTCCCAGAGTTCTCCGCGGCGTTCCAGTGCCCACTAGGGAGCCCGATGAACCCGCCCGCGAAATGTCAAATATTCTAACCATATAAAAGACAGGAAAGGAGTTGACTTTTTCATTATTCCTTTCTTCTATTCTTATTTTCTTTTCAACAAAACATCAATAGCAAATGAACATTGTTAATTTCGTCTGCTTTTACAAATTTTTGTTTATTTTGACCATAATAAAACATGTTTTGGCAGCATATGAAAATGTTATATTCTGGCCTGCCAGAGCATTGCTAATTTTGTCTGCTTTTTCCAATGTTTTTAGTTTGGAAAATATTTTTATTTTTCACCATTATTTTTCTTAATAATTTCTTTTTCAACGACATATGTTTTGGCAGCCGATGCAAACTTTATATTCTGGCCTGTCTAAGCATTGTTAATAATTTCGTCGGCTTTTGCTAATTCTTTTCCTATTTTTATTGGTAAAAAAACATGTTATTTGCCACGTTGGTTTTGGGTAATTTATATAGTCTTGTGCAACTACTATTGCTCAATCATTACACACGATATAAATCGTCATTTATCTACACATTCACATTTCCGAACGTTCGGACCCCTTATACTGTCAAGACCGTACTTATACATGTAATTCGCGGGAGGTGACGTAAATTGTATGTTGGTAACAATGCACCTAAACCACCAGAGATACCGAAATAACATACAAAACATCGAAATATGAACCGTTTTTCAAGAAGGTATATTGAGACATGCTTTGCATTGGACAAACATCAATTTAAACGTGCATCTTATAATCAACTATGTCGGAGTCATTGCACTAAATACATTTATAATTATGTTTATGCGTTTGCATAATTGTACATCATTAACTTACTTCTAGAAAAGTTCACATTAACATACACAGTTATTCCTCCAGATGGCAAGTAATGACATGTTGTCCTCCATGTTGCGTGCAAGCCCATACCAGCTGTTGCCTTCGTGTGTATGATGAGCTTTTATCAGGTAACCTGCCCTGTATTGACCGAATACGTACTGACTGATAACATATTGTTGTATCAGGCATTGACCTGATATCAACAAAGTGAAAACTGACGTTCCATTGGTCGGTTGACGTCACGTGACGTTATCGAATAACGTCATTGTAATGACGCAACGTAAACAAATCCGCGTTCTGTCCATTGATAACGATGTCATATGTGGTCAATTTCGAGCATAAAACGTTATCTGATAAATCGAATACCAGGCTAGTGTATTTTGATATTAAGTTTATCATGCTCGGCTCGGAAACGGTAGGAATTCCTCGGCAAGCTGAGGAATTCCTACGCGTTTCCTATCCTTGCCTGATAAACTTGATATCAAAAGACACTAGCCTGGTATTCTCTATGTACGTATACGTTATTGTTCACATATTGAATGTTAAAGGAATTAAATGCGAGGGAGCGCTAGCGACCGCAGCATTTAGTTCCTGAAAAATCCAATATGTCAACAATAACTGACTTATAGTTCAGCCAAGTTTTCAATGAAATGTCCCATCCGAGTATTGATTTCCATTTCCTGTCGAACAGTTAATCATTAAATCTGATAATACACAACGTATTGGGGTTAAACGTTGCAATATGTGCAATAAGTGGAGCACAACACTGTCCAACGATTGGTTTAGAATTTAGGGTGAACTATAGCGTAAATTGTGCGCCATTTCTGTTGGGAATCATTGAATAATTGCGAAATCAAACAACAAGCTTACCGTGTTTTGGGGGCATAGGATATATCATATTATTTACCGGCTGTATATGTGTAAGACCCAAATCGGGGGTCAGTCCCAGAAAGGGCCAATCCCAGAACGGGGGATAATCCCAGAACGAGGGCCGAAAAAACGTGACGTCAATCCCAGAACGGGGGCCAATCTGACAATGGCCAGAAAATGCAGGAAACTTGTACACATTGGTCTTTTCAAGCTACGATCGTCAAGGAAACAGGTAAGCATGCGTGTAATTCACTTCATTAGTAAACACTTCACGGTCGATACTGTACGTTTGACCTCGATGACAAAAATCAGTAACTTTGACGTCCTTCAAGCTTGAAATCAAAACCCAGAACGTGCTGAATTGGCCCCATTTCTGGGAGAAATTAACCCCCTTTCTGGGATTTGACCCGCGTTCTTGGACTGACAACCCATCTGAGTAATACATGCAATAAGCTATGCATAGTGGATGGCTGGAATTGTTTCATCGCTTCGTTTCTACGTCTCGTAGAGACGAAACATGATAACCAGGCCCGTACGCAGGAATTAATTTAGGGGGGTGCGTTATCGACGGCACAAAGGGCTAAACATTGTTTTTTTTGCACATTCACGAACAGACCTCGGCAGATTAACCATTTCACCCCTAAATAACTGGAATGAATTTTGATATGTTAATTTTGCAACCCATTCCAATCATCACAAAATTATTTTCAGACCAGTCCATTTATGAACATGAGGTGCTTTTGTTCTCAAAATTACTTTCAAAAAGCACTTTTTGCCAATACTACTATACAGGCCTGTGGTGTTGAACGGGTCAAGGAGGGTGCGTACGCACCCGTCGCACCCCCTCTGCGTACGGGCCTGATAGCATACATTTCGTCGTCGTTACGCGGCATATGAAACTTAAATGGACATAGCAGTATATTTTTTAAAACAAATACTATAAAACATAAAAACGTATTTTCATCATGGCCCTGTGTAAAGTGGTTTAATTGAATATCTATGGCGATGCTAGGACCGCTGGGTGTTTTCTATTTTCACATATAGGTAAATTCCTATATTGTTGCGTTCAACAAGATATAAATTATCTGATACTTATGTACCAATATCGGTGAAAATTGAAACAACCCACCAGACCTAGTATCGTCATATATATTCAATTAAACCACTTTATACAAGGCCGTGATGAAAATACATTTTTTTTTTTTACAGTATTTTTTTCAAAAATTCCTGATATGCTCCTTTAAGGTTAATAATTGTCGTCTATAGATATATACCACGTAGAAATGAAGAACGAAAGGTTAGGTTCTTCATATTTGTTTCTACGCTGCGAATGAAAGAGGAGATGAAATGTCCCCTAACTAGCCACCAAATATATATGTTCATCGAGGGGTGTGACATGGCCATATTTCACGAGTACCTAACGGCACTCGTGAAATATGGACATTCCACACCACTCGATGAACATATATGTCATATTCGTTGCAAAACTATGAATATTCTATTTATTATATACCGCTCCATGGAAATTAGCAGTTTTTTACACTGTATACGGTAATGATTGTGTATTTGCAGCCCGGCACTGCAGGTGCGCGTTATGAATATAGATAGCGGAAGTAGTCATATTTTCACCGGAAGACGTTTATTTCATCGATGACAACATATGACTTTTATTTACATCGTATAACTATGTATTTCATGGGTAGGTATATAATAAATGTCTGCATTGTTAGTAAATATAGTACGTACATGTTTGACTATCTATGCACATTTGATGCTGTGACTGGTGAAATGGGGCTTATTCTATTTGATCTACAAATCTAGAAAAATCCTACAAGATTTAACAGCTCAGTCAGGTGACATTTCCAGCAAACAGCATAGAATGTCTAACATTCAACATTCATCAGCTTGTTTTCTAAGACTGTTTCAAACTGTATACATCACATGTATGTATATCACTTATTATATCGAAATAAAGATTGTTTAAACTAACAGTTTGTACTGTGCAAACAGAATGTTTGTCTTTTTGCTAGACATATTAATGCTTTTGACTGACTGAATAGCGAACAATGCAGAAAATCTGATAAGACTGCGTGCATGGGTTTGCACTGGTCACATTAATCATACGCCATCACAACAGTCTCAGCAAGAACTTTAAGTTCGAGATTACACTTTGATATCACACTGTTTTGTGTTCCATCTTAGGTCTATGGCTATATTCATAATCCGCGTGCACGAATGCGCGTTCCACTTCCGGAAGGCGTTCTAGCTTGGCCTGCAACGGCTCAGCAATGTCATGCGCCTCCCGTAACGTCATTTCCGGCGGAAGTACAACGTCTACCTCCACGAGGCAGTTATTTCCAAAGTGGAACGCAGTCACGGTTTCCACCTTTTGAATCTTCGGATGATGATCCACAGCCAACCACGTGAGCTTACTGATGAAGTCTGGCGTGGCTGTATGCCCCACAAGCAGCTTGATTTGACCTACAATAACAAGAAGCTTGATTTGACCTACAACAACAACAACGTGTGGTATTGTGTGACGTGTCAGTGTAGCTAAGGACTTAACTGTAAGCATAGACTAGTGGCATGTTTATGCCATCTACTTAACGTGATTAATATATTCTAGACATTCTACAATTTTATAAAAAATATATATAAGAAATATTGACAGTCAAAAATCTGCCTCATATAAATATACATATATGTCAGCTTAATACACCTTATAAATCGTACTAAATACATATTAAGTATCTCGTCAAGACGACTTACTGCCATCTTATCAGGATGAGACAAACTGGACGACACAACTCGCACGAAATCTCGTAAAATGTCTACACCATTTTCATGTCAAATTTAGTCAGCAATCTTAATACATTACAAATCGACTTAGTGAGCAACATGACGCCAAACACAGACATCCCGCCAATCCTAACGCCACGGATGCACTCCAAATTGTTATATGTAACGTCATCCGTGATTTCTGAAGTCGATACTATAAAAATATTGTCTTTTGAAGAGGTGTACACGAGATTTACGGACCTGACGAAATTCATACTGAAGATTATGTTTCGAATGCCCGTAAATCTCGTGTACGCCGACTAAAAAAGACAAATATACTTATGTTATTATATTACACTTATTACAGAACGTATATGTTACAACACCGCACGATATATCTCATGCAGCTGCTATATATGAATAGTAGTCTCTTGGACTCGTCTCGCTGCGCCAGAAGAGTCCGAGAGTGATTTTCGAAATGTGATATTCACCTCGAGATGAATATCAATTTCGAATATCATTCTTAGACTCGTCTCGCGCAACAAGACGGGTCTGAGACTGATATGCATGTCATTATCATAATGTCCAAGCTCATGTGACCGGAAAGTGGACAATCTCATTGGTTGATCTTGTCAGTCATATAATAAACCATTTACACTACTGACCTAAATAAAAGTACATACCCCAGCCGAGGAGACACCAGCTGAAGATGATGTAGAAGCAGATAAGGATGGCCCCCGCGGGGTCAACGTACACCAACTCCTTCACGTTCCACATATCCAGTGTCTGCTGGGAACCTAGAATCAGATTCATTGTTATAGAGAATAGTAGGAGGTTTGTTCCGTGAATGGGAAAACATATCTGGCAAGGCTTAGGAAACGGGATGGGCGAGGCTCTGCCAAGCACATCCCGTTTCCGTGCCGCGCCAGATATTTTTTCCCATTCACGGCACTAACCTACTATTCTATGTATCTCTACAACACATACACATGGCTTTAAAAGGTAAACAAAATAACCCCAGCCACCGCACATGTTCATACGCAGTGATTAGGTCGTATTTGCTGGATATCAAAAATGTTTCACGGCACAGTGTTTCACGGCACATACGCACTGTGTTGACGGGATAAACAAGCATATCTGCACAATTAAAGGAATGCGACTACGCTCTGACAAAACCGTATGTTTTCTGTTTGTCAAAGCACATGCTTTTTATTCTATTACTAATGCATGGATAAAATATATTATTTCTTGACTATGTCAACAATGTGTAAGATTGTATGTTGTGTAATAAAGAACATTAAAGATTAATAAAAAAATAAGCATCATTTCACATAGCTTACCGGTGAGTGTGACCGGAGAAATGGGGCGTACTGGATTTATGACCAGTGTAGATCATTAATTGTTATATTACAAAAATATAACTGACGTTTCGAATGCCAGTGTTTTACCGTGATTCTGGAGGGATTTATTTCCTTGAAGGAAACAATTCCTCCAAGACGTTCGCTAACGTCAAAATTATCAATTTTGATACTGTTATAAGCTGGTATAAGAGCAAATATCACATTTTTCGAAGAGCATGTAATGTACAATGTATTCCACCACCATTTTGATATACCGGATTTATTTTCCTTGACATATGGAAATCTGAAAAAGAAACTCGTTTCTTTATCGGATTTCCAGATGTTTCTGGAAATAAATCCGATATTTCAAAATGGCAGTTGAATAAACGCTATATGTTTGAGATTGTTGGCTACCCGTTTCAGTTATAGCGAAGCACATTACCAAATTATCTCCCTTGTTTATCACAGTCTAGTCAGCATATGATTATAATGGTAGCATGAAACACACACCACTTGACATCTGACTAAATTATATTGGGTGTAAGCATGTGAAAAAGTATGGGTTCATATTTTATTATTTTAGTTAATTTTATGTCTGAAACAATATACCATCATACATGTATTACCAAGTCGATTACTTGTGGTTCGACGTACCAATATATCCAAATATGACTGCCACGAAGTTGGATAGTACGTCATTTCTATGGTCTTGAGATAGAGCTTGTATGGTGGGGTGGGGTACACGTCGACACACGAGAAATAATACCAGTTTTATCACTGAAATAAAGTTTCACACGAATCACACACGTGTCCCAATACATATGAATAATAAAACAAACCGAATATCGAAATATTATAAATTTGAGATCACCACAGCAAATAATCAATTGATGAAAAGACAAGTATACACGCAGAATCGGTGTTGCGCGAGTAATAATCGAGTTTGGTGAAACAGTGGGTTTAACCTACCGACGGTGGCACAAGCGATGGACACTGGCACAGCGGTCATCACTGGCGGTGACGACGATTCGTCAACAAGGCCGACTATCTTGGTCGACGCCTCCTTGATAACTTGTAGAGAGGCGGACGCCATAATTACGGCCAGTATCACAATTGCTATCGGTTCCAGTTTCGTTCGTCCTGTAACAGAATCATGGTTAGTTTTTTTTGTCATCGCCCGATTGAGCTCCAAATAAGGTGCGTACTAGCGTATTTTACGTACATATTTTAGCAGAATACGCATTGATTGTCAAAAATGGGAGAATAAAGTACTCACAGCGATATGAAAATACGCATTGATTTTCAAATTGAGTTTCGAAAATACTGTTTAAAAGTTGAACATTTACTTAGTTGAGCTACATAAAGCAAGTGAATTTTAAATTTGTTTTGTTTTTTATCATTTGTTCCCTATTTAATAATGGAGGAAATCAATAATACATTTGATAACGTACCATAGGCATTTATTTTGAAATCTGGGGGTATAATACTCTTTATATACAAAACGAAGCTCTGACAAGTGATATCAAGTGGACGATGACACAAAATTGCCAGCAAATATCACCACAGTACAGCTGTATATTGGTTCTAGCGTTGTCCTTCATATCGTGAAAACGGAAATTATAAAACATACATGTATACACAGATAGACGGACACATATCGTCATTTCTGCATTGATTACTTGCGAGGCTAATATTATAATTACTGCAAATATCACAATTACTGTCGGGTCCAGTTTTGCCTTCCTGAAACGCGAATGGAAAATAGAAGCTATTATTGCGATAATATTGATACATGTTGTCATAACCGTTTGATTACCCTCAACTCAACTCGCTACAAGTGACCAAACGGACGATGGCAAGACTTGTCAGATGACATATCTTCAGACCTTTAGCCATATATCCATTAGTTTGTTTAAGTATGTATTTTGTCATTGGTGGATTAATCACAAGTGATCAAATGGGCTGGGACAATAATGGACAGGATACCTCAATATTACCATAGTATCACACTACCTATATATTGACTCCAACTGTGCCGGTCCTGGAACAGAATGGACAAAAGAAAACATTCTGCAAAGAACACAAGTAGACACATTTCATCATCGCTTAATGTTGTCCTTCATGTAACGCAAATTGAATTCAGAAAAAGATGTATGCACACAATTGCGTCAGTCCCTCCACAGCGAGAAATGATGAAAAGTGCCAGTAGTACGGAAGTCAATGTCTTTATTATTACGGAAAAATTCACATTGACTATCGCCTCCGTCTATGTCAACATTGCAAATGAGAAAACGTGATCATTATTATACATATGCACACATTTATTCGCGCATCCTTGAATTAATCCTTCTCGCCATGACTACCGCCAGCATCACAGCAGCCTTTTTGTTGCTCTAGCACTGTCCTTCAAGGTCCCGTAACGCGAAATTCACATTAATGAAAATCAGAAAGCAGCATGCACACTGTGCCAATATTATCACCAGCATCACAGTAGCTTTATATTGGTTGACTCTCACATTGTCCATCATGTAACGCGAGATCACGATCAATGGAAATAAGAAAGTGTTATACTCAATATACCAAGCATGATTCCTACCAGTAACACAATAGCTATGAGCTCCAACTCCGTCCGTCCTGTAACAGTAATGGACATGAGGGGGAAACCATGATTACAACCAATATCACACTCGCTATTTACGTTGTCCTTCCTGTAACAGGATGGATAGTAAAGAAGTATGCGAAATTAAGCAGGCTCCGACATCGACCTATTGGTTGCTTGTAGCGCCTTGATAGAAGTGGTTCAGTCGGCGATGACACACATTTCTAGAATACGCAATTGTTACCACAGTATCTTAGTTAGCTCCAGTAATGCCCTTGGGAATGGAAATTAGAAAGCGATATACACAATTCGGCAGATACACATCTTAGTCACATTCTGATCAATTGGTGAGAGGACTGGTTGCATATCCCAATGAGTAGCCTAGCCCCCATGCATACCTTCTCATCAAATCATCAAAATGTGTTTTCGAGATGGCTCTTCAGCCACAGTCGTTCACGTGTCATATTTCGAGGGTTTATGTATCTCATTTGGGTATCTTCTCTATTTTACTCACCTTGCGGATAGACGTATCTGTCGGTCTTCTTGACGGCACGGGTGGCGAGCCAGATGACGACTCCGGAGAGGAGATCGACGGCACTGTCTACGAGGCTGGAGACCAGAGAGATCGACCCGGACAGCGCCACAGCCGTTATTTTGATCGCCAGCAACACCTGTGGTGGAAGAGACAACATGTTGTGGGCGCGTGAGCCAAGACGGACATGTAGCTAGTATATACACATAGAAGAGATCGGGAATGTAGGCCCTGACAGCGCCGCGGCCGTCTGTTTGATCAATAGCCGGACACGCGATGGGATGGGTGGGTTGGTAAAGTGTTGGTGTGGGGTACATGAAGAGAATGGGGGTCAAGTAAATGGGTCAGGACAGCGGGAAAGCTGTGATTGTCGCCCAGAGTAGCTCATGGGATGGGGAGATAAATAAGTAATTTAGATAAGTAAACTAATTACGTTGATCACGGTTCATCCACATTTACGAAGAGATAATTCCCGATCTGGCTTACATTACCTTTTTGACCTGCACATGGTTGCAGAAAAAAGCACATTTTACGTCAAAATGTTGGTAAAGGTTTCCGGTCTTTTTATGAGCCAGATCCTATTATTTACAAACGTAGTTAATCTCAAGTTTAGTATTAACACACCTGCCACTATCCAATACATCGTGCTTGCATTGGGTATGGCGAGTGAGGTGTAGCTCGGTAATAGTAGACTACATACATGTCTTATTGATGGAATTGCAATTGCAACCGCCGGTTTTGCGTTTGCTCTGAGATATTTCCTGGGCTTTTTATTTATTTTGTGTGCCTCTTCAGTTTCTCAATTATCTGGTAAAGAGCCTTGTATTGGTAAAATACATATGAATAATGACAAATTGCCGTATCCTGCATTGACTAGATGCGTATATCAGGATAAACTGAGATTAAAACAAAACTACAGTCGAACCCCTGTAAACCGGACAGTGAGATAGGCTATCGTCTTTAGGTAGTTATATGAGAGTTTCACAGTCGCACATCTCTAAACCGGATACCCTGGGATGTCCGGTTTAGAGAGGTTCCACTGTACAAATTATACTCACCAAGTTAACGAAAAATGTAATTTTGGCGAACAGGCTCGCTTTATCTCTGAGTTTCCGCATATACTCGGCGTTTTCCATCGCGTCATCCAGATCCAACCGGATTTCCTCGAACTTATCGATGAGGCTGTCTTGACCTTTATAGTAGGACCTGCAAATGCATACATGTTTTTAAAAATATTGCTGTTACATGCTCGAACAGGTTGCCTTCATCCAAATGGTTATGATTACATTTGTTGCTTTTACAAAAACAATTAATATAATAATTATTTTGTACTCCCACGTTTCATAATCAATGTTTATTCAGCTAAAATAAGTGCGTACAATACGCCACTATGCACCTTATTCAGAGTCTGAAATACACAATGTGAGAGACATTAAGCAATATAAGGAAATCTAAATTACAGACATGATATATTCCAAGCAAGGTAGGAATAAAAAGTAACGTATATACACTGGAAGGAACATATGCCGGACGGACAGAACGGGAGGAATTCAGATAAAATAAACAAGCTATGTATACGTACATGTATGGAAGGTATGTTTTCATCATAGGGGTAAACTCCACGTACTTGCGGTGAAATTGGAATTGTTTCTTTAAATGAATAAACATAGTTTCTGCATGAAATGTGTACCTTTAGTTCTTATTAGAGGGATACCTCTTTAAAATGATAAAACTATACTTGAAGAAATATTACAAGTAGATAAACTTTAAATTACATAAACCGACTTTCACCGAATTATTGCATAGACAGTATACATGACCGTTGTCGTAGTTTATTAGGCATGCAGACATGTGGAGCTTATTATTAGTATACAGTGTAGACTAAGTAGGTTTACTCAGTACATTTGAACATTTAGTAATGAAATATTTTTAGTGCAAAACAGAATAATAATAGTTTGACAGTGAGGTTGGACTTTACCCGCTTGCTGCATGATAGCGTCCGAACTATTTAGATCAATTAGATGTGCTTACTTCGTTCATTATCATTGAATATTCGGATCAGTTTATATATTTATCCTACTTTTCTAAGTTGAATTACAAGACTAATTCAAAGCCCCTGTTCATGTCTCGCAAAACAATATATATTAATTGAAAACAAATGGGAATGCGTTTTGTCCCGTTGTTGCATAAACACTATCATACGTTCTGCAATAAACTCATTCTAAATTAAATGGTTTTCATATACTAGTATCTTAATACATTTGGTTCATATGTATGTGAAGAATTATTGGTAATCTTTCAAAATTTCAATGTTCACATTAACCCTTTCGACACCACATGCCTATATAGTGGTATTGGCAAACAGTGCAGATCCAAATGAGACTGCACTGTTTGCATAATTTTCTTAATTTTGAGAACAAAAACACCTCCTTTCAAAAATGGACTAGTCTGAAAATCATTTTGTGACGATTGTATTGGTTGCAAACTTAACATACCAAAATCCATTCCAGTTACTGAGGTGTGAAAGGGTTAAACGCTTTATTTCTCGACATAAAATAAGCCTCCCTCTTGTAGTACATATATGTTCTATTTGGATTTCGCATTGCAACGAGTTAACAACATAAAGCAAGATATATATGCGACATGGTGGGATAGTATAGTCACGTAAACAACATACAACATGCATATATGATTACATGAACATATACAGGACACGCCATGCGAGTTTGTACTTAATACAATGTGCGATTTCTCATGAAAACTACTTACAAAATTTATATTAAATGAATTAAAAAGTTTCAAAATTTCGTCAACTTTTAGAGCTCATTTACAGCAAATATGTCTTAGGTAGAAAACCACATGGCTTGTCTCCTACACTAGCAGAACGGTGTGGGTTCTGGAGGTAGGGTATAGTCACATCAGCAACACACACCATGCATGTTCGACTACATGTGCACATATATATGTTAGACACAGGAAGCAATACACGGGTGATATATAAATAGCATAACTTTCCGCATCGTCGCGTTTGTTTTTCGCCTCTCGTACATCTCTGTACTGGTCGATCAACTCGTCCTGGCGTTTGTAATATGATCTGTAATTGGTGCATGTGGCAAAACACATTAACATTCATTGAACATAGTGATCAGACTCTGGTACTTAGTAGAAAGCCTTTAACAACTGAATATTTTATATTTTACCATATTATCTAAAATAACAAGAGCAGTTTCGATGCCCACGCAGTAGGCACAAACTGTTCTTTATAGGAATTAAATAAGTGTATAATAGGATGATTTGAAGTCTATCAGACTGGTGGAATAATTTGTTGAGGTCCTGGAAAAAGAAGATGGCATCTAGGATGGCCGCCAAATTTTAAGATCTCCATGTACGTGTATACGGCATTTTCCTCTTACCTTAAAGGTGGAGGTATGCTCTTGGCCTTCCGTTTCGAGCCTTGTCGCTTAGACGTGAAGTCTTGCAAGGCAATTCTCCACGCATCAACGTCGGTCTCTGGGCCCATATCTACAAATGTAATGTATCGCGACATAAAATTGACATACAAAGTGTAATAACACTTTCTATTAAACATGTTAAAAGCATATGTAGAATCAAATGATACTTGGATGAAAATTCGTGTAATTGAAGGGACTATTGAAATAATGGGGGCTGACTCCCTCAATAACAACTTCAATGAGGGATCGTAGTTAGCGTAGCTAGATATCCGGTCCAAATTTAGGTTAGGGCCTTATTGCTTGGAAGAAGGCGAATTATTTGTTATGAAAATGTGCATTTATAGTGAGTTTGACTACTGTTGATCCAGATCATCCAACATATCTTCGCAATCTGAAACGGGGCTGCATTATTTGCCAGATTCATATTTTCACACTTATTAATGTTATTGCGTTCAGTGCATACCCAGATCATACTGCACATATGTGCAGTCTCATCTGGGTCTAATCTGTTCGCAAAGCTCATTTTTGTGTTTATCAGTAATAACTAAACACTGAAATATAATCTCTATAATTAGATTTACATAGGGAAATAACTAGCTACGATCCCCCATCATCCACACACCGAGGTCGTCACCGTGTCTGTATCTGTCTACAACTGTAGTCTATTTTTTTTTCAAATATAGTTTGTGATTGCAAAAATGACGCTTATGATATGTGTTGCCGGTCTAGCGTCTGATCTGTGTATATGACTGGATACATATACACGCAGACTATAGTATTTCTAGCGATACTTGCACCTGTTCCAACCACAGGTGGAAGACTCGGACCTATGACACCAAAAAAATGCCTATTAAAAAAAATCCCATTACCCCACCCACTTGGTCTCGTACAGTACTATACGTTAATTCAAGGTGACTATAAATAGCGCTATTATAGAAAGAGCCCTCTTTTTTCCGGCTCGCACAAACACAATAAACATCGATTAAATGTATGAAATATGTCTCTGGCAATCGATAAAGGTATTAGGTGTGTGAATATACTCACTTCAAATCGCTGTTTCAAGTATTTATTGAGTTATTCGCGTTTTGATTACCCCATCCAAAGCGAAAGTTGCGTGTACGAAAGAATCTCACACAGAATCGAAGGCCGTCCGGCGTGGATTATCGGTCATATTTGACCAATAACTGATCGACAGCTCAAACTAAAGTGGTGCACCATGACCATATACATTAGCAACTCCAACCATACAAAGTTCGTCCAATTGTGATCATTCACCGATCTAAAAAACACCTTTTTTCCACTTTCATTCATGATTCACGTACTATCAGATTATGTCTTCCGCAATCCCGAAATAGGTTGAATGACGTCATACAGTTTAGATTTAGCCAATCAGAGATGTTCTTTACATAGACGCTTCCGGTTGTATTATGGAAGATGGTGCATTGACCCAGTTCCAGATAATGAACGAAATAAGACAACAAAAGTGTTTTTTAGATCGGCGAACGATCACAATTGGACGAACTTTGTATGGTTGGAGTCTCTAATGGTGTACGACTTTAGTTTGAGCTGGCGATCAGCTATCGGCCAAATATGACCGATAATCCAGCCGGACGGCCTTCGATTCTGTGTGAGATTCTTTCGTACACGCAACTTTCGCTTTGGATGGGGTAATCAAAACGCGAATAACTCAATAAATACTTGAAACAGCGATTTGAAGTGAGTATATTCACACACCTAATACCTTTATCGATTGCCAGAGACATATTTCATACATTTAATCGATGTTTATTGTGTTTGTGCGAGCCGGAAAAAAGAGGGCTCTTTCTATAATAGCGCTATTTATAGTCACCTTGAATTAACGTATAGTACTGTACGAGACCAAGTGGGTGGGGTAATGGGATTTTTTTTAATAGGCATTTTTTTGGTGTCATAGGTCCGAGTCTTCCACCTGTGGTTCCAACCAGTAGCCGATTTCATCAAAATCGCAAAGTATACTTTTCTAACAAAGTATACTTTGAGGGAGACATCATTAATTTTCCCGAAATGCATTATTTCATATAGAACTAACGACTGCATATATTTGATGCTTAAAACTATGCAGAATTATTATACTGAATTCATTACATTATCACAGCCAAAATGGCTGTGATAATGTAATAAATTCAGTACAATAAAAATTCAAAATTTATCCTAAAATTGAAAATTTCTCCCTCAAAGTATACTTTGCTAGAACAATATACTTTGCAATGTTGGTGAAATCGGCTACTGAAAATATAGTTCTGCTAACCGAACATTTATTTCACAGCTTGCAGTTTAATGCGATCGATACATACAATGGTCTAATAACTGAAGACAGATATAGAATACCAGATTAGTGTCTTTTGATATCAAGTTTATCAGGCAAGGCTAGGAAACGCGTAGGAATTCCGAGGAATTCCTACCGTTTCCGAGCCGAGCCTGATAAACTTGATATCAAAATACACTAGTCTGGTATTCTATTTATCAGGTAACGTGTTATGCTCGAAAATTACCACAGATGACGTCGTTAACTATGGACAGAACGAGGACTTGTTTACGTTGCGTCCTTACACTGACGTCATTCGGTAACGTCACGTGACGTCAAACGACCAATGGAACGTCAGTTTTCACTTTGTTGTAACACGGATGTTGCCTGATACAACAATATGTTATCAGTCAGTACGTATTCGGTCAATACAGGGCAGGTTACCTGATAAATTCGCATAAGCAACTTGCTTTATTCTGAATCCCATCCATATTACCTCGAGTTTCGCTCGTGATTTACATCATTTGCATCACATGTAATAATAATATGAATAAAATATTTTTATACTAATAACTGAAACCGCTACAGAAAACACGCTAGGTGATACGTACAGCAATTCAGTTATGATGGGTGCATATGTAATACAAAGAGTCTGACATTTTTTTCTGGCTCAATTATTACCTTTCGATTGAATACAGTCGGGATCTGTACCGGGTGTCCACACGCCATTGTCCCACTTTGATCCGGATTGACAATCGTCACGGTCCGATGGTGGCTTCTCGTCATTCAGGAACTAATTTAATCAGAAACCTTTTGAACCTTCAAGCCCTAGTTTAAACGCAAACTTCACAATGATTTCTCAAATACGAGTTTGAGATCCCTATTTTGAGGAATTATTTCGCGCATATATACCTCAAAACGGGGGTTGCGAGCTGAAACTCTGGTTTGAAGAATGAGGGATCGTAACTTGTTATCTCCCTTTGTATTGTATTATTATTGTTCGCAAGAATGGCGAATGCAGCTTTAATTGTTGTGAAAAGGAGTCAGACCAGCGTTGATTCATATTATCTGCACGGGACTGCATCGATAGTAAGAAAACTATTTATCACATGAAATCAATGTTATGCCGTGTTTTAGCCCATTTCATAAATGTATGATGAAACACGTGTAATACCACCTGGAGCGCATTTGATTGGTTGGCCGCATCACCCTAATTACGTATTCGTAGTGTGCGCCGACGTTACGTCAAATTAATAAAATAGAGACGATCCAAATGACGTCCGTAATGGCGTGACAAAGCAATGCTGTTTTGACGTTGACGTCATCAAATTTTAAACGTCATTAGAAGCATCCGTGACTCATTAAAATTACTGCAATTGTCAGAATGAGCTCCCGTTTGGAAATATTAGTCATGTGATCAATATAATCTTTGATAAGAGATTTATGAAACTCGTCCGCAATTTTATGCACCTCGCCTCTATCAATTGTGCGTTAAGTACTTATACACGGACTTAAAGTGGAACCACTATACACTGGACACCATAGAGATCTACCAGGTGTCGGGTTCAGAGCTCCAGATAAAGTGCGTATTGTCGTATTTTACGTAACTATTTTAGCTGAATACGCATTGATTATCAAAAGTGGGAATACAAAATACGCACAGCAATGTGAAGATACGCATTGATTTTCAAATTGAGTAGTGAAACTACTGTCATAAAGTTGAAAATTCACTTAGTTGAGCTGCAAAAAGCAAACATTGTTTGCTTTTTGCAGCTCAAATAAGTGAATTTTAAATGTGTTATATTTTTTTATATCACTTGTTCCCTATTTAGTAATGAAGAAAATCAATAATCGATTTGTAAATGTAAAATACGCAATGATTTTGAAATCAGCGGGTATAGTACGCTTTAGACACAAAGCTTATCTGCAGCTCTGGGTTTTAGAGGTTCAACTGTATTGATACAACTACGTTATTACAGAAATATAAGGTTCAACAACACGAGGGAACTGTTGGAACCGTAGGCCGCGGGTTCAAACAGTTACCTCGTGCCACGGCACGGCGAACGTTTACACACGGCTCGACATGGTCGAACGTTATTGTTACATTTCCGTCGGAAATATCATACAATGTAAGCATAATTATATGCAGTACTTTCGGTACTTTCATAATCTGGTCCATTCATGATTTACGCATAATATTCCGGGGCCGCGTGATATAGTCGCTTCAATTTCAAAATGTCAGTGCGACCGTTGTGAACTGGTCTGGTGACGTAATGGCGCGTTCTAGTAACGTCATGAGACACAATGCATTACGTATACTAAGTGTTGACTTGGCCCCGGAATGAGCATTGTCCACAGCCATGGTCAAACAGCACGTGTTGTACGTAGAACACGGCTGTGAGCGGTGTCAAACGACGACAGTCATGTAACAATGATAGTTAAAAACTTACCTTTGTTAACCAATGTGGTGTACTGCCAAAAGACAAGGCTCTGCGTGTGGTTGATCCAGATGCACCGGAAGCGGAACTAGATGGCGCATCCGGAACGCGCTTTGAACATCTAACTATATCCGGTTTGCTGCCCTTCAGCTGAACAACCTGTTTCGACGTGGTTTTACTATCGTTACTGGTACTTGCCGTCTCGCACGAATGTTCTGACGTATCTGGATCAGCCACGTGGTATGTCACATTATTATCCGCAGTAATTGTGACGTCAATGTTCTTCTTTTCCGGTCCTGCAATGCCCGGATGTTCTTCTGTGAAGTCCGCACCAAGGTTAATATGGCCATCTTTCCCGCCATCCTCCCCGGATATTGGTCGATAGTTTCCATCCTTGATATAAAATATCGCAAATAATTAAAAAAAACAAAACAGAAACATAACAATAAACTATGCTTTGTTTCAACCACCGCTGGTACCTATCCATTATCGAAACGGCCAGATATTATAGGGTTAACTGCATTGTAATTTTGAAATTTGCGGCGTATATCAGAAAATAATAGGTCGGAAAATCTGTTTAATGGCGACGCGCAAGCGGAGCCATTAAACATGTTTTCCGACCTATCATTTTCTGATATACGCAGCAAATTTCAAAATTACAATGCGGTTAACCTATTTCTAATGCACTCCTTTACTAATAGCTTAGGAAGACATATTTAAATAATTTGCGACCGTTCATCAACAATGATATACCTGTAATGTATGACCATCAGCCAATCAGATTGCGTGATATTTATAGAGTGCATTCGAAAGACTATTGTTTTGAATAGGTACGTGTATATTATTTCTTCTTCGTCTTTAACCTTAATCCTCTGTACCATGAGTTGAAAGTGATATAGAAATATGTTTATTGCTGGTTGCTATTGGTGTCCTGAGCGATTATGCTTCGTGCTAGTATACTGAAAACAAATTAGCTTTCCCTAATATATTGTGTTGAGCTAATGTCCTGTTGATGACATTCATCGTTGTTCATTTAGTTTTATAAAACTGAATTAACCTGGGCGCGGTTGCTTAAAACCTCTGTGAGCTTAACAGACTGTTAAATCCTTAACATTGCTAAGAATTTAACAGTCTGTTAAGCTAACAGAGGCTTTGAGCAACTGGGCCCTGTAGCCGATTTCATCAAAATTGCAAAGTATACTTTTCTAGCAAAGTATACTTTGAGGGAGAAATCATTTATTTTTCCCGTAAAGCATTATTTCATATAAAACTAACGACTGCATATATTTGATGATTAAAAGTATGCAAAATTATTATACTGAATGTATTACATTATCACAGCCATAATGGCTGTGATAATGTAATAAATTCAGTATAATAAACATTAATAAATTTATCCTAAAATTGAAAATTTCTCCCTCAAAGTATACTTTGCTAGAAAAGTATACTTTGCAATGTTGGTGAAATAGGCTACAGGTGTCTGGAATGAAAGCGTATTTGTAGCTCGTAGTATGAACACTTCACAACAGAGACGTGTTATGTTTCGCAAATTGCACTCACAGGTACATGTCTAATTTCAATTAGTGAAACTCAATTATTAAATTACATGTACATGTATCTCCTCCCCTACGTATCGCCTGGCATGGTCGGAAATAGTTGAATACAACGAAATTTGCAGTCAATAAAATGAAAGAAACATATACTGAATAGTTGAATATTTGACACATGCTGAACATCTGATCAAATTAATAATTAATTAATTTAATATTTATTATACGAGTTTACAGATTTTATAATAAGAAACGAGATTATGCCGAGTTCTTATGAAATCTGGTCACAAGATTAATATAAATCATATTAAATCAACACACATGTTAAATTATATTATAGCACATCATCATATTTGGAAGCTGTTCTGATTACCTAAAATGTAAGGTTTGATCATGTCCAGCCGTGTGCAAACGTTTGTTGTGGCCCGAGGGAACTGTTTGAACCCCAAGGCCGCGGGTTCAAACAGTTCCCGAGGGCCACAGCAAACGTTTGCACACGGCTGGGCATGATCAAACGTTATTGTTACATTTCCAACAAAAAACTGATGTAATTTGAGCATTATATTCAGTATGTTTAGTACTTTTATAAATCGTCTCATTCACGTAGATAATGTTCGGTGTTCATATTCCGGGGCCGCGTCATGAACGTCATGAAGTAATGACGTTATGAAGGCACTTACACGTAGTGACGTCATGAAGGCACTTCCATTACGCGCGGCCCCGGAATTAGCATTGCCTAAAGCCATATGCAAACAGCACGCGCTATATGTTTGCACATATGTGCAAACAACGGAAACCATCCATTTTGTGCAATAACATTCTTTGATAATATATTACCGTAACTGTGACCGTGTCAATTTAATATCCATCATATAGATCATGCCGCAGATCGATAACTTACACATGTAATTAATTACTTAAATTATGATGGTACGTATTGGGGTGAAATAGGGGCCAGTATGTTTACAATGTAAGTCGCCATAACCCGGAAATGTTTACAGGAGGGACGATCGGGAATCTTTGGTATTTACACGATACGATAGTATTGCAACTTGATTGCGGTTGCATTCATTTTGTTTAGCGCTCGCAGTGTAATAGCGCTCGCAGTGTACACAGAGTAATAGAAACCGTAATACACAAGTGTAATAAATATGCAAATTAGCTCGTTAAAGAAAACAGGTCTGGTGACTATTACAGTTCAATGTATATTTATTGTTATTATTTACACTCGTGATACCAGTGGAACGAGCTTGTAATGTAATACATAAACTCGGTGGGTGGCAGGTGGGACCATGTGATTGGTAATTTAACGATCGGGGTTCATCCTTACCGAAATCCCGACTGGAGATTATTCGTAATCCTACTTTAGGGGAAGGGGTCAAGTGACTTGGTGTTGTACGGACCTGTCATGTTATTCTTATTTCAGGCCTGAATATGTTTTTTCTCGATGTAAATATTCCGTTCTGATTACGAGATTTCCCCCCTACTGCATCAGGTTAAAACAGGATCGAACCCGTTTGCCCACCAATAAACAAACAAACACAAATACATAAAATCTACAATGTGTGACGATACATATAGGCTATATACGGAAGCCCATTAAGGCCACTTCACTTATTTTTTATCTTGAATTTTCGAGATCTTTTCGAGATCTTTTCTTGAATTTTCATGATACTTTCTTGAATTTTCAAAATCTTTGAATTTTCAAGTTCTTTTCTTAAATTTTCAAGATCTTTTCAAAGATCTTGAAAATTCAAGAAAAGAACTTGTAGTTATCATAAATTATTTAGAGTTAACATTAATATTTAAAGATATCATTAAATATTTAGAGTTATGATAAATTATTTAGAGATATCATAAATTATTTAAAGATATCATTAAATATTTAATGATATCTTTAAATATTTAATGATATCTTTAAATAAATTATTTAGAGATATCATTAAATATTTAAAGATATCATTAAATATTTAGAGTTATCATAAATTATTTAGAGTTAACATTAAATAATTTATGATAACTCTAAATATTTAATGATATCTAAATAATTTATGATAACTCTAAATATTTAATGATATTCTTTAAATATTTAAAGATATCATTAAATATTTAGAGTTATCATAAATTATTTAGAGTTAACATTAAATATTTAAAGATATCATTAAATATTTAGAGTTATCATAAATTATTTTAGAGTTATCATTAAATAATTTATGATATCAAATTAAATTTATTTAAAGATATCATTATATATTTAATGAAATCTTTAAATATTTAAAGATATCATTAAATAATTTATGATAACTCTAAATATTAATGATATCTTTAAATATTTAAAGATATCTTTAAATATTTAGAGTTATCATAAATTATTTAGAGTTATCATTAAATAATTTATGATAACTCTAAATATTTAATGATATCTTTAAATATTTAAAGATATCTTTAAATATTTAGAGTTATCATAAATTATTTAGAGTTAACATTAAATATTTAAAGATATCATTAAATATTTAGAGTTATCATAAATTATTTAGAGTTATCATTAAATAATTTATGATATCATAAATTATTTAAAGATATCATTATATATTTAATGAAATCTTTAAATATTTAAAGATATCATTAAATAATTTATGATAACTCTAAATATTAATGATATCTTTAAATATTTAAAGATATCTTTAAATATTTAGAGTTATCATAAATTATTTAGAGTTATCATTAAATAATTTATGATAACTCTAAATATTTAATGATATCTTTAAATATTTAATGATATCTTTAAATATTTAAAGTTTAGAGTTATCATAAATTATTTAGAGTTATCATTAAATAATTTATGATAACTCTAAATATTTAATGATATCTTTAAATATTTAAAGATATCTTTAAATATTAAGAGTTATCATATAAATTATTTTAGAGTTATCATTAAATAATTTATGATAACTCTAAATATTTAATGATATCTTTAAATATTTAAAGATATCTTTAAATATTTAGAGTTATCATAAATTATTTAGAGTTATCATTAAATAATTAAATATTTAATGATATATTTAGAGTTAAATATTTAGAGTTATCATAAATTAATTAGAGATATCATTAAATATTTAGAGTTATCATAAATTATTTAGAGTTAACATTAAACATTTATAGTTATCATTAAATATTTAAAGATATCATTAAATATTTAAAGTAAGCATATTTAATGTTGACTAAATATATAATGCTAGCTCTAATTATTTAGAACTGGCAATAATTATTTGAGTTCATGTAGATGTTGGCGTTCCAGGAACACCAAATCTACATAAACTCAAATAATTAATGCCAGCTCTAAATATTCAATGCTAGCTCTAAATATTTAATGCTAGCTCTATTTATTTGAAGACCTCTCTAAGTAATTTATCTTTAAATATTTAATGCTAGCTATAATTATTTAGAGCTAGCAATAATTAGTTGAGGTTATGTAGATCTGGCGTTCCATAATAATGGAGTTAATCAAAATGGTGCCATTGGGGCAATAAATGTGGCCAGTATACAGTCATATATCTGATAATAATTCGAATTATCTGTCTGTGACTCCCTGTGTTACAGACAGATAATTCGGGTTAATCTGATAACTGATTGACACAAACACTACCACATAATGATGACATGCCCGTGTCTCATGGTGAAATAATCCATGCAAGTTAGAATTGTTGATTGCAAATCGATGGCCAATATATCCAATATATCCAATATTTCCAATATTACATCGCATACATTACATGTACAAGTGTTGATACATGATATGCTTATTCAAGAAGAACTTATCTTGTTGGGCGTATTCGAAAATTGCAAGATATCCCTTTCTATATGCCTTCGAATGTTTGCGCGTGATGTCCGCATTATTTGATGTCATTTGGAATTAACGTTAATTCGAGTCCCCCACATTCCCACAAGAGCAAATATATGACAAACAAATGAATGTTGGCAGTAAATACATTGTATCCCGTCAACACAGTGTGTATGTGCCGTGAAACACGGTGCCGTTAAACATTGTTGATATCCTGTCAATACGACTGCGTATGAATATGTGCGGTTGTCATACTAGTCGATTCTCCGATTTTGACGATGTGGCTGTGTTTTTTTTTTGTATTCTAAAGCTATTTGTAGGTGTTGACGGGATAAATAGAATAGTAGGTTAGTGCCGTGAATGGGAACACATATCTGGCGCGGCACGGAAACGGGATGTGCTCGGCAGAGCCTCGCCCATCCCGTGTCCTAAGCCTTTCCAGATATTTTTCCCATCCGGCATTAACCTACTATTCTCTATATAACCATCATAACGTCAAAACACGGGCACATCACAATTCATTGATTAAACTCTCAAAAACAGACTAAATGTGCATATGTAAATGTAATAAATAGGATATTCCATTTTAAAAGTACGTTCCCACTCAGTAGGCACAATATGTTCTTTATATCAGAGACATAATCTTGTGACATTTTCTGGCAAAATAAACATTTATTCACCATTACCCCACGTATTGATTGGCATTATTATACATTTTATACCACACGTAACTTTCCACACTGATGTCAGGGGCGATGGCCGTGTTTCCTTTAAATGTTAAAGGACATTACTATTTATACTCTGTATTTATTTTTTGATGTGCAATTATCATACTTTATAATCTGTCGAAAATGTCTGGTGAGGAATTTAATTAGTATAAATAATTAAAAAAAATACCATGCCTCATTTGCATATGAAAATAGCCTGATACCAGTGCGCGTCACCATCAGTAAAATAAATATTACTGAATGACTATATCTGTATAGCTGTCACTTGTTATCTTTAGAACTGGTGGAATAGTGACACAATTATACACTTATTTAATTCCTGTAAATAACATGTTGTGCCTACTGAGTGGGCATGTACCTTTAAATGTTTGAATAGCGGAAATAAAACTCGTGCCCGTCGGCGTCCGTGCAAGCAACTTGTTCGCTACGCTCACTCGTTGCTTACGCGGAAGCCGACGCACACTCGTGTACTATTTCCCGCTTTTCAAAATGTACGATGAAATATCCTCTATATATTCGGTACAATGGTACTTAGTACATTGACACGACTTTCGAAGCGATCCGCTGACATTCAAGACAGAAGGGTTGAAAACAATACGAGGGTCAAAATTCCTTTGTTAGTGTGGGATTGTTGTACTTCGTTCGATATGTAAATGTATGCTAACCACATGAAAGATTAACGATCTCGTATGCAGGGACGGATCCAGCATTTCGGGAACGGGGTGTGAGGTGGGGTTGTCCTACTTTTCAGCTCCCACGCAGCGTATCGGGTGTCCGGGGGCATGCCCCCCAGAACACATTTTGAAATCTAGATGTCCAGAAATGCACTTTCCTGTGTTTTACGGCATTTAAATTCAAACTGTGATCTATGTAAACTCCGTGGCTGATCGGTGGCGGGGGGGGGGGGGGGGGTTGCAACCCCGGAACCCCCCTCCAGATCCGCCCCTGGGTTGCATCACGACTATGTAAGACAACACGACACGATATGTACAGTTCATACGTCATCGGCGTATCCATGTCTTGTAATTGAAACTTACACACACACATTCACACATATGTATTTATACCGCAACAATTGCTCCATGTAGTATAATGAAGGGGTTTGAATAAATGATGTTTATATCTGAAGTAACCGAATAAAGCTGAAGTAGCCTAATATACATAACATGCTGTTTTTGTCTTTATTTTCTGACCGTTGACCCCAAATCGCGGCCTCTGATTGGTCAGTCGCAACAGCAAATTCAAGATGGCGGCCGATTTAAACATGTGTAAATCGCTATCAATTCCGCTGAATTGTGTTCATTTTCTTGTTACAGTATATGCGAAGAAATGAAAGAAAAACACATACAGTGGGGTCAGCGTGTAAGTGCACACACGAACGAACACGACAGGTCGGAACCAACCTGTCGTGTTCGTTCGTGTGTGCACTTACACGCTGACCCCACTGTATCTAATATGATTGTAATGCTTATTAGGACAATTATGGAGTCAATGTAGAAGCTCGTGGTAATAAAATCGGAGATTTAATCGGATACAATACCGAATCTACCTAGCGTGGGCGTCGCCATTTTCCCTTGAATAACGTCGCTAGATTTGTGACATATGGCAAGGGAATAACGTCAAAATATTACGTCACGCACGTTCAAACAATTAAGTTCAATAATGCGGTATAAATTAATTAGTCGAATATAAACTATATTCGGTTTCGCTCCGACAACTGTATAGAGGCTTGCTAAAGCTGACCAAAATAAATCTGTCTCAGGATCAACCGAACATATTTTATATTCAACGGCACTAACCATGCATATAGTCACAGGCATTACAGGTGCGGATCCAGGTGGGGGCGTGTACGGCGCTCGCCCCCTCTACAATTGGTTGATTTTAGATTTTAACCATTTTTTACTTGTTGTTACATGTACATGTACCACTCAGTTGAACCTGTCAGTTGAACTTTCATAAAATTATGATTATTTTCTGCATATTTTTCTTATTTATTATCAAAAGTATATGTTGTTACCACTCAGTTGAACCGTCTCAACGAAACGGTTTAACTGAGTGGTAACAACATATACTTTTGATAATAAATAAGAAAAATATGCAGAAAATAATCTTAATTTTATGAAAGTTGACGATCATATGTGTCATTTGAAATCCACGCCCCCTTTTCGGTCGTTGTCTTATTGTTTCAAAATTTAAACTTTTTAAATCAAAAATCATGTCTAAACATACTGTGACAGTGTCAATAGTTTTGCTCCAAAATGCGCCAGAACGCAGGAAATGCGATTTAGATTTCAAAAATAATTCGCGGGGGAATGCCCCGGACCCCCTAGCGCTATCCCGAGCTCAGCTCGGTCTACGAACGAGCTACGCTCGTTCGATATAGTATTGCAAACAGTAACGCCCCCCCCCTAACCCGGTATCCTGGATCCGCGCCTGCTCAGTGTATGTCTTGCTTGAAATCTTGGTGGTTGTATGGTTATATATAACATTATAGTAATTTCCAATAATATCCGAAGGGAAGCACACTTAATACATATTGTTTAACGGCACTCCTTTTTATTAAAATTTCACATGGCTTTAAAATGCAACGAAATAACCCCAGCCACCGCACATATGCATACATAGTGATTAGGTCCTATTGACAGGATATCACAAATGTTTCACGGCATTGCGTTTCACGGCATATACGCACTGTGTTGACGGGATAAATCTGAATTGAGACATAAATAGAGAATAGTAGGTTAGTGCCGTGAATGGGAAAAAATATCTGCAAGGCTCAGGAAACGGGATGGGCGAGGCTCTGCCGAGCACATCCCGTTTCCGTGCCGCGCCAGATATTTTTTCCCATTCACGGCACTAACCTACTATTCTATTTATCCCGTCAACACCTACAAATGGCTGTAAAATGCAAAAATAGTTTGGACTGGATATCAAAAATGTTTCACGGCACCGTGTTTCACGGCACATACGCACTGTGTTGACGGGATAAATTACTGTATGCTATCTCTAAAACAGGGAGAGAGGGTCAAAAAGGTGTCCAATATTGACAGATTCAGCTGTACAGGTCTACAGCGCAGAATAATGTACGGGAGTCATTCAAAAGTAATGTCAGTTCAGCTAACCCTTTCACCCCTAAGTAACTGGCATGGAATTTGATATGTTAATTTTGCAACAAATATAATGGTCACAAAATGATTTTCAGACTAGTCCATTTATGAAAAGGGGGAAGGTGTTTTTGTTCTCGAAAATACGACAATTTCTTGCAAAAAGTGTAGATCCTGTTCATACGGCTCGTCACGAGCCGGCTCATTTGGATCTACACTGTTTGCCGAAAGCGACGGCGTAAATTAACGGTAATGGTTCCTCCTTCACGGAATCACGATTTGTCTGATATGGCCCTCAGGTACGTTGTTACCTGGGAGTTGGATTGGGTTATTGCCCATTATAAAAGTAATAAGATTATTACTGATCATACTGCTTTTGGGAGTGGGCCAAGTGATTCTGGTGTTTTGAGGGCCTGGAATCAGACCAGGATTATTATGATTTCAGGGCTGAATATATAGTTTTATTTATTGTAAATACTTCTACAGGTAATATATGGGATTTAGTACAAAGCCCATTGACCTAAGCTGTTGATAGGCCGTAAAACCCCAAAAAACAAACAAACAAACTGTACTGTTTGCCAATGCCACTATACAGGCCTGTGGTGTTGACAAAGTTAAAGATGAGTGTAGACGCGCGCGGTTTCACTTGCCATACTGTAGCATTACTGACTTCTTTCCGGCTACCCTGTGCCGAGCATAGCATAGATTCATCGACTGGGTTTACATGTAAGGAATAAAACCATGGGCTGTTGTGGGTACTGTGGCAGGAAAACATTTAGAGAACGTAGCATAGAGTCTGAAGGAATATATTTCTCAAATGATGGTACTTGGCATGCCCACATAGAGTATATTAAAGCTAAAGCATGGCAACGCATAAACATAATGAGAAAACTGAAATTCCGTCTATGCCGCAAAGCCACTGGCGTCTATCTATATTGCTTTCATCAGACCCGTTTTGGAATATGCCGACAATTGCACTCATTATGAGCTCGAAGATCTCGAGGAAATACAATTGGAAGCAGCCAGAATAGTATCAGGAACTAACACACTGGTGTCTTTAGAATCCCTCTATGACGAAACAGGATGAGAACCTTTAACAAACAGAAGACATAAGCACAAGCTAATAATGATGTACAACATGCAAAATCAGCTATGCCCAACTTACATGTACCTATCATCTCTACTGCCAATGACTGTTAGTAATGCAACTACGTACAATTTACGTAACAACGAAAATACACAAACAATAAACTCTCGCACTACCCAATATTATAAGTCATTCCTGCCATCACGTATCAGGGCATGGAACGCGTTATCTCCTGATCTACGCACAGCGGGTTCCCTTTCAACATTCAAATATTCCCTCAATGTCTCTATTCCAAAGTACTACTTTACACGAAATCGTCAGGCGGACATACTTCAATCACGTCTGAGGACAAGGTGTAGCTCTTTAAACTCACACCTGTATTCAAAAGATGTATGTAGACAGATCGAGGACAATGACCACCTCTTTCAACAATGAATCGACATCAACAGTTACTATACAACGAACTTACAAACATATGTACATGTAGGCCAACAACCAACATATACGTATAGAGAATAATAGGTTAGTGCCGTGAATGGGAAAAAAATATCCGGCAAGGCTCAATAATTTCTTTATTTCTCATCAGAAGGATATGTTGTGACGCCGAGACGCTTCAAATGAGTGGTCACAACATATACTTTGGCTCAGAAATAAGGCAAATAGATAGAGAATAGTAGGTTAGTGCCGTGAATGGGAAAAAATATCTGGCAAGGCTCAAGAAACGGGATGGGCGAGGCTCTGCCGAGCACATCCCGTTTCCGTGCCGCGTCAGATATTTTTTCCCATCCACGGCATTAACCTACTATTTTATTTATCTCGTCAACACCTACAAATGGCTGTAAAATGCAAAAATAGTATTGACTGGATATCAAAAATGTTTCACGGCACCGTGTTTCACGGCACATACGCACTGTGTTAACAGGATAAATATGGTATAGCGGAAGCGAACATAGAAACAAACACCGCAATATTTAAGGAAGTACACACATGTATTATCAATACAAACGTTTTGCACGCTAGTATGGCATACTTTTTGTCTCCGTTAATTACTTTCTACCAATCTGTTGACACAACGCGAGCCTGTTGGAAGCGCTCACTATGGCCGGGTGGACAGTCCTGTGTCAGTATCACACACCCACGCATCATCAACTACCATCTAGATACATTTGTAGCTACATGCACACCCACTCTCTGCTACTGGCACTACCTGTGTAGACGCCTGCAGCCAATTGTATAAACCTTGGTTAAATTAACCACTGGTTATCGCCTACGGGGCGCCAAGTGGGACATGGCTCAATTTTGTCAACAAAATTCATTTTTGTGCCACAAAATTCAATTCTGTGTCACAAAATTCAATTTTGTGCCACAGAATTCAATTCTGTGTAACAAAATTCAATCCTGTGTCACAAAATTCAATTCTGTCAATTCTGCACACGCATGTAAGAAGGACTACCATTGGTCAGAAACTGCACTGGAGAAATGGGTCACGGTCGCCGATCTACACATTCAATGTCGATGATTCATTTCTCATTTTGCCGATGATTCATTTCTCATTCTGCCATTTTGCTTCAAAGATCTCCAAACAGTCAAACGTTGACAAACCCATTCGTATTTAAACTCATTTGCGTTATAATTGTACACACAATTCATGTACATGTAGATCTCCCGCGAGTACTGACCTCATTTATTGTGTATCGTAAGGTACATCTGCCCCAGTTAAATCAATAATACACGCGCTGTGACCTGTGTTCTGACTGCTGTCTGTGTTTATAAACAGAATGTGTGTATTGGGCCATTTGAGGAAACCATTTGTAGTATTTGTGTAGATACCATGGATACTAAGATGGTGTATACTGTAAATAATGCATGTAGACACATAGTTGCGAACACGTAACTTTACAACTAGTAGACACAGATCCAATACCATTTGTTTCACAAGGTTAGATCTACTGTTAGAATACGACGTCATCTAATGTCATTTTCGAGCATAAAACGTTACCTGATAAATATAATACCAGGCTAGTGTATTTTAATATCAAGTTTATCAAGCAAGCCTCGGAATTCCTACGCGTTTCCTAGCCTTGCCTGATAAACTTGATATCAAAATACACTAGCCTGGTATTCTCTGGTATTCTCTATATATGGGCATGCTCTCAGGTCTAGCTATGTCCCGGCTACTTTATGTTTGACCCTGTTTACATAATTGAGGGAAAATTCTGAATAGTTTTCTTATTTCTCCTTCAAAGTATATATGCTTACATGGTGTGACCACTCATTTGTAATCATAATATAACCAAAATAACTGTCCATAAAGAAGTATAATATTGATATATTGGGATATATTTTCGCATTGAAATATTTAAACCTGCAAGTGTACTCCACCATCTAGTAAAATGGACTAAGACCGATCTCAACCAATCAACGTAGAGATGACATAGACTATCCTACGCAAACTAATTTTTGTGGACAAAAATGAATTCTGTCCCACAAAACTGAATTTTCTTCACAAATCTCAATTCTGTCTTACAAAATTGAATCCTTTATAACAAAAATGAATTTTGTATACGAAACGTATGCAGAATTGAATTTTGTGACACAGAATTGAATTTTGTGACACAGAATTGACAGAATTGAATTTTGTGACACAGAATTGACAGAATTGAATTTTGTGACACAAAATTAAATTTTGTGACACAGAATTGAATTTTGTGATTTTTAGTGTTACAAAAATCAATTTTGTACACATAATTAACCTGTCCTGCATGGCGCCCCGTAGCGCCTAACCACTGGTGAAATTTTAACCAGCCTGGTTAGTTAACCAGACTGGTTAACCGTTTGTATAAAACCCGCTAACCATATGGTTAACTAACCAGTTTCTGGAAGATTTAACCACTGGTTAAATTAACCAAACCAGTGAAAGTCGTCCCACAATGCATTACAATACTAATTCCGGTTCCGAGTACTTTCGCGGCATCTGTTATTGCATCAGAACGGGTTATTGTAAACATAAACACTAATGCCCTCGTCTCCTTAAAATATGCCCATAGCGACGTGTTGTGTACAATTCAAAATGGCGGCTCCCGAGCTAAGTCTTTAAACTTGATTTTAATTTGCTCATATCGGGCCTATTAAAATGCTCTAAAAGTGCCGCATATCAACATGTCGAACGTAATATGTTTCCAACTTTAAATGCAGCACTTTAACAATCCCGCATAACAGACTATTACGCCGAAATTCAAAACAAAAGATCGAGTTGCACCGGTCTCTTCCAGGGGCGGCGGAAGTGGGGGAGGGGGGCAAGGCCCCCTCAATAATTATGTAATGAAGCATATTTTCTCATCCTCAAATTTACTGAGAATGCAGGAAATGGCGTTTCCCGCCTCTTAGATTTCGAAAATTTCCGGGGGAGCATGCCCAGTAAAATCATGGTTAAAATTTAACCAAGGTTTATACAATTGGCTGCTGGCCAGTAACCCTTTCACCCCTAAGTAACTGGAATGCACACTCCCATGCTATCTTCAGACTATTCCATTTTCCTGAAAAGGGTATTGTTCTAGAAACAGAAAATGTCTGCAAATAATGCAGATCCTGATGAGACAGCTCATTACAAACCGGACCATCTGGATAAACACTGATTGCAACCGTTATGATATGGCTGTATTGTTGAAAGTGTCATTGGATATAACTACAAGTGCATATCATATTGATGATCTATCATCACTTGACTAAGCACAGTTATGGCGTAGCATAGGACGTCCCACTAGCCGACAGTTGGATTGAGTACACACATGCAATTAACATGTAATTATTATTCGAATGAGTGGACCAGTTATCCATAGACTGGCTCACTCAATCCATCCATGTTTACTCCGTTACATAGACTTATCACCCATCGGGAGACAGATTCGCATCAGCAACTTGCTTTCTTCTGAATCCCATTCATATTACCTTGAGTTTTGCTCGTGATTTACATCATGTACATATCATGTAACATAATATGAATACAATGTGTGTATACTAAACTTTAAGCACTCCAAATATGTTTCTTACCACAGTAAACGAAATTACTGTCTGTTTCACGAAAGCTGCCCAAATTTTACGGCCATATAAACAATTCAAACACAATATTTTTTTCGATAATATTAAATTAAAGGAAAACTTAAGAATGAGCCTTCTTTTTAGTTCGTGAAATTTGGTCAAATATTGATTTTATTACGAAAAATTGATTTCTCTATGGGAATTTAATATGGGGGAAAAGAGCTAGAGGAGTGTGGGAGAAGTCAAAAAACGAAATATTTTGGAAATTGACTCCGAAACCTAGATAGATAGCTTGGAAATGATCTAACTAAGAAAACAAAAGTTAAATTTTAAAAGTCGGTCCAGTATTTCTGAAATTCTAAAAAAAAATCCCCATGTTAAATCCCCATAGACATCTTTACTCTGTGAAGATGTCTATGGGGATTTAACATGGGGAGAAAAATCGCAATAATATCCATATTGGACCAAATTTCAAGAAATAAAAAGAAGGCTCATTCTTAAATTTTGCATTAATTTAATATTATCGAAAACAAATTGTTTTTGCATTGTTTATATGACCATACAATTTGGGCAGCTTTCGTGAAACAGACAGTACCCTTGATTGTATTACTTTTATTTACACTGTATGTTCGGATAGATTCAAAAATGTAAATAAAACACGGCGTTACAATTACGTCATTTTGTCGCAATTCATGGTTTTATTACTTATATTTACACTGCATTTTTCGGATAGTTTCAAAGATGTAAATAACCATATACGGCGTAAAAAATAGGAATCTTATTATTTTACATCGATGTGTCGCAATTCATGGAACAGCGACTCTGCCGGTCAATAGCGTGACGTTATTGACAACGATGTTGAACGTCATGTAATATAATGACGTCAAACAAACTTTAACGAATCAACAACGTCACGTGGGGCTAATGTAATGTTATGGGATATGAACGTAATACGTTGAATGGTTGTTTCCAGTATGAATTGATCAAGGACAGTGTAAATATTTAGCATTGGGACCTTTGGGAATGACCTATGTCGCACACTATTGGCATAGTACGTAGTTTGTTAAAAAGATAAATGCTATGATTTTACTGGCTAATGCTCCCTTTAACATACGACATCATTTAGTTAGTTTTAATATAGTTTGTCCTGGAAGAAAATGAATGTGTGCTTATATTTCAGTAAATGTACATATTATGACCACAGTGTAGTGTAGGATATAGTAAGAAAAGAATGCCCACATGTAAGTTATGCATATTTATCCCGTCAACACAGTGCGTACTCGTATGTGCCGTGAAACACGGTGCCGTGAACCATTTTTGATATCCAGTCAATACTATTTTTGCATTTTACAGCCATTTGTAGGTGTTGACGGGATAAATAGAATAGTAGGTTAGTGCCGTGAATGGGAAAAATTATCTGACGCGTCACGGAAACGGGATGTGCTCGGCAGAGCCTCGCCCATCCCGTTTCCTGAGCCTTGCCAGATATTTTTTCCCATTCACGGCACTAACCTTTTATTCTCTATATATCCCATCGCATTCACGAAACAATTTTGCTTATTTTTCAGTAAATATGCATATTGAGCCACTTATTTGACAGCCTCGTCGAGGTAAATAAAAATCCCGGGGCCCGCAAACTTCGTACGACTAAGAAGTTCGAAGTACAAACTAGAAATTGAAAATTACATACGTGGAATATGAATTGTATTCGAGAACCACGTTAATGAGAGAATCAATGTCAGAAGGTATTTGTTGTATTGTACGAAGTTTAGTGAAACGGGCCCCGAGGGCCCGTTTCACTAAACTTCGTACAACACAACTGTTCGTACGATGGTTCTATAAAAGTGACTGCACACATTAACGTGGTTTGTTAATTCTACAACGGTGCACCTACAATTGGGGTTCATTAAATAAAAATAAGCTGCTAATGCGAAATAGTTTGTACACTTTCGTTTTGCACTTACGAACTTCTTAGTTGTACGAAGTTTAGTGAAACGAGCCCCACGTGTTTTTTTTTAATTTTAATTTTATTTACCTTAAGTTCCATATGTTATTGTCCCGTTTGTGCATCACTTTGTGAAGCTATTAAACGCTGTTTTGAACTTAATATACTACGTAATATAATCTGTGTTACTTAATATACCCAGATATACACGCAATGTGTACATGAGCAATAATTAGAACACGTACTTGTGCTTAAAACTAGGTGTACGGTAGAACTTATCTAAACTGGACACCCTGAACATTTTTTTTGTTTTTGTTTTTTTTGTTACACGCACATGAACACTATAATTTGCATAATGATGATAGTTGTCGGGGTCATATAGTGTTTACCCTGTCCGTTTGTCCGCCAATCTGTCCGTCCACCCGTCTGTCTGTCTGTCTGTCCGTCTGTCAGTAGACACATTTCCGCTGTCCCACCGAGACATCCGCAGCTACATGTATGCCTCTTTTTCGACTCTGAAAATACATTTTTCCTTGACCGGCGAATTACTTCTACATCTACAGTTATTGGCCGATTCTCTTCATACTCGGTATACATCCCAACCATCAAGTGCAAGTGTGCGTTTGTTCGCTGTCCCGCTGATGCATCCGGAGTTGTGCTCTCTAAATGACTTTATTTGAAACCCCGATAATCAATCACTCACTCAATGATTGCTGTTATTCATTATTACTCAATAGCGGTGGAATTTTGTTTTACAAACACTTTTAGTTGTCATTGTCAGTAGGATGGGAGGGTTTGCACATCTTAATGCTGAATCTGTCCTTAGGGATTCGTATCATTGTAATGTCTCTTAGTACAGTGAAACCTCTCTAAACCGGACACCCTTGGAGGTCCCCAGGGTGTCCGGTTTAGAGAGGTTTCTCTGTACTAACAGTCATTGTTGTACCCATGGTGTCCGGTTTCGAGAGGTTCCACTGTAAATCAGGCATTTTACAATTCTGAAATATATCGACGTGCTTTGCAATCATGAACATACATTAACATCTGAGATAAATGGCGAAGAAACCCATCAACAATATGATCACAGATGTTGTCTTGGTGTTCGGTTCACGCAGGTTCCACTGTAGTATTGCCACATGGGACCAAGCGATTGGCGTAGCAAAGGTACCTGACACTGGATCAGGAAACTGTCTTACAGTGCCGATAATCTCTGCTGTTTACAGTTAAACACATGCAAACTGGATGCAGGGTGTCCAGTTTAGAGATATTCCACTGTTTACGTTGGTTCCATGAAAATATGTTTATGTTTACATGTACCGGAGGCCGTTTCACTAAACTTCGTACAACTAAAATGTTCGTAAGTGCAAATTTAGGATCGTCTGAAAATGTCAATTGATGGATTTACAGCCTATGCTCAATAATTGTAAATCCAATAATTGTTTACATGTACAAGAAAACATTGTTAATCTGAAATTGACAAATTATCATTTTAGTCGTACGAAGTTTAGTGAAATGGGCCACAGTTTATTAATATTTGACTTACTTATGTCATCGATACCGACTGCGTTAATTTTGCCATGCTGATAAATGTTAATAATATAGGAGATATAAATGTGTTGAGCATCAATCTCTGACGCGAAAATATGACTAACTTTCGTAATAAATGTCGGTGATAAAAATAGAACTTAAAATAGAATCATAGAACAATGGAAAAACTAAGGTGGCGCTCTATTCGAAATACACTTGCAATCAAACAACTTATGCTCAAGAAAGCAAGCTGCTGATTTCAACAGGTCAGAATACATTATAGGTATTGTAATTTTCAAATTTGCGGCGTATATCAGAAAATGATAGGTCGGAAAATCTGGTTAATGGAGACGCGTTAGCGGAGCCATTAAACATGTTTTCCGACCTATCATTTTCTGATATACGCCGCAAATTTCAAAATTACAATGCGGTTAACCTATTTATAATGCACTCCTTTACTACTGGCGTAGGAATACATATTGAAATAATTTGCGACCGTTCATCAACAATGATATACCTGTAATGTATGACCATCAGATTGCGTGATATTTATAGAGTGCATTAGAATACATTTTGTATCATTCACCGATATGGGACAGAAACTGTTTGTTGAAAGCGGAACAACGTCGTAACAACACAACACTATCGACCAAAGAATAAAAAGAAACAGCAGCCTACCTCCAGAACGCATCTGTAAATGACTACGTCACATCCGGGTACTTGCTGCGTCAACTCCGTAGTTACAAGATGGTCGGGCGTCATGTTGTTTGAACAAAAGCACCCGGATGGAGATGTGTCTATATTTAGCTTCAGTGTTTCATGCGCGGTTTGCGATCCGGATCATCTTCGCACTTAGGTTAACTAAATAACTAATTCCGTATTCAAGTTAATTTCACACTTTCACAATGGACACTTGATAGTTGCATATACTCGGTCATTAATAGAACATTTTCATTCATATATCTGTAATAATATATTCCTTCGCAGGAAAGCTCCAATATTTAAAAATAAACTCCATCGGAAAAGTCTTTATACTCTTCATGTTCCGTGTCCTTGACAACTGACTAATCAACCAATCAACCATTGATTAATCACTTTCTAACCAATTGTTGACCTCTAATGTGACCTCGAAGATATTGGTCCATGCATACACCTGTCAATCTGCGGTCTACCTAATTGATGAACTATATCGGCCTGCATATTCGTCAGAAAATGTTTGACCGCTTCACGTTGGACCTGGAGCTATACTCCAAATATAACTCCACTTAGAAAACCAGCCTTATGACGTTTGCGACCAGCGTAGACCCCGATCAGCCTACACAACAGCGTAGGCTAATCTGGGTTTGCGCTGTTCGCCATTCAATCACTGAAGTAGTCTTAATGCCGTTAATCAAAATAGTATAGTATTTTTTTGTTTGCGTCCAAATCTGCTTGCATAGGCGTGCATAAGGACACATCTATTATATGTTACATACGTAGTAAACGCGGACGACATGTTAATGTGCGAAATGCATTTCATGCAATTCATTATAGAACAAGCGTTATCGCATGAACAACGTTTGTGTAATAACGATAGTAACGTCACATAGGAACTTATTGTTACGTCGGAAGTTCAAGTTAACGAAATGTTCAGCGTATCTGTAGTTGATTTCATGTTCGCCGTGTAGTTGTTTGTTTCCGTTTCCTACGGAATTTACCGAAATTAAACTGGAAATCAACACCCCAAGCACACAGAGGTGCGATACGTCACGTTATTCCGAATTGGAAGTGTGACTATGTTTAGACATACATTAAAGGCAGTGTATGTAATTATTCCTATGTAAATACAATACAATATAGATTAAGTAGATGATGGTGCAGTGGACGATAATTAAAGACTATCAGGCTAGTGTTTCTCTTTATGGCAAGCTTAAGACTGAGGTAAATCTAGGAAACGAGTAGAAATTGCTAGGAATTCCTACAGTTTCCGAGGCAAGTTTGATAAACTAGGTGACAACAGTCATTAATCTGGTACTTACCATCCCCGGACGAAGTTTGACGGATATAGTATTCGGATTGTCCGTCCGCGAGTCTATCGTCCGTTGTCATATCTACACAACCGTTTAGAGGATTATCGAATAACTACATACAAATGTTCGTCATCATCACATTGATGAAACTTAAACTTAGTCTATTGTCATAAATTCTCAGAATGCGGCAACGTTCTACAACTGATTTTCGAATATTGTAATGTTTTAACAATTGTTCTAACCTTGTATGTAGCTAGCTGCATTGTTCCATAAACATGTCATATTTTAATATAATATTAATGTGTGGGGGTTGATGTACATTTTTCGTATGTCATCCTATCATAAAATGGCACAATCGCAGCCCATGCATGACTGCAATTAAACAATACATTATACATAAGCTGAACGAAAGATTGGTAATCTATTCACATAACATAAACAAATGAAATTTAGAAAACAATGGTTTAAAGTAAAACACATCGTTAGCGTTCCTTTAAGATTTATTGCATGAAACACTGACACATGCAACTATGGATATTGCCTCCAACGCGTGTAAATATCAAATATTGATTTTATTGCGAATTTGTTTCCCCCATGATAAATCCCCATAGACATCTTCACAGAGTGAATATGTCTATGGGGATTTGACATGGGGATTTTTTTTAGAATTTCAGAAATACTGGACCGATTTTTAAAATTTAACTTTTGTTTTCTTAGTTAGATCATTTCCAAACTATCTAGCCAGGTTTCGGAGTCAATTTCCAAATGTTTTCGTTTTTTGACTCCTCCCACAGTATCATTAGCGTTCCTTTAAGATTTATTGCATGAAACGCTGACGCATGCAACTACTGATATTGCCTCCAACGCGTGTAAATATCATGTTTGACATTTGACAGATCAAACAAAATGGCTCGGATGTGCCGAATGTTACGGCGACTTATGTGTTTCACTGGCGTTTTTATGACCACTTACATGTACCTGAGCTGTCTTATTAAGCTGTTAAAATTACATGCAGGTTTTCACCTTCTGTCGTAAATTTAGAAACCGGTTTTATTTATGGATATCTAGTAAATTAGTATTACACTTGATTGTACAGATATAAAATTATACGGCCCCGGGCTTTTGTAATTCTCTCGTGGATTCTTTCGCCGATATTAATTTCTAAAAATGTATTATTTTCCGCAAATGACGGCGAAAACTGTCACAAAAGTCAGGGCTCATGTAGCTGTGATTTTTTTGTCATCTTTCGACGTTACTTACGGAAAATATTGCATTTTGTGTGAAATATTTATTGAAAAAAATCGGCGAAACGATAAAGGAGGTTTAGAGCGGAGCTCGTATATATGCGCTTTCTGTATTAAATTTACATGTATAATATTATTTTCCCATTTATCACTGATACATGCCCTGTAAGACCATTAATCCTTACACCGCTATCTGATTTTTCGTGCCGTCTGCTCTTTATTTTCTATTTTCCATTTTTATCATCAAAAACATGCTTTTACAGCACATTAGAATAATTTACAACATGATTTGACAGCACTTCAGAATCATTTCCATTGAAAATGATTCTGAAAGTGCTGTCAAATCATGTTTTTTATTGAGAAATAAGGCAAGATATAAAAGCAACGGCAGACGACAATTGTTGTGTGTAGCGGATCTAGGGGTGAATGTATGAATTTGTTCAGTATAAATACAATTAACTGTATCCGTTCCAAATGCAATCAGTCTCCTTTTTTAAAATAGCGCACCACATTTATGAAAAAGTATTATTAGCTAGTGCATATAAATATTACTACTGTCTGTTTCACGAAACCTGCCCGCATTTTTACAGCTATAGTAAAATGCAAAATTAATATATTTTTCGACAATATTAAATTTTATCAACATTTTTAAGAATGAGCATTCTTTTTATTTCATGAAATTTGTTCCAATATTGATTTTATTGCGAAAACACCATTTCCCTAACCTCATGGACATCTTCAAAGTCTATGGGGATTTAACGTTGGTAATTTTTTAACCTTTCAGAAATAATTACCCGATTTGAAAAAGAAAAATCGATTTGTGACTCCTCCCACAGCTACTCCATCTCCTTTTCCCCAATGTTAAGTTCCCACGGACAAATACATTTTTCGTAATAAAATCAATAATTTACCACATTTCATGAAATAAAAAGGAGGCTCATTCCTACATTTTGATAACATTTAATATTATCGAAACAAATATATATTCATTCATTCGGCTCATATTTAAGGGTGGGAATTGGCTCGAACACCTTCCATACCCGGGATATATAGCCCAGTAAAGAAGCAGGCCGATGGACGTCGGTCTGGTTTATATTTCCGAATTTTGATAAATGTTGCATTTATAATTCAGGCTCCAAAAATGTGCGTCAAATATAGGAGAATCTATGCAGGTATGGTAACCTATAATTTGAGGCCTCCTACAAATATATATTGTGTTTGCATTGTTTATATAGCCGTTGCTATCAGGCTAATTTGATATGCAAATGAGGCATGGTATTTTTTAATTATTTATACTAATTAAATGCTTCCCCTGAAAACAATAGTTTGGACAGATTATAAAGTATGATAATTGCACATCCAAACATAAATACAGAGAATAATTAGTAATGTCCGTTAACATTCTAAGGAAACACGGTTATCGCCCCTGATATCAGTGTGGAAAGTTACGTCTGATATAAAATGTATAAATAATGCCAATCAATACGTGGGATAATGGTGACTGAATGTTAATTTTTACAGAAAATGTCTGAGATGATGTCTCTGATATACAGAACATGTTGTGCCTATTGAGTGGGAATGTACCTTTAACAGAATATCGGGAAGTATTTCAAAACTGCTATTATATTAAGACGTCAGATATGTGACTATTACAAAATTAAAAGCCCTGCATCATGTGTCCAGTTTGCCAACAGTATCGTCTAGATATGCGTGTTTGTCACATACTTGCAATATACACTGGAAAGTGGACATTATACACCAGGGGGGCGTTTCACTAACATTCGTACGTCTAAGCTGTTCGTAAGTGTAACATTACCAATGTATTCCCGTAAAAACTTATTGGATACATGCAAATCCATCAATTGAAATATACAGATGATCCTAAATTTGCACTTACGAACATTTTAGTCGTACGAATTTAGTAATTCCAGCACAAAAATATTTACACAATTCCCTAACATTTGATTGGTCCGTTGCAAGGCTCCGTCCAAAATTTATATCCCAGTAAACTCCATGCCGAACTACTTTCCGTAACCGTCAGGCGCAGTTAAAATAATTCTTAAGAAAACGGAAAATAAACACATTTTCTTGATGAATTTATTTCAAATGCTGGAATTATAAGGAATGAATAGCCTTTTTGCGGAATTTATCGGGGATATAAACTTGGAAAAGTCGCGGGAATACTGGACGAGGCCTAAACAAATTACAATTTTGGAAAAAAAAAAAAAAAAAATGGTAATTTTTTATCGCTTTGTCCAGTATTCAAGCAGTTTTTCCAAGTTTATACCCCGATAAATTCCACAAAAAGGCCATTCATTCCTATAATAAGTTGCTCCAGAATTCCTATAGTGAAACGTGTTTTCATCATGGCCCTGTGTAAATTGGTTTAATAGAAGATATATGACACTACAAGGACTGCTGGGTTGTTTCAATTTTCACCGATATCGGTAAATAAGTATCAGACTTGAACTTGATAGGAAATCCGATATTTATATACCTATATAGGTGAAAATAGAAACAACCCAGCGGTCCTAGTATCGTCATATATCTTTAATTAAACCACTTTACACAGCGCCATAATGCAAACACATTTTTGTAGTATTTTGTTTTGTAAAAAAAACACCCAGATATGCCCTTTTAACAGCGCATCTTATGAGATATATCGATGGGTATTCATACTGGAGAAAGCACATGTCACATCCAGTGGCTAATCGGTAACGAGCCCCGCAGGGGACATGGGTTTTTTATTATTAATTCGTTCCCACAAAATAACAATTCGTTCCCTCGAAATAACAATTCGTTCACACGATATAACAATTCGTTCCCACGAATTACCATTCGTTCATCTGAGAACGAATTGTTATTTCGTGGGAACGAATTGTTAAATTGAGGGAACGAATTGCTAATTCGTGTGAACGAATTGTTAATTCGTGGGAACAAATTGTTCAATTGAGGGAACGAATTGGTATTTCCTGGGAACGAATTAATAAAAAAAAGAATTCTAGCCTCTACGGGTCTCCGTAAATCGGCGATCACAATTGAATAATGTGTCATTATTTCGACATAACGTTTTCAGTATTAAACATAAAGCATATCCAGAATTCTGTAAGCATATTTTATTGTGGGACGGTTCTTATTAGTTTCAATGGACACTTGTATTTTCGGTTGTTGACGGATTTTGTTAGTTTCCTCAGACAAGAGTATTCGTACAGTGGAACCCATCTAAACCAAACACCCTGGGGACCCTATTTTGTCTAATTTAGACGGGTTTCAATGTAATTCATGTCATTATCCTGTCTGTTCATAATCTGTTAACCCCCTTTCTGGGATTTGACCCGCGTTCTTGGACTGACAACCCATCTGAGTAATACATGCGATAAGCTACAGTGGGGTCAACGTGTAAGTGTACACACGAACGAACACGACAGGTTGGTTCCAACCTGTCGTGTTCGTTCGTGTGTGCACTTACACGCTGACCCCACTGTACCTGAAGTTGTATTACTTTTTGGACGCTCCTCGAATGATGTTACATTTTAATTTTTCATCCATAAATTTTCACAGTGTATCATGTGTAATGAAATAGTTTTCTTTGTGTCGCTTTACTGACCTGTACGGACCGAGTAGCAAAACATGTTAAAAGGTTTTTTATTACATTTCAAGCTATTATATGCATCGATTTATCTGTGAGAGAAAACCCATAAATGTCAATGTTCACCCAACTGGTCCCTTTTCCCTTGGCGGGTAACAAATGCTGTTCGTACTACAGTAAACGCAATAGCAATAGCCTATGGTTTTATAAATCCAAAATCCATAAAGCGATACATCACACATTTGATATATACATTTATCAGGGGTAACCTGCACTGTATTGACCGAATACGTACTGACCGATAACATATCGTTGTATCAGGCATTAACCTGATACAAACATCCGGGTTACACCGAAGTGAAAACTGACGTTCCAATGGTCGTATGACGTCACGTTACGGTACCGAATAACGTCGGTGTAATGACGCAATGTAAATAAGTCCGCGTTCTGTCCATAGATAACGGCGTCATATGTGGTAATTTTCGAACATAAAACGTTACCTGATAAATAGAATACCAGGCTAGTGTATTTTGATATCAAGTTTATCAGGCTCGACTCGGAAACGGTAGGAATTCCTCGGCAAGCCTCTGAATTCCTACGCGTTTCCTAGCCTTGGCTGATAAACTTGTTATCTAGCCTCGTATTCTCTATATATTATCTGCAACAAAATAACGTTATATACTCGCGTTATATGATTATAAAACAAATATGTTCATATTACTGCAAACATGTAACGCGTTTCAAACGACAGATTTGTGCGTTGTATATTTAACTTGTGCGTTGTAACTTTATTGATTTATTTCATAACATGGGATTTCACAGTGTCTTAACACATTTATCACATTAAAACCTTGTTATGACGTGTTGTAACCCATGTAATACATTTGATTGGCTGACCGCATCGACTTAATTACGTATTTATATTATGCGCCAACGTTATGGAAAACGAACAAAACGAACACGCTCCAAATGCCGTCCCTAATGGCACGACAAAGCAACGACGTTTTCACGTTGACGTCATCGTATTTTAAACGTCATTAGAAGCGTCCGTGACTCAGTAAAATCAATTCAATTGTTAAAATGTTAGGTAATATGAAATGTTTGCAAAGAACGGGAACCTATAATATGACATATGTATAAGATATTTATTGCTAGTATTAAAACTATTGTTCTGTGTTGATCTTTTCAACTCGATGCGAAAATATTCAATGGCGTCTTTAAATAAATACCCATACTAGATTATTACATATGTAAGTTCCTTCATCCCACTGTGATATATTCCATAGTATGATTACAATGAGTGCTATCTAGAGTGTACAGTCATATAGAGAATAATAGGTTAGTGCTGTGAATGGGAAAAAATATCTAGCAAGGCTTAGGAAACGGGATGGGCGAGGCTCTGCCGAACACATCCCGTTTCCGTGCCGAGCCAGATATCTTTTCGATTCACGGCACTAACCTACTATTCTATTTATCCCGTCAACATTACAAATAGCTTTAAAATGCAAGAAATAACCCCAGCCTCATCTCCAAATCGTATTGATAGGATATCAAAAATACACACGCACTGTGTTGACGGGATAATTCATATACAGTGCGTATGTGCCGTGAAACACGGTGCCGTGAAACATTTGTAATATCCTGTCAATACGACCTAATCACTGCGTATGAATATGTGCGGTTGTCATAATACGATGTCCTAGTAACATAAGGTCGTAAGTGGTATGCTTTAGCATAGCAGTTACGACATTATGTTACTAGACCATCGAATTATAGTCGATTCTCCGATTTTGAGGATGCGGCTGGGGTTATTTTTTTTTGCATTTTAAATATATTTGTAGTGTTGACGGGATAAATAGAATAGTAGGCTAGTGCCATGAAATGGAAACATGCTTGGTGAGGCACGGAAACGGGATGTGCTCGACAGAGCCTCGCCCATCCCGTTTCCTAAGCGTTGCCATATATGTTTTTCCATTCACGGCACTAATCTACTATTCTTTATAACCGTAGTATTTATATTTCACAATGTGTGTCTTCTGGTACAGCTATGGACGATATGCATTTATCACAGTATGTATAACCACAGTCAGATACAATCTAGCTCATTGGAATCTCATCAAATAAAATACAATATTTCGACAAAATGATTTAGTCTTGTATGCATGTATATGTATGTTCAGGTTTTTTGCATTGTATTAAGCGAACTCCACATCAATGTTTATTTATTGTTTGCCCTAGTTTCTCAACCAATGAAAGCACAGTATTTCATCTCAATTAATCGCCTATTACGACGCTTTCTCCAATATAAGGTTTGCTCATGTCCAGCCGTGTGCAAACGATTGCTGTGGCCAGAGGGAACTGTTTGAACCCCAAGGCCGCAGACCGCGGGTTCAAACAGTTCCCGAGGGCCACAGGAAACGATTGCACACGGCTGGACATGATCAAACGTTATTGTTACATTTCCAACAAAAAACTGATGTAATTGAGCATTATATTCAGTAGTATTTTCAGTACTTTTATAAAATCGTCCCATTCACGTAGATAATTTTCGATAAGCATATTCCGGGGCCGCGTAATGAAAGTCATGAACGTCATGAAGTAGTGACGTCATGAAGGCACTTCCGCGTAGTGACGTCATGAAGGCAATTCCATTACGCGCGGCCCCGGAATGAGCATTGCCTAAAGCCATGTGCAAACAGCACGCTCTATTTGTTTGCACATGTGCAAACAACGGAAACCATGTAACAATATATATTAAATCTTGCAATACGTACGAATGTATATTTAAAACAGATGTCAAGTTGATGTAATTTCCTGTGACGCGAACCAAGTCAACGCGTGTGCAGTATATTTAGTATCGATTCGGTGTAAAACCGCCAATCACGTACATTGTACTATGATCGTGATTTGAAAGCGTGTATGGCGGCGCTCCGTTCAAACGTAACATGTGAATGCGATAGGGCGTGGCAAACAATAAGTACGTTATTATTGTTAACATATTGAATCTATAATCAACTAATTTATCGTTCGCTACCTCTCACTACAAAATTAATTTATTAAAAATTCCATATATGAACTATAACTATTACTAATACCTCGTTAAATAATGTATAAATAAATAAACGCCTTCTGAGAAACAGCGCCTTTAAGCAAAGATTTCCGCCGGCGACCAGAGGATTACGTAGTTTACGTACCGTGCCTGGAAGACCCGCCGGCACCTCTAGTGCGTCGTTGCCGTTAACGCCGTCATCCGCCATGTCCAGGGTACTAAACCGTGACACTCCAATGACTGTGATACTTGTACTCAACTAGTTGCGAACAGTAGCTATTGTAATGTACTCCCGTCTCGTACGTAGCCAGACGGACAGTACTGGAGTTGATGGAAAGAGTTACTGTTCGCAATTCAACTAGTTGCGAACAGTAACTCTTGCAATATACTCCCGTACCGTCCGTAGCCAGGCGTTACTGTTCGCAACCAGTACACAACGTATGTGCTCAAATTTGGCAGAACGAAATGAAATGACCCAAACAGCTTATTAAATAAACCTTAGCTGCATAATGTGGCTGTGACTGGAGAAATCGGTTTGTGGCATGGATTTATTGACCAGTGTAGCTCGTGAACAAATATCGCACTCTTGTAGCCTGATAATAATCTATATTTCTTGTTACAAGCATGGCAGGTGTTTCATCGGTGGAATGGCGAACAGTGCAGATCCTGATCAGACTGTGCGGATGCACAGGCTGATCTGGATCTACACTGGTCGCAAAACACTTAAGTCCAAGTCACAGCAACACTATATATAGATGCATGCATCAATAGTATAATAGTACTGGTCACGTAGTAAATATATGTGGAAGTTAGGAGTGACATTGTACGGGTCTATGCTGTATAAGGTATTAGGTCATCGATAGATACACTTGGTTTCAATGATAATTGCTTCATAACAGTGATGTGATATATGCATATAACATATGTGAATATTGTCTTGTTACTGTATACTATATGGAGCATTGCGTTGCAATTTCCGCCATCTTTGTATGTACAAGACATCTTACAGTTACACCACTTCGTACGTTTGACACATACAGCAAATAATATTACAGTAAACCAAATAAAAGTTGGTGCAATACATAAGAGACGGATATGACAACGGCAAGCTATAAATATTATGCCCGCAAACTATACAAAAGACGAGATATCGGAGCATTTCTGCCATTAATCTCAAATTAAATTTTTATGTGTGAACTTTTCAATCTGATGCACAGCCTATATTAGTGTACACGTTACCCATAGGTAAAGCCATATTTACTCTCACAGTAGGTGAGTAGGTGAGGGACAATCTACTCAGGTAACTGCCTATGATGTCACTGGCTTTGATAGCAGAGTACAGTAGTGGGTATATATGATATGTGTTGTGTGGTTTACCTGCTAAAAGTGATACACTGTGCGATTTTCTGTGTATGAGGCTATTTATAATGGTGGTTCATATTGTTAAAACACAGGCACAAACCTGTCCAGAAGACTGACATATTATACAGTTTGGTGCGATATAATTAATAAGAGTTGCGTTCTACTGTCTTTTATACATGTGAGTAACTACATTATATCATATGTTCTACTTCACATTTTGAGTTCTTTTTCAAACGGCAGAACAGGTGAAATTGGCTGATGGCTGGAACACACGAAGATGGCCGGCTTGGCCACTCCATGTGCCATATATGATACAGTAACAAGACAGTGTTCACATATATATTATACATATATTCTATCGCATTTACGAAGCAATTATCTTTGAGTCAAACAATGATCAGGTATAGAACGGGTCCATACGGTATACAAAGAGTCTCTTTGAGTTTTCTTCAATCATGTTTCACATTTTCGTGATTTGTACTACATGTACTTGTATCTATGTGCATGTGTCAAATTGTAAATACAGCATTGTTTAAGCAAAAAAAAAAACGTTATAAATTTGACCCGCAATCTGTAGAAAAAAATGGAAATACTCTTAATCGGCAAACCAAATTAACAAAATGAATATTGGCTAAACTCAAACTATTACACCAGAATGTCACTATACATGTACATGTATTGGTTACGTGTTTTTTTGCGTTTCACGAAATTCAACACTGTAGGCGCCCCAAGTGCACTACGCGGAATGCCGCGGTTCAAACACAATCAGATAATTACGTCATATCAAACTTGAGCCCGGCCTTGGAATTACCTCCCGTGTCGCATCGCCGTATTTCGCCGATATTGATTTCGAAATTCAGTAATATTTTCCGTAAATGACGTCGAAAGTGACAAAAAAAAATCAGAGCTCATGCGGAATTGAATTCCGCATGAGCTCTGATTTTCTTTGTCAATTTTCGATGTCATTTACGGAAGATATCGCATTTTTTATAAATCCATATCGAAAAAAACGGTGATGCGATAAGCGATGTAGGTAATGCCGGGGCCGGACGGAATGTCAACTATATGTATGCTAACACGCATTTGAAACAGTTGACACAATTAGTACAAAAACATGCATGAAAAAAGTAAACTGCATTAATTATATCAGATAATGTACTTTTTTATTTTTAGTTGGACACATTTGGGACTTTACATATGCTGTTCCGGTGGTTTATGAGGTTTATATGTAAGTCCGCCATATGAGCGATCAAATACATGCAGACCTGTGTAAGTTGCAATCACGAACAGAAAGTATCCACCGAGCAAAATCGCAGCGAATTTCTTCAAGATTAAACTCTGGTGTTCCAGTATAGTGTTTTGTTTGTTTTTGTCAGTTGGGTTTTAACGGCCTATCAACAGCTAATGTCATTTAAGGCAGGGTCAATGGGTTTAGTACTAAATTCCATGTATGACATGTACAGAACATGTACAAATAATGTTTTATTAGTTGTCATGGAGTACTCATATGTACTCATATTTAAACGGAGAATAATCAGTTATACCTATGCATAGGCATATGCAATTCTTGTTGGCACGAACATATATGGTGGCTCAATAGGGACAATATTATTGTATTCATCGTTCTTGCGCAGTTAAAGGGCGAAAATTAAGAACATTACAGTACGTTATTGCTAAATGTACACGGTGTACAGACAGCAATAATTTTAATATTCTCAAGTTTCGTATACTCGGCGCAAAATAGAAGCGAAGGAACGAACATTACCACCTTTACCGCACACACAACAATTGTCGTCTGCTGTTGCTGTTATATCTTGCCTGATTTCTCAATACAAAAATGGTTTGACAGCACTTCAGAATCATTTCCAATGGAAATGATTCTGAAGTGCTGTCAAAGCATGTTGTAAATTATTCTAAAGTGCTGTCAAAGCATGATATTGATTATAAAAATGGAAAATAGACAATAAACAGCCGACGACAAAAAAATAAGATAGCGGTGTAAGGGTTAAGGTCAATTTCTACGCAGCGTAGAATCTAACGTTAACGTTCATAGTTCGCTACGTTAATTGTATCATTCCTAGGCGTCATAGAAACAAACAAAAAACACGAAGTTTAAATTATTTTTCGTTTCTCGTCGGGGTAGAAAGAAAGAGACTAACTATGTCCCTGAAATGCTACCGTGAAACTGAATACTTTGTTTGTTTATAATTATCTAGTACATCGTGTGTGAGTGTTTATTACAGCTGTGACTGTGTCTACGGAAATTGGACTTATCTACTCTATGACCAGTGTAGGCCCAGATCACCCTGCGTATTAGCGCAGTCTGATCAGGGTCTACATAGGTCAGCATTCAGTCGGTAAAATAGCCATTATACCACTAAAAATATTACAAGTGCTTGTTTTGATCATACAGTGGAACCTATCTATACCGGACACCACGAAACCACATGTGATATTATTTCTGATGAGTTTCTTGGTCATTTATATCAGGTTATAATGTCTCATCATGATCACATAGCAAACATCTATGGCTCAGAATGATCAAATGCCTCATTTACAGTAAAACGGCGCTAAATCGGACACCCTGGGGACCTCCCAGGGTGTCCGGTTTAGCGAGGTTTCACTGTATTTTAATTATGTATCATTATCAGATTGTCTGAAATCGCTAGCAGATTTAAATCCAGGCTTAAAATAAATGACTTACGTCCCATTTCTCCCATTTCTCTAGTCACAATCACAGCCGCTGACAAAATACACCTTACAGTGGGGTCAGCGTGTAAGTGCACACACGAACGAACACGACAGGTTGGTTCCAACCTGTCGTGTTCGTTCGTGTGTACACTTACACGCTGACCCCATTGTACAATGTTTCTGACTACTGTCTGTTTCACGAAACCGGTGCAAATTTTACGGTCATATAAACAATGCAAATTTTTCTTTCGACAGTATTACAAATTTAAGAATGAGTTTTCTTCCTATTTCGTGAAATTTGGTTAAATATTGATTATATTACGAAAACAATATTTGTCTATGGGAATTTAACATGGGGAAACATGAGGTGGAGGAGCTATGGGAGGAGTTAAGAAGAGTTGTCAGAAGACAACGAAGCCAGCCTGTTGGCAGCCTTCATTCAAACTTGGCACAGTTGTATAACAAACATGAATATTATATAACTTGACCTTGGGTTAAGGGGTGTGCGGTGGACCTTGACATTGGGGTCAGTGGTGGAAGGTGGATCGTGGATTTGCTATAGCATGATATAGCATATTAAGATGAATGCATGTATGAAATATCAATGCGCTCCTTGAAAACAGAAGTAAAACAAAATTTAACCAAACGTTAAGTTTATGAACACACGAAGTTGGTGATTTTCTACAGCATGATAGCTATTTACATGAGGAATGCATGTATGAATGTGCTAAGTATATGACCTTGGGGAAGGGGTGGGTCATGGATTTGTTGTAGCACAACAGAGGATCATCAAATGAATGGATGTATGAAATATCAAGGCGTTCCCTGTAAACAGAAGTTATAAAAATACATTTACTCCAACGTTTAGTTTATGATGTTCATCTTGGAGAAAGGGGTGGGGTGGGTCATGGATTTGCTGTAGCACAATAGAGGATCATCAGATGAATGCATGTATTAAATATCAAAGCGTTCCTTGTAAAGAAACAGAAGTTACACAACATTTACCACAACGTTAAGTTTATGAACATGCTAAGTTTGTGACCTTGACCTTGGGGAAAGGGTAAGGAGTAAGGGTTGGGTGGTGGGAACAACATGATAGAGGGTCATCTGAGGAATGCATGTATGACATATCAAGGCGTTCCATGAAAGGAAACAGATGTTATAAGACATTTGCCCCAACGTTAAGTTTATGAATGTGCTACGGTTGTGACCTTGACCTTGGGGAAAGTGATGGGGGTGGGTTATGGATTTGCTATAGCAGCAAGATAGAGTATCATCAGATGAATGCATGTATGAAATATCAAGGCGTTCCCTGTAAAGACACAGAAATTATAAAAAGACATTTACTCCAATGTTAAGTTTATGATGTTGATCGTGGGGAAAGGGGTGAGTGTGTGTCATGGATTCGCTGTAGCACAATAGAGGATAATCAGATGAATGCATCTTTGAAATATCAACGCGTTGCCTGTAAAGAAACAGAAGTTACACAACATTTACCCCAGCGTTAAGTTTATGAACATGCTAAGTTTGTGACCTTGACCTTGGGATAAGGGTGGTGCGTTGTGGCTTTGCTACATCATGATAGAGGGTCATCTGAGGAATGCATGTATGAAATATCAAGACGTTCCATGAAAGGAAACATATCTTATAAGACATTTAACACAACGTTAAGTTTATGAATGTGCTAAGTTTGTGACCATGACCTTGCGGTAAGGGGTGGGTTAGGTCATGACTTTGCTACAGCACGATAGAGTATCATCAAATTAATGCATGTATGAAATATCAAGTCGTTCCATGGAAGGAAACAGATGTTATAAGACATGTATCCAAACGTTACGTTTATGAATGTGCTAAGTTTGTGACCTTGACCTTCGGGAAAGGGGTGGGTCATGTAATTGCTATAGCACGATAGAGTATCATCAGATGAATGCATGTATTGAATATCAACGCGTTCCCTGCAAAGACACAGACGTTATAAAAATACATTTTCCCCAACGTTAAGTTTATGATGTAGCTCTTGTGGAAAGGGGTGGGGGAAGGGTCATGTATTTGATGTAGCACAATAGAGGATCATCAGATGAATGCATCTTTGAAATATCAAAGCCTTGCCTGTAACGACACAGAAGTTACACATCTTTTACCTCAGTGTTAAGTTTATGAACATGCTAAGTTTGTGACCTTGACCTTGGGGTAAGGGTTGGGTGGTGCGTTGTGGACTTGCGACTGTATGATAGAGGGTCATCTGAGGGATGCATGTATGAAATATCAAGGCGTTCCATGAAAGGAAACAGATGTTATAAGACATTTACCCCAACGTTAAGTTTATGAATGTGCTAAATTTGTGACCTTGACCTTAGGATAAAGGGTGGGCGATGGGTAATGGATTTGCTATAACACGATAGGGTATCATCAGATGAATGCAGGCATAAAGAGATCAAGTTGTTCCATGAAGGGAAACAGATGTTATAAGACATTTACCCCAACGTTAAGTTGATGAATGTGCTAAGTTTGTGACCTTGACCTTGGAGAAAGTGGTGGGGGTGGGTCATGGCTTTGCTATAGCGCGATATAGTATCATCAGATGAATGCATGTATGAAATATCAAGGCGTTCCATGATGGAAACAGATGTTATAAGGCATTTATCCCAACGTTAAGTTTATGAATGTGCTAAGTTTGTGACCTTCACCTTCGGGAAAGTAGTGGGTCATGGATTTGCTATATCACGATAGAGTATCATCAGATGAATGCATGAATGAAATGTGAAGACGTTCCATGTAAATAAACAGAAGTTACACAACATTTACCCCAAAATTAAGTTTATGAACATGCTAAAATTGTGACCTTCACCTTGGGGTAATGCTTGGGTGGTGGGTCGTGGATGTGCTACAGCATGATAGAGGGTCATCTGAGGAATGCATGTATGAAATATCAAGGCGTTCCATGGAAGTAAACAGATGTTATAAGACATTTACCCCAACGTTAAGTTTATGAATGTGCTAAGTTTGTGACCTTGACCTTGGGGAAAGGGGTGGGGGTGGGTCATGCATTTGCTATAGCGCGATAGAGTATCAGATGAATGCATGTATGAAATGTCAAGGCGTTCCCTGTAAAGACACAGAAGTTATACAAAGACATTTACTCCAACGTTACATTTATGATGTTGATCTTGGGGAAAGGGGTGGGGTGGATCATGAATTTATTGTAGCACAATAGAGGATACTCAGATGAATGCATTTATGAAATATCAAAGTGTTACCTGTAAAGAAACAGAAGTTACACAACATTTACCCTAGCATTAAGTTTCTGAACATGCTAAGTTTGTGACCTTGATCTTGGGGTAAGGGTTGGGTGGTGGGTTGTGGATTTGCTACAGCCTGATAGAGGATCATCTGAGGAATGCATGTATGAAATAGCAAGGCGTTCCATGAAAGGAAACACATGTTATAAGACACTTACCCCAACGTTAAGTTTATGCGTGTGCTAAGTTTGTGACCTTGACCTTGGGGTAAGGGATGGGCGATGGGTCATGGATTTGCTATAGCACGATAGAGTATTATCAGATGAATGCATGTATGAAATATCAAGGCGTTCCATGAAAGGAAACAGATGTTATAAGACATTTACCTCAACGTTAAGTTTATGAATGTGCTAAGTTTGTGACCTTGACCTTGGGGTAAGCGTTGGGTGTTGGGTCATGGATTTGCTACAGCGTGATAGAGGGTCATCTGAGGAATGCATGTATGAAATAACAAGGTGTTCCTTGAAAGGAAACAGAAGTTATAAGACAATTACCCAAACGTTAAGTTTTTGGACGCCGACGCCGTGAAAATTGACTCCGAAACATGGCTCGATAGCTTGGAAATGATCAAAGAAAGAAAAAGTTAGATCTTGAAAATCGGTCCAGTATTTCTGAAATTCGAAAAATGTTGCCATGTTAAATCCCCATAGATATCTTCACACTGTGCCATGTTAAATCCCCATAGATATCTTCACATTGTGAAGATGTCTATGAGGATTTAACATGGGGAATATTTTCTTCGCAATAGATTCAATATTGGACCAAATTTCACGAAAAAAAAGAAGGCTCATTCTTAAATTTTGCTTTTATTTAATGTTATCGAAAAAAATGGATTGCATTGTTTACATAGCCGTGTAATTTGAGCTCGTTTCGTGCAACATACAGTAGTCTAGCCCCAATACACCCTGGTAATAATGGGGAGGTTTTCACCAGGACACTTTTCACTAAACGTCGAACGACGAAAATGTGAGTACGAATATTTCTATGAATTTACTTACCTCTTAATGTGGTTATTAAATGATAACATTTAACCTGCATGACTTATGAACCAATCAAACCAAATATGTCGCCAAATCGGGTACAAATATAAATTATAGTATTTCCGTTACTAACTTCTTAGTAGTACATGTACGATGTTTAGTGATACGACCAATTGAATAGGGAACATACATAGCTAATCAAATGGAAACATTTCGATATGGATTTATTGTTAAAGTCATGTTTTACATGCATGTCATAAAATGCGGCATACAGTCATGTAATGGCGCAATGGCATGTACACACACATTGCGCACGCACAGACCAGTCAGAAGAACAAATACGCATGTTGTGTCAAACTGAGTGAACACGGTTAAACCGGATCAGAGTCTACAGTGAAAATGTAATGTTAACGGTACATGCCCACTCAGTAGGCACAAACTGCTTTTTATAGGAAATAAATACGTGTATAATTGGGTCACTATTCCGCTAGTTCTAAAAATTACAGGTACAGTGAGGTCAGCGTGTAAGGGCACACACGAACGAACACGACAGGTTGGTTCCAATCTGTTGTGTTCGATCGTGTATGCACTTACACGCTGACCCCACTGTATAATCATTTAGTAATATTTATTTTACTGATAGCGACTCGCGGTGCAAACAGGCTATTTTCATATTCAAATGAAGTATGATATTGTTTAATTATTTATATATCACCTGAAAAAATAATATTTTCGACCAATTATGAAGTATGATTATTGCCTATCAAAACATAAACACATATAATAAATAGTTATGCGCGTTAACATTTTAAGGAAACACGGTTATCGCCCCTGATATCAGTGTGGATATTTACGTCCGATATAAAATGTATAATAATGTCAATCAGTGCGTGGTGTAATGGTGAATGAATGTTTATATTGCCAGAAAATGTCCCAGATGATCGCTCTGATATAGAGCACATTTTGTGCCTACTGAGTGGGCATGTACCTTTAAAATACCAACTTAAACGTTATTTCTTACACTAGACAAGCCAAGTAAGTTCCTACCTAAGAAGATGTTTGTTTGTTTGTTTGTTGGGGTTTAACGGCCTATCAACACCTAAGGTCATTTAAGGCCGGGTCAATGGGGTTAGTACTAAATCCCATATATTACCTGTACAAGTACATGTACATGTTCAAGTACATGTACAAAAGAGGGGGGGGGGAATCCCAAAATCAGAACTGAATATTTACAATAACAAAACTATATATTCAGCCCTGAAATCAGAATAATCCTGATCTGATGCCAGCTCCTCGCCACACCAGAATCACTTGGCCCCACCCAAAAGCAGTAGGATCAGTTATAATCTTACTATTTTTATAATGGACAATAACCCAATTCAACTCCCAGGTAACAAAAGAGCCAAAGATAAAAACGTACCTGAGGGCCAAACCAGGCAAATAGTGATTCCTATAAGGAGGAACCACTACCGTTAATTTACTGCGTCTCGTTCGCCCGACCACCACCCACATATGTCGAAATTTGATGAAATGTTCAAAGCAAATATTCTCCGCATTTGCTTTGAACATTTCGTCGACTTTCGAAGTCATTGATAGAAAATATCACAGTTCCACTGAACAGTTATCATGAAAATCACACATTTTCTTACGTACAAAATCACATGACTGGTCTGAATTATGGAGTGAGTGAGTGAGTGAATAGGGTTTAACGTCCGCTTTTCTGACATAGAGGTACAAGCCTCAGGGAGTCTATACGCAGACGGGTCAACGGGGTCGTGTCCCGTATCCACCTGTCCGAGGGGGGTAAATCCCAACTTCAGAACTCAATATTTACAATCAAAATATATATTCAGTCCTGAATTATGGAATACAACGAGGTATTTCCCTTTGGTCCATTTACAGACTTTCAAGACTGTTTCAATGACGTATTGTGTACGCTTTTAGAGAAGCATGTCAAAGAAATTCAAGACAGGTTCTGAAAAATGTCGTTATTGCATTGGTTGTTAGTCATGACGCAGGTCAATGGCTACACCATTGTCTATAGTGTATGCCTTTGGAAAATGAAAACAACAAATGCACCACAGGCTCTGCCAAAGTATTGACGATCGATGAATCCGAAGCGCAAGGCAGGGTCTACGTTGCTTGTCAATTAATGTGAATTAATTAATTCATGATAATTCCTCATTTATATGAAACCACGTATGACACAATCCTTGTGATTAGTACGTAAAAAGATGTGCGATGTTTCATGAAAAATATTTAAAGAAACTGTGATCAGGGGCGGATCCAGGATTTCAGGTTAGGGGGTGGTGGCGTGACTTCTTAATTGAAATAGTTTACTATATTTTCTAACTAGCACCGTTTCTTTGTCGACCGAGCAGAGCTGGTGAGACTGTTAGGTGGGTGCGGCGGTTGCCATCCGAAATATTGTTGATATGTACATCCCATTTTGCTGCGTTCTGGCGCATTTTAGAGCAAACATATATTTACTCGCCGAATTTTAGAGGGGGGGGGGGGGCGTGTTTTCCCCTACGTGAATCCGCCCTTGGTAATATTTTCGGTAAGCGTTGGAAATTTAAGAACATTCATAGCAAATGCGGAATTCTGTTCCGCATTTGCTCTGAATATTTCATCAACTTTCGTCATATATATTTTCACGAGATATCGCACATCTTGTTAGGTACACAATCACATGGTGTGTTTCATATTACAAACCCTTTCAAATCATGATTTAATATGAAATGATGACAAACTTGCAACACAAAACAATGATAATACACATACAATGTACATGCATATACTGGCAATACATTAAATATAATAGCAACATATTATATAATAATACATGTATTTATATATACATTTTTTATAAATTATAACAGCTGTCAAAATGTCACATACAATATTCAAGGCTTACAATATTAACCAATAATTCCAGCACAAAAATATTTACACAATTCCCTAACATTTGATTGGCCCGTAGGAAGTCTCTGTCCAAAATTTATATCCCAGTAAACTCCCACGCCAAACTACTTTCCGTAACCGCGAGGCGCATTTAAAATAATTCTTAAGAAAACGGAAAATAAACACATTTTCTTGATGAATTTATTTCAAATGCTGGAATTATAAGGAATGAATGGTCTTTTTGTTGAATTTATCGGGGATATGAACTTGGAAAAGTCGCGGGAATACTGGACGAGGCCTTCCGGCCTTCGTCCAGTATTCCCACGACTTTTCCAAGTTTATACCCCGATAAATTCCACAAAAAGGCCATTCATTCCTATAGTAAACGATTGTTGTATGTGGATATAGTGAATTGTAGGTTAGTGTCGTGAATGGAAAAACTATCTGGCAAGGCTTAGGAAACGGGAGAGCCTCGCCCATCACGTTTCCGTGCCGCGCCAGATATGTTTTCCCATTGACGGCACTAACCTATTATTATATTTATAATAAATGAGATAAATGGTACTTAGGCCACAGCAAGTTCTTTCTCTGTTAAACTAAGCGTCCGCGTGCTGGTACGTTTTCAAAGTGGTTCTGTGAAAAAACACACACACTGTGTATGCTATTTCGTTCCCTCGAATTAACAATTCGTTCACACGAAATAACAATTCGGGAACGAATTGTTAATTCGTGTGAACGAATTGTTAAATCGAGGGAACGAATTGATTGTTAATTCGTGGGAACCAGTTGTTAAATTGCGGGAACGAATTGCTATTTCGTGGGAACGAATTAATAAAAAAATAATTCTACGTCCCCTGCGGAGATCCGTAAAACGATGATTAATACATACAGGTCATATACAGTCAAGTATGTGCATGTAGGGGTGCACAGTCCAGTAAACACAAACATTGCACCACTGAAAGACAGTGTCCATGTGCCAGGCACACTTACACTTGGTGCGCATCCCAGTAAGATTCGCCGTTATTTGTGAATCCTTATTTTATGCGTATTCCGTTTCCCATTGAAACACAAAAGAACGCAAGTATACCGTGAGCATATATCGTGACTTCATATTGGTCAGTGCCGGTACTACGTTTCACCTCGCAAGATAGTTCTAATTACCACTAAATTGTTGATTTGATTTATATTTTGTATATTTTGAGGCGCATATCAATTGAGAGTGATATAATAAAACACCTTTTAAGGTTATTTCATTTGCATGTGGATATATGGAACTCGTTCCGCCGCGCATAAAGTCGGGACAATAACTTACTTATAAGGATGGAGTAATCGCTAAGATACGCATACGTTTGTACTATAACATCATCGCGCAAAGAAACGAAATGTCCATACCGAACTAAAGTACAGAGGAGATTGAATACTTATAGGTTATTTGATGTGTATGTGGATACAGTGGGGTCAGCGTGTAAGTGCACACACGAACGAACACGACAGGTTGGTTCCAACCTGTCGTGTTCGTTCGTGTGTGCACTTACACGCTGAAAGTCGCGCAATATCGTTGCGCGGCGGAACGAATGGCATATATATCCACATACAGATCAAATAACCTCTTTATTATATACGTAAATCACTCACAATTGACATGCGCCTCGAAAAATATACAAAATAAAAATGATCCAAATTACATGTTGAAAAGTAGTTCCGGCGATGATCAATTGAACTCACGAAACGTCAATATGGAGACATATTGACGGCTGGCGTTTCATCGTGTTTCAATGGGAAATGACTGTACGTATATAGTACATACATTTACATGACAACTTAATAGGTGAAAAACATAATATGAACACAATACAAGTTACAATATTTCACCCGGATTGTGAATGATTAGTGCATGGAAAGACATCATTAATGACGATTATTTTTCATTTGGGAAAATAGCTTCCATAACCACGATTATTATATATTACGTACTTTCGTTTCCAATTCAGTGAAAGACAATGCAACGCAAGACGTGAATATTTTTCCATACTGACGTCTTGTGAGTTCATATTGGTCAGTGCCGGAACTACGTTTCACATCGCAAAATGTTCCTTCTAAATCACCACTAATTTGTTTATTTATTTATAGTTTGTATATTTTTAAGCGCATATAAATTGCGAATGCTGTACTTATATAATAAAAAGGTTATTTGATTTGTATGTGGATATGCATATATCCACATATAAACCAAATAACCTATACTTATTGACTTCACGATAGTGTTAATTCAGAATATCCTGTTCAGTGTTCTGTCGGCGACTAATTTAGCTCTATTTATGTACATAACAAAATGTAAGCCCCCAAATGACTGACGGGCATGCCAAATTAAAAGCAAAACAATATAGTCTAATTCCCGGCCATCGTGATCAAATAAGTTTCTAATTCCAGAAGATGAATATAACATATGCAAATATTTTCGAACACCCGATATCTCCACCAGAAGACACAGTGGGGCTGTCTATATTCAATTCCTGTCGTTGGTCTATTGTACTGTCTAATCCCGAAGCCGGTGTCCACCTCTACCGGCTGGCTGGGTAGACTATAATAGCTGCATAATGTATATATTTCATTATTTAATGGCGTTTAACGGCATGTCAACAGCTAAGTAAAAGCTATCGTTCACATTTTGGATTTTTATGCAATTAAATGCGAGGGAGCGATAGCTGACTTATAGTTCAGGCAAGTATACAGCGCACTGTCCCATTCGCGTATTGATTTTCCAATTTCCTGTCGAACAGTTAATCATTAAATCTGGTAATACACAACTTATTGTGGTTAAACGTTGCAATATGTGAAATAAGTGGAGCACAATACTGTCCAGCGATTGACTTTTTTGAAAGTAGGGCGAACTATATAGAGGATATTCATACGCAACGAATATGACATACATGTATATGTTCATCGAGTGGTGTGAAATGTCCATATTTCACTCGTGAAATATGGACATTTCACACCACTCGATGAACATATATGTCATATTCGTTGCAAAAATATGAATATTCTATTTATTATATACCACTCCATGGAAATTAGCAGTTTTTTTAGACTGTATACGGTAATGAATGTATTTGCAGCCTATTTGCAGTCCGGCACTGCAGGTGCGCGTTATGAATATAGAATAATAATAATAATAATAATAATAGTCTTTATTTTGAGAGGGTAACACATTTAGTTTTCACTAATCTTCCATGTGGCCCTCATAGCGGAAGTAGTCGTATTTTCACCGGAAGATGTTTATTTCATCGATGAGAACATATTACTTTTATTTACATCGTATAACTATGTATTTCATGGGTAGGTACATAATAAAATGTAATTTTATTTTTACTCTAGTTTCTCGACCCATGAAAGAACGGCATTTCGTCGCATATTGCGACACTTTCGCTAATATATATTAAATTAATCATTAATGTTCGGCGCTATATTTAGAACTGATTTTATGCCTTTTTGTTATCAGCCCACGAGATGCTAAATCGAAATTAATGTATTAAAAATTCAATATGTGAATTATAACTATTACTTAGAGCCGCATAAATAAATCGAATAACATGAATGCGAAATTGTTAAAATAACAGTGTTTGAAAATTCACACGGACAGTGAATTGCTTACAATATAAATTGTAATGGTCGCTATATGAAAGGACATTGAAACTGGAAATAAAGAGTGGGCTTAGTATCAGTATAAATAAACGTACTGTATTATACTAATAGTCATATGATATGAATATGAAATGCACACTAAGTCATATGACAAACACATGCACACCAGGGGCCCGTTTCACTAAACTTCGTACGACGAAAATGTTCGGAAGTACACATTTATAATTGTCTGGAAATTTCAATTGATGGATTTACATTTATTGAGCATAGGCTGCATATGCAGCATATGCTCAATAAATGTAAATCCACATGTAAAGAGTGTTACTGTGAAATTTACAGACTATCATGTTTTTGCACTTACGAACATTTTAGTCGTACGAAGTTTAGTGAAACGTCGCACAGTTGTGTACATATTTATCATGTAATCCTATTGTTATAGACATACATGACACATCATATATTGTCTGTCTACTAAACTACAGTAAATTGCACATTGCTGACACACGTGATATTAAAATATTGACGCAAGCCAGGTATGGACCACTGTCTATTTCACGAAACCTGCCCACATTTTACGGCCATATAAATAATGCAAAAACAATATATGTTTGGATAATATTAAATTATAGCAGAATTTAAGAATGAGCCTACTTTTTATTGAAATTTGGTCAAATATTTATTTTATTACGAACACATGTCTGTCTATGGAAATTTAACATGGTGGAAAAGGAGGTAGAGGAGTTGTGGGAGGAGTCAGAAAACAGATTTTGGAAATTGACTCTGAAACCTTGCCAGATAGCTTGGAAATGATCTAAGAAAACGAAAGTTATATTTTGAAGATCGGTCCAGTATTTCTGAAATTCTAAAAACTTCCCCATGTTAAATCCCCATAGACATATTCACTCTGTGAATATGTCTATGGGGATTTAACATGAGGAAATTGTTTTGTTCGCAATAAATTAAATATTTGAACACATTTCACGAAATGAAAGGAAGGTTAATTCTTAAATTTTCCTTTAATATAATATTATCGAAAAAGAGATTGTTTTGGCATTGCTTATATGGCCGTAACATTTTGACAGCTTTAGTGAAACGGACGGTAATTATATGTACAGGAATATCTTATCCGACGTGGCTACATTTACCTTATTCTGACATAGAACATTCAACAAACTAATTGTTATAATTGGTTTTTGTCCGTGCCATCTACATATCAATATGCTGAATAGTTAACTGGGAGTTATATGGTAGCCCTGGACATTACCAACGTATCGAATTTGCGTATCACGTTTTTGTTCAGTTGTGATGACTTGTCTCCCTTCGCAACTCCCTCAACTTCGCTCCTCGCGACTCGTCTCCCTTTGAAACATACGCAACTCATTCCCCATGAGTTGTCTCCCTGTCATGTCATACTGAATTCACGTGACCGTGTTGTCATTCCAGCATATACAATGTACATGTCACTTGTACTCTCCACTCAGCCTTTGGTGTAGCACTATGTTGAAATACTGGCCTAACATACTAGCATTGAACTCCAGGTAAGCATCATATTAACACCATATTTTCGAATGTTTAACATCTTTCTTACGTCCCAGTTGCGACAATCTCGCCCACTATTCGTGATTCTTAAAGGTGCATGACCACTCAGTAGGCACAAAGTGTTCTTTATATCAGATACATCATCCGAGATAGTTTCTGCCAAAATAAACATGCGTTCACCATTACCCCAAATATTGATTGGAATTATTATGCATTTTATATCAGACGTAAATTTCCACATTGATATAAGGGGCGATAACCGTGTTTTCTTAAAATGTTAACAGACTTTACTAGTTATTCTCTGTATTTATTCTGTGATGTGCAATGATCATATTTTATAACCTGTCAAAAATATTTATTTTTTCAGGTGACGCAATTAATTGGTATAAATAATTAAAAAATATCATGCCTCATTTGCATGTGAAAATAGCCTGATACCACCGCGAGTCACTATCAGTAAAATAATTATTACTAAATGATTATATCTGTATAGCAGGCACTCGTAATTTTTAGAACTGGTGGAATAGTGACACATTTATAGTTTATACACTTATTTAATTCCTATAAAGAACAGTTCGTGTCTACTGAGTGGGAATATACCTTTAACACGGTAGATATAGTAAGTCACGTGCACCTGAGTTTTTAGGCCAATTTCAAGCTGAACTGTCTTGAATATTTCAACAACTGATGGGGCAATTATATACCAGAAAGTGAAGTGCAGATACCCCGGGACGTGACATACAGTGGAACCTCTCTACACCGGACACCTATTGTGTCGATTGATAGCGGTTCCACTGTATACGTTGAAATGAATTCACAGCGGGTGGCGTATAACAAAACAAAAAAAAACATTGCTTAACCCTTTCACCCCTAAGTAACTGGAACGGATTTTGATATGTCAATTTTGCAGCCAATTTAATCATCACAAAATGATTTTCAGACTAGCCCATTTATGAAAAGGGAGCATTTTTTGTTCTTAAAAAATATGAAAATTACTTTCAAAAAGTGCAGATCCTGATGAGACGGCTCGTTACGAGCCAGATCATCTGGATCTGCACTGTTTGCATAAACCACTATAGCGGGCTTTCGGGTGCAAAGGGTTAAGCTGGGGCGTCCTCAAAATAATTCGGTGGAACCTGTATCAATCCAAATGTTTATGCAAATAAACGAAACGAATCATAGTTGCAATATGGCGCTTATCTGGAGCCCTGTAGTATGAAATCATTTACGTTCTATGTCTCCGTCGTCGCCGACGTCGTCTGCTGTAGTTAATCTCCCAGGGAATATCCCCTCGCAACGGGCCTTCATTCACTGAAATAAAGATGAAAGCACGGGTTAACACATACATGGTTGGTAATCAGATAGTCGTTTGCAATTTTAAGCGGTTTGCTATGTCGAGCGGAATCTGAGATTTGTAGTACAGATTAATCGAACTGCGTGATTGCGGCGAGTTTACATTTCGAATCAATGCTAACAAGGATGTATACACACGGGCATTCTGCAACATTTACGGAGCCGTAGGTGTCACCGTACCAACGCCGTGCAAATACGTTTTTAACAGCGTAGTTTCTGAGCATCTCGCGATTGGAGTAACAATTATACACATTTTAGTACTGTTTTAACCCTTTGAACCCGAAATCCCGCTATAGCGGTTTATGCAAAAAGTGCAGATCCAGATGAGCCGGCTCGTAACGAGCCGTCTCATCAGGATCTGCACTTTTTGCAAGTAATTTTCATATTTCTTAGAAAAAAAACACCCCATTTTCATAAATGGACGAATCTGAAAATCATTTTGTGACCATTGGATTGGTCATAACATTAGCATATCACAGTCCATTCCAGTTCCTTATGGTTGAAAGGGTTAAGAACAATTTGGCCATCAGTTTCTGATGGCTAAATTGTTCTGGAAGTAATACTAAAATGTGTATGTAAACATAAAATACGTATTTGTTCGTGAGCTCACTGTAGTTTTTAAAACATGTTAATGGAAATAAATGACAAAACTTAATTAACATAAGTTAGAAAATATGCCTCATCCATATTAGTCAGTGGCGAAATGTTTCATTATTTAACAACATATTCGGAAATTACAGTTATTTAGAATTGTTTTCAACACATGCATAGTTGAGTACAAACGTGCATACAATGAGAGAAGATAAAACATGGCATACAGGAAACCAATCAAACCAATTAGGCTTTGAATTAAACATGATGCTACATAAGTGTTCAATCTTCAGTGTATACACGTACATGTAGTAAATTATGTTGTATGTTATGATACAATATTATAGGAATGAATGACCTTTTTGTGGAATTTATCGGGGTATAAACTTGGAAAAGTCGCGGGAATACTGGACGAAGGCCGGAAGGCCTCGTCCAGTATTCCCGCGACTTTTCCAAGTTTATATCCCCGATAAATTCCACAAAAAGGCCATTCATTCCTTACAATTCCAGCATTTGAAATAAATTCATCAAGAAAATGTGTTTATTTTCCGTTTTCTTAAGAATTATTTTAACTGCGCCTCACGGTTACGGAAAGTAGTTCGGCGTGGGAGTTTACTGGGATATACATTTTGGACAGAGACTTGCTACGGGCCAATCAAATGTTAGGGAATTGTGTACATATTTTTGTGCTGGAATTATAGTACTTTATATCTATATTCTACACAATGATAGAAGCCACATAATTATATATTATGGGAAACCAATAACATAAGTTGTTAAACAGGAATGTAGAGACATAATTGTCAAGTTGCACTTACAGAGACATGTATGTGCAATGTATACTTTGGACTGTAGGTGAAAGATACGATACATTCGATACAAATAATTGTAAGGTTATATTGATGTATGTACGTCTTTCCTCAAACGAGACGTACATGTATCTCTCACCAATATACATATACACGCATACAATATGAACCGTGCATCATCACAATAGAGTGAACATTATCCGCTTCATGTGGCTTAAAGCTTGAGAGAGGGAATATTATATGCGTGTATACCAACAATGTATTGGGGTGGGGGTGGGGCACACACTTATTAATCTGACTTATAAAACGACACATGATGGCCATGCACGTGATCACATATACACTCTACTAATTATATCACATATAAACATTATCATCCAATAGACAGTATTCATGTGTGCTTCATGCAACAACAACAATAAATATTTATTGTTTAATTCCATCGGCATTGATTAAACTATCAATGAAATGATAGTTTAATCAATGCCGATATTACATGCAACAACAACAATAAATATGTATTGTTTACTTCCAGGTGTACATCATTTCATTGATAGTTTAATCAATGCCGATATTACATCGGCATTGATTAAACTATCAATGAAATGATAGTTTAATCAATGCCGATATTACATGCAACAACAACAATATATATGTATTGTTTAATTCCAGGTTTAAATGTACATCACTTCATTGATAGCTTAAGCAATGCCGATATTACATCGGCATTGATTAAACTATCAATGAAATGATGCTCTACGGTCACTGATGAGTGATGCATGCATATCGTAGCTGTTGTCTAATTCGTGCAATGAATCAGTAGTTCTTTTGTAGGCCCATTGAATGTACAATGTCTCGTGCGTGTCTCTTTATGTAATATGCAACTGTCGATTGTTTATTTTGATATCACCGCATATAAAGAATAACTGCTTGTTAATATACGTTTTAAATGAACTCATAATTAATTAATTAGTTTTATTATATACCTACCCATGATTACTAGTTATAGGATGTAAATACAAGTCATATGTTCTCATCGATGAAATAAACAACTTCCGGTAAAAATACGACTACTTCCGCTATCTATATTCATAAAATCTATGTTCGGCAAAACAGCGCAAATAGGCATTCATTACCGTACACATTCATTACCGTATACAGTCTAAAAAACTGCGTATACAGTCTAAAAAACTGCTAATTTCCATAGAGCGGTATATAATAAAATGGAATATTCATATTTTTGCAACGAATATGACATATATGTTCATCTGGTGGTGTGAAATGTCCATATTTCACTCGTGCCTAACGGCATTCGTGAAATATGGACATTTCACACCCACTCGATGAACATATATGTCATATTCGTTGCAAAAAAAATATGAATATCCTCTATGTGTTATTGCATTCAATGGTAATTGGCTGAACTCGTGTCCCATAGTATCACTATCATCTTAGCTAACGGTTTACGACATTATGATGTCAGTCATTACAACCGAGTATTCCTACACCCATAATGACCATGATACAACGAACATGTATACACTGCTGATAGTAGTACATATTAGTGATACATATTTATATATAAACATTTCCTAGGATGTATGTTGACAGTTATATGTGTTATTTAATAAGAAATTACATCGCTTAAACAAAGGTAATAACAAAAAAGTTTACATAACAAAGAATGGAAAATAAATATGTGTATCGTGCATTGGATTTGCCAATTGGTAGTTACACACAGAAGAAAACAAAGAAATCCAGCCATTCCACAAAGTAAAGTGACTATGCCAAGAATGAGATGTGTTCTCTGAAAATGGCCACTTTCACTAGGCAACATAACCTTATCACCACATAGGTGCATGTTGCATAGCATAAATTACAATGTATGTACTGTCTGTTCCACGTTTTGCTGCCGACGAACTTTTGGCTATTAAACACATTAAATCTGAAAAATATTTAAAAGTAAGTACATTTTTATCAATAAGAAAAAAGGCACTCTCCCCAAAAAAAATTATTTCATGAAATTCCATCAAATATTGATTTTATTGCGAAAAAAACGATTTTTCTATGGGAATTCATCAAACAAATATTTTTTGAGGAGGGTGACTTTTTTTTATTGATAAAAAAGTACTTACTTTTAAATATTTTTTATATTGAATGTGTTTATGGCCAAACATTCGTCGGCAGCAAAACGTGGAACAGACAGTAGTCGTTGGACGATCTGTAGGCTTAAACTAAATTAACGGAATGTTCTGTCTGTAACGCAGGGCGACTTACGTTACAGACAGAGAATTCCGGTTAAAACTAAATTCGATTGAACATCATGTTCAGTCTTAATGGATTTGTAGCTGATCAGATGTTTCTATAATCGATTCAGGCTTTTCGCCCGTTAACCCTTTCAACACCACATACCTCTATAGAGACAATGTTTGCAAACAGTGCAGATCCAGATGAGCCGGCTCGTAACGAGCCGTCTCATCAGGATTTCCACTGTTTGTTAATAATTTTATACGTCGTACAGATTACCCTTTTAGAAGAATGGGATAATTTGAATGAACAAAATTAATGAAATAGCGTGAAACAGTGGCATGGAACATCCTATTAAGTTACTTGGTTTTGAAAGGGTTAAACAGCAATATGTCAGCACTGCAATAACAACAGAAACGTTCAGCAATAAAAGTCAGTGTCCTGACCCAGCGCTAGGTAGCCACACTGGATCAGTTATTATGCACAGGTGAGAAACCTCTAGGAGGACTTATCGTTAAGCCGTAAATAAATCAGGATTGAATTCGTCGTCAGGGCCCCAGATAAGGAATTAGTAATTGAGTATTCTCGCTCCATCATTTCTGAAGCAATTGGGCATTTCAAAATTTTAACTGGATAAAATAAAATCACACTACTGTTTACACATCAACAGACAGCAACAATTATTGAATAGTTTGCTTCGAAATGAAAACATGTATTGGCATTTGATTAGAAGTGTCTCCTTGGAGACAATTCTAATGAAATACAAATGTGTGTTTTCATGGAATATAATACAAATAGGCTATATTTGTTGTCTGTTTATTGTTTTCTGCAGCATGATAAAGGTACCACAAATCTTTTATTGCTTTTTGATACACGCTACTTCTGATTTCAATTGGGTTTTTGGCAATTTTAATTGGGTATTTAAGCAAATACGCAGCTTATCTGGAGCTCTGGTCGTTAAGGTGTACGTATCCCTTTGAACCTCCAAAATGTTACGATGAACAAACACATTATAGCATGGAGAACTCATCACATATAACCACCAGAACTGCACTGCGGGTACATGCACTTGCACAACAATAATTTAACACTGAATGCTGCATATGCATGTAGCAGGAAATTATGCTGCGAGACAAATTCTGTGCATCATAATAGTTTACACTATGCAGTGGGGTCAGCGTGTAAGTGCACACACGAACGAACACGACAGGTTGCATAGATTCCGCTGGAGAAAATAAAAAAATCGCCAATTAAAAAAATAAAATAAAAAAATAACCAATAGGATAAAAATTACAATTTTCGAATTTTGTTTTTATTTTTTTTCGAAAATTGTAATTTTTTATCGCCAATTGTTTATTTTTATCGCCAATTGCGAAAGTGGCGATCGCCAGCGGAATCCCTGTGTTGGAACCAACCTGTCGTGTTCGTTCGTGTGTGCACTTACACGCTGACCCCACTGTATACTCAATACCATCCAACACAATTACACATCATGTATTACAGTGTTCGGTATTCAAGTATTGAGGCTGTTTGGTGTACATTTGCGATCATGGTGTACGCAGTGAAGATATGGAGGGTCTTGGGGAAAATACACACACACGCACACACGCACAGACAGACACACACACACACACACACAATACACCAGATATTATACGTACCAACTATCTCCCGTCGTGCATAAAATGCCGACCGCCTTCGTATAAAGCATGTTACATAACATTAGCATGAATTCAATAACATAATGAAGCAATATATTGATTGTGTGTTCGATCATACAGTCAATACATAAATATACAGTAATTTATGAACATGTTATTGTGTGTTAAGACATGATGCATAACCACGTGGTGTCAACGTTTTGGAACATTTATTGGCAATCTCTACTCGCAATCAAGCAGTTTAATTGACTGATCCTGAGCTGTAACAATGATCATGTGCTCAGTCAATGAAGCTGCTTGGTTTCAAGGACGATATTTCAATATAAATGTCAAATTTTGACAAGATTAGCGCAGGGGGTGGTGCACATACAGTTTTTTCAATTATTGGATTTATATTTATTGAGCATAGGCTGCATATGCAGCCTATGCTCCATAAATGTAAACCCATCAATTGATTATTACTATGCACAATCGCATTATTTTCAAGAATCCATTTTGGAGTCAACATATACCTGTTACTGTCTGCACAACACGCGATGATTTCGTTCGTAAAAATCAATTAGATGCTTCCCATTTGTATCGAAAGTTCCTTTGTAACTACATGTATATTGATAGGAGAAACTAAGAAAGTCAACGTGGTACAAGATAAGCCTACCTTTAGAATATTCGCATCTGGGTCCGATCCACCTGGGCGGACACTGGCACGTGCCGGAATACGGGTCACATGGCGCTCCATTATCACAGTCACAGACGAATTGGCAATTTGGTCCGTATCGACCTGCTGGACATGCTGATGAAAAAACGATTTATTTTAGCCACATAAGGGCAAACAACAATGTGTGAACTGAAACGAAACATATTTTTACAATATCGGGGAAATAAGCGAGACACGATTTAATACATTGAACATACTTCTTCATTATGATTTCATAAATACATTACATGTACGGCAAAATAAACACCAACGTTAACGAATTTTATTTCTGTTGACGTATCATCTGGTTTGAGTAGTACTCTATATCAACTTGGTAAAATCAAACCGTTTTCTACTATTTGTATTATGAGTTATCAGACAGAACAGTATATTTGCCTTATAAACCCAACCGCATTGTCATAGTATACTGTACTACACAGCTTAGTCATTCACATATGCGATATATATATAAAATATTTAAAAGTAAATACGTTTTTATCAATAACAAAAAGTCACCCTCCCCACAAACAATTATTTGATGAAATTCCATCAAATATTGATTTTATTGCGAAAAAACGATTTTCCTATGGGAATTTAACATGGGGAGTCAATTTCCACATTTTTCACGCCGAAATCTGGCGAGATAGCTGGAAAATGATGTAACTAAGAAAACAAAAGTTAGATTTTGAAAACCGGTCCACAATAATTTTATTTTTTTTCAAAATATATATTTTTAGCCCCCATGTTAAATTCTCATATACATGTACACGTGTGCGAACCGCTCCGCGTAACATTATAAGTTATTGTGATTCTACACAGGCTATATGGTGTAATATTGCCCGTCTGGAGGTATGTTCGACTGAGGCGATAGCCGAGGGTGAACATACCTTCAGACGGGCAATATTACACCATATAGCATGTGTAGAATCACAATAACGTATTTGTCATACCGCAGATCCTTTATTTGACCGTATAAACATATCTCTTCTTTTGATCTTTGCGTTTTTTCAGGAAGAAAAATAATCCGAGATTCGATTTTCTACCGTCAGTCTTAATATAAAGGCGTAAATTAACATTTCGTTTTTTTATTAAACGAAAACAAACTAAGTATGGAGTAAGAAATCCATCGAAAACGACTTTATGACAGTTTTTTTATATCGTGTAATTTAATTTATATTCCACTGCTCTATCGATCTGCTCTCCCTTTGGCGCCGCCTCTAGAAGAATGCGACTGGTTCCCAAACATTCGCTGTCATTGCTACGCCGCGTTTCGTGCGTGGAACCCATAGTTTGTGACCTAAATATAGCCGTGTCACGAAGCCAAGTGTGTTGATATTTGAAAACACTAAACGGGACAGTTTGTGTCGGTATCGCTCATAAAAGGGATTAAATCGTTTTCAACAGGTATGTATATAGTCAACAATAACATATATTTAATAAACAACAAATCAACAGTTGGTTTCAATAGATCAATGACCAAGACGTGTAAATAGCCGGATCACTCACCCGGTTCCAATTGAAATGGGAATGTGTATTGTCATGTATTGTGTATAAAGCTCACTGTACTATTAAACTGTTCTGTGCACGTTCCCGTACTCGGTTCTTCAAATCATTGATAGTTTCATGGTTCTACCTTGGTGCCTCCCTCAAATGAAACCAATCACTTCATGAGTTGGAACATTTAGTTGAAAATTAAAGAAATAGGCTAGGAAAGTTTTATAAACACTGGCCTATTTAGGCTATTATACAATTGTCTACTGTCATAGCAGTTACGGCATTAATATGATACTAAACCATCAATATGTTGTGTAAATGACATAATAGTATATAACATTGACAACAAAATCAGTTCTGATATTTATCGTCATTTTTCTTTGTTATTTATGAAAAATATTTAACTTGCATTTTAAAGTAAATATTGATACACTTATCACGGTACATAGAGAATAGTAGGTTAGTGCCGTGAATGGGAAAAAATATCCGGCAAGGCTCAAGAATTTCTTTATTTCTCATCAGAAGTATATGTTGTGACCACTCATTTGAACCGTCTCGCCGAGACGCTTCAAATGAATGGTCACAACATATACTTTGGTTCAGAAATAAGGAAAATAGATAGAGAATAGTACTACCAACACCGCCTAATAATAGTGATAGTCCTATCAGTGCTCCAGTTAAGGTGTGTAATTTTGGGGGATTATTTTTTTTTACTTCCATTTCTTCACCAAAAATGGCAAGTTGGTGGTGCTCTAGAATCGTCTCAATGAGGGGATTCTACAGCACTCCCAACTTGCCATTTTTTGGTGAAGATATAAGAAAAATACCCGGATATTTAGCCAAATTACGCACCGTAACTGGAGCTCTGAATCTTTGAACACATTTTCAAGTGCAATGATAATTACTGGCCATTACCAGTAGTGTAGAAATTAACGTTTTGAATTGTACAATTGTGGAATACTGGGGTGATTCTCTCGTACTGAACTGTACTTAATTCATTGTGTTCGATACTCTCTGTGTTGCAGGCACTGCATCAAAGTCGCACAGCAGATCCTCGATGTCTACGCCGTCCAACATACCAATATCTGAAGAAGTGCTGCTGGGATTGGGAATCAGGTCACGGGAACTCGGTCCTGCAGCAATGCTCATCATGTTACGTGCCGGTGGGAGAGCCAGTTGTTGTTCACGGCCAGTGATAGTATGTGAAATGGTGCTGCCCATGGCGTGTTTCTCGTGGTCCGAGACCCGCTGATATATGGCCAGCGATGATACGGACTTATGGCCGGTCACAGACATTATCTGCTAGACAGAATAATTCTCGGTGCTGAGGATACTGGCCCCTGTCACACGAATCGAGTGGTTGGTGTATATCTGCGAAAGGTTTACTTTCCTGCTCAGTGTGCTCATGAACTCTTTTCAATGAATCACGACTAATTGGTCCGTTTTGGTACCAGCAGTCATCAGTTATGTGGAATGAGTCTTTGGGATATTGCCATAGCCGATCGGAGGCAGGATTCAGTTTTGCCAAATACTTTTCGAATGTTGCGACGGGGCACACATCAGGTAATTCTGGCATTGACGGCATATGTCCAGAGACCTTTTCTTTATCTGACTCTCTGTGGTTTTTTGACAGTTCATCAATCACTTTCGCAACATATTTCTGCATTGTGTCTTGATAGTCTTTCACAGCAAATGTTGAGTTTGACATTTTTTTCCATATTTTCATTTGCCCTTCGGCAAAAATACAAACGGATGTTCATTTGAACACGATTGGCACGGCCTGCTGGTGTGTTTGGCAAGAACTGCACACTGTTGTGAAGTTTACGCAAGTCCGTAATGTTAACGACTGGGTAGTAGTCTATATCACCTTTGCCGGACGCTTTCACCTCGGCCATGGCGGTCTCGAAACATTCATTCGCATCGTTAAATTCAACGCCTGTGATAATGTCAAATGGACGCAAGTGTGGCGGCGCTTTAAGGTAACGGTTCAACGACTGTCTAATTCCCTCCAGAGATGTTGCCTTCTATAGCTCACCATATTTAGTGCGGATATCCATGTAAAAATGGCTCAAATATTATGCAAGCTGAACTTCATCAAATGTTTTAAAGTTTGAATTTTGACATTTCTCTTCGAAATAACATCTAAACACGTTCGACGCACCTTTATTCGCGTTAACAGTGTTCTTCGGCACGACATTTGCCCGTTTTGCGAGAATTTCCTGGGACGAATGGTCTGCAAATCGCTTCAGTGTTGCGTTTATACTTGCTTTAATAAACGGCAGACGGTAGACACCGGTGCGAAATTACATGGGGGCGAACCGCTACAAAATTGCGCCTTTTTGCAATTTTCGTTATTTTGGCTAATTGTTCGCTCATACTTTGATGAGCGAAGAATATTTATGGAAACATAAACAATAAAGACTGGTTTTGAGTGTACAATTTGTTACTTGTATTGATCAATTCGGGGTTTTATTGTGTTTAGTGAGGAATACAATTCGCAATCGCTAGACCCTTGCAAAATATGTCTTCATTGGACGCGAGGCACCGGAGGTGAATCGCAATTCTCTATGTCCGACGGCCTTGGCAGGTCATTAATAGATATGACCAGGCAAATTAGCCAATCAAAAGCCGAGAAACTTATCTGCGATATGACAAAGGTTATTGCAGAATAGACAACATAGCATGCAGCATGAGGTTATCACGATGCATTTTGCCAAATAAAGCATGATCGAAACCTGGTCACGGCACCAATTTAACCACAAAACAGTCAACACGACGGTTGCACGATGAACATAAGATCTGAGTCAACGGTAATATAACCGAGACCGTAACACTATTCATAATATATCACACTACGGTATCAACACATATACAGGTTTTGTAATTCAACATAACTATTGTGGTTTAGAGCTCACATTTAAATGGAAACACTTCTCGTGCGCGGTAAAACCCATATTAGAATGAACTCACCACAGTATTGTAATAGTGGGAGCCGAGCGAATAAACAAACATTAACTTCAGTTTCTTACACGTTGCTTGGATACACGGTTATACTACTTAGCATGCTACTTACGCAATGTACAGAGTGGCGGTTGGTACCCTGCGGGGCAGGTGCAGGCTCCCGTTATATGGTGACACTGGGCATCCTCACTGCAGGCGCACTTCTCCGCACATCGTAGACCATACGTCTCGTTTGAACAGACTGAAAAAGATGGAACGATTTATTTCACAACTAATGGTGGGCAATTTATGTTTAAAATATGTATTAACGTGGATGAAATTCTTACAAGTGTGAGTACATTACAGTACAATAGTTTTTGTAGGCTCGGTCAGGGCTCCAGATAAGGAATTAGTAATTGATTATTGGCACTCCATCATTTCTGAAGCAATTGGGTATTTCAACATTTTAATTGGGTAAAATAAAATCACACTTAGTCTGCTGTTTACACATCAACAGACAACAATTATTGAATAGTTTTCTTCGAAATGAAAACACGTCTTGGCATTTCATTAGAATTGTCTTCTTGGAGACAATTCTAATGAAATACCAATACGTGTTTTCATGGACAATAACACAATTATGCTATATTTGTGGCCTCTTTATTGTTTTCTGCAGCTTGATAAATGAACCACACATTTTGTATTGTATTTTGATACTCGCTACTTCTGATTTCAATTGAGTTTTTGGCAATTTTAATTGGGTATTTAAGCAAATACGCAGCTTATCTGGAGCATGAGTGTGAGTACATTACAATAGCTTTTGTAGGCTCGGTATCATCTTAGTCTGGTATATCGCACACAATGTACACTTACCTTTTTCACAGGAAAGACCAGAAAATCCCGGTTTGCAGTCACAGGCCCCCGTAGTAGGGTCACATTTGGCCCCGTTTAGACAGTCACAGCGCTCCGAGCAATATTCACCATGTGTCCCCTGTGGGCAGCCTGTCAGTGATATTAATAATTATATTATCATTATACATGTATATAGAGGTTTACCAGTCAGTATGATCTATGCTCAGACTGGCGACGTTGCTCTGTTGGGGAAATGCAAAGGGCGCTTAAATACACTATTTAGTACATCCATGTGATCTTTTTATCACGTTTTAATTTTAATGAAACAGTGTAAATAGTTATAATATTGTACAGAAAAACAAATCGTGAGTATTGACATTCATAGAGTCTTTACCCGGTATCATGTCCAATAGTTCCTGGTACGACATTTTCAAATATTAGGACTGTCTATATCGTCGGTTTCTCATGGAATTAACCCTTACACCGCTATCTTAATATTTTCTCGTCTTCTGTTGATCTTATATTTTTATCATCAAAAACGTGCTTGGACAGCACTTTAGAATACTTTACAACAGGCTTTGACAGAACTTCAGAATCATTTCCATTGGAAATGATTCTGAAATGGTGTTGAACAATGTTTTTATTGAGAAATAAGGCAACATATGAAAGCAACAGCAGACGACAATTGTTGTGTGTAGCGGTCTAAGGGTTAATATATGGTTTCTCACAGCAAGGAGTGTCCATATATCTACAATTAGTATGGTTGTACTTGTTTATCACAATAACAATGTAAACATACAATATCCTACACGTTTATATGTCTGGGGGCCGTTTCACTAAACTTGTAAGACTAAAATGTTCAAAATAAAGTGCAAAATTATGATAATCTGTACATTTCACATTAACAATGTTATTGGATTTACATTTATTGAGCATAGGCTGCATATGCAGCCTATGCTCAATAAAAGTAAATCCATCAATTGATATTTCCAGACGATCCTATATTTGCACTTACGAACATTTTAGTCGTACGAAGTTTAGTGAAACGGGCCCCTGTTCTGTATTGTCACTGATAGTGCACGATGTTTCATGCGTTTGCGTCGGGCGACACCAGAAAAATCGGGTGCAAACTCCAGAAAATTCGCCCTCTACGTATATTGCTATATGCACACCTATTACTTACGGAATTCACAGTTCTGACCATAGAACCCAGCCTTGCACGTGCAACAACCCGTCACTGCGTCACACGTGGCCTCGTTCTGACATGCGCACGAGTGTATACAGCCCGGTCCGAACCTGCCCCGCGGGCACATGTCGTCACACTGGGCGCCCATCCAGCCCAGGGCGCACTCACAGCGCCCGGTCGCAGGGTCACAGTGCCCCATAGGCCCACACTCGCACTCGGAGTCACATCTGTCGCCGTAATACCCTTCAGGGCACACTGCAAAATGAATGAGACTTTGTACATTCATGAAATACGTTAACAAAATGTACACTATTATATTCCGCATGTACGTTGAAACTTTTGTCAACGTTTGACTTTATTTATGAAAAATATTGTACATTTTGTTAAAGTATTTAATAAAATTACGCAGATGTCCGAAGGTACAAGATCACATGGCGTGTCTCATGAAAACAAACTTAAATAGTTAGATCAAAGAATGTTACTATTAGTTACGTTCCAAAATATACTAGGCAGTGCCTGGATTGTTTTGCTTCTACTAGACATTCGCGTTTGCCAACATAGCTTACCACATCTTTGATACATTTCGAGTTTTCTTTCAGCATTTACACAGCACAGCTGTAGCACAGCTCAGGCTCAGACAATCAAGCTGCTTGATTTCAAACGCAATCTTCAAGTCTTTTTTAAATAAAGAAATTGACAAATATTGGCGAGATTATCGCAGGTGGTAGTGTCTATTAAACCTAGAGTCCCACATGCCAGATTATAATATAGGGAGACATATTTTGTTTGTCCATTCTTCAGATATGACATTTTTCTGGCAAAATAAACATTAATTCATTATTACTCGACGTATTAATTGGCATAATTATACTTTTCATATCAAACGGGAATTTCACACATTGATATCAGGGGCGATAACCGTGTTGTCTTAACACTTTTAACGGAAATTACTATTTATTTTCTCTATTTATAGTTTGATGTGCACTGATCATACTTTATAATCTGTCGATAATTTATTTTTTCAGGTGACGCATTTAATTTGTATATATAATTTGCATATCAAAATAGCCTGATACCACCGCGAGTCACAATCCGAGTAAAATAAAGATTGCTAAATGATTATATATGTATAGCGGGCACTCGTAATTTTAAAAACTGGTACAATAGTTACACAATAATACACTTATTTAATTCCTATAAAGAATATTTTATGCCTACTAGGTGGGACTCCAACTTTAATAGGAGGCAAATCCAGAAACAAAACAAACATTTATTTACCGTCCTCGCATTTTGAGCCTGTGTATCCCGGTCTGCATCTACATTTACCACGGACCCTCCCACACGTGGCTCCGTTCTGACAGTCACACATCTCCGTACAGTTGTCCCCGTACAGGCCCTCCGGGCACATCTGGTTGCAGGTGGGGCCTGGAAGGGTAAAACATGAACACCTCTAAATGTACAAGTTGGCATTTAAGCCTTTGAATCCGAAAGCCCGCTATAACGGTGTTTGCAAACAGTGCAAATCCAGATGAGCCGGCTCGTGACGAGCCGTCTCATCAGGATCTGCACATTTTGCAAGTAATTTTCACATTTTTCAGAACAAAAACACCTCCTTTTCATAAATGGACTTTTGTGACGATCGAGTTGGTCCGGAAATTAGCATATACAAATCCATTCCAGTTATTTAGGGGTGAAAAGGATTAATATAGCCAAATGACACGTGTATGTCCGCTTCATGTATGAGCTAGACATACACGTTGTCAATAAACCATTGTCCAGAATTATGCTGAAATAATGAGCGAGTAATTGGGTATTTCTGCTAAACAAACGTGTAAGTGTAAGAATTACGTTCCTGTGGCGAGCCGTTGTGAAGGCGACGATTATTCGCTTTTCAGAGTGTGTGTCAGATAAGCTGATATGATTGGTTGAGGAAAACACGTCACTGCATTCGTGTGTAAACAGACAGGTTGAAATGTAAGTTTGGCACAAGGTCGCACTTTGGCCAAAAACGTAAATGTTTAGTAACATATACACAATTATGCCACACCTATATATCCGTGCCGGCAGAAACAGGCTCCTGTGGTCATGTCACACTCTGCCCCCGACTGACACTCGCACGCGTGATCGCAGTTCGGTCCGTACTCCCCATCCTGGCAACCTGCACGTGCAATGTTTAGTAATTGCTTATTAATAGCATGGCAAAACGTATGTAACGTGTTTACGTCTCAATTATGTATGTACATGTATTACATTTGGATCGTATTTATATAAATCCGAAGGAAATACGCGTGCAATACTTTAATTTAACATACCACCACTTTTAATATTTGTTTTGAAATGATCAGTGCGAAACTGTCTGACCTCCCAGTTAGTTAGAGCTCGGTACTTATATTTACACTGTCCTTACATTCATAATGGAAAAGCCCATTCAACGTACATGTATTGCGTTTACATCCCAGTACATTACATTAGCACCATGTGACGTCGCGCGACGTTGTTGATTCGTTAAAGTTTGTTTGACGTCGCTCAATGGACTGGCAACGTCCCTATGAATTGCAACAGAATGACTTAAAATAATATGGTTCCTAATTTTAACGCAGTATTTGGTTATTTACATTTTTCAAACAATCCGAATATGCAGTTTACAAATAAGTAATAAAACCATGGGCAGTAGAGTTAACTGTGGTATGAAAACCATTTGATCCTTCGGACTCCACGCACTTTAAACACACCAAATGTTTTTATACCATAGTAAACGCAACAGCCCATGGTATTTTTACTTAAGTACGTACAAGGAATTTGGGAAGCATACCTACCATTTGGATAATTATATTAGATTCAGGACATGTACAGTACGATACGTTGTAATGCACTTTGTTTCATAATTATAAGTTATTTGATTTGTATGTAGATATATGACGTGTTCCGCAGCGTGCATCGTTGCGCGGCGGAACGAGTGGCATATATATCCACATACAAATCAAATAACCTATACACGTACATCATTCGCAATGTATGTGCGCTTCCAAATATAAACACAATATAAATAAAATAAACACATTAGTGGTGATTTAGAAAGAACTATTTTGCGAGGTGAAGCGTAGTTCCGGCACTGACCAATATGAACTCAAGAGACGTCAATATGGGAAAATATTGACGTCTTGCGTTGCACTGTGTTTCAATGGGAAACGTATGTATATAATGAATACGTGTATTACCATCTTGTTAAGAACTGGCGCATTTATGTTATTTAGACACACGCTGTAATTGCATGAATATTGTTATATACGTTTGTACGCTCTTTCATGACAAGGATATTTATCCCGTCAAGACAGTGCGTATGTGCCGTGAAACATTTCTGATATCCTGTCAATACGACCTAATCACTGCGTATGAATATGTGCGGTTGTCATACTAGTCGATTCTCCGATTTGGATGATGCGTTTGCGGTTATTTTTTTGCATTTTAAAACTTTTTGTAGTGTTGACGTGATAAATAAAATAGTAGGTTAGTGCCGTGAATTGGAAAACAATATCTGGCGCGGCACGGAAACGAGATTGGCTCGGCAGAGCCTCGCCCATCCCGTTTCCTAAGCATTGCCATATATGTTTCCCATTCACGGCACTAACCTACTATTCTTTATATCACCGGCCAATGGGATTGTCACCATACACTAAAACTTATCGAAGAATGTGCTCATTAGTACTGATCTAATAGACACGGAGTATCTTGAACTGCGTCTGATGTCAAATTAGAAACGCAATGGCTACCCAGCTCCATACATTACGAGGAACAGATAGACATATCGGAGGCAAATGATTGTAACTATTGTAAACTGTGTTCATAATGCAGATGGAACAATATAATATACGACACAATATATACCATACCCAGAGTCCTTGAAGCTTGTAAATAAAGACGGTAATAACATTAAATTTATTATTATGGACCATAGCACATTACATACGATGCTGGTAAAACGTTTAAAACATGAATATAAGTAGAAATTATGTTTGTAAGACATGGATATGCCCCCGTGGCATACTGTACTCTAACTTAACTGAAGAAACTCTTACAAACGTTTTGACTTTTCGAAGTAAATATACACGGACGGACGGATGGACGGACGTTCCAACATTTTGGGTTTATATGGTATTTCCATTGTTTGAAGATCAAAGAAAAGCCCCTAAACATCAATAGAATGTATGAGCTTACGGAATAAATCAAAGGAATCTTTTGTGCTAGGCCACGCCCCTAACCTCTAAAAACCCCGGACGTTGGCCAGGACGGACGGACGGACGTACGGACGCACTGAACATCAAGAGCAACCGCATAGGGGGCATAATTAGTATGTCATACAACGTACATGTATATCATGTATGCATACGGCTGTCACCACACAGTGATACTTACAATGTGACAATTAATGCCTGTGTCTAAGAGATTAGTCCATCACCATGAAGTGACACATGCATTTAATATTTTAGTGTCTGCCTTCGAATAGTAGTTATAATTATGTGGTCTACATACTTTTAGTAACATTAACATAGAAATGACTAGACATGACAGAAACTGAAGAACCCATACCAGGATAAAGAAGACATTACAAATTGGTCAGCAAAGCTTGATACTACTGTCTGTTTCAAGAAACCTGCCGACATTTTATGGCTAAGTAAATAATGCAAAACAATATATTTTTCGATAATATTAAACTATAGCCAAATTTAAGAATGAGCCTACTTTTTATTTCGTGATTTTATTTTGATTTTATTGCGAGAAAACAATTTCCACATATGACGATGTCTATGGGGTTTTAACATGGGAATTTCAGAAAAAGTGGACCGATTTTCAAAATTTAACTTTTGTTTTCTGAGTCAGATCATTTCCAAGCTATCTTGCTGGATTTCAGAATCAATTTCCAAATGTTTTCGTTGTTCGACTCCTCCTCCAGGTTCTCTACCTCTTTTTTCGCCATGTTAAATTCCCATAGAGTACTGATTTTTCTTAATAATATCAATATTTGACCAAATTTCACGAAATAAAAAGAAGGCTAATTCTTACATTTCCTTTAATTTAATATTATCGAAAAATATATTGTTTTTGAAGTGTTTATATCATGTATATAGCCGTAAACTCTGGGCATCTATTGCATGCACAGTGATGAACTTCACAGAGCAAGACAACATGCAGGACATGATACAAACAACAAAAATACACATTGTATTGAACGGAATACTCGATAGAACATGTAACAACATCAAAATAGCGCAACCACAATTTATTTATTCATGTACAATGTAATAATAATAAAAAGATGCGAATCGTAACATGTATCGACGTCATCTGTGGTAATTCTCGAGCATAAAACGTTACCTGATAAATAGAATACCAGGCTACTGTCTTTTTACATCAAGTTTATCAGGCTCGGCTCGGAAACGGTACTTGTTTCGGCGAGCCTCGGAATTCCTACGCGTTTCCTAGCCTTGCCTGATAAACTTTATATCAAAAGACACTAGCCTGGTATTCTACGATAGTGTGTTTAAGTTGGTAGTGACTCATGTTCAGGGAATGGTTCTGGAAATGCGGCAGCTTTGTAGCGCAGATTCAGTAATCAAGGTGTACGATCACGTGCTACTAACAGCAACAACAAGTACTGAAACTTCAAGAATCCATACGATTGAAAGAACGTATTATTTTATATTGTCCTTATTACGTAACGGATTTTGATGAAATATGGTGCATTGTTAAGCTGCATTTGGTGGTCTCTGTATTTTCGCCTAAACTTCTGTCGTTTTTGCGACGAACAGATTTCCGTGTCTTCTTTGCAAAAGCGACATAAGTCTGTGCCAAACTCCCTGGACCACCAAATGCATCTCATGAAGACGCGTGCGCCATATTTCATCAAAATCCGTTGCATATTAAGGAAACTATCAAATCAAATCAAATACTTACGTTGGAGTGGGCGATGTTGTTGTTGTTGTAACCACGTGCTCATGCACCTTGGTAATGACAGCCATGAACATGACAGAGAGACAGTCAGCCTAACCCCACGAGGAAAAATGTACCCAATAACACCAAGACAGCACGACAAATCCATGACGTTTGTACGCTACGTAATAAATTATTGTTCACATGTTGGGTTTTTAAGGAATTAAATGCGAGGGAGTGCTAGCGACCGCAGCATTTAGTTCTTGAAAAATCAAGTTTGTGAACAATAACATTGTGAAATAAGTGGAGCACAATGCTGCCCAGCGATTGGCTTAGAAAGTAGGCCGAATTATAAATGATATTTCAAAGTTGTACACTTGCATCGTACACACAAAATGAAGAAACGCCCATACGGATGGGATATAGTGAGAGTTATAGTGAAAGGAAAGAGCAACACACACAAATCAAAACATTTTCCAGCATAACACAAAGAGGCAAATCGTCTATTACTACACGACTATTCTACGAAAA